>CM053595.1:206024200-206044956 GCA_028646575.1 Pseudocheirus occidentalis | reverse complement strand
AATTATCAAGCAAAATTGTCCTGATATTCTAGAACCAGAGGGAAAAATAGAAATTGAAAGAATTCACTGATAGCCTCTTGAAAAAGATCCCAAAAAGAAAACCCCTAGGAATATTATAACCAAATTCCAGAGTTCCCAGGTCAAGGAGAAAATGCTGCAAGCAGTCAGGAAGAAACAATTTGAGTATTGTGGAAACACAATCAGGATAACACAAGACCTAGCAGCTTTTATATTAAGGGATCAAAGGGCTTAGAATATGATATTCTGGAGGTCAAAGGATCTAGGACTAAAACCAAGAATCACCTACCCAGCAAAACTGAGTATAATGCTATAGGGGAAAATATGGTCAATCAATGAAATAGAGGGCTTTCAAGTATTCTTGATGAAAAAAACCAAAGCTGAACAGAAAATTTGACTTTCAAATACAAGAAGCATGAGAAGGTAAACAGGAAAAAAGAAATCATAAGGAACTTATTAAAATTGAACTATTTACATTCCTACATGGAAAAATGATCATTGTAACTCATAAGACTTTTCTCAATATGAGGACAGTTGAAGGGAATATATAAATATGTATGTATGTATATGTATATGTATATGTATATGTGTATGTGTATGTGTATGTATATGTGTATGTATATGTATATGTATATGTATGTATAGGAGGATGTATATATATACAAACATATATGTGAGTGTGAGAATTTGTATGTTCATGTATACATAGACAGAAGGCACAGGATGAGTTGAATATGAAGGGATGATATCTAAAAAATAAAATTAAGAGGTGAAAGAGGAATTTTTTGGGAAAAGAAGAAAGGGAGAGATAGATTAGAGTAAATTATCTCACATAAAAGACGCAAGAGAAAACTGTTACAATGGAGGGGAAGAGCAGTAAGGTGAAAGGGAATAGGATAACCCGAATTTCATTGAATTTGGCCTAAGGAGGAACTAACATACACACTCAATAGGGTATCTTACCCTACAGGAAAATAGCAGGGTAGGGTATAAGAGGGGAGGAGATAGAAGGGAGGGCAGATTGGGGGACAGGGTGGTTAGAAGCTAACATTTTTTGAAAAGGGATAGGGTTAAAGGAGAAAACAGATTAAGTGGGGGGAGGGATAGGATGGAGGGAAATATAGTTAGTCTTTCACAATATAACTACTATAGAAATGATGTGGACAACTACACATGTACAATCTATATTGAATTGCTTATCTTCCCAGTGGTGGTGGGTGAGGAGGGAAGAAGGGAAAAAAATCTGGAACTCAAAGTTTAAAAACAAATGTTTAAAAAAAATCACTTGAGGTCAAGAGTATGCCAATGTCTCATTTCTTTTTAAAAATAAGTTGGGTACTTCATAAATGTTCTCAGCAAGATTAGTGAGTAGACAAGTCTTTCCCTCTTGCCAAGAATCTTTTCTCCTCCTAGTCTGTCTTTCGAATCACAGAATTTATAAAGTTACAGAATCTCAGGGTTGGAGGGCTCCCCAAAGTTGCCTCATCCAACCCATACCTGAGCAAGAATGCCCTCCACACCAGCTCCATCAAGTCTTGCAAACCAAACATTCTTTGCCTCAGGAACTCCATTGAGAAGGAAGCAATTACCTAGAGAAAAAGTCGTTTCACTCTAGAACTCTTAACTTAGCTTTTCCTGACATGAAGCTTAAATATAACTGTACACAGTGTGTACCCAAATCCATTGTTTCTGTCTTCCAAGACCAAGCAGAACAAGCGTAATGCCTCTTTTCCATAATAACCCTTCAAACACTCAACAGCCCTCAGGAGCTTTTGTGCCCCTTTGTGTCTTCTCTTCTCCAGTCTAAATATGCCCAATTTTTTTCAAGTTTTCCTTATAGGGTATTGTGACATTAAAAAATAATGTTGTATGTGTAATTTTACATATATTACAAATATTTTCTTGAAAACTCCAAATTGCCACAAAAAAATCAATGAGGATGAGGATGATGAAGAAGTTGCCTCTCCTGCTTTTCCTCCCGTGCTCTTCATCATCAGCTCCCCCATCTGAGCTGCTCAGTAGGTTGGCTCATGTTTTCTGGTCTTGTTATTGGAGCACAGGCTGCAAGGCAACACAGTCACTCTAAGGCTTAAGGACAAAGAAGCAGGATGGTATATCACAGGGATGGAGAGCCTGCAGCCTTGATGCCACATGTGGCCTTTGACTAAAGGTCATGTGGCCTTGAGACCACAGGTTCCCCATCCCTGGATTGGAAAGACAACTATCATCAATAATAAGTGTTACTAGCTAACATTTGTATAGCACTTACTTTGTACCAAATACTGAGCTAAGAGCTTTACAATTAGCCAATTCAATCTTCACAAACACCTGGGAGGTAGATGCTATTGTTATCCCCATTGTGCAGAGGAAACTGAGGCAAACAGGGTTAAGTAACTTGCCCAGAGTCATACAGCTAGCAAGTATCTGAGGCAGGATTTGAACTCAGATCTTCTTGACTACAGGCTTGGTGCCCTATTTATTGTAATACCACTGTCTCAAATCAGGATTTGCTACCTACATGATTATAAACAAAAGTTTACTTATCTGTAATGTGGAAGCAAAAAGGCAATTAAGATTTTTATTTAGCCTGTGAGGAAAGTGCTTTATCAGCCTCAAAAGACTAGAGAAATTAGGCTATTTCTTTACTTGTCAAATCATTCAGTGAGCTGGGTCACACTACCTAGGCAGCCTTACTGGCCAAAACTGGTTTTGGGCATAGGGTAGTGTCAAGATATTAGGGATGATACCTTTTTGCCAGAGCTAAGTCCCAGTAAGCAGGCTGTGCTTTGAGCTCAGTATAACAGTCCTTTGCACTCACCCTTGGAATGATCTCATCCCCTGGTAAAATTCTGTAATTATTATATTGCTTTGACCAGTACCAGGTGCTCTCTAAGTGTTCTCAGACAAGTACCCATGTTCTAGTCATGAAGCCCTGCTATGAATCAAACTTGTCTCTTTGTTACTCTCACCCCTCCCTGTCAGGGCTACAGCTGACTGCATAACCATTGGTATAAGTATCAAGATCTCCCCACACTGCCTTGGGTCCCTCCACTAAGAGTGCACATCTGTCTTGCTCCCTCCTTGCTTGCAGGCCATTTCTCTTACTTTGAAATTAAACTTTTGTTTGATTCTTAACTCTCCTTTCACCTGCTCTATTCGGCTCTGACCGTCCATAAATTAGAGGCTGGTTCAGTCTGATTGATGGTAGGTACAATACTGGGAACATGCAAGAACAGACACCCTCCTGTTATAGACTTACGACTTTCTAACTCAGATTATAATAGGGGAAAGTTAAGAGTTGATGCAATACCTCCTGTTATGGGTTGAATGGGGGAGGTGAGAGCATAGAACACCAAACACATTTCAACCACCACCCCAAGGGATCACCTCCAGACAGAGAGCATGGCTATGACTCAATCCCTTAAAGAAGAGAGATCTAGTCCCTGGAGAGACACAGCCAATTAAGACTCTAATTATGTACTTGTGCTTTTGGCAGACAGACTTACTTCACAGCATCTAGGTGAAGAGGAAGTAGCTCTGATTCCCTGGACTCCTCAGACTTCTAATTAGGTTTGAAGTGGCCACACTCCCCCAAGAACTGAAACTCAGTTTGACTCAAGATTGGCTCACATCATACCAGGCTCATCCTCATCCTAAGAATCTGTATCTTAGGGATCAGAGCTATAACGCACAGTGTTTAGAGTACTGGACCTGGACTCAGGAAGACCTAAGCCAAAATCCTGCACACTACCAGTGTGACCCTGGATGAGTCACTCAATTTCCTCATCTGTAAAATGGGAATAACAATAGCATCTACCTTTCGGTGTTGCTATGAGGATAATATGAAATGATCTGTGTAAAGCGTATTGTAAATCTTAAAGCGTTATATACATACTAGATATTATTATGTAAGAATATAATGATAGTACTTGATTTAGCATTTATATAGTACTTTAGTCTATGGCACTTATACAGCACTTGATTCTATCTCATTACCCACAGAAGATATTCCAGACCTTTCCTTCCCTACTGAAACTCCCTATATACTTTTACCTCCTCACCCTCTCTTAGTTGAGTACCTTACTTTTTACTTAATTGAGAAAATGGAGGCGATTTAATGTGAATGCTCTTTTCTCCCCTTCTTTTCCTTTCATAATCCTTTGACCTCAGCTCCCACTCTGTCTTCCTTATCCCCAGTATTTAATGAAGAGATAGCCCTTCTTCTTGCCAAAGCTAACCCTTCTCCCTATACACTTGATCACCTCTCCTCCCATCTCCTCTAGCAGATTACAGCCTCCATCATCCTCTCAAATATTCAACCCCTCCTTATTACGTGGCTCCTTCCTTAGTGCCTTCAAACACGCCGAGCCTCTGCCATCCTTAAAGATGCTTCACTAGGCTCTGTCATCTTCTCAAGTTGTCAGCTTATACATTGTGGAACTCCTTGAAAAAATCACCTCTACTCATAACCTCCATTTCTTCTTCTCTCACTCATCCCTGACTCTTTTCAAAATGGCTTTTGACCTCATCACTCAATTGAAAATGCCCTGCTCAAAGTTAACAATGACCACCTCATTGACAAACTTGATGGCTTTTTCTAGGTACTAATCCTTCTCAACCTATCTGCCATACTTGACCCTGCTGAATCTCTCTCTTCTCCTGTGTATACAAGAATATTCTTGTATCCTACCTGTCTGACCACTCCTTTTCATTCTGCTTTGCTGACTCTTCATCCATATTAAGTCCCCTAACTGGGCATATATTCCCCAAGGTTTTCCCCTGCATCTGTTTCTATTTTCCCACTATCCATTCTCTCTATAACCTCATCAGGTCTAATGGGTTTAACCATCATTTTTATATACATGATGCAGGACATGTAGGTGGTGCAGTACATCGAGAGCAGGGCCCAGAGTCAGAAAGACCTGACTTCAAATTCAACCTCAGACACTTGCTAGCTAAGTGACCCTGGGCAAGTCACTTAACTTTCTTTGCCTCAGTTTCCTCATCTGTAAAATGAGGCAGAAAAGGAAATGGCAAACCACTCTAATATCTTTGCCAAGAAAACTCCAAATGCGGCCATAGAGTCAGATATAACCAAAAATGACTCAACAACAAAAGATCTGTATGTCCAGTCCCAGTCTCTCCCCAAAGCTTCAGTCTTGGATCACTAATAGCCTAATGGCTATTACGGACTGGATATCCTACAATTAATAAGTCAATTTATTAAGTGCCTACTGTATGCTAGGCATACATCTGAAACTCAATATGTCTAAAACCAAATTCACTCTCTTTCCCCATTGCCTTCTGTTTCTCACATATAATGCTCCATATCTCCTATCTCCATGTCTTTGCATTGGCCATCCTCCATGCACTTACTTCTATCTGACTTTCACCTCATAAATCTCTCCTTTCAAAATGCAGCTCAGGTACCATCTTCTTCATGAAGCCTTTACTGCTCAGCTTGTGACCTCCTTCTCCCTCCCAAACTACCTTGTATTTAACTCCCTTGTGAATATCTATGTTCATTAACTTTCTATTTATGCTGCATATATATTTATATATGTACTTAATATCTCCCCCACTAAAATGTAAGCTCATTTCAGGAAGGGATTGTTTCATTCTTCATACTTATATCCCAAGTGCCTTAGCACAATACCTGGCATATAATAGGTGTTAATAAATGCTTGCTAATTGACAGTTTGATTCTTCATCACCACTTCACTGAGCCTTACTTAGAAGGGATTTCAGAAGCCATCTAGTCCAATCCATACTTAAAAGGAATCCCTAGTACTATATGCCTAACAAAAGACTGTCCTGAAGCATCTCATTCTACTTTGGGACAGTTCTAACTCTAATGTGTGTTCATGGTTGGATAGATCTATATAAACCGACCTCTCTATATATATAGATATACACATGTGTGCATATATTTTACATTTAATAAAAATCTACCTCTTTGCAACTTTTAGCCATTGATATTATTTCTGCCTGCTGAAACCATGCCAATAAATCCGCTCTCTCTTCCAGATGACTTCAAATACCTGAAGACAGATACCATATTTTCCCTGAATCTTTCCTTCTCCAGATTGAATGACCCAGTTCCTGATATGGTGTCCTCTCTAGACCCCTTCACCACACAGTTGCTTTCCACTGATCTCCTCTGCACCCTGAGCCATATGCTCTAACTGATTGTAAACAGTTCTCTCTTCTCAGAGCATGGATACATTCTAAGTATCCCTCCCTTCAAAAAATTGATAGCTTTCAGCAATACTGACTATAGAGAATGTCTTAGCATGGCTAAGCATTCAGTTGAATTCAACAGACATTGTGACAGACACCAACACAGACACAAAAACCGACATAGTCTATGCTCTTAAGGGGCTTACAAGATGCAACATGTATACTGGTATATTAAATCCCAGTTTTCTAATAGACTCCATCATCAAATCAGAGATATGACACCATGGGAAAAGGGAGACAGGAAACAATCTTGCTGACTATATTAAAATCTTTTGATAAAGAAGAAACAGGGTAAGACAAAGTTAGGTCCAGGGATACACCAGTTATGGTTGTTCGGTCATTTCATTTGTGTCCAACTCTTTGTGACTCCATTTGGAATTTTCTTGGCAAAGATACTGGAGTAGTTTGCCATTTCCTTCTCCAGCTCATTTTACAGATGAGGAAACTGAGGTAGACAGGGTTAAGTGACTTGCCCAGGGTCACACAGGTTGTAAGTTTCTGAGGCTGGATATGAACTCAGGTCTTCTTGACTCCAGGCGCAGCCCTCCATCCACTGCAGCACCTAGCTGCCCTGATAGTTAAATATAAGGTAGTTTGGGAGGGAGAAGGAGGTCACAAGCCAATCAGCAAAGGCTTCATTAAGATCTCTGTACTAATCAAAGCACAGAGAAGGCTTGGGGAGAACTTTACAAAATGCTGCAGCATTTGTTTAACTTCCTCTTAGGATGGAGCTTCATATGAATTCAGAAAGAACTAAAAAATAATAGGATATATGAAGATATACCAGTCTCTTTGCTGGGGTGAAGAATGACTGATAACCATCTGTCCTGTGGCCCTGGCCACAAACAGGTCTACAGAGTGCACTACATTCATTATCTCATACCATCCTCACAATAACCCTGTAATGTTAAGTAATACAGGCATTATCTGTAATTTATAGCTGAGAAAACAAGCTGCAGTGGTAAGTGACTCACCCAAGGTTACCCAGTATCAGAAAAGAAACTGGAACTCAGACCTTAAGTTTAGACTCTAAGTCCAATTCTCTCTCTACCACATCACAGCTCTCTCAAAGATGCCTTCATTCAAGACAAGCATTAATATGAAGAGCCTGAAAATGGTGCAAAGTAGTTTCTGATATAGTAATTGAAACCTTTTGGAAGTTCTTTACCTGAACATAGGGAATGTTTTGTTTTTAATTTATGTTTTAAATAGGAAATGACATTAGATAAGAAATCAAAACAGCATTTTCTATTTGTGTTCCAGGTTGTCGTTGTTCAGTCATTTTTCAGTTGTATCTGTCTGTCTGTGATCTCATTTGGGGTTTTCCTGACAAAGATCCTGGAGTGGTTTGCCATTTCCTTCTCCAGTTCATTTTGCAGATGAGAAAACTGAGGCAAATAGAGCTAAGTGATGTGTCCAGAGTCACACAGCTAATAAGTGTCTCAGGTCAGATTTGAACTCAAAAAGATGAGAGTCTTCCTGACTTCAGGCTCAGCACTCTATCCACTGTGCAACTTAGCTCTCCCATTTATATTCCATGTTCTACCCTTCAAGAACTCTGAGCCGGGTAAGTTATAATCTGATATTTGGAAAATAAGTAGCTGTCTCCTAAATTCATTAGAAGGCATTATCTTTCCTGTGCTGTATGCAAATATTTGGGAAGGACATTGATAAGCTGGGAAGGCAGCTAGAATAGTGAATAAAGTCAGAACAAAGAAAAAAGATCTCCCTCCCTCCCCTATCCTGAATTCTTTCTGTCGGTAACTAGAAATGCAATTTCCTCTTCAGCCTGTACATAATTCACTTTGTTTGCATGTTGTCTCACTCCTTTAGAGTGTAAGCTCCTTGAGGACTTTAGCACAATGCCTGGCACATTGTAGACACTGAATAAATATTTGTTGGTCAGTTACTACTAATAATAACTCACATTTGTGATGTTTTGGCAAAGTTTGGCAAAGGATTTTCTTCCCCCAAATCCCGTAAGCTAAGTTTTATAAATATGTCCCATTTTCCCACATATACAAACACACACACACACACATCTATAGTGTATGTGCATATATGTGTTTGTGTATGATCTCTTCCACAGAATGTAAGCTCCTTGAGAGCAGGAATTCTTCCATTCTTTGCTCTTGTACCCCTAGTGTCTAGCAGAGTGTCTGCCACATAGTAGGCATTTAACACTTTTTGGTTGATTAATCTATGTGACTTTGACCAATTCATTTAATCTTCTTGAACCTCAGGATCCACATCTATAAGTCAGTCAATAAACATGTATGAAGTACTTATTATGTGCTACATACTGGGCTAAGCAGGGGGACACAAAAATAAGAAAAAGGAAAGACGTGGCGGGGGGGGGGGGCAGCTAGGTGGTACAGTGAGTAGAGCACCAGCCCTGGAGTCAAGAGGATTTGAGTTCAAATACGGCCTCAGGACACTTAATACTTACTAGCTGTGTGACCTTGGGCAAGTCATTTAACCCCAGTTGCCCTGCCTCTCACCCTCCAAAAAGGCAAAAAAAAAAAAAAAAGGAAAGACAAGTGAGAGGAAGGTGTTAAACAAGATGGCCAAGTGAGGTCCCCTGCCCCTCTAATTCTTGATCCTGTGGTCCTATGAAAAATTATTATTTCCATTTTACAGACAATAATAAGAGCCCACATAGTGCTTTAACATGTAACAACAACAGCTAATGTTTGTATAACATGTATTTTGTGCCAGGTGCTACACTAAGCACTTTACAATTACTGTCTCATTTGACTCCCACAACAACCTATGCTATTATTATCGCCATTTTACAGATGAGGAAACTGAGGCAAATAGAAGTAAAGTGACTTTCCTAAGGCCACACAGCTAGTAAGCATCTGAGGTGGGATTTGAATTTAGGTTTACCTAATTCTAGGAACAATGCTCTACCCATTGAGCCACCTAACTGCTCAAGGCACGTTTTAAAAGCAGAGTCCCAAAAGTTTTACTGCAGCTTTAAGCTTTAATAGCTTAAACTAAATTTAGTTAAGCTTTAATAGCTTAAAACTGTACTAAGACACTCTCTGGATGATCTCACTTGTACCTCACAGCAACCCTTTGAGGCAGTACTAGAGTTATACAGTATCTACATAGTATCTCGAGGTTTACAAAGTGCTTTCCTTACAACAAGCTCAAGCAGGTATCATTATGATCCTCTCAGAGAGGAAGAAACAGGGTTAGAGAAGGTGAATTACATACCAGGTCACTTTAGTGAGGATTTAAACCCAGATCTTTACTCATTCAAAATACTGATAAAGAAACTAAGACAGAGGGAGGTCCATGGTTATGTAGCTAATAAGTGCTAAAATTCATGGTTTAAACTCAAATATTCTTTTTTGCTTGTTTTGTTTTGTTTTTTGCTTCTTTGGAGAGGGAAGGTATGGCAATTGGGATTAAGTGACTTGCCCAAGGTCACATGGCTAGTTTTTTGTGTCAGGTGTCTGAGGTCAGATTTGAACTCAGGTCTTCCTGACTCCAGGGCCAGTACTCTATTCACTGTGCCACCTAGCCACCCAAAAACCCAGGTATTCTTGACTCTAAGGCCAGGACGCCCCCCACCAATCTGCATTGCCTGCCAGAGAGGGAAACTGAGTCTCAGAAAGATTAAAGCATTTTCCCATATGGTAATACAACTAATAAATTTTGGAGCTGGGACTCTAGCGCCAGCACGGCTTCTGCATTGCAGGGAGGCTACAATTGTTATTTTGCAAAGAGTACCAAGGCCCTGTCTTAATAGTTTGGCTTAGGGATGCAGGATTTTGAGCTCTGCCACTGTTGGAGGGGAGGGTAATGGAGGAGAAGGGGTTAAGGAAAGATGGGATAAAGAAAATGGGAAGGCTATTCAGGTATCTGCTCTGATGAATCAATATGTTGTTTCAAGCAAAGACAGGACACAGGAGGTAGTTTGGTGGGGAGGGGGAGGGGGAGGGAAAAGAGGGAGAGAAGAGCAGAAGGTGTCTTCACATTTAGCTAGTCCCTCCCCCAACCTTTGTGTCTGATGCTCACACTAGGTGCCAACAGTGTGTTGTTTCTCCAGGTCACAGTTCTCCCCAACACCAGCTGTCCCCTCTTCTCTTGGTCTGATTCCATTACTTTCTATTGCTCAGCAAAGTCAAAGTGACCCAGGGACTTAGCTGAACCACCTTGGGAGAAGTATTTTTCTAGGGGAACAAGAAGGTTCCAACCCAGAGTCAACCAGAACTGGTAGGTGAAGGAAAGTCTCCTAGATGTGTTGCCAATTTCAGCTGAGGTGGCTTTTCAGAAACTTGAGGGACACGACCAATCCTCGGGAGCCATAAGGACTGAACCCTTTTTAGAGGCAAGAGAGTACAGTGATGAGAGGAAAGATGTGGATTTAAATCTTAACTAATGTGACCTGGTATAATTCACCTCTGACCCTCTTTCCTTCTCTGTAAAAGGGTGACAATGATACCTGCACTCCTCACTTCTCTGGCTTATTGTAAGGAAAGCACTTTAGGGGCAATTAGGTGGTGCAGTGAATAGAGCACCGGCCCTGGAGTCAGGAGGACCTAAGGTCAAATCCGACCTTAGACACTTAACTAAAAAAAACTAGCCGTGTGACCTTGGGCAAGTCACTTAACCCCAATTTCCCTGTCCTCCCCTTCCAAAAAGCAAAAAATAATAATAATAAAAATAAAATAATTTTTTTTAAAAAGGAAAGCACTTGTAAACCAAAAGACACTGCATAAAAGTGAACTAGTAGGAGATCTCAGGGGTTTTTCCTTCCAGTTCAGATAACATAAGTGGTTTGCAAATCTCTTATATTTTCAGTCCCTTTACCCTCCCCATTCCCTTCCTCATCCTTTTGTATATCTTCCTCCTTCTTCTCTGCCTGTTCTTCCCCATTCTAGCCCATTGGACTATAAACTCCCTGAGAACTTTGGCTGTTCAGTCATGTCTGACTCTTCTTGACCCCATTTGGAGTTTTCTTGGCAGAGACACTGGAGTGAATACATTTCCTTCTCTAGTTTATTTTACAGATGAGGAAACTGAGGCAAATGGAGTTAAGTGACTTGCCCAGGGTCACACAGCTAGTAAGTATCTGAGGCCAGATTTGAACTCAGGAAGACAAGGGGCCCAGTGCTACATTCACTGTACCAACTAGCTGCCCCTCCTTGGATGCAGGGAATGTCTGTTGCCTTTCTTTGTGTCCCCAGCACCTAGTACATATAGGACTAGGTGAATGTTTATTTACAGACTTTAAGACCCCATTCAAATCCTTCATCTTCCTGAAGCCACCTGGACTATCCCAGCTGGAAGTAATTTCTTTCCCCCTTAATTCCCTTATCTCTTATAATCTCTTTCAGTCATCTGGCACTTAAGTCCATATTATCCTGGACTGTAATTATTCATGCGTATGACTTGTCTCCCTACCATACTGGAAACACCCCACACATGACTAAAGACTGTCAGAATTGGAGAGAACCTCAGATACAATCTGCTTCAATTATCAGCTGAACCATTAATCCTTCCAACAAGTGGTCATCCAAGGTTGGCTCAAAGATCTTCAATGAGAAGAAACTTGTTATGTGTGGAGGTGCACAATTCCACTTTGGGATAGCTTTAGTAGGGGATTTCTCCTCACATACAGCCTAAATCTGTCTTCCTGCAACTTCAGCCCACTATTCCAAGTTGGCTGTCTTGGGTGAAGTAGCAGAAATTGAATCCCTCTTCCATAAGGCAATCAATCCTTCAAATGCTTATGCAGGGAATGCATTCGTTTGGGACCATGTCTTTGCAGAGACTGTTAGGACGGGGATATTTCCTGATTGGTTGCATTGCCAGCATGGCCCAAATTGGTTGTACCGCAGATGTGATGACAGAAACTGGATTGGAGATGGGAGATTTGAAGGAGAAAGAAGAGACACAATGTGGCCTGGCTGGCAGCCTAGTAACACTGCCCTCCTCTTCTCCCCCCTCTATTCTGCTGGCTGCCAGCGTTAGCTTTTGATGAATAGGTTTCTGGGCAGGAGTGATCCTAGGAGCCTCTAAGCAGTCTCTAAGCCCCAAAGAGGGGGTGTCTGTAACAGGTACATGAATCACACTGATGCACCTCAAGGCCTTGGAGAAGGATCTTGATTTTTCTAATGGCCCATTTAGCTGCCACCAGGAGGCTTGCCAAAGCTCACCCAGCACTCCTCTATGTGGCCACCAATTTATTTTAGATTATCTGTCTCTGTATCATAAACTGAGATGCTTAGGATCAGTCAATGACTTTCTGTTTCTTTCTCCTTGCAGCATCTGGGAGACTGCAGCTGAGCAAACCAGATTCTAAGTTAAACTGTGTTTTTTTACCATAGGGGTTTGGTACTGGACTGTGAGTATGCTAATAGTTCCATGATAAATGGAACTATTTACTTTGTGGTGTTTTTTTTCTAATTTAATTAAACTACATGTTCAGTCATGATCTTAAGAATTTAGCTTAATGCTTGTTAGCCTGGGTTAGCCAAAGCAGAGTTTACCAATAGGATAGGAGCAATGATGAGTAACCTAGAACAAAAAAAAGCCCAGGATGTAACAGTGAGGAGTGGGGTGCAGGATCATTGACAGCTGTCTGTCCTATGGTTCTGGCTGCTGATAGCACTAAATTGGCATTTATATAGTGTCTTGTGATTTATAGAGTACTTTACATTCATTATTTTGTCTGAACCTCACAATAGACCTATGACGTAAATAATGCAGGTATTATTCATATTTTATACTTGAAAAGGCTGGAATGTTAAGAGACTTGTCCAAGGTCACCTAGTGGCAGAGCTGAAATAAGAAGGAAGAAAAGAGAAGTGAAGAAGGAAGGAAGGGAAAGAGGGAGGGAGGAAGGAAAGAAGGGAGGATGGAAAGGAGGGAAGGAAAGAGGAAAGAAGGGAAGGAGTGAAGAGGGGAAGAAAGGAGAAATGAAGGAAGGAATGAAACAAGGAAGAAAGGAAGGAAGGAAGGAAGGAAGGAAGGAAGGAAAGAAGGAAATAAAGGAGGACTTGTTCCTTAAGGATGATTGACTTAAGGACTTACTGAATGATATCTTTTGTTTAAAAATATGTCACCACTTTAGTGATAAGTTGTTATGTTATAACATTGTGAATGCTATACTTTGCCTTCTGTGAATGTTTTGTCTTAGTTTATTACTGAATAAATAGAGAGTCCACTATACTATATGATCAGAACCTTAAAGCTGTTCACAGCAGCAGTCCTCTGGAAAGCTTCTCATGCTTGGCTTTATAGACAGTCACCTCCCTAGAACTGAACACTAGGAGTCCTCTAGCACTGGGGCCATGTCTCACTATTGACTCATATTGAACTTGCATTACCTTGAAGCTGCCAGATCTTTTTCAAACTGCTGTCTAGCCACATCTTCCCTATCTTTTACTTATAAAGCCAATTTTTAAAAAACCTCAAATATTAAACTTTACATTCATCCCCACTAAATTTGACTTTAATAAGTTCAGCCCAACATTCTAGCCTGTTAAGCTCTTAACGAACAAATGAACAAATAAATGAAAAAGCTCAGCATTTATTAAGCACTATTAGCCAACCACTGGGCTAAGCATTGGGAATATGAAGACAAAAACAAGACTGTTCCTGCCTCAATGACCCTTTACATATACAGGAGTAAATAATACATGTAGGAAAGCAGTGACTTGGGAAGAGAGAAGTCTAGTAAGTGAGTCAACAAGTATTTCTTAAGTTCTTACCATGGAAAGGGTCAGGGATACATGGGCAAAAACGTGGTTGCTTTCCTTAGGGAGCTTGTGTTCTAATGGGGGAGGCAATATGTAAAATTTGTGCCTACAAGACAAATGCAGTGTGAATGGAAGGTCATTTCAGAGGGGAGGAGAGAGGAAAGGACAGATTAGAAAAGGCCTAGGCAGCCAAGGAAGCTAGGTGGTGGATATAAGGAGAGAAAAGATGAGAGCCAGTCAATGAAAAGTCATGGATTTGGAAGATGGAGCGTCCTGTGTGATGAAACAAGAAGGCCTACAATCATGGGATTGTAGAGTGTGAATAGGGAAATAAATTGCAAGAAAATGGAAGAGGCCAGGTTATGAAGGGCTTTCAATGTCAAACAGAGGACTTACAATTTTCTGCTAGATTATAGGAAGTCACCAAAGTGTGTTGAGTAGTGGGGGGAGTGACATGGTCAGACTTGAGATTTAGGAAGATCACTTTGGTAGCTGGTGGAAGGCGAATTCAAGTGGGGACAGACTAGAGGCAGAGAGACCAATTAAAAGGTTATTACAATGGTCCAGGTATGAGATGCTGAGGGGAAGAACTTGGGCAGAGACTGTGTGAGAGAAGAGAAAGGAGCACATGGAAGAGATTTTGTGAAGATAAAATGGACAAGATTAATTGGACGCATGGGTGAAGGTGAGTGAGTAAGTCAAGAACAATATGAAAGTTTCCATGAGTAGAGACAGAAGGCAATTGATTTACAGAAGCAAGAGTGGTCATGATTAGTTTACTGCTTCTAGCACAAAAGCTGATGAGGGGGTGCATTCATGATGGCATGGCAGCAAGATCACGTGGCTGGGTAACTGGAGACTCTTCCATGTTCTGAGCATAGGGCAAGAGCTAAAGCATGACTCCATTTTGCCAGTTCTCCAACCTAGCTAGCTGTCATGTGCAAATTTGATAAGCATGTCACCCATCACTCTGTCAAAGTCATTAACTAAAATCTTAATTAACACAGGATGAAGTATAGATTTTAAGGGCACTTCACTGGAGATCTTCCAAACTGAAATCAACCAATTAATAATTTACTCTTTGGGTCTAGTCATATAAACATTTCCAGATTTACCTAACTATGCTATCAGCTACTCTAGGGGTGGGGAAATTGCAGCCTTGAAGCCACATGTGGCCTTCTAGGTCCTTGGGTGCAGCCTTTTGACTGAGTCCAAGTTTTACAGAACAAATTCTTTTACTAAAGGGATTTGTTCTGTGAAGTTTGGATTCAATCAAAGGGCTGCACTTGAGGACCTAGAGGGCCACATGGGGCCTTAAAGCTGCAGGTTTCCCACTCCTACCTAAGACATTTCTTTCTACCTCTTTCCAGCTCAATGATTATAGCTCAAATGATAACTTACATACTCTATGTCTACCCATTTTCCCCAAAAAGGATGGTATGAAATATCTTATCACACTCTTTACTAAAATCTAGACCCATTTTATCCATAACATTCATCATTCTAATAGACTGGTAACCCTATCAGGATATAAAATGAGCTTAGCCTATAATTCCAGATGTTGAAACATCTTGATGAAGAAAGCTTTGTAAAGTCCTGGTGTCAGGTCCTTGTGATCATCACTTCCCTTTCTAAATGTTTACTATCCATTCCTTTAGTAATGTGCTCCAGAATTTTTCCAAGAATCAAAATCAAGCTCATCATCCTATAGTTTAAAGGCTCCATTTCATTTTCCCTTTTGCAAAAGCAAGACACGTGCATTTCTCCAGTCTTGCGGCCCCTCTTGTGTTTCATGTTGCTCGTGACCTCTTAGAGACCACTGACAGCAACGGCATCTACCAACTCTTCTAAGACCCTGACGTGCGGTTCATTTGGGCCTGGTGAATTGAAATCATCTAAAAGGCAGCTAAGTGACTCAATGGATAAAATGTTGAACCTGGAGTTGGGAAGACCTGAGTTCAAGTCTCATACCAGACACTTGATAGCTATGTGATCCTGGACAATTTACTGGTGACTAACTACTTGACAGAGCTTCCGTGTGAATCAAATGGGATAATACATGTAAAATGCTTTGTAAACCTTAAAATGTGACATAAATGTTAGCTATGATTACTAACTGTGTGACTATAAGAAGCACTTGACCTCTCTCAGCCTTAGTTTCCTCATATGAAAAATGGGAAGAATAATAATAATAGCTCCTTCTTCACAGGGCTGTTCTAA
The DNA here is from genome assembly GCA_028646575.1 of Pseudocheirus occidentalis. NCBI lineage: Eukaryota > Metazoa > Chordata > Mammalia > Diprotodontia > Pseudocheiridae > Pseudocheirus > Pseudocheirus occidentalis. The sequence goes on along the minus strand of CM053595.1, from coordinate 206,028,760 downwards.
GGACCAAATGACACCCAATAAGTAAAGAACTTTGTGAGCCTTCAAGTGCTATATAAATGATATCTCTTATTATCACTAGCCCCTTGTTCATCTCACATATGAATTCCACAGTCGTTTTTGTTCTGTCCTCACTGGTCCAAAGATAATTCTCCTTGAGATAAAAAGTGGAAGCAAAATAGAAGTTATGGCACTCTCTGCTTCTCTCCCTTGTAGCTCTCACTTCCTCAAACAGCATTCTAGATCCTTCTCAGCCATTCTCTCTTCTGCAATACAGAGTGGGCTTTGCTGTACCCTGAAGTACCAGCTCACTTGAGCTTGAGTACTCTGGTCACTATACTATGCCAGGCTTTGGCATCTATTATCCATTACTTGCCCTTACTTACAGTTCTTGTACATGCCTTTTCAAAATCCAAGTTGATCAAAATTCCTTGCGCTTTCATATTAGTCTCTTAAGACGATTTCCCCCTTTCCTTCTAACTGGAATTGGTTTTGTGTTTGAGTTTTCAGAATTTGGTCCTTAAGAGCTTCCTGTTGCTCCTGGGCTGACTTCCTCTGTACAATTTTGAGTTATGGGATCCCACCAATTCTTTCTTAGAACACTATTAAATCTTCTTTCCCAAAATCTGGGGTTCATTCAGACTTTGTTCTCTTGTGGCACTAATTCTAAGATTGATCCCCTTCCAAGGTTCCTATCATTTCCAACTCAGCAGCTAGCTCTTCCCTATTGATTGATAGTCTGATCCAGAATAGAAATTTTCTTTATTGGAAGGATGGAATTATCATTAAAGTATGTCAAGAAATTATTAATTGCTCTGCATTTGGCAGAGTGAGAGCTATAGCAGGTGTCTCTGATAATTAAAATCTTCCATTCGTTTACCCATCAGTCAACAAATATTTATTACAATGGGCCCAAAACCTTGGGCAAGTTATTTTGACTGTCAAGGCCTCAGTTTCCTCATTTGTATTATGAAAATTAGACTAGTTGACCTCTAAGATCCTTTCTACCAGTAAATCCTATAATCCTATGATTTTACTGAAGGGATCCCTATTGTTCTGAAGCCAATTCAATTTAATTTTTAAAATGTTTAGCAAGTGCCTAGTAAATGGGAGGCACTATTGTACAATGCTGATATTGACATAGAGACAAAAAATCGTCCACTGGTGGGCGGTGGGGGGTGGACAGTGTTGTGGTTAGTGCTTTGAAAAATGTGGTTGGGACCAAATATAAGTAAGTCTAAAATGATTCTATGAGGCAAAGGGGAAGAGGGAGTGCCTCTCCAGACCTGGAGGGCCACTTTTGCTAAGGCACAGAGATGGGTGATAGGATATCATGCACATGCCCGCTGGTCTCTTTTCCCCTAAAGTATTTTTCTCCCCATCTACCACACCCCCAACTAGGCAACAATTTCCAAATAGCCAACTGGCAATCAGTGGGTAAAGTATAAACAAGTAGATAATTGCAGATTAGGTCTTATCACTCTCATTAGTTTGGTTCCATTCCCACATAGATTAACCTTTTATCACTCTACTCCAAGAACCATTTCCTAGTTTTCACTGTTCTTCCACACAAGATCCTCAACCAGTCTCTGCCCCACCCCCACACCATACCAAAGTTCTTTCTTATAGATCTTCTCATCACATCTGGGTCTTGACTCCATCCCTCTCTTGGTACAAAACTACTTTCCATGAAGCTACCCAAACCTCAAATCAGCAACTTTCCTGCACTTTACTTTGAGAATTTCCCTGAACTAGACTTGACCTTTCCTGGCACCCTGCCCAAGATGAATATCCAAGAAAGGTTTCATAGTCAAATTCCAAAACCCCTACCTCAAGGATAAAATATTATGAACAACAAGGAAAAAAACAATTTAAATATGGTAGTGCCACAATTAAAATCACATAAGACCTAGCAGCAGTGACACTAAAAGACCACAGGTCTTGGAACACTATATATCAAAGAAGAAAAGAACTGGGGTTCTGGCCAAAAATTTCATACCCAGCAAAGTTAAGCATAACCCTGAATGAAAAAAAAAAGGATATTTAATGAATTGTCAGACTTTCAGGATTTTGTTTTAAAAAACTGATTTTAATAGAAGATTTGACATATTAGAGCCAAGAGAAATATAAGGTACATACCAAAGACTAATTACAAGGGACTCCATAAGGACTGTTAACCTTTTATGTATGTAAAATGTAAAACATATACCTAAGACTGTTCTTAGTAATTGGATACTTCGGAAGAAAGACTGGGGTAGACCTGAGTATGACATGATTTTAAAAAGTAAAACTGCTTAGGAACAGCTAAAAAGAGTACTTATTTTATATGAATGAGTTATGAGAGGAAGAACCAGACAGAAGAATTTTATATATGTATGTATGTATGTATGTATATATGTGTATGTGTGTGTGTGTATACACATATATATGTGTGTATGTGTGTGTGTGTATATATATATATATGAAACAGTATAAAAGTCTTCTAAATTCAGAGAAAAAAACACTAAAGGGATGGGAAGCAGGGTAAGGGAGGGATCTTTAGGGGAGAGGGTAAGGGAATAGGTTAAAAGGGGGTATAGAAGGGTGTTTAGATTAATGGAAATGGGAGGATAAGGGAGGGATGGGGGAAGGGGGAGGTTATGTAATAAGAAGGCAAAGTAGTGGGTAGAAGTAAAGTAGAAGAGTCAGGAGAGATAGGAAATAAGAGGTGCACACAAACATAAAATAAAGATCAGGAGTAGATTTTGTTAGGGAAAGAGGTGCAGGAGTAGTAATCATAATACTGGACAAAGTTAGGGCTAAAATAGATGTAATCAAAAGAGAAAAATAGGAAAACCACTATGTATCAGCCATATTCATCAAGGTTGTTTTGGACTATTTAAAACAACTGGACAACATAAGGTGTGAATATTGCTGTAGTGTAGGAAATGATGAGTTGGTGGACTTGGAAAAATATGGAAAGACTTCAACTTATGAAGGAAGACATTATCTACCCTCAGAGAAACAGGGGACAAATAAGTATAATATGGTCTTATACAGATGCATATGATGGTCTATTTTTATATGAGACTATGACTATCAATATCTAAGTATGTGTGTGTGTGTAAATATATATATATATGGGTGTATTGTGTTTATGTACATATGTATCTCTGTGTGAGTATATGTCTATATATATGTATATATATTGTGTGTGTGTATATATATATATATATATATATGTATCTGTATTTGTATCTATATATAAATATATGAATACAGTCTTGCTTAGTTGTAGCCTGGGGCAGGGGGAAAAGAACAAAGTAAAAAAATGCACAGTAGAGAACAAAAGAAAACTTACAAGGAAGCAAGGAAAAGACAGACTGAACTTATTGCTGTATATTTTTAAATCCTCTCTTATGGTCGGCTGTGCACACAGCAATGCTTTTTTTTTCTTTTCTTATTTTGTATTTAAGTTCAAAACTTTTAAAATTATGAAAAAAAAGAAATGGGCTTCTAGAGGGAAGGCACTCCCCCAACTAGAGGCTTTCAAGCAAGATCTAGAGGCCAACTTATTAAATCTGTGATAGAAAAGATCCTTGTTGACATTGGTCGAAAGGGCCTCTGAAGACCAACTCTTGAGATTCTATGATTGTGTAACTTGAGTAACAGTCTCTTTGGGTCACAGTTTCCTCATCTCTAATGAGTTGTGCCAGACCCACCAGGGAGTTCATTCTCATCTCATCTCATCCATCTTGTCTCCTTTCCTCTCCTCTCTTCTTCTCTCCTTATTTAATTATGCTTCTGAAAAAGAACCTGAATACATCTTGTCTGAATAACAGTTGACAAGTACTTGAAGAAGAAAAGATTGTGGGGCAGTCTATGAAGCCCCTTAAAAGATACTAGGAGAGGGGGCGCAGCCAAGATGGCAGCATAGAGGCAGCAAAGCACCGCAGCTCCCACACAAACACGCTGAAAAACTCATAAAATGGGACTCTAAACAGATTTTCAAGCTCCAAAACTCTCCAAAAGACAGAAAGCAACATCTGTTGCTACAGGCAGCTCAGCAGGTGGGGCTCTTCACAGCAGTCTGGGAGCCACAGCCGAAACCCCAGCAGGGTCAGGCCCTGGGGCATCGGGCGGGGAGCCGCCTCTATAGGAGAGCAGATTAGCTGCACTGGAGGCACAGTTACCACATTTATCAGGCCAGAAGAAAAAAAGGCTAAGAGAAAGGTCAGTGGATTTTGCTAACTCTGGAGGAGAAGAGCAGGTCCGGCCAAACTGCTCCCAGGGCAAGGAAGCAGTAGGAGGCGGCTGTAGCAGAAGGAACAGAGCAGCAGCAGCCTCCACTGGGCTGCTACAGAGCCCTCAGCCTGCAGATAGCAGGGGGGCTGAGGCAATCCATCAGGGCCAAGGGCTCTTGCGTTGAGCGGCCTGGATCTGGATCGTGGTCTTGAGTGGTGGTCCTGGGGCGCGCTTTCAGTGAGCCAAAGCTGGGGGGCAGGGGGACTGCAGCATCCCACTAATAGCTCTCGCAGCTGTGAGGGCCCCAGCGATTTGGGAAAGAGCTTTCCCCCTCCAGGA
>CM053595.1:206002491-206023700 GCA_028646575.1 Pseudocheirus occidentalis | reverse complement strand
AGGATAGGAAGGAGGGACATACAATTAGCCTCTCACAATTTGCCCACCATGGAGATGTCCTGTGTAATTACACAGGTACAGCCTGTATTGAATTGCTGCTCCTCCCACTGGGAGTGGGTGACAGGGGAGGAATTGCAAGAATCTAGTATTTAAAGCTATACAATCAAATGCAACTGGGAAATAATACATACAGGGACGGGGGCAGGGAGCCCCTCCCTGCCCTGCTAGAAAGCTAGAGGGGTGTTGGAGGAGGGCATAAAATAGAACAGATTGTGGAAGGGGCCTTACAGTGGGACCAATGTTCTGGGCTGAGGGGTAGGAGCCAAAAGGGGAGAAAATTTGTAACTCAAAACCTTGCGGAAATGAATGATGTAACCAAGAAAATAAATTAAAATTTAAAAAAAAAAAGAAAAAAAGATACTAGGAGAAATCCTCATTCATCCCAAAGCAAAGGGCTTTACTAACTTTTCCATGCCTCAGTTTCCTCAGATGTCAATCAAGAGTTGGACTCATTGCATCTCCAGTCCTTTCCAGCTCTAAATCTTGATCTTATGATGCTATAAACTCTGAATTGGACTGACTGCCTCTCCTCTCCCACAAAGGGAATGGAGGTTCAGTCCATATTAGAATTCAAAAAACAATTACTACAACAGCAATGTATTGTCATGGTAGGAAGAATGCTGAACCTAAGAGTCAGAAGAACTTGTATGAATCCTCATTCTATAACTACCTATGTGACTTTAAAGAAGTCATGGGACTGCTGTAGCCCTGTTTAAAAAGTGAGGGGAGAGGGGTTCAACAAGATGATCTAACATACTTTAGCAGAACCATCAATCTAGGAATCTTGAAAAAAAAAATAAATCCAAAGGTGAAAAAGAGATCCAGCCCTCCCCAGCTCCAACACACCTTCTTGAAGCAAGATGATCCTAAAACCATCCCTGAAATGTATTATATGTCTGTCTACCCATGGTGTGAGGTAGGGGAGTAGGGAGAAGGGGATGTGTTGGTGATGACTCTCTCCCTCCTCTCTGCTCTAGAAGATAACACAGGAACTAACCAGGAGAGGACCAGCAAAATGAGGGGGAGAAGGGGAAGAGAGAGACTTCCAACGGGCATTCTAGAATATTTCTAGGACCCTCAGAAGAAATGAGATGAAAACCAAACCCAGAATTATAGAATGTTAGTTAGAGGTCATCCAGGCCAAGCCCTCTCATCTGAATTCCAAGTGACTGACCTAAGATCACTCAGGGAGTAGAGCCAGGATTCAAACGAAGGTCCCCCTGTGACTCTAAATCCTATGCTTTTTCTATAATATCACATTGCCTTTCATTTAGTTCTCTAAGAAAGGGGGCCCTAGTCCCCCTTTCTCCACTCCCTATTTCTCTCTTTTTCTTTAATATCTCTAGGATAGACTATACTTCACAACCTTCCAGTCCTACTGCTATTTAAAATCACTGTCACCTGTCCCTATAATACCAGCCCTTACACATTATCTTTTCTGTGGGGGTGGAAGGAAGGGGGGAGGCAGAGGAGGAGAGAATGTCGGCTGCAGAATGTAAGTTCCTTGAGGGCAGGGATCGTTTTGGTTTTTGTCTTTGTATCCCTAGCACTTATCATAGTTTCTGATATATAAGTGATTAATAGATTGTCATTGAATTGAGTTGTTCTTTGGATGTTTTCAATTTGATTCCCTTCTCCTCTTCCAGAAGTGAAGATACACAGAATAGTTTAGACAATTGTTAAAGACAACATAGAGAAAGGGAAATTGTTGGACTTGGGAAGAGGTACCAGGAGGATGTTGGGGGATGTTCATTCAATTGTGTCCAATTCTTTGTGACTCCATTTGGAATTTTTTTTGGATACTGGAGTGATTTGCCACATCCTCCTCCAGTTCATTTTATAGATGAGGAAACTGAAGCAAACAAGGTTAAGTCACTTGCCCAGGGTCACACAGCTACTAAATGTCTGAGGCCAGATTTGAACTCAGGAAAATGAGTCTTTCTGACTCCAGGCCTGGTGCTCTATCCACTGAGTCCACTAGCTGCCTCTGGATGTTGCTAATGTTCTGTTTTTCCATTTCCAACGGGAATTTCTTCTTCCAAAACATCTCTCACCTCCATCCTCATCTTTTTACTCCCCCTACCCTAGTTCAAATCTCATTATCTTGAGCAAATCTAATACAAATTTTGTATTTCTTCTAGTACCTTGAATTCCTACCTAGATTTAAAACCCAACCCCAAAATACCACATCCCCTGTGAAATCTTCCCTGATTCTGTACATGAATAATACCCTTCCCCCCCTCACCAGACCTCAAATAGCACTCTAATACACTTAGCACGGACTATCACATGCAATAACAACAATATCTGGCATTTACATTGCACTTTGCAGAATGACAACGTGAGAGTTGGCAGAGATGCATCAGCCATCCATTCTAACGTGTGCACAAAAGGACTCCCCATGACACCATAAGCAACAAGTGGCCATCTGCAATCTACTTAAGAATCTACCTCCAATAAGAGGAAACACGCCGAGCCTGGGGGAAGCCTGCTCCACTTCTGGACGTCTCTAATTGTCAGGAAGCTTTTCAAGCCAAAATCTGCCTTTCTGTAACTTCCATCCACGGTTCTTAGTTCTACCCTTTGGGCCAAGCAGAACAAATCTCTTCTTTGCTCCATGTGACAGCCCTTCAAATGCTTCAAGACAACTGTCATGTTTCCCATACATCCTTTTTTCCCAAGATAAATGTCTTATTTTCCAAGATAAACATTTTATTCAACTGATTTTCCTAGGATATGCCCCTCACTTCCGGACAAACTCTGATTTGTCATTGTCCTAAACTGAACAAAATATTTCAGAAGTAGACAGACAGACAGACAGACAGACAGACAGACAGATAGATAGATAGATAGATAGATAGATAGATATGATAGATAGACTGATAGAGATAATAGATATGATAAATGGATGATGGATGGATGGATGGATGAATAGAGATGACACACATAGGAGGCACTTAATAAATCTTTTTGAATTGACTAACTGTAACTCTACTACAACCATAAAGGGAAGGGGCCGGGTCCACCCTCTACGATGCCATGATCTCTCTCATCTGCCTCCACTCCCCCACTGCTTTCAGCAGACATGAAATTCCCTCATGGGATCTCAGACTTGTCCCAGCTGACACAAGCAAGAGTTCCAGGGCTCCCTCTTCATAAATGTTTCAGTTAATTAATTCTCCAAGAGCTCTCACTACAATCCCAGTGTACCCATCTGAGATTGTGAAACCTATTTGCTATTTAATCCCCAAGACCCCAGAAAAGGAAGGTAAGAATATTAAGATGGGGCAGAGGATGAAAGAGAGAGAAAGGGTTCTGTCTCTTTGCCATGCCAAATGAGTCATTTTCAAGTCAGTTTACAATAGTAACAATGATCATGATGATGACGATAGTGACATTTATATGACACGTTAAAATCCACAATATGCTTTACATTTTTATGTACACTACTTCATTTGGTCCTCACAATTGTGAAGCAGGTGCTATTATCATCACCATTTTACCGATGACAAAACTGAGGGTCAGAGAAGTTAAATGACTTGTCCAGGGTCATGCAGTTAATAAGGGATTCAAACCCAGGTTGCTCTTGACTCCAAGTTCAGCATGGGATTTACTATGCCACACTGCCTTAGTCTGGCCCCATTTCCAGGCCTTCAATTGAATCATCTTGACTGATCTAATTTAGTGGGTAGAATCAGTCCAGTCTTAACCACCATATTGAAGAGAATGTACAAATCTAATCAATCACTCAGCAATAAACTTTTATGGTGGCCCAAACTTCCAGATAACCCCGAAGCAGTCACACAGATTATAATTCTACAGCCTATGGTCCTATGATAGAAGTTTAGTGCAGTTTCAATATCTTAAAATATGCACTAAGACTTTGAAAACACTATGCACACATACACATATGCACATATATTCATATATACTTATATATATGCATGCATGATATGAGTATATAGAACACTGTATATGTATGTATATACATATACACATATGTACTTATATGTATATATATATATATATATAAAACATTATTTATATCTATCAGCTTAGTTCTCAAACAAAATCCCTGAGCCAGGCAGAGCAGAAGTTATGCCCATGTTAGAGACAAAGAAAAAGACCCAGACATGTCCATGGTTCTATAGCTATTTAGTGACAGAGGTGGGCCTCCTGTCTGGTGCCATGGCACATTTGGTTTGGATTTTGTGTTTTCTCCTATTCATCTCCAGGTTAGTAACAATGAGAAAAGAGGGAAAGGGGAAAGAAAAGAGGAAGAGATTAAGCATTTATATAGTGCCTACTATGTGCCAGGCTCTGGGCTAAGCACTTTACAAATATTATCTCATCTGATCTTCATAACAAGGGAGGTAGGAGGTAGGTACTATTATACCTATTTTACAGCTGAGGAAACTGAGGCAAGCAGAGGTTAAATACTTGCCCAGGGTCACACAGCTAGTAAGTATCTAAGGCTGGATTTGAACTTAGATCTTCTTGACTCCCAGGCCAGTGCTCTAACTACTGTAATCACCTAGCTGCCTCACTAAAATGAGCTAAAGTTTGGAACTATTCAACTGTACGTATCCTTTTATCCAATGATACTGTGGTAATCTCCATTTTTGGAACACTTCCAACCCCCCTTCCCTATCAAGCTCACCTAAGAATCTAGCCTAACACTCTCAGTACCCTAAGAGACTCACCAACAAAACAGACCTAGCCCGCCAGAAAGGCCTGCCAAAGCCCACCAAGCAGAATACCACAGCCCTTTACCCTTATGTAGGAACCAATCAAGGGATTTTTACTGTTTGGTTGTTAATCAACACTACCTTTTGGCTTCTGTATTTTCCCCACTTGCATAGCAACTAAGTTGTGGTTTCCCCCTGGTAACAGTTATATGTGACTTTTGTCTATATGAACCCCAAGAAAATGCATCTCAGGGCTGCTTGATCTGGGTGGCACTCACCCCTTGTAATCACCAGCTCATTAAACTCCACTTAAAATTGAATAATGGTCTCACTCACTAAATTCTCATTACAACAATACTGCCACTAAGTCCACACCTCAAAGAGATCAAAGAAAGAGGAAAAGAACCTATACATATAAAAACACTTACATCAACTCTTTTCATGTTGGCAAAGAACTAAAAACTATGGTGGCGCCCATCAACTAGGAATGACCGGACACATTATGGTACAAGTATGTGATGGGATGCTATTGTGCTATAAGAAATGATGATGGGTATAGTTTTAGAAAAACTTGGAAAGACTTGTATGTTCTGATGCAAAGTAAAGTGAGCAGAACCAAGGCAACAATTTATACAATAACAATAATAATATAAAGACAAACAACTTTGAAAGATTTAGGAACTCTGATCAACACAATGGAACCAATCACAGTTCCAAGGAACTCATGATAGAATATATTATCTCTCCAAACAGGGAAGTGATGGACTCAGAGTATAGAGTGAAACATTTTTTTAGACAGGATAATGTAGGGATTTGTTTTGATTAACTATAAATATTTATAACAAATCTTGTTTTTCATGCTTTCTCAGTGGGTAATGGAGGAAAAGGAGGGAGGGAGGGGGACATTTCAGAGCTGAAAATAAAATTCAATTTTTTCCTCTTCTTCCCACTCACCCTTCCCTCTCACCTTCACAATCAAACTGCTAGCCTCAGAGTTTGAAAATCTACACTAGAGCCACCATGGTAATTAGTGGGATGGAGTCAATACTCAAGTCACTCTGTATTTTTCAAGAAATGCAGTTTCACATTTGTACAATAACTTGAACCAGATTAAAAATGCGTTGCCTACTAGTGATCATGCTAAATCTGCTGCAATCTAAGAAGAGTTTATTAAGCACCTACTGTGAGCATGATACTATAACTATGAATGGATAAGTAAGGATAATTCATAATTAGCATATTTAAATTTAGTATATAAAAACCAAGAACTTCCAAAATGCTTGAAAAGTTTGTTCTCTTCAAGTTAACATCCTGGTCCCTTGTTCCATAAACTTTTTCTCATATAACAAAAGAAAGCAAACTGTTGCCTAGCCCTCACCTGGAACATTCAACAACAAGCATTTTTAAAGTCTTTACAATTTAACAGGAAATGTGTGAAATGCTAGGGAAATAGGCAAAAATGAAACAAGACCCTACTCTCAAAGAGTTTTTCTGCACTGGAGAAAATTACATACAAAATATTTACAAACTCATTTCCAGAGGAAGGACACCAGTATACACCATTTTAGATAACGCTGTTAAAATCTGAATTGGATGGATTTGAACTCAGAGGTTCATAGATTTCAGAGCTGGGAAAGACCCAAATTCAACTAGTCCTGACCTCAAACTTCCAACCCTTTCATTTTTGAGATGAGGCAACCGAGGTTCACTAACTTACAGGTCAAATGAACTAGCATTCACACCCAGCTGCTCTGATGCCCAATCTAGTCCTTATCCTTAGACACTGACATCTGACTTTGAAACCCTACTCCGCTATTCACTTATCCAAGTGAACTGAAACAAGTCAAGTCCCTGAAGGGCTCAGTTTTCTCAGCTGTAAAATGGAGGAGCTTTATTAATGAGCTTGGATGTCCCTTCTAACAATCCTCTTGATTGCTTAGCCTAAACACTATAGGAAAGCATAGAAAATAGTTGTGCAGAGTAGGAGAGGTGCCATGTCCAATCATTTGAGTTCATGATCTACTTCTGCACTGACCCTCCTCCCCTATATCCACTTCCTACTAGGAGAGAGGACCTGATACATAAAATGCCATCTAGCCGTGCACTTTGGTGCAGGCCCTCATCGCCTCACACCGGGACTATTGCAATAGCCTGCTGGTGGGCGTGCCTGCCTCAAGTCTCTCCCCACTTTAATACATCCTCCATTCAGTCACTAAAGCAATTTGCCTAACGCACAGGTCCCATCGTGTCACCTTCTAACTCACTAAGCTCCAGTGACCCCCCCTACTACCTCCAGGAGCAAATACAAACTACTCTGTCTGGCATTTATCACCTAGTCCACTCCTGTCTTCCCAATCTTATTTCCCATCACACATTCTTCAATCTGGTGACACTTGCCTCCTGGCTGTTATATGAACAAGACGCTCCATCTCTAGACTCTGGGCATTTTCTCCAGCTGCCCCTCATGCCTGGAATGCTCTCCTTCCTCCACTACAATTATTGACTTCCCTGGCTTCCTTTAACTCCCAACTAAAATCCCACCTTCTACAGGAAGCCCTCCCCAACTCCTTTTAATTCTAGGACCTTCCTTCTGTTAGTATTTTAATTTCCTGAGTCATCCAAGTCCAGTGGCAGGACAAAAGGAAGAGAGAGTGTGGCTGACAACTTTGTGCAAATCTGCCTCACATCCAATTCAAGAACAAGTCAAGACATTCATCATAATATCATTGACCCTCTTCGAAAACAAAGGACAAACATTATTTCCAGTTCATCCTGTATATAGCTTGCTTTGCAAATATTTGTTTGCATGTTGTTTCCCCCATTAGATTGTAAGCTCCTTGAAGGCAAAAACTGTCTTTTTGTCTCCTTTTGTATCCAAAGGATTTAGCACAGTGCCTGGCACTTAATAGGTGCTTAATAAATGGCAACTGCTTGTTTGCTTGCTTGTTTAAAATCCAGTGGTGTGGATTTCAGTCCCCAAACAAGTGTTGGATGGTATTTTCCCTCCAGAGCTCTACCTTTAAATATCTGTGTCCAAAGCAAATAGCATAGAACGGACTTGGATAACATACCCTCAGACTCTTCTGCATTGGAGAAGTAGTATGTCCCACCTAGAGAAGAATTCACCTGGGATGCCACCATGGCATGTCTTCTAGTAACTTCCTATGTTAACTAATTATTTTTACTAATTAGGTGCTAAGATCTGTGTTTCTATGCCAAGAAATGGCACCAAGTGTTCAGTGTCCTGTAATTGTCTGATGCCCTTTGGCAGAGTTCTTATTGTTGGGCCCTTCATGACCCCATTTGGGGTTTTCTTACCAAAGACACTGCAGTAGTTTGGCATTTCCTTCTCCACCTCATTTTCAGATGAGGAAACTGAGGCAAACAGGGTTAAGTGACTTGCCCAGAGTCACACAGCTAGTAAATGAATGAGGCCAAATTTGAACTCAGGTCTTCTTGACTCTAGACCAGGCCGTCACCTATCTGCCCTGAAGGTGCTCAAGGGAACTCGAACTCTCTGTCTGTCCATCTTTTAGGTGTCTCTCTCCTCCCTCACTCCAAATTGAAAGCTTTTTGTATGCCCAAGTCACTTCATCCATTTTCCTATCATGAACCGACCCCTATGCCCTCAGTCTTCCTCTATCCATGGACTGATCAGCCTTAGGTCAGACCCCTGGGCTCCCTGACTTACGGGTTCTGCTTTTCCCAAACAAGAAAAATCCCTGAAAACCAAGTTTACATCTTCCCAGACCAGGACTAAGGCAAGTCACTACTTTTCTGAGTCTCCCCTTTCTCTCTTGAAGGGGCTGATCTCTACAGTTATTTTCTACCTCTTACATTCTAGGACTCGATCATCTCCTTGGAAATATAAACTCATACTTTATACATGGGACCAGTGTGATGCTTTGTACAAAGGAGTAGGGTCACAATATTTCCCTGATTCTGGATCCCTGTAGAGATAAAGTCTGCTTGGACCCCCGGAGAAGGAGCAGATAGTTGAATCTTTTGAAGGCACATCAGTAGTTCCCACCCATCAACAACCCACAGGGCCCCAACTAATCCTCCCTCTTCACTGCAAAGAAACACTAGGATTCCTAGCTCCTCCCTTCTCAACCTTACCTCAGCTGCTCCTTGTCCAAGCTGGGGTAGCACCACCTTCTCCTAGAGAGCAAGGGGGATTCATGGTTCTGTCCCTGGAGACACTGCCCTACCGTTGCAGCTCAAGAATCTATAATGAAGTCTTCTCTCTTCCCCATGCCCCACTAGGGAACTCAGAGCTACAGCCCCTCAGGGCTAGGGTCAGTATCACAAGGTCAATACAATACGGAGGCAGGCAGGACACTGTCCTCTATCACTCCAGAATTTGGGGACGTGCAGTGGCAGAATGGCAGTGGTGACCGATCCAATCCTAGCATATCTCTATCCAAGAGCTGCCCTGGCTGGGCTGGGAGAAAAAAAGGGGGAAGGGATTTGGAGGAGTGAAAGGGAGTGTACTTTATGTGATAGAGGGGAGAGGAAAGGAAAGGAGGGAGGGTCCCGAATGGAGTTTAGAAAGGCTGGGGGGAATCACATTAAGGGGACCCACCTCCCTTCTGGTTCCTCTTAACCAGGCTGGCTGGTCAGATGCCACAGAAATGATGCATTGAAGAGGGAAGCAGGAGGCGGGGTGGGGATGGGGAGGGAGCTGCAGACAAGCGTCCTTGAGGGGTCCTGGGAAAGGATTCAATGTCTTGATTTAAGGGCAAGTAGAAGCTGTTTTGCTCTTCGGTTAATGCTGAGGTGGCGCTGTAGTAACTGATATGGCAGTGACTGTCCTCTCTCTACGGAGGATTCGGAGGATTTGATGGCTGCAGGTGGAGACACATGACCTTAACCTCAGTAGGGTCTTCCTTTCATGCCAGAGAGGTGAATAGAATGGGCAGAATAGTGTTCCTGATGCCTAGTGACTAGATCAGATGGAAAGATGGGACGGGAGGGCCTGGGAAGCTCTGCCCTAAGATCTTGTCTCTTCCTCTCCTGTTACCAAGCATATGTCTCTTAGAACATGACTCTTTGTCACCCTCAATAGCTTGGGTCATCCCACAGTGGACTGCTCTCCCCCAAACACATATTCCATGCCTGAGAATAAAAAAGGATGCTGGAAATCTCAGTATCCCAGAGAAAATGGGCCTTGGCCAGCATAGAAAAATCAAGGCTCTAAAACCAGCTTTACACTGTTAACCCTAAATCCTGGCTGAGCTGTCCAACTCCTGGGGTCATAGGACAAGTATGTTTGGGAGAAAAGCTACAGGACCCCACTTTTCCCCCTTACCCCTTCCTCATGTTCATTTTGGTCACCCCTAACTTCCTGCTCCCCAAAAACATTGCAGTTGTCCAAGATCAAGTCAGCAAGGAAAGGAGGAAAGGGTTAATATTGATGGAGACAAACTTAAAGGGGCCACAGCAACATAAAAAAGAAGGGGTCAGTGAGAGGGGAAGGAATTCAGTGGCTTCATATAATAAACCTCTTCTTCCATCATCCCCAAAGGTCAGCCTTAAGGAACCAACATCTTTGTACTGTCCAGAACTTCCTCTGGAGATGGCTAAGGAAGACCCACCAACTCAACCAGGGAAGGGGGAGGCAACAGAAAGCTATGACATCCTGCTCCTCTCCATCAGCCAGGCCAGGATGCCAGCTGTAGTCCTGGAGGAGAACAGCAATGGGGGGGGGTCCCTCTAAGGATCCAGGAGTGCTGTGAAAAGAAGACAACTGGGAGGGAGCCTCCAAAAGTCCCATCTACCCAGAAAGGAGGGGATAGAAAGGGGATAACGGAGGCCTAGAGGAAGCACAGCAAAGATTACCTTCCATGGACATAGGTTCCAGGATCCCAAACTGCTTGAGGACAGCAATGAAGAGCAACACCACCACCGCCATGGCACAGAGTTCCATGCCCTGGATGCCCATGGTGGGCGGAGGTCCGGTGGGGCTGGGGCCACTCCACTTGTCCCCCTGGCCAGCTCAGGTTCTCTGGGAGAGTGACCCAGTCCGAGCAATAAGCCCAGTCTCCTGGGCGATAGCAGTAGAGGACCAGCGGTTCCCTGGTACCCTGCTGGCTCCCTGGTACCCTGACTCTCTTCTTCCCTTCCTCCCTTTCTCCCTCCCTCCCTCCCTCCCTCTAATCAGCAGCTGGAAGGCTCACATCCCCCTGTGTCTGAGATCTCTAGGCAGGCAGGGGCCAGGGGACTGCAGGAGGCGGGAGCCCGGAGGGGGACGGAAAACTGGCCTGGCAATGCCAAGAAGGCAAGAGAGGAGGGAAGAGAGCGGAGCGGGGAGAAGCAGCAACTTTCCGAGTCAGCCGGCAAACTTTACAGCCCAGCGGAGCTCCCGGCAGCTCCGGGCATCCCTGGGCACAGGCGCCTCCATCGGGAGCTGCCTGCTTCCAAGACCAGCGGGGTGGAGGAGTGGAGTGCAAGGGGGAGGGAAAGGTCCCAGGTGGGTGACGCGCAGGGGGCGGGGGTCACTACTGGGCTGCTGGGGGCCGGCGGGCAGCCCCGGGAAACCCCTCGGCTCCCTCCCAGCCTCCATCCCAGTTCCCCGCCCTCCTATTGGCCTGAGAACCCCTATAAAACAATTCCAACCCACCCCTCCCCCGCCCAGCCCCCTGTGTCCCACCCCTCTCAGAGCACTCCCAGAGAAAGGGGGAGGAGGGAGCGAGCCAGGAGCCTGGGCTGGGTGGGTCATTCTGCTCTCCTCCCCTTTCTTTATTCCACTCCCTCTTTCTCTGCCCCTCCCTGGTCCTGCCTGCATTGATTGAGATAAAGGATCACCATGACAACGCCAGCCATCCCAGGGGAACACCTTACCGGCTGGTGGTAATAGCGCGGTGCTTTAGGGAGGAGGGCTAGAGAACAGGGAGTGGACAGGGTGTCCTGGGAGAAGGTGATCTCACACTGTGCTAGCAGCTCAGGAGGAAAAGGGAGGGAAGGAGAGAAAGAAGGAGGGAGGGAGGGAGAATAGAGAAGAGAGGCTCCACTCTCCGGAAACAAAGTTCACCTTGGTTTACCACTTTAGGAAGGAATCCTTAGCTTGGTTCTGATAACAGAACTTCACACACACACACACACACACACACACACACACACACACACACACACACACAGAGAGAGAGAGAGAGAGAGAGAAAGAGAGAGAGAGAGAGACAGAGAGAGAGAGAGACAGAGAGACAGAGACAGAGAGACAGAGAGAGACAGAGACAGAGAGAGAGAGACAGAGAGAGAGAGAGAGACAGAGAGAGAGACAGAGAGACAGAGACAGAGACAGAGACAGAGAAAGACAGAGAAAGAGAGAAGGCTCCTTTAATGTCCAAATACCCAGATATCACATAGTCTGAAATTCCACCATCCATTCTCTTAGGTTAAACATTGCCATTCCAGGATCTTCTTTCAAAGTGTAAATACTTCTGGGTGGGGGTGGCTCAGGGAGTCCAACTCTAAAATCTCATGTTCTGCAGTCATTAACACCTAAGTGTGAATTTTTCTCTAGACAACTTGAAGACACTGAACAAGAAAATACTAGGGAAGGGGTGGGAGTGGAATGGTGGAGGATGTTTGGAGGGTTGCTGGTGCCTCTTTGTGGGAATTAAATATCTCTAGGCCTCAAAGAGAACACACAGAAACATTCCTTCTTATATAAGTTGGTATAAGGCAGGAGCAGCTCCACCTGGGCACCCATAAACCAGCATATGCTGGGGATACAAGTGTCTGATCATGGGACAGGAAGAGATACTGTGATGGGGAAAGCCAATAGAAGAATACGGACTGTTGAAAAAGGAAGTCCAAGAGGGAAGAAGGGTAAAGCACCAGGGTTTCATTTGTTATAGCATCTGTGCAGACTGGTGGCTGTGCACACCGTTCTATTCAACGAGCATTTATTATTTATACACCTACTGTGCGTAAGGCATTTTGCTGAATAGATACTGGCAATACAGAGTTGAAAAAGGACTCAATCCCTGCCCTCAAGAAGTTTACTATCAAGTGGAGAGGAGGAAATGGATCTTAGAATGGAAGTAAGGCTATTTTTCCCCATTCATTGTATCCCTTTAGTCTAAATGAATTGTATTTTCTTAGTCACTGAATTGAATCTGAAGAATATACACAAGATTAATGTTATAGGACACTTTCTCCCTCTATGGGCTATACTCTATAGACTTTTCTACCAAGTCCTAGAAACCTCTGCCTCCTGGAAGGCCATTCCAGCCTTGGAATCCATACCTTGGATATACCCACCACCACTGTGACTTCTCTCTCTACTTAGATGACTCTTCTTAGAACTTCCATTTACAGAAAGTACTCAGGACAGCTGCATCTCATTTCTCTCCAGGCTGCACTCTGGCCTCTCTAGACTTTCTTCCCCTCTCAGCACCCCTTCTCCCCCTTCACAGCTTCCTTTTATAAGTCCTCTTGCCTCATTAGAATGAAAGCTCTTAAGGGCAAGGATTGTCTTTCTTTTTGCTTGTATTTGGACTCCCAGCATTCAGCACAGTGTCAGGAATACAGTAAGTATTTAATAAATGTTTGTTGAGTGACTGATGGGATTTAGCATCTAAACCAATCATCTCATTGAACAGATAAGGAAACTTGACTTTTCCAAGGTCACACAGAATATATGAATCAAAGAAAGAATATAGTAAGGGCAAAAGAGAAATCAGGGCAAACGGCTACAAGAAAATTCAAGGAAAGAATGATCTCTTTTAGCGGTCTGGGAAGTAGGGGTACCTCTCAAAGTAGAGAAAGGAAAGGACTTCCTAGGCATTACTTAGATTGTTCTGCCCAGAGGCCAGAATCTGGACAGAGTCAGGTTTTGAACCCCAAACCTCAGACTCAAATCCATGGTCCTTTAGAGTTCACTATAGCACTTCAATCCATCAGGCATTTATTAAGATCCTACAATTCTAGAAGATATCCTAAACCATCTTTCAAGCCTCTGGTGCCTCTCCCCATCCCCTCTATCTCAGCTGATAGATGACCTTACATTTTATTTATTTGGGTTTGGTTTTTTTTTTTGCTTTTTGGAGGGGGAAGGTAGGGCAATTGGGGTTAAGTGATTTGCCCAAGGTCCCACTGCTAGTTTGTGCGTGCGTGCGTGCGTGTGTGTGTGTGTGTGAGTGTGAGTGTGAGTGTATGTTTTAAGTGTCTGAGGCTGAATTTGAACTCAGTTCCTCCTGACTCCAGGGCTGGTGTTCTATTCGCTGCACCACCTTACAGAAAAATTTAGTCCATTCTATGTGACTTCCCTCTTTTCCCCTTCTTTTCATCTCAAAACCTTATGATATCCCTTACTCTCTCCTTCTTCTTAGTCTCAGACAATGAGATGGCCATTCTTCTTGCCAACACCTCTCCATGATCCCTTGATCCCTGCCCCTCCTGTCTTTTCCAATAGATTACAACCTCAATAGTATCCTAATTCTTCAGCCTCTCCTTATCTATTGGTTCCTTTTCTACTGCCTTTAAAAATTATCACGTTGCTTCCATCCTTACAAAACCTTCACCCGATGCTATCATCCTCCTTAATAGGGACTGGCATATGCTGAGAATGCCTCCAATGGTAGCTCCCCATATGGAAGGGAACAAGGATCCTGCTTCTTAGCAAAACATTGGAGCATGTGTAGACATTCTGGTTCAGTGACCACATGGTGAATAGGGAGGCCCTTTGATTTACTATGAATCCATGAGACGAAGGCATTCTAAAAAGCACCAGTGACCAGATCTTCCACCCTTTTCTCTGTGGCTGCTTGTTCTCAAGGGATCTCTTTGATTCCACTGAGGGGAGAGAAAATGCTTTAAGGGGCGTGGCCTTGGACTGTCTCCTCCAATACTAGGAGGTGGTCCTATGAAATGGGACTCAATCCTTGGCCTTTACATTTGTTCTTTTCAGTTTTATATGAAGGAATTGAAACCTCCAACCTCATGAGTTTTGCAAGGTCAGGAGACCAAACCTCATAGACACAGCATTCTAGTGCTCAGGTTTTGCAACCATTTCAGCACTGATGCCCTGAGGAGCAAGGAGTGACCTACAGGACTAGCTCAGTGGTACCCTGAGATGAGGAATCATCAAGCAGTCATGCTCTATTGGACATGAACTTGTTTGCTTGAGGGAGTTTCTTAGCCTCCTTGAGCATTTGTTCAATCATGCTCCAAGCTCTCTCTGGCTACCAACAACTCTACAGAAGTTGCCTTGCTCGCTGTTCATCCCTTTTACAGATATACTTTGCTTCCTAACGCCCTGGAACAACTTTACTCCCAGACTTGAACCCCTATGAACAAGGATAACTTATTACCTGAACTCATTTCTCAGTGATTAACATACTTCTACCCTATCACTCTCTCTTCAACCTAGTGAATCAACCCATGCCGGCCATTTTTCAAATCCTATTTTTGGTTCTCCACTGACTGTTCTCTTATTCCCATCCCTTTCAACCTAATCCCATCCACAACCTCTAAAGCTACTCTCAGGAATGTCTGCTCCATAGCTAACTCGTTTTTATCTTAGATCTTCTCCTTTATCAGTCCCTCCATTTTCTTGTACTCACTGAGAGTTGGCTCCCTCCTGATGACACAGCTTGCCTGCCTACCCTTTCTAGCACTTTTGCTCATTGGAGTTGGAACAAAGAATGTTCTTTGTTCCCCCTTGTCAGTTCCAGGTTCTCCCTCTACTGCCATCACTCAATAACACTGACTCCTTTGAGGTTCATTCAATCCATATTTTATCACCCATTTAAGATTGTGGTGACTGTTGTCTACTTGTCTGCAGTTCTGTGCCAGGTTCATAGTCTTTCTTTCCTCCCCAAATCCTGTCCTCAAGTTAGAGGTCTCCAACATATAAGATAGTCTCTCTTGAACACCCTAACTTACCAGTTCCTCAACTGGTTTCACATGACCTCTTTTACCCTACCACAACTACATATGGAAATGATCATCACCCTCAAATCATCCTACTTCCATGTTCATAAATTCTGAATTTCCTTTATTTTATCACAAACTATCGTCATTCTGTCTCTCCCTTGGCCTCAAAACCCCAAAACTTGTTCTTTGTCCTCACCATAACCTCCAATCCTTCCATCACTCAATTCCTTCCCAAGTCATCACCCCTATTGTGGATTTACTCCTCTCTCTTGACACCTTGGTGTATCGGTTCACTTGTACACTATCCTCTTCTTCTGAGTCCTTGCCCCTTTAACCTATCAAAGATTTAGTCTGCCTTGGATTATTCTCACCATCCTCTGTCTTCACACTAACTCACATGTTGCTGAAGAAGCTAGAGAAAATGATGAAACCGCTGACTGGATCCACTACAAATTTATGTTACTTAATCTTAACTGGGCTGTCTCTGCAGCAAGGCAATCCTTTTACACTATCATAATTTTGTCACTATCTCATTCATTGCAGCAGCTTTTCTAAACCTTTTTTATTCCTTTTTTAAACTACCTATGGTTCCTCTTCAACGCACCCTCTCAGTAGAGCACCTTACATAATATTTTATTTTTTTAATTGAAACCATTCACTGAGAGCTTCTTCTTCCCTCTTTCCTATATCACTTCACTAGGATGCCTTCTGCCATTTTCTCCTCCTTCACTCACATATCACAAGAGGTAGTACTTCTCTTTTTCAAGGCAATCTGCTCAACATGTGCAAATGATTCCATTTCCCGCTGTCTTCTCTGGAAGATTGTCTAGCAGATCATCTCCATTCTTTTACTTCTTCAATCTCTCTCCTTGTCTACTGATTGCTCCCCTACTTCCTACAACCACTCATATGTTGTCCACCCTCATTTAATCCATCCACCTCTGATAACTATCCTTCTATATCTCTTCTTCACTTTTTGGTTAAGTTCTTTGAGAAAGCCATCTACACCTGGTGTTTTCCACTTCTTTTCCTCTTCCTCTCTTTTTAGTTCTCTATATTTGGGCTCCTTGCCTCATCATTCAGCTGAAACTATTCTCTCTCAATTCATTCTTAATTGCCAACTCCAGTAGCCTTTTCTCAATCTTCCTCTCTTTGACATTGTCAAGCACTCTCTTCTTGATATTCTCTTCTCTCTAGGTTTTCATGACGCTGTTCTTTCCTGATTCTCTTCTTATGTGTTGGAATGTTCCTTCTTGGTCTCCTTTGTGGATATTCATCAAGATCATGTCCACTAAACCTGGGTGTCTCCCGAGGCTCTGTCTGGGGCCCTCTTCCCTTCTTCCTCTATACTATTTCAGTTGGTGATCTCATCAGCTTTCATGGATTTAACTATAATCTCTATTCTCACATTTATTTGTCCAACCCTAACACCTCTCCCGATCTCTGGTCTCAGATCTCTAACCATCTCACATACATCTTGAACTAGTTGTCTCTTACATATCTCAAACTCCAAAACTGAATTCATTATCTTTTCTCTAAAACTATCCCACTTCCTAACTTCCCTATTGCTATCAAAGGTATTATTATTCTCCAGGTTATTTTGGTTTGCAACCTAGGGGTCATCCTTGACTTGTCACTTCCTCTCATCCCTACCCCACCCCCATATGCAATCAGTGATCAAATCCTGCTGCTTCTCCCTTCATAATATCTTTTATCTATGTCTCCTTTCCTCTGTCACTGCCAACGCTCTGGTCCAAACCCTCATCACCTCACACCTAGACTATTGCAATACCTCACTGGTCAGTTTCCCTACCTTAACTATCTCTCCACTCCAATCCATCCTCCACTCAGATATCAGATTAGTCCTTCTTAAGTGCAAGTCTGAACATGTCATTCCCCTATTCAATCAGGAATTCAGTTACCTAGGAGCTCATAGCTTCCAGAATATAAAATCCTCTGTTTGACTTATAAAACTTTCCATAACCTGGTCTCTTCCTACCTTTCTTACACACTACCTTCTCCAAGTACTCTGTGATTCACCAGCCTCCTGGCTGTTCCTCACACATGACATTCTATCATCTCCTGCCTGAGATGGAGCCATTTTCACTGACTGCCCCCCCAACCTGGCAACTCTCTGCCCCAGCATCTCTGCCTCCTGGCTTCCTTCAAGGCTCAGCTAAAGTTCTGCTTTCTACAAGAATCTTTCTCAGCCCCATTAATCTTAGTGCCTTCCCTCTAAAATTTCATCAGACTTAGCCGGTATAGATCTTTTTTACATATAGTTGTTTGCATGTTTTTTCCCCAATTCAACTATGATCTTCTTGAGACAAGGGACAGGTTGGTTTATTGTTTTGTTTTGTTTTATTTTGTTTTGATTTTTTGCCATTCTTTGTATCTTTAGTGCTTAGCACAGTGCCTGGAAGGCACTTAATACCTTTGACTGTTGATTGACTGTTGGGATCAATATTATACAGAAAGTGTGCTAAGTCTGAGCTCACAATTGCCAGAGATAGAGTTGAGATGAAGGGAGAGTGTCATTTACTCCACCCCAACTCCAATCCCCCAAGTATTGGGTCTGGGGGAAAAGGTTTGTACTTTTATATTGCTTTATCTTCAAAGTAAATATCCCTTTATAAAAGTTAAAAGTAAGTGGTTAAATAGAGTCAGGTACTAATTACTGGTAGCTAGGAGACTGAACACAACCAGTGGGGGTTGAGACAATATATTCCTTATGCCTCTAGGGGCAAATTCCCCCATTCAGTTTTTAAGGCTCTTTACTGCCTGGCCTCAATCTATCTTTCTAAGCAATCAGCCTCTTCCAAGGCATCTAGCTGGAGTAGTAGATAGAGTGCTAAGCCTGAGGTCAGGGAGACTTGAGCTCAAATTCCCCCTTAAAACATAATGGGGGGCAGGGCAGCTAGGTGGCACAGTGAATAGAGCACAGATCCTGGAGTCAGGATCTGAGTTCAAATCCAGCCTCAGACACTAGACACTTTACTAGCTGTGTGACCTTGGGCAAGTCACTTTACCCCAATTGCCTCTCCCCCTTCCAAAAAAATGTGTGACCCTGAGCCAGTCACTTAACCTCTGTTTGCTTCCATTTTCTTAACTGAAACATGAGGATGATAATAGCCTACCTCCCAGGGTTATTTTACATATTGAATGAAATCATTGTTGTAAAGTGCTTCCACAGTGCCTAACACATAGTAGGTGCTATATTCCCTCACCCTATTTTCTCCCTTTTCTAACCCATCCTCCGCACAGCTGCCAAAACAATCTCCCTAAAACACACATAGATCCCTGCTCAAGAATTTTGATTGGGTCCTTCTTGTCCCTAGGACCAAATATGATATCATGGCATTGTCCAAGCCCCTTACAATCTGGCTCTCCCCTGCCCTCCCACACTTATTTCATGTTCTTCCCCTCCACACATTGTATGATCCAGTCAAAGTAACCTACTCACTATTCCCCAAATAACTCCCACATCCATTTCTTGGCAGGGGCTTTCCTTGATACTTGAATGCACGTTCCCCCTCATCCCCACCTCTCAAAATCCCCTTTAAGGCCCTGCTCACCTTACCACCTACTCAAAGCTTTTCATGATCCTTCTAGTTCAGGGGTTCTTAACCCAGCACCCACAATCTTGGAATTTTACTCTGACAATCCTATTTCAGCATAATCAGTTTCCTTTGTAATCCTATGTTTTTTAAAAAGAGGATTCTGAGAAAGGGTCCCTAGGCTCCACCAGACTGCTGAAGGGGGCCATGACATAAAACAGATTAAGAGCCCCTGTCCTAGCTGTTAGCTTTCTCTCTCTCTCTCTCCACCCTCCCCATATTATCTAATATTGTAAATCATCCTGTATCCCTTAGTAGAATGTAAACTTTTTGAGAGCAGGGACTATTTTCTCATTTTTGTCTTTTTTACTCCTCCCAATACCCAGTCCATAGAGATTGCTCAAGAAGTGTTTCTAGAGCAGAAATGAATTGTTGAAATGGTTTGCCCATGGTCACAGAGCGGGCTACAGACCCTGAGCTAGAATACAGATCTTTCAACCGGCCAGTCCAGTCCTTTTCCCAATACATCAGACTGCCCCTCTTTTGGATAGCTAGGTGGTTCAGTGGATAGGGCACTAGACCTCTAGTCAGGAAGACCAGAGTTCAAATCCAGCCTCAGACACTAGCTTTGTGACCCTGGGCACATCGCTTCACCTCCCCATTTACCTCAGTTTCCTCAGTGGCAAAATGGGGATAATAGGAGCACTGATTTCATAGGGATGCTGTGAGGATTAAACGAGAAAGTATTTGTAAAGTGCTTGGCACAATGCCTGGCACATAGTAGGCGCCATATAAAACACTTATTTCCTTCCCCACCCCTAGCAAATATTTACGGATGGATTAAAACAATGATATTTCTAATCAGAGGTCCAGCTGGTGAATAAGGAAATAAGTAATTAAATTTGTTAAAGTTAAACTCACTGATGTGCTGAAATCCTTAAAATGGCTTATTAAGTAGCTTAAATATGCCCCCTACAATCTTATTTGCTCAGCTCATTTCCTTAGCAAGCCCTTCAGCTCCACAGATGGAGCCAAATCAGCCTCATTCCAAAGCAAATTACCATCATAACCAAATTGGTGGAATCCACAGTAATCTGTACAGGGAGCTGTTCTGGGTTCTTTTCTGAGGGCAGGGATCTCCTTCCTCATCCCACAGATAAAGGGCCATTAACAGTTGATCAGCACTTGGCAGCTGCTCTTGGGCATATTTTCACAAAAGGTCAAGCCTTCTGACTTCTGGTGGGGATGGGTCATTGGTCCCAAAGGAGGTCACCTCCTTCCCACTCTGTGCCTTGCTGCCTCAATTTCCTCTCCAGCCTTGGATTGTCAGTGACTCCCATAAACACTGAGCTATAAACAGGACATTGATTCCCTTGTTGTGCATTGTAAAATATTAAAGATGCTTAAATGGATAATAGCTCGGAGGACAGAGAGCCCACTCTGCATTAGCAGCCCCAGCCAATTGGCTTAATGGACTGGAGCCGGCTGCCTTGCTAGCAGGCTTCTCTGCCTGCCTGCCGTGGTCCTAGGCATCTCAGATAAAGTTGAGATGCTCTCTCTTCTCTACCCACTTCTTTGGCTGTTACAGGAGACTCACCCACTGAGGGTCTAGAGCCAGAAATCAGTGGTCAGCCTCCTTAATAGGAAACAAACCTCTTGCTGGACAGAGCAGTCACCCTGACCACTGGTCAGCCCTTTGAAGGCACTCAGTCATCTCCTGATTTCCCTTCTTTGTCTAACAATCAGAGACCCCTTGTAGCATTAGCCCCAGGTAGAGCTGCAACTAGAAATTCCAGCACCTGAGACAAATTCAGCTGAACTGATGAAAGGGTGAAGGGAGTTGTTACATATGTGCTAGAGGCAGAGATCTTGGAGCTGAGGAAAAAAGGAAGGCAGGAAAGGAAGGAAGGCAGGAAAGGAAGGAAGGCAGGAAGGAAGGCAGGAAAGAAGGCAGGAAGGAAAGGAGGAAGGAAGGAAGGAAGGAAGGAAGGAAGGAAGGAAGGAAGGAAGGAAGGAAGGAAGG
>CM053595.1:205965942-206002391 GCA_028646575.1 Pseudocheirus occidentalis | reverse complement strand
GAGGGAAGGAAGGAAAATTTTAAGTGCCTACTATATACCAGGCACTGTGCTAAACATTTTGCAAATATTATCTCATTTGATCCTTACAACAAGCCTGGGAAATAAGTGCTGTTATATTCACCATTTTACAGCTCAGGAACCTGAGGCAGACAGAGGTTAAGTGGCTTGCCCAGGGTCTCATATTTAATAAATATAACTGGATTAGAGCTCAGTTCTTCCTGACTCTAAGCCCAGAATTCTATCCACTGCACCACCTAGCTGCCATGTGAGGACGTGAGATCACCAAACAAGATAATAAAGAAAGAAAAGGGCTCAGGATGGAGGGTATCCATGAAATGGATGAAGAGCCAGTTAAGGAGAGTGGGAAGAGACGGTAAGAAAGATAGAAAGACAATCAGGAGAGAAGAGGGTATCTAGAAGCCAGCAATGGCTCAGCAGTGTCAGATGCTGCAGAGATAGAGGGTCAGGACCAGGAAAAGACAGATGAATGACCCTCCCTCTATGCCGGGTTGGAGGCACAAAAAAAGGGGGCAATCTCACTGAAGATGACTCTGTTCTTGCTCCTTCCCTCCCATGAATCTGGTTTGAAGGATTCCTTCACTCCTTCTCCTTTTGCTATCAGATACAACTCAAGCTTCAAAGTCTAATTCTGCTCTGGCCTCCGTGAAGTCTTCCCTGATAACCATCCTCATTGCCCTTCCCCTCCTCCAGCTTCCTATAGGACTATTCTGCCACTTAGCCTTATATCACATTGTCTTGTATGATCTACCTTGAGGTAGCTAAGTCAAACAGCAGCTAGAGCACTGGGCAGGAGCTCAGCTCATCTGAAGTCCTGAGTTCAAATTCAACCCCAGACATTTACTAACTGTCTGACCCTGGGCAAGCTGCTTAACCTCTGTTTGCCTCAGTTTCCTCAACTGTAAAATGGGCATAATAACACCTACCTCACAGGGTTGTTGTGAGGAACAAGTGAGATCATATTTGTTAAGGGCTTAGCATAGTGCCCGGCAGTAGTATGTACAATATAAATGCTTATTTTCTCCCCTCTTCTCCCTTGTACTTTATTACCGCCAATATCACTCTTTTATATACCAGAATCTTGGCCTCTTCACTCTTAGAAAACAGGGCCTATGTCAACTAGCATGAACAACAATAAAAGAATTTCATGATTCTAAGAGACTTCAGAGGCCATTCATTTAACCCACACCTGAATGTCCCTTTAGTGACATGCCCAGAAATGGGTCTGGCAATCTTTGTCTGAAGACCTCCAGAAGCAGCCCATTGTACTCCAGAGTCGTTCTAAGTATCGGGAAATAACTCCTTACATTGAACAGAAATGTGTGGCAAGGAAGCTTGCTCCCAGGTCCAAGCAGCACAAATGTAACACCTCTTCTGCAGAATCAGCCTTCAGACACCTGACAACTACTGCCCTGTTCCCAACCCCTTCAACCATCTTCTCCCTGCTATTCACATCCAGCTCCTTTAAACAAACCTCCTCTCGTGAGATGGTTTTGAGTCCTCGGTCATCCTGGTTACCCTCCAGCTCATCAATGTCTTTCCTAAAAGGTAGCCTCCAGAACAGAGTACTCCAGATGGAAGCCAGCACCACATCATAGCAAGAGACAAAATAACAAGAGTACTTTGGGATTTTAAAAATGCTTTCTATAAAGGACATTTGAAGAAAGATGCCATCTGTACTCAGAGAAAGAATGGATAAATAAAAGTATGTATAGAATAATTATATATGTGTGTATGTGTGTCTAATGGTAGCTATCTCTAGAGTGGGAGTGGGAGGATGGATGAAAAAGGGGGAAATAAAGAAATTCACATGATAATTTTGTTATATATTTGAAAGGAATAGCAAGTTGTGCATAGTAGCTTTGAAGTTTCACATACGATTATCTTTTTTATTGTACTGTTATGAAAATGCTTGTTTCATTCCATAAATTAAAAAAATTTTAAATGCTTTCTGACTAGGGACTGGTGGAGGTAGATAAGACAAATACTATCTCCAATTTACAGATGGAGAAATTGAGGCTTAGTTAGGTGAAATGACTGAAGAGAAGTGATTTGTTCAGGGTCTTACAATCACCATGAGTAAATGAAGGGGAGGCCAGGTTTTCTGACTCCAAGGCTGTCCTAGACACATCTACATAGTGCTATAGTTTATAAAGCACTTTTACCTATATTCTCTCATTCAGCTTTCACAACAGTTCTGTGAAGTATAATTATCTCCAATTTGCAGAGAACTTAACAGAGGATCAGAGATCCTCTTAGCCAGAGAGTTTAAGGGATTTGTTCAAAGCCATAAGCTAGTTAAGTAGCCACCCTGGAATTTAAGCAAAATTTGCTGCCCCACAAGGCCTGATACATAGTGGATAGAGCACAGGGCCAGGAATAAGGAAGACCTGAGTTCAAATCTGGCCTCAATACTTACTACCTGTATGACCATTGGTTTATACATTGATTGCATTTTTGTCCTTAGTATCACAACAAGACACTGAAGCTTTGGCTCTAGATCTTGCCCTAGCCCAACCCCTCTGGGCCAAAGATGGACTACAAATACTATTAGCTGTACATCCAGTCTCTTTCTCCACCATTCAAGCCTGAACTGACACCACTTTCTCAGACCCTGGTCTGGGCTTAACACTAACTGGGGATTTTAACAATGATTTGTGGCAATGCAGATAGTAGCGTGGGGGAACATTGTCTCATTCAGTCCTTACAACAACCCTGCTAGGTAGATGCTGTTACTATCCAATTAAGGAAACTGAGGCAAATAACGGTTAAGTGACTTGCCTAGGGTCACACAACTAGCTCATGTCTGAGGCCAAATTTGAACTCAGTCTCCCAAACTGGTCCTCTATCCCCTACACCACAGAGTTGCCACTAATGAGTCAGAAGAGACCGAGGTCTGAATCCTGCCTCCTAAACTTAACTAGCTGCATGACTGTAGGCAAACTATTTAGTCTCTTCTGAGTCTCAGTCTCTTCATCTATAAAATAAGATGATACGAATTCCTGTAGTACCTTCCTCCATGGCTATCATGGGGCACAGAAGAGCTGATGCATGGGAAAGAACTCTGTAGAGTCTGAGCTATCATACAAACAAACATCATCTATTATTACTATTGCTGTTGTTGTTGCTCGTCCTTCATCCTCAAAGAGGACCAGTGATGTCAGGAGGGTGATGTCTTAACTTGCAAGTGAGGGTGTAAGTGAGGACAGGGCTGTGTAAGGCCATCAGCCTTACTAAAGTCCAATGGCAAGACCTAGGTTAGGATGACTGGTAATGGCTCCGCATGACACAAATTTGTGAAGCATTCCTTATTATTGCTGTTACGTTTGATATGAATAGTAAAAGGCTTCCTTAAAGGCTCTCCCCATAGGGTTTCTCCCTGGCATATGTTAAAATTATACAAAATTCCTAAAAGATATAGTGACAGAAATAGTTTGTTTAACAGCTCTCTTATTGTTAATATCAACTAAGGCATAAAATAGAAGACATACACTCACAAGATATTTGTCCCTATCATTGAAAATGTCCACAAAAGACTTGAAATGGAAAAGGGATTGCCTATAAATTAATGAGACCCTGTACTGATATCTAATCCTGGAACAACTGCAGAGCCTTCTAATTATAAGATCTTAATTAATTAATTATTACTTAATCTCTCAAAAGAGTCCAGCTTGACTATTCACCTTAGAAAAACTAAGTGGATGAAGAATGTCTGTAGTCTGGATTGTGATACACAGTAGAGAGAAAATTCATAGAATTGGTCCACTGATTCATAAAATATCTCAGACAGACTCTGGATTTGGACAATGAATTGGATCCAGAATTGAACAGGAAAAAGAGGGAGGGCTGGATTATCTTTGAGGCAATTGTGCAGTGCTTTTTCATGACCATATAACTTTTAAATTAACCTTTTAATGACCCTATAACTTAATAACCTTTATAACAACAATATTCTTCCAGTGTTGCTGACTACTCTCATATGGCTATGAGTCATGGGATTCCACAGTCTCCAAAGAACAAAAGTGAAGAGTTACTCAAAGGACAATAGAGAGATGTATGGCAGTCATAAGTGGGCTGTCATTATCAACCAAGAATTTTAGAAAAGAATCATAAAGGATGGAATCAGAGAAAATACATGAAGTTGGGCTTGTCATGTAGTAAGAGCAAAGGATAACAAAAGAGAAACTCCACATGCTCTGTTGGTATCTACATGTGACCAAGGGATCTGGAAGACGGCTGAATATTAGATAAACTTCTGACCACCCCCCATGGAAGATATACAGGAAAAACTGGACAAGAATCACACAGGATGAGAGAGAATGGGGAGGGTGCAATCTGAACTATTAGAGGGAGTTCTCACATAGCTGAGACCAAAGAAGGGCTTCTCCTGTTCTATCTGACCCATTCCCTCAAGATATGGAGCCCCCAGTGTTATGAGAGTTAATTCATGAGATTATTTTCATATTATTTAGAAAAAATATTATATAATTTTGTTAATATTTTATTGAATGATTGTCAACTTTCAAATTCTTTATCTTTGATTTTATATTTATGATTATTTCAATAACGATAATACACTTTTTATATTTTCTGGATCCAGTTCTTTTACAAATTTACAAGTCTTTATTACATTTCAAAGGTCTATGTTTGCATTGTTATTTGTTCTTCTTCTGCTGAGGCAGATCTGAGCCCTCCCTGCCCCAAGGCACCAACATCTAAGGAATTCCCTTTCCACAATGACCATAGCCTCCATACCTTGGCTTTGTTGCTCTTCACCAGCCCACACCATCCCCAAGGTTCTATCACATGACATCCCTCTACCAAGGCCTATCTTTTCCCCATCAAACCCCACAATAATACTCTCTAGAGGAGTGAGCATCCGCTAATCCCCATGTGAAGATACAATTTAGAAAAAGTTATTTCAGTACAGCAGTATAATGGTGAAATCCCTGTCTCTAGAATGGGAGAACTTGTGTTCAAATCTCATTTCTGATTCTTTGCACCTATAGGACCTTGGGAAAATCACTGAATCTCCTTTTGTCTCAGTTTCCCTATCTGTAAAATGAGAGGGTTGGACTGGATAGCATTTGAAGGGCTTTGAGGTGTGAGAAAAAGCTTGTAAATAAAGTAACAGAATAATTTCCATGTTTAAAAGGATTGTTGCACATATTTTTAAGGTTTTTTTCAGTGTTACATTGTAGCTAGCAACAAAAAACATCAACAAATTTCCTACTTAGAGCCCCCAGAGTATCTTAATCTGTCATCGTTTCTGACTCCAAGTTTAAGGCTGTATCTACAACAATATGGATTGTTGCTTAAGTCACCATAATTTCAAGTTCTCCAGCTGACTTCTGGAAAAGATTTGAACAAGTTGTTCCACTCCCCATCAGAGTGGAGCTTTAAAAGGTTTCTTCTACTATTTCATTTCCCCCTGTTCACCTCAATTATCCTGAAAGCAAAGGAGAGGATAGTAGGTTGGACTCCTTCCCAACAAGGCCTTCGGAATGGAAGCAGCTGTTCCCTAGTTGAATTATTCCACTATTTTCATTAACAAAGTCAAAATCTGATCAGGAATACTTAAGTCAGATTGAAAACTCAGATCCCCTCAAGAGCAGGAAACCCACAACACATCCACAGAGGCAATATGGTGGGACAGAAAAACCACTAACTAGATATGGAGAATAGACTTGGATTGTCAAATTCCAGATTTACCATATGATAGAAACAGAATTTGAGAGTTGTAAAGGTCCTTAGTGGTCATCTAGTTCATAACTAGAACAAGAATTCCCTCCACAATACAGTGGACAAACGGTCATTCAGTCTTGCCTGGAGACCTTCATTTATCAGCAGTGCCATCTTGGATAAGTGATTTAACTTTTCTGACTACCAGTTTCCTCATTCACAGAATGGGGTTTCATTATTCAAATAGTCAACAAATATTTACTGAGCTCCTATTCAGAATAAGGCTTCCTTGCTAGATACTGAAATACAAAGAAAATGGCACAATTCCTGGTCTAAGGGAGTTTACTTTTTATTAGTGGGGATATAAAAGAAACACAGAGAAATGTAATAGAAGGTCAGATGCAAAGGGGGCCAAAATGGAGACCCAGACTAAAGGGCTCTAAGAAAACTTGAGAAAAGAGCACATTTTTCAACTGGAAAAATATTACTACCTATCTCTGATGGTGATTGTGAGGAAAACATTGTACAAACTTTAAAGCCCGATAGTAATGTGAACCCTTATAATAATAACTCATTATAATCAATAGATTGCAAATTCATTGAAAGTAAGGATTATTATTTTTGTCTTTCTATACCCAGAACCTTTTATAATGCCCAGCACATTCTTGAAATTGAGATTCTTGTTCATTTGTTTCAGTAATGTCTGACCTTTTGTGACTTGATTTGGGGTTTTCTTGACAAAGATACTGAAATGGGTATCTTTTCCTTTTCCTGTTCATTTTAAATGAGAGGAAGAAATGGAGGTAAACAAGGTTAAGTGACTTGCCCAAAGGCACACAGTTAGTAAGTGTCAAATTTGAACTCAGGTCTTCCTGACTCCAGGCCTGAAGTTCTATCTACTGTGCCACCTAGCTGCCAGTGCTTGGCACATAGTATATAGTTAATAAATGCTTATTGGTTGATTACCATGGGCCTGTAGTAATTACCATAGATTTAGGTCTGGAAAGGACTTTAGGAGCCATAAGACCCAACCCTTTCATTTTACAGACAAGATAACTGGGGAAATGAAGTTAAAGGACTTGTCCAGGGATCATAGAGATAATAAATGTCTGAGGTAGGATGTGAACCAAGGTCTTCCTAACTCCAAGTTCAGTACCATACTACTTCTCAAGGAAAAGACTACAGTACTCAGTACTCCCAGGTGGGTCTCCCATCCAAGAAGTACTTACTAACCAGCCTGAACCTGCTTACTTTCTGAGATTAGATATATTCAGAGTATTAGAGATGAAGATAAATAGATCAAACAGCCAAGAAGTAAAATTGTGTATAAAGAATGTTTCTTGAAGGGGTGGCTAGGTGGCACAGTGAATAGAGCACTGACCCTGGAGTCAGGAGGACCTGAGTTCAAAGCTAGCCTCAAACAATTAACACTTACTAGCCATGTGACCTTGGGCAAGTCACTTAACCCCAACTGCCCTGCCTTTCTCCCTCCAAGAAAGCAAAAACAAAACAAACAAACAAAAGAATGTTTCTTGAGTCATTTAAAAAGGACTAGGAAGAAGAAAATCCCAAAGGACTCATGATGAAAAATGTTGTCTGCCTCTAGAGGAAGAACTGATATTGTCTCAATACATACATACTATTTTTCTCTTTTTCTTCCTTCCTTCCTTTCTTCCTTTCTTTTTCTTCCTTCCTTTCTTTTTTTGTTCAAGTCTTCTTTCACAAAATAATGTTTTACATAATTGCAAAAAAGGAAGGCAGGGGGAGGGGGAGACTAGGAAGGATTTTTAAATCTTTCTCTTTCTCTTTCTTTCTCTTTCTGTCTCTGTCTGTCTCTTTCTCTTTCTCTCTCTGTCTCTGTCTCTCTCTCTGTCTCTCTGTCTCTCTGTCTCTCTGTCTCTCTGTCTCTCTGTCTCTGTCTCTCTCTCTCTCTCTCTCTCTCTCACTCTCTCTGTCTCTGTCTCTCCTCCCATGGGTTTACCCAGACCTCAAGAATGAGCCAGGTCTTAAAACATCCCTTTCCATCTCTTCCCACCTTAGTGATTATAGTTCAAGTGATAACTCACATGTATATATGGGGTATTTAAATTTGCTCAGCACTCTACTCACATTTGACCCTGTGAGATAGGTAGTATCATAAGTCCCATTTTACGGATAAGAAAACCAAGATTTCAAAAGGGTAAATGTTATGTCTATGATCACACAGCTAGTAAATGTCAGAAGTAGGATTCAGACCCAGATTTCCTGGTGCTGTCCCCTCTATGGCATGCTCCCTCCACTCTATCCTGCATCTACTCTAGTCATCATCCCTACATCCCCCTACTCCCACCCAGGAACCTTAGATAACGCCTCCAGACCTTCCCTGAATCCTAGCTATAGATGAGCTTTCTCCTTATCTTGCCAGGTTTCTGAGCCATTTCTACTTTCCATCTCCAGCCTCTTCAACTTCCAGTTCCCTTTTATATTTTATTTTTCCCCATTAGAATGTAAGCTCCTGAAGGGCAGGATTGTGTTTGTATTTGTATCTCTAGCATGTAGCACAATTCCTGGTAGGCACTTAATAAATGTTTTATCTAGCTGTCAACCTATCACTTTAATCCAAACCTGTACTTCATGGAGGTCCTAGGGTTGTCCAGATCTTTATGACTTGGGGAGAAGTATGATGAAATGTCCTATTGGTGAAGATTATGTCTGTTATTGTTTATAAGGTCCTGAAGGATTATATGGAATTGAAATAAAACAATCTGCCTGTTATACTTACTACTAGCATGATCCTTGGCTCACATAACCTCTCTGAGACTAAGTTTCCTCATCTTTAAAATGAGGAAGTTGAACTAGAGAGCCTCAAAGGTCCCTTCCAACCTCTGCCATCTTCTATGACTCCGCGTGGGAGAGGGGTGAGAGAGGGAGTAATAAGAACGATGTCTCCTCAAACTGAACCTGGGGAAATAGTTAGAAATGTAACCAACAAATGATTCCTGGAAATCAATGGTAAGGACCAGAGGGATCACAAGCTTTGAAACAAAAAGGAAGTGGGAGTTAGGTAGAAAGACCCTGGGGGAGAAGCAAGCACTGGGTTTCCCGTAGGGGCAGGCAGTACAGTAGCTATCCATGCTGCAGGACCAACTCAAGATGTTAGTTAGACGAGAACTGGGTTAGTTGGCACACAATATTAAACTAGGCACTTCAAGGATGGGACAAGATCATTTATTTTTACTCCATTTCTTTCCCAATCATACATTGGCACTAGGAATTGGCATGGAACAGTCAACTGAACATAGGAAGGGAGACATGATTCCTCAAAGAATGGTAGACTGGGCAATGCTGGAAAATCTATGGTGTGTGAATGTTGTGCAGTACAAAGTGAGACTATGAGGAATTCAAATAAATGTGGGGAAATCCATATGAATTGAATGTCCAGTGAAATAAGAAGAACTAGAACCAAAGGAAAAGATCATAGAAAGGAAGTCAGACTCTAAGTAAAAGAAAAACAAACCAAAGTCCCAGAGGAAAAGTCATATACAAGATACCTCTATCCTCATGTCATAGAAGTGAGATACTACCTAGACAGGGTTATATAGTTAGTAGATGCATTGTCCCTTCACTTTCTCTTCTCCCATGCTAATTAACCTCCATGTTCTACAATTTTCATCATAATCCTCCCATCCATTCCTTGTTCTTCTCTGGTCTTTCAAGTTCTACACTTTTCTCTTCAGTTGCCACAATTGACAGAAAAACTACTGGGGCTCTGACCAGTTGCTAAGCACAATGGCGGATGGTCTCATTGTTCCTATAAGTTATTTATGTAATTATGCCATGTATGCTTTAAAAAAGAAAACCGTATATCATGAAACCCTGGATAGATACTATTCAGGTGGTTCACCAGGATTCCCAATCTTTTCCAATGCGCATTATGGCAACGTGAGCATTAGCCAGTCCACATTTATTGAGTTTGTTTTCTTCTCTCCTAAATTCAGTTCAGTTCTATTCAATTCAACAAGTATCTATTAAGGAGTTACTGTCCAAAGGAGTTACTGGCAAAGAACATAGAAAAATTCATCAACCTTTTGGCCACTGACACCTTCAATTTCAGTCTACCTGGCAGTTTTTGATCTTGTGCAGAGATGGACATTCCAGGGAAGCACCTCTGGCACTTTCAAGCCTCGAACCCCAGTTCAGTACTTTGTCAAATGCTTTGGAGTAAGAATAAAAAGGAAAATGGAACGAGTAAACAGATTAATACCTTTCATTCACTAATTACCAATCCTCCAGGCCAAGAGGCATCTCTAGACATGGTCTATCCCGTCTCACTTGTTTTTATGTAATTATTCCTTCTATAAATTGCCATTCTTTGTACTTAAATCTAATTTCATTGGTCACTCAAAAGGAGATACATCCCCAAATATCCCTTGATCAGCACTTCTTAATAACTTTTCTGTTACGCTCAATCAGTCCCAGCTCTTGTTTATGACTTCTCAGTTGAGATCTTGATGACAATGTTTCCCGCCGTCTGTTTCTGTGGCTATCTGCCAGAGTGAGCACTTAACAAGCAGTGGTTCCTTGTTTCTCTCTTTCTCAACTATCATTCAGGCCATCAGCCATCTTGTAAAATTGCAAGAAATTTCTTTTTCTCAACCATGTCCCTCCCAATAACTGGCCACCCAGTCCCCACCATGGCCACACCCTTCTTCCCTATGAGGATATGGTACTACTTTCCTCCAGGACCCCCAATTTTCAATTTTTTCAGTCACCTGGATGATCACTTGTACAGCATGGAAGAGATGCAGTTCCTATGGAGGAACAGATCAGAGTAAGTGGGATCTGAATCCTCTTCTATCTTTTACATTCTGTGACCCTTTCCCCTTTCTCCCACCCCTTCTGTGTTCCAGTCAGCCATTCTTATTTTCCTCATGAATAATATTCTGTCTCCCATTTCCACACTGTTGCACAAGCTGTCCTGCCTGACTAGTCTACCTCATGTGCACCTCTTAAAATCCTTATCTCCCTTCAAAGCTCAGATAAGGTACCCCTTCCCACAAGAGAACTTTCCCAATTCCCTTGCGTTGTCAGTGCCCTGAAGCCTCCAAATTACTTTGCATTCATTTTATGTAATTTTGTATTTACTCACCTATGTGTACGTCATCTCCCTCAATGGGATGTAAGCTCCTTGGAGGAGCTTCCTTTTTGTCTGTGTATACTCAGTGCTTTGCGCAATCCCTGCGACATAGTGGGTGATCAATAAATACCCGTTGGTGACCCTAAGCAAGTCACTTGATCCCAATTGCCCCAAAACAAAATAAAAAAAAGAAAAGAAAAGAAATGGTTGTTGGACTTGAATTTAAAAGCAGTCCTCAGGATCTGTCCCTTCCTTTTCCCACAGTTCTAAAACAGGTCAACTCTTCTTGCCCAGATTTCTGAAAAGAAAAAAAGCCCTCGGCCAGTCTCTCTGCCTCCAGCCTCCCTGTTTCTAAGCCTGTACTGCCCAAGAACTCCTAACCAAATACTGAGAGAAGTCCACAATGAACTTCCTCAAGCACTGTTCCCATCATCTGGGTATCACAGCGGATGATGCTGGATGTAGTTCCTCCATGACCAGAGCCGTGTGACCTTGGGCAAAACATTTGACCTCAAAATGAGGGTGACAACAGCACCTGCCCCCCAAAGTTGTTGTGAGGCTCAAATCAGAGAGGATAAGTAAAATATATTCCAATTTGTAAAATTATTATCAAAACCCTCCTAGCTTAGAAATCTCTAAGGGCCCTTGCTCCTCTCTGGTACCAAGCAAAGGCTGCATGGTCTGATGAAAAGAATGCTAGATTTGGAATCAGAGGATGTAGGTTCTGGCATTTATTACTGAATATTTGTAAGACTTTAGCTAAGTCACCAACTCTCAGGGCTTTGTTTTCCTCATCCATAAAATGAGGGGCTTGGATTATGTGGTCTCTCTGAGGTTTCTTCTAGCTCTAAACTGAATGGATCCTGATAAAGAGTTTTCAGGCCCTTTAAAAAGATTCCTCTGTACCTAACAAATTTCTCATCTTCTCACTACCTAGCCCCTTCTCTTGACTGTGGTAACAAGAAATAAGGACAAGGGCGGTTAAGTCAAGCAGTGAATAGAGTACTGGTCCTGGAGTCAGGAGGACCTGAGTTCAAATCTGACCTCAGATACTTAACACAAAATTAGCCATGTGACCTTGGGAAAATCATTTAACCCCAAATGCCCTCCCTTCCCCCCTCCAAAAAGAAAAACACACACACACACAAAAGAAACAAGGACGAAGGAAGAAGCAGTCTTTCCTTTCTCAAAACACTATGCCCACACATCTTTAAAAGCCTTGCTTTGGCTTGGCAGGTGGCACTTTTTGGGCATAGACTTTGACCAGAATATATGTATAACTCAATAAACACTTATTAAGTTCCTACTGCATTGTGTTGGAACAATGGGAGAAATACAAATTTTAGTCAGGGTGGGGAACAATTCTTGAAATCCTTAATAAAAGGATTTGTTCTGTAAAACTTGAACTCAGTCAAAAGGCCTCACCCAAGGACCTAGAAGTGCCACCACACGTGGCTTTGAGGTCACAGGTTCCCCATACCTCCTGGATCTTACAGGAGAAAACAGACTCACCAATAACTTAAATAATAATAATAATACATCACAATAAACCTGTGAGTTAACTACTACAAATGTTTTATCATTATTATTTTATAGATGAGAAAAGTGAAACTCAAGGAAGAGGTAGAGAAAATTTATCCAAAATAACTACAGAAGGTATAAAATATTGGAGAATTCACTTACCAAGGTACAAATGGGAACCATATCAATGCAACTACAAAGTACTCTTTACAGAAATAAAAACAGGTCTAAATAATTGAATAGATATTAATTTCTCATGGTTGGCCCAGCCAATATAATAAAAATGACAATACTACCAATAATTTACTTACTCAGTGCCATACTAATCAAACTTGTGAAGGATTATTTTGTGGAGCTAGAAAAAAACAATATTAAAAATTCATCTGGAAAAACAAAAAGTCAAGAATTTCATCTAAATGTATGACAGGAAGACTACTGATCTAGTCTATTAAGGAGTTACTGTCCAAAGGAGTTACTGGCAAAGAACATAGAAAAATTAATAGTCTTAAACTAGATCTCAATTTCTACCACAAGCAATAATCACCAAAATTGTATTGTACTGGTTAAAAACTAGAATATTCAATTGGTAGGTGGTGGATATGGACACAACATGGAGAAGCAAGCAGCATAATAAGTAGATGTTACTAGGGTGAGAGCTCACTATTCAACAATTGCTTGGAAAACTGGAAAGCAGGCTTTCAGAAATTAGGTTCAAACAAATATCCTACACCAAATACCAAGATAAACTCCAAGTGAATAAATGATTTATATATCAGGTTATAAAAAAAATAGAAGACCAGCAAAGGAAATATCTTTCATAGTTATAGATTGGGGAAGAATTTGTAACCAACCAAGAAATAGAGACTATCGTAGAAAATAAATGGTTGGTTCTGGTTACATGAAATTGAAAAGGTCTTGTACAAAAGCATTTAAAATTAGAAGGAAAACAGGTAACTGGGGGAAAATCTTTGTAACAAGTTTCTCTGATAAAGGAATAATATCCAAGAGATGTAAGGAACTGATTGAAATATATGAGAAGAAAAATCATAAATAGCCAAAGGGGATGACCAGAAAATTCGGTTTTATCTTGTGTTACCCTTAGAGGTAGAGGTCAGTCCAGGAACCCATGTGGATTTCCAAGAGAGCGTGGAACCACAGTAGGATGTTCCTGAATGGTTTAAAAGAGAAATAAGAATTGCAAAGGCAGAATTTATGGTCTTCAATGCAGAAATAATTGGCAGAATAGGAGAATTTGAATCCATGACAGCGAGTCTCACCAAGGAAACAAAAGAGAAAGTAACTGACTGGGAATGCAAATACACAGAAGTGAATGACAATCTGGAATGGGATAACCAAAAAGCAATAACATTAAAAGAAAACATGGGGCGGCTAGGTGGCGCAGTGAATAGAGCACCCGCCCTGGAGTCAGGAGTACCTGAGTTCAAATCCGGCCTCAGACACTTAACATAAAAATCTAGCCGTGTGACCTTGGGCAAGTCACTTAACCCCAACTGCCCTCCAAAAAGGAAAAAAAAAAAAAGAAAACATGATCTTCGTATAAAGATTGAATTAAGCAGAATGATTTAAATTCACTGACCTCACAGACACATAAGGTAAGAATTTTATGCCTTGCCCTATTCAACCAAGTTTCACCCTCCGGTCTCATCTAACCTCCCATTACCTGGAGGTTAATGACCCCATGACCAAATTAACTTCTGTAAAATCTACATAGCCATGAATTTGTGGTCGGTCTTACTTCAGGGCAGTGAATCTGCAAGAAAGGGTCAGTATGAGCTGAATTAGATGACCTTTGAGGTACCTTCCAAATCTCAGGTTCTATGATTTTATGATTTGAAGCCTCTCAGATTGATCAGTTCTTGGAGTCACAAAATGAAAGGCTTGCTGTGGCATGGAAGATTCAGAAAGCCCAGATTTATTGTTACTAGGCTACCCCACTCCAGGTTAAGGGTTCTTGACCCTTTCCAGCAATCTGGTGAAATCTATGGATCCCTTCTCAGAATAGCATTTTTAAATGTATAAAATGAAATACATAGACTCCCAAGGGAAAGCTATGTATTTATACAAGGGAAATTATAAGATTAATGAAAGCGAAGATATTTTTCCCATTCAAATTCACAGGCACTCCACCCTCCCAAAAGCTATCCATAGAATCCTTGCAGGTCTATATCCTCTAAATTAAGAACCTGTGCTCTAGTGCACTCAAAGAAGGTATCCCTGCTGGACCAGGCCCAGGTTATCTGATGTTCAGAACTGGAGGCCTTAAATCCACACACACATTATCCCAGCCATAGTCACCACCACCCTTCATGGTCCAAATTTTCTAGTCTACAAGGTTCTGTGGAAACTTGGTTAGGATGAGGAACTCCTTCAGAAGCACAGTCTTCTTACCAACTCAACTAGCCAGCCCCAGTATGGTAGTTGTGACCTTCTCTAAGTCTATCCAGGTCTCCATATACCCTTCTCTGTGTTCTCTATGCCACATTCACAACTACTGAAGACCGAGAAAAGTAAGCTCTTGCTACCAAAGTCCTTGGCACTGTCAAATGGTTCAACATCAGAAAAT
This sequence comes from Pseudocheirus occidentalis, assembly GCA_028646575.1. Lineage (NCBI taxonomy): Eukaryota > Metazoa > Chordata > Mammalia > Diprotodontia > Pseudocheiridae > Pseudocheirus > Pseudocheirus occidentalis. The sequence goes on along the minus strand of CM053595.1, from coordinate 205,987,470 downwards.
GACAGCATTTCATGGGTGGAAATAATATCAAAGAAACACTACCATCTTTTTACCAGTGCACTCCAACCATGAGACTTTTCCATCTGACTTGCAGCTAAATCCTCCTGTCTGTGTTTTCTCTCCTTATTAGAATGAGAACTCCTTGAGAACTGGGTTCATCTCCTTTTCTATATACATCCCCAAAAGCTTAGCACAGGGTAACATATAGTAAACTTTTAATAAATGCCTTATTCATTTCTTCAACACTCTGGCAGATGGCTTTTTCATTATGCATTTAAAGGGTTCTTTTTCATTGTTTTGGATACTTAAAAATGCTTTTTAAGTATTTAAATTCTATTTAAGCATTTGACTGTTGGGCATGTGTCTGTCTTATGTGCCTATGTTATATTAAAAGTTCTTCAAGGAAGGTATTCATTTATAAAATACTTAAACATTTTGTTTTCCAAGCATGGTCTTTATAATAATCCAGTGAAGAAGAGAGTGTTAGTATTATTATGGCCATCTTATAAATGAAGCAATTCAGCCATGGAGAAAGAAAGTGACCTGTTCAGTGTAACACAGCAAGTGTCAGAGCTAGAATTCAAATCCTGATCTCCTGATTTCAAGATCAGTAGTCTTCCTGTCATACAATACTGCCTTGAAGTGACACAAGACTGTATGTCCCTTAATAACCCAGTGCCCCTACCCTTCCAGTCCTTTTATACCTAATTCAGTGACACTGGCCTTGGGACTCTTACACAGACAAGATACCCCACCTCTTTTTCCCTGGCTGTCCCCCAGGCCTGGAATGCTCTCTCTCCTTATCTATACCTTCTGGCTTCTCTGGCTTCCTTAGAGTCTTAGCTAAAAGCTCATCTTCTTTTTTACATTTTTTTGGAGAAGGGAAGGGAAGGCAATTGGGGTTAAGTGACTTGCCCAAGGTCACACAGCTAGTTAGTGTTAAGTGTCTGAGGCAGGATTTGAACTCAGGTCCTCCTGATGCTATTAGCTACACCACCCAGCAGCCCCTAAAAGTTCATTGTCTAAGGGAGGCATTCCCAGCTCCTCTGAATCCCAGAGTGTTCTTCATGTTAAGTATTTCCTATTTATCCTGCACGTGCTTGTTTGTGCATTCTTGTTTGCTTGCCCTCGAGGGCAGGGACTGTCTTCTGCCTCTTTCTGTATCCTCAGTGCCTGGCACATAGTATGCATGTAATAAACGTTTATTGACTGTCTACTGCTTTCAATCCTGTTCCACCACAGAACCGAACAAAAGACTACACCCAATGAGTGTTCAGGAAAGATTGCTGGCTGGCTAAGAGCAAAGTAAGCTCTTTGCGGCATTCAGAACCAGGCATTAGAACATAGGCACTTTAAAGTTAAATAGGTGTTGTTAGTAGGTGGGAGTAGTAGCAGATCACATTTCAGAAGAGCTTGCAGGTTACCAAGTACTTTCATACATATTACCCCCATTTGATCCTCACAGCAATCCTATGAGACAGATATTATAAGTATCATTATCCCCATTTTACAGATGAGGTCACTGAGACTAGACTTTTTCATGCAACATCACATACATGGTCAGTGGCATATGTGGGACTTAAACCCATGTTTTTTTTTACCTCCAAATCTAATACTTTCTTTTTTTCTTTACTCTTCTCTTCTTTTTTTTTCTCAAAGTATTCTTCCTATTACACCACACTTATATAAGTATTTCTTTAGCTAAACTCAAGGCAAGGTTCTAAGAGTGACTTGGGAAAATTCCATCCTGGATATTTGATGCTAGATTCTTATCTCACTGAGCCTCTTCTGGCACTCAAGGATCTAATGAGCCAAAGCTAAGAGAGTTGTATCTATTATAAATTGTTGGAGAAGTCCTGCATCAGCTGGATATGGCACTTAGAATATGAAATGTTAAACAAAGAATTCAGTAGTTGGGAAGATGTCTCCATGGTCGCCAAGAAGTTACTCAGAGGCATCTAGGGTTTCATTTATTCTGCTCAGTTATTAGAACTTGGTGCCGATAAGACAAATGGCATAAGATCTGTCCCCAAAAGGTTACTGAAAATGAAAAAAAGAAAACTCTTCTGGTTCAACTGTAAAGTACCTCAGAGGCCTTCCAGATCAACCCACACCTGAGCAAGAATCTTTTCTATAACACCCCCAACCAACAGTCTACCAAATTTTGTGTGAAGACCTCCTGCATTAGAAACCCAGTACTCCCCAAGAAGGCCCCATTCCACTTTGGGACAGTTTTTAAACTTCTTTATATCAAGTTTCTTCCTAGTTTTACCCTCCAGGACAATACAGAAGAAATGTGATCCCTCTTCTATGGGACAACCCTTCAAATCCTTGAAGACTTTCAATAAATATGTATTAAGGGACTACGAGGGGCAGCTGGGTGGTGCAGTGGATAGAGGGCTTAGAATCAGGAAGACTCATCTTAATGAGTTCAAATCTGACCTCAGACACTTCCTACCTGTGTAACCCTGGTCAAATCACTTACCCCTATTTGCCTCAATTTCCTCATCTGTTAAAATGAGATGGAGAAGGAAATGGCAAACCACTCTACTATCTTTGCCAAGAAAACCCCAAGTGGGATCACAAAGAATTGGATGTGACTGAGATAACTCAACAACTATGCTACTATGTATAGGAAGCTAGATGGCACAGTGGATAGAGTACCTGGCCTGAAGTGAAGAACACTCATCTTCCTGAGTCTAAATCTGACCTCAGACACTTACTAGCTGTATGACTGTGGGCAAGTCACTTAACACTGTTTGCCTCATTTCCTCATGTGTAAAATGGACTGGAGAAGGAAATAGCAAACCACTCCAGTATCTTTGCCAAGAAAAGTCCAAATGGGGTCACAGAAAGTTGGATATGACTGGAAAACAACTGAACAAGCACCTCCTATTCACTAGTCCCTATTCTGAGTGCAAAGAATACAAAAGTGAAAAGAAAGCAACCCTACCCTCAAGGAATTTACAATCTTAAAGGAGAAAGTGGTGGGGTACACTTGGTAGAGAAGTCCAAGGAAGGGAGTGTAGCTGGGTGGGAAATGAAGACAGGGCTGGCCAGAGGGCTCCCACCTTGGGAGGAGCTCTTTGTTCCTGACCTCCAGTCAGAGAGGCAGAAAATATTGAGGCTACCAATGATGTATCGAGGACAAAGGCGGAGGCAATCTTGCAAGATAAGATTCTTGTCAATCAAATTTTTGGAGGAATGATGGAAAAATTCAAGTGAGCATAGCCTGGTGGGAAATGAAGAGTGGACTGATTTGGGTACACTCCTTAAATGGAGGCTGTGAGAAGAAATCTTCCATCCTCCCTTCAATCAGAATGACAGAGAATACTAAAGTTACTGATGCCCTTCCATCAGAGGGGAAGAGAGATCAGAGGGATACATGGATACCAAGACTGATACAGACTTGCAGAGTGCAGACAGCTACCATGCACCAATTCAGCCTCTTATCCTCAAACCTAAATGTAACCCTTCAACTCACCCTCAGATGGCAAGGTCTCAAAGTCCTTCCCCAGCCTGTAGAACAGAACACAGCCCTCCCAACGTGGCCTGGACAGGGCAGAATTCTGTTCTACAACCACGGATTGCTCCCTTAATCCCTCTCAAATGTGTGCCACTACTCAAAGGACAAATTTATTCCTCCTACTGGAGATGATTAATTATCGTTTGTACCAGAACATAACCCATATATCAGTCTTAAATCAGAATAAAACCAGGTCATCACAATATCTTCTGAACTGATCCTGACTAAAGATATTCCATTTTTTGTAAGAATTTGGAAAATACACCTAATCCTTATAATTGTCAATAACGTTCCTGCTTGATATAAAAAGGGCAAAAGACACATCCTCATGGGGATGTAGTCTAGCTGTGGATACACCTAAGACTCATGAAAGTTGGGGAAAATCCTCCTGAACCCCAGCCCTTTATACTCTAAAGACATCATGCTCAGTTTCCTGTGCAAAGATTCCTGTAATACAAGAAGGGGAAGCAGCAAGGGCTGTGTTATATTTCATTGATTATCCCCTCAGTACTTGGCATAGTGTGTTTTGCACATAGTGAGCACTTGGGAAATATTGGCTATATTAACTATTGGCCTAGAAGGATTTTGTAGCCTAGTCAGGTCATCTTACCTAGAGGAAAGAATGGATGTATATATGCTTATCTCACACCTGCACAGAAATGATTTCAATAATCAGCATAGGACTTTGCACCAATTCATTAAATTTCAGAGTCGTTAGAGCCATCAGCTGCCATTTAACCCAACTATACCATACAAAGAATCCTTTCTGATGGAATGCTACTGAGCTGTAAGAAACGATGAGCTGGTTGATTTTAGAAAAGCATGGAAAGACTTGCATGAAATAATGCAGAGTGAAATGAGAAGAACCAAGAGACACTGTATGTACTAACAGCAATATTGTTCAAAGAACAATTGCAAATGACCAAGTTATTCTGAGTATTGTAAATATTCAAATCAACTACAAAGCACCCATGAAGGAAGATTCTATCCACCTCCAGAGAAAGAACTGATAAATAGAAGTGTGCATAGTGTAGTTTTCCATATATTTATATATTTGTGTCAAATGGTGACCTTCCCTAGTGCGGGGTGGGTAGGGAGAGATGGAGACAGTTTATAAGATGGAGACTTTTTTAAAAATTAAAATTTTAAAGTAAAATTTTTAAAAAGGAATTTTTTCTACAGTTTACCTAAGAAGTCACTCAGCCTTTGCTTGAAGACTTGCAGTGAAACAGAGTGCCTCTCCCTCCCGAGGCGGCCCATTTCATTTTGGGACAGCTCAAATTGTTAGTAAGATCTTTCTGATACTGAGCCCAAATCTGCTTCTTTGCAACTTCCATCCATTCTCCTACTTCTGTTGGCCCCCTGGGAAGACATGGAACAAATCTAATCCCTCTTCAACATGGCAGCACTTTAATATTTAAAGCCAGTTATCACATCCCCTGTGTCTTCTTTTCTCTAGGTAAACATATGCAGTTCTGTCAAACCACCCCCCTCATGGCATGAGCTCAAGACCCTTCCATCTTTTCTGTTCTCCTCTGGATGGTTTCCAGATTACAAATGGCCCTCCTGAAATAAGATGTGCAGATCTGAATACAATATTCCAGATGTAGTCAGTATTCTAGGCCATCACCTCCTCCTTCCTGGAAGTTATACATCTTTTAACATGGTCCAAAATTGAATTTGATTTTTGTGACTGCCATATCACACTATTCACTCATATTTGACTTGCGGTCCACCTATACCCCAAGATCTTTTTCATACCAATTTACATCTAAACATGCCTCCCCAATCTCTTAGAGTTGCTCTGCAAACCTTAATATTCAAAAGGATCTATGATCTCCTCCATTTGGAAGTTCCTCCTATGGAGCTAATCACAAGCCATCTATACCTGTTCATCCTGTGCAACTCTTGTCCATGTCGTCTCATACATTTGACTGGGCAGGTCCACCCAATATGTTTGAGACCTTCCTTGCTTCCTCCTGACATCCTGAGAGCACCAGTCCCTCCCTCTTGCCACTGGACCAGCCCACTTTCTCTTTCTGTCATACAATCTCTTGATGGACATCTTTTAGTCTTCATCACGGGATCAAATAAAAATTCCACTGTTTGATGTTCAAAGCCCTTCATAACCTAACTGCCCCACTTCACCTCCTTTCCAATGTCCTTAGACTTTATACCCCTCCACGAACTCTTCTTTCCAGTAACACAGGGCTCTTTCTTTCATGAACAAGAGACTCCATTTCTCAGGTCTGGGCATTATCTCTGCTTGTCCCCTATGCCTAGAATGTTCTCCCTCCTCGCGCTTCCTTCTGGCTTCCCTGGCTTTCTTCAAGTTCCAATTAAAATCTCACCTTCTACAGGAAGCCTCTTCCTATCATGGAAGCAGCTAGGTGATACAATAGATGTCAAGAAGATCCGAGTTCAAATCCAGCCTCAGACACTTACCGCCTGTGTGATCCTGGGTAAACCACTTAACCTCTGTTTGCCTCCATTTCCTCAATTTTGAAATGTAAATAATAATAGCACCAAATCACAGGATTTGTGTGAAAATCGTATGCGATATTTGTAAAATAGCCTAGTGACTGGCACATAGGAGACGCTATGGAATCTCTCTTAATCCAAATGTCTTCCTTTTAGAATTTCCTCCTTGTCACACGTGTAGATTGTACATATTTGTTTGCTTGTTATCTCCCCCCCCAGACTGTGATTCCTTGAGGGAAAGGATTTTCTTTCACCCTTCTTTGTATACCCAGGGCTTAGCACAGTGCTTGGCACATAGGAGATGCTTAATAGGGTAGTAACTATTCAATTGTAACTCCAACTTATTGTCCATCTGTAACATCTATCACAGGTATATTCTCTATAGGTTGTCTGACCCTGAGCAAGTCACTTAACCCTGTTTGTCTCAGTTTCCTCATCTGTAAAATGAGCTGGAGAAGGAAATGGCACAAACCACTCCAATATCTTTGCCAAGAAAATCCCATATGGGGCCACAAGGAATCAGACATGACTGAAAGCAACTGAACAACAACAATATAGGTTGTGTATCCCAATGCACATTGTAAGCTATTCAATTGGAATTCTTTAGGTCATGTATCCCAATGCACATTGTAAGCCATTCAGTTGGAATTCTTCATCCACTTGAATTTGCTGTATGTGTCAGATCAGACTCTTTTAGGTAGTCAGAGACCTGCACCAGGAGATTCTGCAACATTCCAGGGCTTGATGTAAGTAATAACCTCCTCCACAAACAGGAGCATGTAGGAGCCCTTACCATCTACAGAGACACCCCCACACACACTTCAACTTGGCCTGAAGTTCACAGTGGCAAACATTTTCGGCAAGGCATTCGTGTCATCTTCACATAAACCAAAGACAACATCCTCAAGGAGAAGTTTTATAGGGAACAAATAGACTCTCAAGAGGGTTATTCAACAATGGACCACGTCCTTTAATGCTTCACAATGCTTGAGTGAAAGAGATAGAGAATGCAAGATTTTACGGGGCTTATCTTTTGTGATTATGAAAAAATATTTGATTTGGGAAGCCAAATTCCACCTTAAAAGAGACTCTTTTCCAATACAGTATCTCCCACCAATACACCAAAGTCATTCAAAATTCCATGAAGACATAATACAGAAATGTTGCTCTTGAATAATTATATACATCAGGCAAGGTATAAATGCATGCTTGCAAACCTTTTGTCATTCAGTCATTTTGGTCATGTCCAACTCTTTATGACCAATTTTTGGTTTTGTTGGCAAAGATACTGGAATAGTTTACCATTTCCTTCGCCATCTCATTTTACAGATGAGAAAATTGAAGCAAACAGGGTTAAGTGACTTGTCCAGGGTCACACAGCTAGTGTCTGAGGTCAAGTTTGAACTCAGATCCTCCTGACTCCAGACCTGGCACTCGATCTACTGTACTATCTATGTGCTTCCTTGTAAACTTTAAAGTGCTATATAAATGTCATCAGTGATAATTTGGGGGTTTAAAAAAATCCTGATTGCCTTTTTCTGGATGCTCTATTGTTTTTGTTTGTCTGTTTGGAGAGGTGGAATTTGGCCTGTGATTTCTCTGATATAGCAAACTCTCCATGAGGAAATTCCCTCTATGACATAGATCAGTCCCTGTTCCTTAATTTAGTCTTAGAGAGCTGCCAGGGGCAGTAAGAGGGTAAGTGGCATGTCACATCCTCAGTACACATCAGAGACAGGACTCTAAAACCCAGGCTTCCTGAGACCAGCTTTCTTCCCATTACATTCAGCTGCCTCTCTGTTGTCTAATTTATCAATATCAATGTACAAAAATGATGAAAAAGACAATTTCAGAGAAACCTGGGAAGACTTGTAGGAGCTGATTCAAAGTGAAATGAGCAGAACCAGGAGAACAGTATATTCTATAACAACATTGAAAAAAATGAACAATTTTTTTTAAAGACTCAAGAACTCTAATTAATGCAATGATTAACTATAATCCCAGAGGACTGAGAGTAAAGCATGCCCCACATCTCCTGACACAGAGGTAATGAACTATTAGCCACACATTTTTGGACATTGACAACTTGGTAATTTGTTTTGCTTGACTGTGCACATTTGTCAAAAAGGTTTTTCTTTCCTTTTTTTTTTTCAGTGTTGGGACAGTTGGGAGAAAGAAAAAAATATAAATACCTAACGATTGAAAATGAATAAAGTTTAATTCTTTTAAATGAACTTACATCCGCAAGAGACTCTAGAGGGTATCTAGAATTCATTTCAGAGATGAGGAAACTGAGACCCAGTGAGATGAAATGACTCACTCAAGGTCATACAAGTAGCAACAGAGGACACCATGACCCTTTTTATGACCCTTCATAAACATTCATTAAATTGTATTAAGTGGGATTGGGATGAATTGCCTGGATTTTTCCCTCTTAGAGGAATTTATCAGAGTTCTGTTTCTTTACTCTTCTTGCTCTCTCTTCCCCTTTAGCTTCCCCCTTTAGAGGATCTAGAACTTCCTGCCACAGAAATCTCATCTAAGCTCTTAAATTCAATTACTCTCAGAACTCGAGGGGCAGCCAAGAAGTGACCTAGTGGTAGCTGGAGAGAAGGATACTAGAAGTTCAGTCAAGTCAATAAGCTTCTACTATGTGCCAGGCATCATGCCAAGTGCTAAGGGTAGAAATACAGACAAAAATGACGGGTGAGGAGGCAGCGAAAACAACATGCCAATAGTTATGCACAATCGGGATATATTCTGGCTAAGATGGAGATCATCTCAAAGGGAAGACAGGCCTAGAAAGTTTTCTTGAAGAAGGTGAGATTCAAACTGAGACTGGAAGAAAGCCAGGGAAGCCAGAAGAATGAGATGAGGAGGAAAGAGAGCATTCAAGGCATGGGGGTACAGCTTGTAAAAGTCTAATGAAAATGCAGAGTCAAGAGACAGAGCGTCTTGTAGAAGGAAGAGCAAAGAGACCAGAGAGCTAGATCATAGAGAACATGGAGAGGAGTAAAGGATAAGAAAGTAGGAAAGAAGCAGGTTATGCAGGGTTTTAAAAGCAGAGGGTTACATATTTAATCCTGGAGGAAATAGGGAGCCAGTGAAGGTTATTAAATGGGGGAGTGACAAAGCTGTGCTTTGGTGAGATCACTTTGGTAGCTAAAGGGAGAATGAGGCAGAGTCTGAAATCCGAGCAAGTGGTTGTCACAGTCTCTCCTTGGGAGATGTTCATAAGGGAAAGGGAAGAAGACATAGTGAGTGGGGAGGGGCATGGAAATCACCATGGTTCCCACCAAGAGATGAAAAGACATTGGGGGACAAAAAAAGAGTGAACAAGAGATAGAAGCAGGGGGAATGAAGTCCCTGAGTTGGCATTTTAAAGTCTGCATTTTGAGACAATTAGAGACTGAATTATTAAAGAGGAGAAAGGGAAGAGGCTGTTTTTAAGAAAGCATGAGTAAGCAGGGACAATTTCACAGCGGTAAGCAGGATCGAAGGCAATCAATCCAGCCCCCATCGCAGGCCTGCCATAATGGCCGTAAATACTTATTCCACTTAATTGTTGATGTGTGTAGTTGTGTCCCTGGGCCCCCAGCCAATCATGTACTTAACACAGATGGTCGATGCGTAACACAGCCCCAAACGGGACTAGTGAGAGATGTGGGACTTTAGCACCCCCAAAAACCCTCCACCTATCAGTTTTGTATCCTTTCCACCCCCTAACCCAAGCAGCCTCACTGATGGTCATAAGACTTTGTGGGCCTCTCTCTACCAGGTCTGAATTAACACTGGGTACAGAGAATTACCCACCTCTTTACTGAGTTGTATTGGCTGGATGAGAATCTATTGGCTTGAGGGGAGTCATATCTAGCTGATTCCTCCGAGCACTCCTAGCCTCCAGAATCCTATGGATAGCGATCTATGTGGAGACAGGAGTGAAGGGAGGGTACTGATTCTATTCGTCACTAACCCTTGGCTTCCTTAGTTATAATATGATGTTAGACCAATTCCCTGGAGACTACCGAGGCTATAAACATCATGGATAAGTATCATTGAGTAGGGCAGGAAAATGTTTCTGTGAGGTAGAGCCCATCTCTGAACCCTAAACCATTGGGAGAAGCCAATCATAAGCACCTCCAAACCATCCAGTCTTATTTCATTTGCTCTGCCCAGTGAAACCTGGGTAGCAGGTTCAGCCCTAGTCTAGGTGCCCACGTGCATACATCTGAAGGCAACACATAGCACCATCTCAGCTTCCAAATGCAAAAGCACCTAAAATAAATATGAGTCCGGGTTTCTGTCTAATCAGCTATGGTGGTAGTCCAGAAACTCTGCCCTGGCCACAGCCTGTGGTGCTACATGCTTCCTGAAGGTAATGACCATTGGACTCGCCAAGCTGATAGGTAGGCCTTCAGGAACTCCGAGAAGTCAGTCTCAGAAGGTGAAACACAGAAGATGCCCAGAAACAGCACAAGCAGCTGGCTTATAATCTGGGGTTTTCACTGCAAGGAAGGGCCCTTGTCTTTTCTTATCACATATACATTTACCAAAAGAACAGCTTCTCTAGACTCAATTTTCTTTTTAAAACACACACACACACACACACACACACACACACACACACACACGCACACACACACACACACACACCCCCCAAACCTAGCCTCCCATGGCTTTTGGTCTACCCACTAACTAACCTCAAATGCAATCTTAGTGAAATCAGAACTGAAAATAGCCCTGTCATAGCTACCTCACGGACAGAGCGCCTGGCCCCAGTTCAGGCCAGCCATGATCTCACTCAGCCACACTGTACTCCGGGGAGGCAGAGAGGAAATGGGGGAAGGTGGGAAGGAGGAGGAAGGAGAATGAGGTGAAGAGGAAGGGATGCCTCTCCCCATTCTACACAGGGAGAAAACTACTGAGGTTCAGAGAGGTAGCTTGACCTCTCCCCCTAACAATGGCTGAGGGAGGAGTCACCAGTCTAGCCAGAACATTTGTCAGAGGATTTGTCCCTGGATCACTGGGAGTAGAGCTCCAGACATGGAAAGGTTTGCTTGGGCAACAACTGAAATCTAGGCTTCATTTTACCCAGTGGACTCCATTTGATCAGGATCCCAGTGTATACCACAGTGCTTAGAACTGGGTGAGATGGGCAGTGAAGGTGATCCACAGTGAGTGCTCCTGAAAAGGGATAGAGACTGGCAATAGTTATCAATTTCCTGTTATGTTAAAACTCTATACAAACAATTATTATTACCATTATTTGTAAAGTAGTATATTGGACACTGGAGGGAGGGAGAGAGGGAGAAGGAAGAAGAAGAAGATGAAGACGAAGACGAAGAAGAAGAAGAAGAAGAAGAAGAAGAAAAAGAAGAAGAAGAAGAAGAAGAAGAAGAAGAAGAAACAAGAGGAGGAGGAGGAGTAAACTTTCAAAAGCAGTCTAACAAGACACAGAAGTACAAGTCCAGCCCCCTAATCACAACACGGAACACTCCAGTTAAGATGCTGTGATGTTAATGTGTTAATGGGATATAAGATCTTCCCTGCCCATTAATAGACCATTAAGGGAAGCTTGCTTAGGGGGAGGCTTCCTTGTAGGAAGGCTTTCACACCTTTTGCTAATTTCTAATGAGGCACTGAGTCAGGAGGGTTGTGATGCCTTCTGACTCTGAGAAGTGTATATATACTCTGAGTTGGTATTTTGCTCTGGGGGGGATCATTTATGAGAAGGATCTTGTGATTCCCTGGTCGAGATTCTGAGTGGCCTTATGTTCAGAGCTCCAGACTTCTCAGATGTAAAGGCTCTCTCAATCCAGGGAGGTATGTAAAGTGTATAGTTGATTCAGACACTCAGAGCCCTGTCTGCTGGTCTTTGTTTCTCTGCTTTTCACTATTCGTGTTTTCTCTGAAGTTCAGAGTGCTGATTTTTCCCCTGAACTAATTAATGTAATTTTAAAAGTTTGTTGACCCCTTGAATGGCTATCCTTCCTAGTAAAGCAGATCTAAGAACTTGTGCTGGGTATGTCAGTAGGGTTGTCTCTACAGATGCACTCACAAAATTGGGATAATAGATCAGAGACCAGGCAGCTAAGTAGCACAGTAGATAGAACATTCCCCAAATTAGGAAGACTTGAGCCTCAGACAGTAACCATGTGACCCTGGGCAAGGCACTTAAAAATTTGCTTCAGTTTCTTCACATATACAAAGGGGATAATAATAGCATCTGCTCCCCAGGATTGTCATGAGGATAAAATGAGGCAAATTTGCAAAGAGCTTTGGAAATCCAATAGTGCTACAAAAATGATGATGATGGTGATAGTGGTAGCAGTGATGATGATGATTATGTGAAAAGGATGTGAATAAGGGTCGACATAGAATATATGAGTTTAGGCATCTGCAGAATGGCTGATAAGTGTGTAGGCTGATGAGATGCCTTCCAAGCCTCATCAAGGGACTAGGATGTCTCCCAAGTCTCATTAAGGAGACTAAAATGTAACCAATGTAAGAACAACCGTGATCTAATTAACTGCAACTTGTTGGAGGCAATGTTGTCATAATAAGAAGTGGGGGAGGATGAACTGTCTGAAGTCTAGAGAGAAGAGAGCCAGAGAAAAATGACTTTGCATGATTCCAATGCTGTGCAGATTTTTGTTTTTTCCCCACATCAAGCCTAAAGTTGTCTCTTTCACTCATTCCTCTTGGTTCTGCTCTTTGGGACCAAAAAGAACAAAGCTAAATCTTTATCCATTTGACAGCCCTCCCATACCTGCAGATAGCAAGCACACTCTCCTTTAGTCTTCTCCAAACTAAATATTCTCAATTCTTTTACCTAGTCCTCATATGTATGGCATGGACTCAGGGCCCTTCCCCATCTTGGCTGCCTTCCTCTGGACGATGTCCACCTCGTCGATGCCCTCCTAAACCCTGGCATCCGGGATTGAACACGATACTAGAGATGGGACTTGATCAGGGCAGAGGACAGGGAGACTGTCCTCACCTTCTTATTCCTGAAAGCTAAGCCTCCAAAGCCTTCAGCCCAACACCACCTTAGTAGGGTTTTTCTGATGGCTATGCCACACTCACATTAAGCTTGCAGGCCTCTAAAATCCCTATATCTTCTTCAGACAAACCTTCTACTTGTGAAATAGATTGTTGGAAGCCAAGTATAAGACTTTACATTTCTCCCAATTCATTTTCATCTTATATTCAGTCCAAAGTTATGGCCAAAATTTTTTTGTATCTTGAATGTCACCTGATATGTTTACTATCCCTCCCACTATTTCCTCCCAATAAAACGGTCTCAGCAGATGGACTGAACCAGGTCAAGGTTAACTGACAGGCCTCAAACCTGTTGGTGAGTTAATGGGATGTCTACTCCAAACATGTGAAGACTTCCCCCCCCTGGAATTGGTGAATGAGAACAATTTGTACCAATGTCCATGGAGGTGGCCAAAGCAGATACCATGGGGTGACGAGAGCTTGGCAAGACATAGAAGACACAAAGGTCATCCACTGTATCCTGGGCCATCACCAGTCATTCTGACTTTTGTCTTACCACTAAACTTCAATGATTTCAGAAAGAGACAGTGAGACTGACAATTTTCACCAATCTGTCTTAGTTAAATCCATTTTACCAGCAAGTCAAGACATCATTAGTCTTCTTCAAAAACAAAAAGAGGAACAATATTCTTCCCAATAGACCCCTAACAACATTGAATTGCCCATATTCCAGTTCCAAGTTCACCAAGCTACCTCCCAATCTCTAATCTGACCTCCTGAATGGACCTAACCATCAGAAGGGAATATCTATGAAGAGAAGATCCAATCCAGTTATCCTAATGGATCTATCTCCCTTTGTAAATTAATAAATTGGCTTTCTATTTATCAGTGAGTCTCTTTTGAATATAATGATTCAGTCCTCCAGAGTGTGATCATCCTGGTGGAGCTAATAGCTTTGAGCCCTTTTGAACTTGTAAAGTTAAGGACAAGCCCCTAAACCCCATATGGTAACTTCTTCTTCTTCTTCTTCTTCTTCTTCTTCTTCTTCTTCTTCTTCTTCTTCTCCTTCTTCTTCTTCTTCTTCTTCTTCTCCTTCTTCTTCCTTCTTCTTCTCCTTCTTCTTCCTTCTTCTTGTCCTTCTTCCTTCTTCTTCCTTCTTCTTCCTTCTTCTTCTTTCTTCCTTCTTCTTCTTCTTCTTCTTCCTCCTCCTCCTCCTCCTCCTCGTCCTCCTCCTTCTCCTAGTCCTCTTCCCTCCCTCTGGTGTTCAATATACCATTTTGCAAATAATACACCTTCTCTCTCTCTCTCTCTCTCTCTCTCTCTCTCTCTCTCTCTCTCTCTCTCATCTAGTTCAATGCCGTCCATTTCATAGTTGAAGAAACTGAGGCCAAGAGAAGTTACACAACCTTCACAAGGTAACACAGGTAGAAGATAGTAGACTCCAAATCCAGGGTATTTCCCCAATATCAGCTCTCCCTGCTAGATTGGATTATAATGCAGGTAAGAGGCTCTTGTGATTGGGATTGAGTGGCAGCGGAGAGTTAGAGGAAAAGAAAGAACAGAGGGCAGAAGGTCAAGCAGCTCCAATGGCAACAAAAGGAGATGGGGGCATGAGGGATCAGGGCAGCATATCTCTGAATCTAAACCCTTTCCAGGACCCTCAAAGTTAAGGAGATAAAGGAACCTAGAGTTCAATGAGAGGGAAGTTTAGAAAGGAGGAAAAGAGGAAAGCCCTGGAGCCAAAGGCAAAAGGTTCCTACTCTGCTTGTGAAAAGATGAGCTGAAATCCCGGGAAACTGATTGAAAGCGTGAAACATTCAGAGGAGAAAGGAAGAGCCCATTCTCTTCTCACCTCTCAAGCTCAGCTCAATTCTCACTCCTGTTTAGGTGCTGTGATGGGACCAATACCTACCAGGGCTTCCCCTCTCCCTGCCTCCTTCATTGATTAGGAAAAAGTGATTGAGCTGGGATTTGATTATAGGGAGATGGGGGTGTGGATCAAGGCCCAACTTGTGCCTCTATCCACAAATTCCTGGAAGCCTCTGGCTTTGGATTCTGGCTTCTGGGTTTGGCTTCCTAGTCATGTAGGGGCATAAAAAATCCTATTCATATGGGATGAGGATACCTCATAGCTTAGTGGATGTCTGAAGACCATGGGAGAAACCATACCCTGACCTATCAGCCACATATTTCCATTTGAAGATAAGGAAAGTCATATCCACAGAACCCTACTGCATATTCTTGATAAATTAAGTCTTGGAGACCTCCTTTTATTAACTGTTCAATGACTTAGAAGTGCCCTATTTTGCCTTGACATTGAATTTGAACTAAGAGGACAGGGTAGACCTACCCCTAACAAGTAATTAAGTGAGCTTGTATAGTTGTGTTCTCAGGCCAGTAGGAATAATGTCTCCATGTTCCTTACCATTTTCTTCCTGGGAGAGAAGTTCATCTTGTTTAGTGAACTGTTTTGTGTTTTCCACAAAAGCCCCCCAAAGGTCATAGAGTCAAAGACTCCATTGACATTAAACCCATAAGGGAAAGAGAAGGTATAAGGATCCAAACCCCTAATCTTTCTTACCCAGACATACTGGGATTGCAACAAGAATCTCCAAATTGGTTGGGATATGGGGCAGTGCTAGAGTCTGGGAGCTGCCTAAAGCCACTCTTCTGGACTGCCTCACCCTCTGATCCTGGCTCATAGCACTCTGACACATAGGGCTGTCTTCTCTTAAAGAGAAATGAGACCAACCATTGACTTTTGGCCAATGTTGAGGGGTCTGCCCATTCCCAAACTTACCCAGTTCTTTCATGTGCCATGTCAATCACTGTCTTTCTGGGTCTGAAACTACAGGCCACATTTCTCCCTTAGAGATCATTTAGCTCAGCTGTGCTCAGCTGCCAAAGCCCTGATTTCAAGAAATGGATCAGTAGACCTGAATTAAAAGCTGGAATAGAATCAGGTTTTAAAGACACACACGCATGCGTGTGCACACACACACATGAGAGCACCTTAGAATGCCTTAGAAGAGACTTTGCTCTGTGAGAGCGCCATGGAATAGTTTGGTATAGATTTTGCTCTGTGAGAGCGCCATGAGATGGCTTAGAATAGACTTGCTCTGTGAGAGCACCTTTAAATGGCCTAGCACTCCACGTGGCAAACTTGAACTTCCAATAAACTTTACTTTTTCCTTGGCTGAGAAGACTTGAGTGGAATTCTTTCTGCTAGGACCTGGCATGTTGGTATTTTGGGGTCTCAGGCAGCCCTAGCCCTCTTTGGGCTCCTCTTCACACACACACACACCTATAGGAGTAGGAAGCTTGGGGGGAGTACATATTTTGTGCGCATCTGGATGGCTCCATCACCATCCTTGGAAAATCACTGGCTATCACATGACCTAAATGTCTTGGGGCTGAAGTATCTTTAAAGTGATTGCCAGCTATAGACAAAGAGATATAGGCATGTGCGTAGAAAAGCTGGGTGAGATAGGAAGGGAGCAAGCTGCTTGGGATGGCAAGATGGGCATTTGCCAAGAAACCTGTCCTCACTGATCAGACATTGCAGGTGGGAAAATTAAAGCTGCCAGGTGGCTGGGGGAGGGTCCTATGATCCAATCCATTCAGAAGGAGACATTTCCAGGAGGAGGAAGAGCTGGGTTTCAGCCCCTTTCAGCCACACAGGTCTCTTCTACATAGCTTCTGGCCATGCTCTGTAGAAAGTGACAGAAATGGGTGGCAGGAAGGACTTCAAGTTTCCCAAACTCCTTTGGAATCTTTTGCTTTGCCTGTAGCAGAGAAGGACCCATCACTTGAAAGCTTCTGTGATGAGAAGCCAGAGTGAACAATGTGAATTCTGCCTTGAACGGAACAACAGGACAAGGAACACAAAGTCGCACCGATCTTCAACATACTACCAGGGTTACAAAGGTGAGGGAAAGGAAAAAGGAACCATTCACTAAGGTCAAGAATCTCTCCACATATGATCTCATCCTCATCCCTGATCAGCCCCTAACACAGAGCCTGCCCCAAACCTAGACTTACCTTTGCCTCCATCCTACCCCCAACCACTTTTGGCTCACCAGGGAAGGGGGAAAAGGTTGGGAAAGGAGAATATAAAGGAAGAGAGGTAGAGAAGGAGAAGACAAGGTAAAAATGAACCAAGAGTCAAGGACAGGATACTTCTTACTGATGACCCAGGTAAAAGAATGGATGTCATGCTTATCACTTATAGATAAAACAAAACTGAAGAATGTAACTAACACAAAGAATCAACCATCAGGATAAAAAGAAAATCCTTGAGAGGTTAGGATTTGGGGCAGAATCTAGTAGATGAGATTTAATAGGAGTAAATATAATGTTTTACTCTTGGATTCAAAAAATCCATTTCCCAAGAATGAAGAGGAATGACTAGAAAATAGTTTATCTGATAAAGATATGAGAGCTTTGATGGAATGCAAGCTCAGTGTGAGGAAATAGTGTGATATGGTAGCCAAAAAAACCTAATGTGATCTTGAACTACATTAAGAGAGAGATAAGGAGGTGATGTTTCCAGGAAGATTGTGTTCAGTTCTAGGTACGTCATTTTGTGAATGACACTGATAATCTGGACAGCATCCAGAGGAGGGCAACCAGGGTGAAAGGCCTCTGAATTATGCCAATACAAGAAGTGACTGAAGGCACAGGGAATATTTAGCCCGAAAAAAAAGAAAAAGAGAGAAATTTCTCAAAGAGAGAAATTTTAGCAAACTCCAAGTGTTTGAAGGTCTGTTTTGTGAAACAGAGGTCACGTTTTTTTTTTCTTCTTGGTCTCAAGATCAATGGTTCTAAGCTGCAAGGAGGCAAGTTTAGGCTGTATTAAACACTTCTTGGAGTTTTCCCAAAGTGGAATGGGCTGCCTCTGGAAGTGGTGGGCTCCCATTCAAGCAAAGGTTGGACAACTATTTATTTGTCCTGCAGTACTAAGCCTCTTAGTAAAGGTAAACTAGAAAGTCACTGAGGCCCTTTCCAGTTTTGAAATTCTGTGATTCTGCAAGAGGTTCTCTGGAGTAGTTTGCACCTGCTCAGAAACAGAACTGCTAAAATTAAAGTTAGCAAAGGAAAAAAAAACAGAACAAATTCACTTATCCTCTCCTCACCTTGCCCCTTCCCCTGCCAGGCACTCCCCTGCCCCATTCTCCTACCAACACTGGCTTCTTGCCTTTTATGCACTAGGTGAACAAGTCTGTGTTCACCTTCTCCAGACTTTTCATGATTTCCTGGACTTTGATCATATCCACCTTTGTGTGAGGTCGGCCAGGCCTTTGAGCTGAAGCAACATCTCTGATCACCTGTGGAGAGCTGCATCTGCCTGCCCTTGTCTACACCCACTGGGCAGGACAAATGAAACCAGGGAGGAAAGCAGCTGGCCTCTCTGCATTCAGATCAGTGATTCAATGGTCATAACCTTCCTGGACCACTTGTGTGGTCCTAGGTACTCATCTTAGAACCCCTAGGATGCTATTACCAGTTTTTTTTCCTCTTTCCTCTTACTTGATCTGAATTCTTCAACAGTGAACCTGGCCTTTATTCATTCAACAAGCATTTATTGATCTGGGTATAAAGCTCTGGGCTAAGCCTTGCAAGAAAAAACAAAGATGAATAATATATGTAGCTACCACATTCGGAGCTTATGCCTAGTTATTCAGAGATCTTCAACCTTTTTTGTACCATGAATCCCTTTGGTGGACTGCTGGAGCCTATTCTCTGAAAATTCTTTTTAAATGTATGAGAGAAGATACAAAAGATTACAAAAGAAACCACCTATATGAAAATATAGTTATCAAAATATTTTTTAAAATATGTTTTCAAGGGTTCTAGGGTAAGAAATTCTGGAAGTAGAACCCTACTTGGGATCCCCTTCAGGTATTCTCCACCTTGTCCCCAGAAACTCATCAATGGGAAATCTCATCATTCTGTAAGATCAATCAGCCTTGGCACTCACATCTCCTAGTTACCTCCTGCCTCTCTGGTTAGAGGAGCATGAACTGTTCAATCTCCACACAAGGAAGAGAGACAGAACAGATATTTCCTCAGTGGTCTCCTCCTGTCCCACCCAACCGCTCCCAGTTTGGGACTTCTTTGATTTCTCTACAATATTCCCATGCCAGGTACCTTCCCTCTCCTCTCACTTTTTACCTTCCTTCATATCTTGTCTTCCTCTGTTAGATGGGTAAGTTCCTTGAAGGCAGGCACTGTCTTTCTTTTCATATTGTATCCTGGCACATTTGTTGTTGCTGTTCAGTGGCTTATCCAACTCTTCATGACCCCATTGGGCTTTTCTTGGCAAAGATACTGGTATGGTTTGCCATTTTCTTCTCCAGTTCATTTTACAGATGAGGAAACTGAGGCAAATAGGGTTAAGTGACTTGCCCAGGATGACTCAGTAAGAGTCTGAGACCATATTGAACTGAACGAAAATGAGTCTTCCTGATTCCAGATTGGGTACTCTGTCCACTGTATCACTTAGCTGTCCTACCTGGAACATAGGAGATACTAAATAAATATCTATTGACTATTATTGTAGTTCAGAGATTTCTGGGAGTCCTAGAGACCCTTTCAAATGGTATTTAGCATCAAATTTATTTTCATAATAATGCTAAGATTTAAATTTTGTAATATGGTAAATATTGATAGACATAAAGCACATAAATAAAAGTTCTTTGGGGGAGGGGTACTCAATAATTTTTCAGAGTATAAAGAGATCCTGAGACCAAAAAGTTTGTGAGTCATTGGTCTATAGTAATGCCAAGATGCTTCTCTTGATTTGAAACTGAGAGCTTGATGCTATCCTGCAAGCTGAGTTTGGATTATTTTCCCCTAAAGGCTTTACCTCCCAATACTAAAGCTTATCAGCCACTTTTCTACCCACATACATCACCTCTTTAAGATCTTCCTACGATTTCTCTGCATCAGTTTCTACCTCATGATCTGAGTGTCATGCAAACTTAGGGTTTTACTGTGCACTCCTTCCTACAGATAATTTATTGTAATATTAAAAGAAGCCAGCCTAGTGTCAGTCCCTGGAGAATGTCACTATTTAGATTTTTCAAATTAGTAAAATTCTCAAAGAAAATTCTACAGGAGAAATCATCCTAGAAGGGATTGGAAACTCTCAAGAATAAAATTCTGAAGATGCAGAGAAAAACAATTCCAATGAGAAGGAAAGGCAGGGGTTGTCTTAAGAGATTGACATGGCTGTACAGAGAATTTGTCAACCAATTTGACCTTTAAAATGAATATTTATTTATTCATTTTTATCTATATTGCCCATATTAAATTGCTTACTATCTTAGGAAGTAGGGAATAGAGGGAAGGAAGGGGAGAATTTGGAACTCAAAATTTTAAAAAGAAAATGTTAAAAATTGTTTTCACATGTAATTGAGGAAAAAATAAAGCATTATTTTTTAAATGAATATGTAGAAGACAGAAGGAAGAGCAAATAACAGAAAATTACTCCAAAAGCATGGCATGACACTACAAAAATAATGTCAGGTGCATTAAAGCTCAGAATGATCCATGAGACTGATGAAAAAACATAAAACAAAGCAAGTTTTTAATTGTATTGAGAAAAGGAGGATGAAAGAATGGATAGGACCACTGCTTGGTATAGATGAAAGTATGTTGATTGACTGGGGAGAGAAGGCAGAATTACTCAACTCCTACCTGTCTTCTCTGCTAAGGAGAATAATATTTGGACTGAAATAGAACAAAAGTAGTTAATAAGAAGCTGAGAACTAAATTAAGTAGGAAAACAATAAGAGAACACTTAACAGCAGTTGCCCTTGATGAGTTCAAGGAATTGGGAAATGTGATTGTTGGGCCTTTGTCAGAGATCTTTGACATGTAGAAAGCATGAGAAATGCTACAGGACCAAAGAAGGGCAAATATTGTCCTGATCTTCGAAAAAGAGAACAGAATGGAGTCTGTACCCTATATAGGTCAGTGAGTTTCACATCAATTCCCATAAAATTTCAGAATATATTTTAAAGGAATGGTTAGTAATTATAATTATTATATATAATATAATTAAATATATAACTAATAATATTAGTAATTAATATCTAGGCTTTTCCCATCTCTCAAGATGGCTGACAAAAAACCACCCAAGGAAAAGAAGGTCAAAAAGGAAAAAAAGAGAACAAAAAGGAAGATGTAGCTGAAAAGGTCAAAAAGCCTCAAAAGCACTGCAGTTGGAACCCAGGCCTGGCCCGGGGGATTGGGAGATACTCCAGGTCTGCCATGTATTCCCGGAGAGCCATGTACAAGTGGAAATACGCTGCCCCCAAAACCCGGATTGAAAGGAAGAAGGAAAAAGTGCCTGCAACTATCTCAAAGCCTGTTGGTGGTGATAGGAATGGAGGAACTTGAGTGGTAAAGATTAGCAAAATGCCTAGGTATTACCCTACTGAGGATGTGTCTAGAAAGCTGTTAAGTCATGGCAAAAAGCCCTTCAGCCAGCATGTGAGGAGACTTCGAACTAG
>CM053595.1:205927686-205965442 GCA_028646575.1 Pseudocheirus occidentalis | reverse complement strand
ACTTAACCCCAACTGCCCTCCAAAAAGCAACCCCCCCCAAAAAAATTCCCTTGTTTGTACACATACCATTTCCCAAATGTGTTGTACTGGATTTAAGTGAGGCAGCATTGCACAAAGTCACCAGCCTCAATATATCAAGACATAAGGTCTTGGAAGGCAGGAACTGGCTCACTTTTGTCTTTGTATCTCCAACACAGCAATCGGTGCATTTGTTGTAGTTATTGTTCAGTCACTTCAGTCACATCTAATTCTTCATGATTTCATTTGGGGTTTTCTTAGCAAACAGAAAACTGCAGTGGTTTTCCATTTCCTTCTCCAGTCCGTTTTACAGATGAGGAAACTGAGGCAAACATGGTTAAGTGACTTGCCCAGGGTCACACAGCTAATAAGTGTCTGAGGCAAGATTTGATCTCAGATCTTCCTGACTCCAGGGCCAGTACCCACACACACCTAGTTGGCTCTTGGTCTATAATAAGTGCTTAATAAATGTTATTTTCATTCATTCATTCACATATGACCACAGTAGGATCAGCTGTTACTATGTTGCTATTTCAGCCCATATTTACCAGCATAAATTAAATTAAAGGGCAAATTAAATCTCATGTAAAGAAGTCTAAGACCAAGAAGGGGCTAAATGGGAGTGGGAAGGTTAGAAGTCCCATGAATCCAAAACATTGGGAGCTGAAGTCTCAAATAGAGGGCTGAGCTCCTTAGATGGAGTTCTGCTGCGGTCATAATCACAGCCAGAGGTCACAGCCAAACACCCTAAGGTGTTTCTGAAAAGCAAAACTTTGCTGTGGGTGGTACAGCAGAAGGGTCAGGGCAGAGAGGGGGCGAAGGGGAAGAGATGATGCAGAGACCAGCAAACTAGAGCTATGAAGGAAGTATTCTGAGTGCTCATGCTGACCCACTGCTGCCCTCCTCTGGATAAAAGAAATGCTGCCACTCACAAGGGAATTCAGTTCTTGAATTCAGTGGTCAGGCTCCACTCCTTCCATTTCAATTCAAATTCTTCTCCAATGTGTCAACATTTATTAGGTGCCAACTGGGCACGGAGGATATAAAGAGAGATCGGACAAAGGCTCTGCCCTCAAGAAGCTTACAATCTAAGTGGAGGAAGGGGCAGAAGACAAGTAGACAAAATAACCAGGATATGAGGTCCCTCTTTTGTTATTAAGGAGAAGTATTACCCTAGGCAGTTAAGGGGTGTGGTGGATTGAGGGCCTTAAGCTTGGATCAGGAAGGCCTGAGTTCAAATTTGGCCTCAGACACTTACTAGCTGTGTGACCCTAGACAAGTCACTTAACCCTATTTGCCTCAGTCTCCTCATCTGTAAAATGAACTGGAGAAGGAAATGGCAAACCATTCTGTTATCTTTGTCAAGAAAACCCCAAAATGGGATCAAGAAGAGTCAGATCTGACTGAACAACAAGAACAAAAAAAAATATTACCCTGTGTGGCAAGTATTCAGGAGAGGACCGAGCAAGTGCTAGGAGAAATCTGAGCACATCAAGAGTTGCGGGGAGGGATGGAAGTCAGAAAGGAGGAAAGGTTCCATGGAGGCTGAGTCGCTTGAAGGAAGGAAGGGATTTCAATTGGTAGATATGGGGATAGGGTTTTGTATATGACCGCAGGGTTATACACAGCAAGAGTCATGCATCACTACTTCTCCTTCTCCTTTTTTTTTGGGGGGGGGAAGAGGCAATCAGGAGAAGATATGCTAGAGGTGTCTATCCTCACTTCCTTGTGATCCAGTCCATTGGCCCCTTGCTCTTCCCCCACACAAGATGCGTCATCTTTCAGCTCTGTCCCCTATGCCTGGAGCTCTCCCTTCTCTTCTCTTTCTTAGCTTCCTTCAAGTCTCAGCTAAAGTTTCACTTTCTGCCATTTCTCCTTAATCCTGCTCCTCCTTTATCCTAGCTCCTTCCCTCTGACATGAGTCCTAATTCATCCTTCATATGTCTTCATGGTGGTCTGGTGTTGTCTCCCCTATTAGACTATGAGCCCTTTGAGAGCAGGGAATGTTTTTGCATTTCTTTGTATTCTCCATTACTTAGAATAGTTCTTGGCATACATTAAATGCTAGTTGACTGACAACATCTCAGTCTCAGTTTTCTCTTCTGTAATATGGGCATAATAATAGCACCTACCTTGCAGGTTTATTGCGAAGATCAAGCAGAGATCATATATGCAGAGGGCTATATAAATACAAGCTATAATTTATTTTTTAAGAATCTGAGGCAGAATTTGAACCCGGGGATAGATGAAAGGCAGGATTCATTAGGAAACTATTACCATGGCTCATGCAAAAAGATGTTACACCCACAGTGGAAAGGAAGGGATGGAGAGGATGTGGAAAGAACAAAACCCAACTTTTATCATCTTCACTTTGCTGTGGGCATCAGCACCCCTGCTCTCCAGTTCACACCATCTCCAAGGTCTCTCTCTAGCCTGGAGAAGGAAAGACAGAAGATCCTGGCCCACATGCCCAGGGAAGAGGCTGAGTGGAGCCCGAAGCTGCTCCTAATTGGTTATCAATTAATTGTTTCACATTAAAAAGGCCCAGGAGAGCAATTTGGAAAGTGCTCTATTGAGATGGACTGGCCAAAGGGAAGAGAAGGAAGGAAAAGAAGAGAGAAAGAACAGGAGAAAGGGGATGGTGTAGATATTTATATAGTGACTAATGCACAATGTACACTTGCCAAAAAAGACTGTTTTGTGGAGAACTTACACAGGGCAAGTGCTCACACGGTGGTCAGAAGAAGCGACACAAGGACACTGTCAAGGTCTCTCTCAAGAACTTTGGAATGGATTGTGTGACACGGGAGACACTGGCACAGGACCACTCAGCGTAGTGAGCCCTCATCAGAGAAGGTGCTGTGCTCTATGAACAAAAAAAAGTAGGATGCGCAAATTTGGAGAATTCACCCTGAATGTTCACGCGGACTATTTGTACCTGACCTGTGGTAGAGCCTTCTGAGCTTGTGCTGGTCTGATGTGACAGTCACAGTCGGTCGGACGCATTGAAACTTGACGTTAGTACAGTGATGTCATTTTGCTCCTCTTTCAGAATGCAGGACAACAACCAACCAGCCAATTATATCTACTACACACCAGGCACTGTGCTAAGCACTTTACAAATGTCATCTCATTTGATCTTTGCAACAACCCTGAGAGGTAGGTCCCCATTTTACAGCTGAGAAAACTGAGGGACAAGTACAGGGAAGAGTGAGAAATTATGGGAGAAGGAAGTAAAGAAATTAAAGGGGGCTGGGGGTGGAAACTGGGGAGAACCATTTCTGGAGGCTAGAATAGAATGACCCAACAGGCTGGGCAAAGGAGGAAGGAATTTTTCAAGTACCCACAAAATGGACAGGTCTGTATCTATCCCAATAGAGCCGTAGAATGTTAGATCCAGAACGAGACTTTGAGGTCATTTAGTTCAACCTTCCTCATTTCTATAGATGAGAAAAGTAAAATCCAAAGAGATAAAAATGATTTGTCAACAGACAAACAATTAAGTGGGTATTTTTAAAATCCTACCAAAACCTTTTAAAAATAGCAATTAATTATAAAGACCAGCACATATCACAGGTCAAACCACATTTTTTTACCTGAAATACATTGTTGGGCGGCACAGTGGATAGTGCATGGGTTCTAGTGTCAGGAGGACATGAGTTCAAATTCAGCCTCAGACACTTACTAGTTGTATAATCCTGGCCAAGTCCCTTAACCCTATTTACCTCAGTTTCCTCATCTGTAAAATGAACTGGAGAAGGAAATGGCAAACTGCTCCAGTATCTTTGCCAAGAAAACCCTAGATGGGGTCATGAAGACTAAAACTCAACTGAACACCACCACCAATAAGACACCATTGCATTGATGTCAGGACCACGTGTCCACATTGCCCTCTGAAACAGATTCTACTGTGTACATCCCTGCCCCCAAATCAGCAGCACCTGAATGTACCGGGCTTTTATATGGAAGTACAGAATCATCATATTTTGGAGCTTGGTTTGACTCCAGCTGATAGGAAACATGATACAGTAGGACAAAGGACTTTGAGTCAGACCAGGATTAGAGTCCCATCTGTCACTTCTGGCAAAACATTTAACCTATCTGAGGCTCCTCTGTAAAATGGAGCTTGATACTGCTTATGCTGCCTACAGCTGTAAGGAAAGGACTTGGCCTTTGCACATTGAAGCTTTATCTAGATCAGTTCCCTCATTTCACAGATAAGGAAACTGAGACCTAGAAAGTTGAATTGGATTGTCCAAGGCCACACAGAGAGTTAGTGGGTCAGCTGGAATTAGAATTCATGTTTTCAGAGTCTATTGGGGAAATTCCAAACCTGAAACTTCAAATGCCCAACTGCATTCTTCCTGCATTTAAATCAAATCAACACACATTTATTGGGAACAGACTGTTCAAGGACCTGTGCTAAGAACTCAGAGGAGGCAAGTTTTTTGGAGTAGGGAGAAAAGGGTGACCTTTCTATCACTTCTCCTATGTGGGAAAAACTAGGAAGGAAATCGAATCAACTTGAGACTTATAACTGCTGATAAGGCTTTAAAGAGTTATACCTCCCAAGGACAGTTGCCTTTTACCAACTGACAAAGCCTAAGGAATTAATCACTAATAGTATATTACTATTTTTTTATATAGCTGTGTGATGGGGAAGGTTTTCTGGGAATTAGTGCCTGACACTTAATAAATATTTATTGATTGACTTACTGACCCTTTGGATGCATATGATATGATACAATTCTATACAATATATTTTGAAAGCCAGCCTAGGCCATATCTTTTGTCCTTCTATTATCTGTATTTTGATGTAAGTGCTGGATCCATTATATCTGAATTGAATTGAATCTGAGGCTAAGACAACTAGGGAGGTTTTCATTTGTGGAACACCCTAGTTTCCAGAATGGCTCTCTCACAACAACTCTGAGAGGTAGGCATGGAATTAATAACTGTGCCCATTTGACAGATGGAGAAACTGCGACTCCAAGTAAATTAGAAGTGGTAGGAAAAGAGTGCAGGTCTCCTCATTCCTAATCCTTAGGTATTGACAGTCTTCTCAGGGCTTCCTGTGGGAGATAGCATAGTGTGGTGGAAGGAGCCCTGAATTAACAGTCAGAGGGCCTGGCTCACACAGAGTATGGAATCCTTGTCTGTTCGACTTTGGGCAAGTGTCTTGATTTCTCTGAGTCTGTGCCCTTTTCTGTAAAATGAGAGGTGTTGGACTATATGGTCTCTGTTGTCCTTTCCAGATCTAAATTTATAACCCCTTTGTCATTTTCTGGTTTTACCAGGTAGAGTAAAATCAGCATTCCATCTCCCCCACCCCAATCCACCATGCCCTCTGATCTACTTGGAAGATCTCAGAAATCCATAGTTGTCAAGTCCAGGGACATTTCAGAGTACCAGACTGTTGAGAATATCATGTCATCAGCAAAGTTAGGTTGGATTGCTTAATTTCCCTTAACTAGGAAGATAGAGCGGGGTACAACCAGGGCAGTGGCCATCAGAGAATATGGCAATGTGTGCAACATGGAGTGAAGAAGGTTAAGAGGAACAGATGGATGGATGGGTGGATGGATAGATGGTGGATAAATATGTAGGTGTGTGGATAGATGGATGGATGCATGAATGGGTGGATGAATAGGTGGATGGATGGGTGTGGGGGTGGGTAGATGGATGGATGAATGAATTTTGTCACTGCTTCCCTATGACTCCACAATGGGGAGACTGGTGGACCACAGGGATGCCACCAAACCCTCATCTACATCCTGGGGATTCATGTCAAGTCACTGGCAATCTTGTTAGCAGGCACAGAAAGTCCTTTAGGCTCCCCATCCCACACCTGTGATGAGAACTTTTGCCACCTTGGACATAAAAGCTTGATCAAGTGGACCCTTTTTCAGGGATGTCAATCAGAACAATGAGACATATAGTGAGGTGACCTCTCCTATTCCCTAGTGTCCTTGATCTTCTAATCCTGACTCATATTTTCTTAATTCCTATGCTCTTGTCTAATTTTGAGTCCAAGAATGTTATCCAGAAGCAGCAGCTCATTTTAGATGAACCTGGTATCCTCAAGCCAAGATCTTTAGGCCTTCAAAGAGCCCAGCCTAGCTTCCTGGTTCCTCTGCCTAGCATCTAGGCTCAGTATATATGATAGCATTCTCATTAAACCTCCCACCCCAGCCCCCTCACCTTCTGGGCAGCTTCTGTTCTTGTTGGTGTGGTCAGAATCTGTCAGGAAAAGCTGTTTCCCTCTCTGGTTAAAGTGATGGTAGATGTCCCAAGACAGAAGAGCAATCATCCCACCCATTGGGCTATTCCCAAATTCTCAGAGATGAGACGCAAGCCTGAAGTCCTAGCCAGGCTCTGGGCCCAGAGCTGAAGTAGGATGGGGAGCTACTGGTCTGGATCTCACTAACCTAGAGGGTTCTGAGAGGAAAAGGGGAGGAGGCCTGCTGGGCTGAGCCCAGCTCCTGGGCAGAACCAATGCAAACAGGCTTGGCTTCTTAGCCCCCAACCTCAAAGGCAGAGGCTTCAAAGAGAATAAGTATAGACAAAGCTCTGACTCTATGAGACAAGAGCCAGACCCCTAGAGGGTTGTAAGGGAAGATGGGGAGGGCAAACAGGACACAGTTCAAAGTGACCCTGACCCAAGATGGTCTCTTTCATCCTCTAGGTCTCCCACCCCAATGTTATATTGTCAGCGCTCTTGGTCCAGGCTTCCCTGCGACTCAGATTAGTTAGCCCTGTAATAGTTGCCCATACTGTTTCTTCTCTTTCTCCCATCCCTATGACATATTGAATCTTTAATCTGCCACCATCATTCAACAATATCCCTCCCCTCTTCTGAAATTCAGGCCACCCCCTCCTCAGTCATCTACCAGTCGCTAAGATATTCTCCCTTTCTGAGAGACTGTGAATTAGGCTCAAGGTCTTCCTCTCCAACCCTTTCCTTGAAGATCATAGGTCCCTTAGACAAAGGAGTGGGAGAAAGATTTCTTTCTTTCCTAGATCTTACGTGGACTAGTTAGAGGGACCTGTTTTCTACCTTTCCTAGGGGTCTTGGTGTCATCTGCTGGGAAAGGGACCCATCCTGTCTTTTCTCACTGGGTCTCCATGAGAATTAGAGGTTCCCAGCCAATAAGGAGGTCTTGAAACTTCCCTCTGTGGACCCAGACTGCTGGAGGTGCCAAGTGGAAAGAGGAGAGAATAGATGACACAGACCTCGAACCCTTACCAAACTGGCGAGCTACTATCGCATAACCACAGAAACGGAGTTAAAGGAACCTTGGAGAGGTCTTCTCATTAAACTTTCTCATTTTCCAGATGAGGAAACTGAGTCCCTGAGAGATTTAGCAATTTTTCCCAGGGTGAAGTAGCATCAGGGACAACTAAAAGACCAGAGTATGGACACTTTAAAAACATCTTAAAAACATCAAAAAAAATTAAACTCACAGGTAGAAAGAGCTTTGGATTTGGTGATGGAGCACCTAAGTTTAAGTCCTGGCTTTTCTATTTATCGGTGACTTTTAGTAAGCCATTTAAACTCTCTGGGCCTCAGTTTCTTCATACATAAAAATGAAGCACATAGGCAGCTGTGATGTAATGGATGGAATGTTAGACTTGGAGTCAGGAAGAGCTGAGTTCAAATCAAGTCTCAGACACTAGCTGTGGGACTTTGGGCAAGTCACTTAACCACTAGCTCCCTCAGTTTCTTTGTCTGTAAAATGGGGTTAATAATAGCCTCTAACCCACAGGGTTGTTGCAAGGGTAAAATGATAAAAAACACAGCCAACCTTAAAGCCCATGTAAATGCTAGCTATCATTATTATTTTTACAAAGTGGTTTGGTCTAGTTCTTAGCCAAATTCTGAGTAAATGAAATGGCTTATTTAGATCCATGGAAATAAATGATAAAACATACCTCCATGCTCTTGGGTGGGGGGGGGAGAAGGGAGGTGGGAAGTGATGACTAGGATTGTATATGCTTTTGTTTATCTGGTTTTCTTTGTTGCAAAGTTGGGTTCAACGGTTGGGGCTATAAGAGCAAGGTTTAAGCATGAGATGATTATGATATAAAAACAAAGACTTCAGTAATTTTTTCAATGGGTAAGAGTCCTCAAGACAATCTGTGAGGCCCCTTCTAGCTTTAAATCTGTAACACCGGCTGGTGAAGCAGGAGGTGGTGATGACCAAGGGGCTGAGCTCTATGCACTGGCTATTGTACGACCTGGATGGGCAGAAGCAGATGGGGAGGGAGGGCTAGGAGCATTTCACCACCAAG
Source organism: Pseudocheirus occidentalis (assembly GCA_028646575.1). NCBI lineage: Eukaryota > Metazoa > Chordata > Mammalia > Diprotodontia > Pseudocheiridae > Pseudocheirus > Pseudocheirus occidentalis. Next base: position 205,957,132 of record CM053595.1, on the reverse strand, counting down.
AACGTGTTCTCCCATTAGACAAGGACAGACGTTGCAGGAAGTTTTTTATCTTTATAGCCCAGAACCTTGCACAGAATATGATTTTAATCAATATTTGTTGAGTTATAATAGTAAGAATAACTGCTGTTTAGATAATTCTTTAAGGCTTCCCACTTTACAAATATATCATTTGATCCTTACAACAGCCCTGGGAGGTAGGGGCCATTCTTATTCCCATTTTATAGGTGAGGAAACCAAGGCAGACAGGTGTGAGGTGATTTTCCCAGAGTCACACAGCTAGTAATATCTGAGGTCAGATTTGAACTCAAGACTTCCCAATTCCAGATCCAGCAAACTGAGGCAAACAGGGTTAAGAGTGACTTGTCCAGGTTCACACAGCTAGAAAGTGTCTGAGGTCAGATTTGAACTCACAAGACTCAGACTTCAAGCCTGGCACTGTATCCACTGTGCTACCTAGCTACCCTGTCCTAATAGCTTGGGATATTTTCTTTCCTAGAAAGGATCATAGCTCAGAGAATATTACTGCTGGAAAGAACCTTAAGATAACCTTAGTACAGTGCTCCATACTTAGGACAGTGCCTGGCATACTAAGTGCTTCATAAATGTCCAGTGACTAGACAAGATCTTAGAGGTCACATAGTCCAAATGACTCCCTTGTTTTACAAACAGGGAAATCAAGACCCAAAAAGATGAATGACTTGCCCATAGTCACCCAAATAGTAAATGGCAAAATTGGAATTTGAACCCAGATCCTCTGACCAAAAATCTCTCTCTCTCCCTCTCTCTCTCTTTCTCTCTCTCTCTCTCCCCCATAGACTCCAAGGTTCCACTGGGGTTCCAAATAAATGCTTTTTCCATCATCTAGGAGGTTAACACCCTTCCCCTCTGTCTCTTCTAGGAGATATTCAGGAGCCCCGTTCACCATACTGCTTTGCAGACCAGACCAGGACCCAGTAGCACACACCCTCTGAAGCCAAAGACCCCAGAGCTCCCCGCTTTGTCTTCCTCACTTTCTCCTCCATCCCAAATGAAACACTGGATCCCATCTGTGGTGGGCCATCAGGGCAGGAATCCCTCAGAGTGATGCCAAGCTCCAGGGTCATGCTTCCTCAATGGCCCCTGCCCTTCCTGCCACCTCACCTCGGGCCAGGTTCCCAGAAATGAATCGGAAGAAGAAGCTGATGAGATCTCCCAGGTGTTTCTTGCAGCCATGCTGGCATTTTCGGAGTCGGAGAGCAGCTTCCTGGGAGGGTCCCAAGGCACCTGGGTTCAGGTCCTCTCCTCGACCGGGCATCTTGCTTCTTCTGGTCCTTACTGGGCTTTGCAGGGACAGAAGTCCTCAGCTCCCCCACCCAGGCACTCCTGCCCTGGGATGCTTGGGCTGGGGCCACAGACTCCTCCTAAGTCACCTTCCCCTACCTCACCAACTTCTCTGCTTTCTCCCTTCCCTCTTCTTTCTGAGTGTGTCTCTCCCTACCCTGCCTGTCCCCAACTGTCTTTTTCTATAGTTCTCCTCCTTCTCCACTGGGCCCTAAGTCACAGTAGATCCCTACATCAATCCCCTTCTCTCAGTCTCTTTCTGTATCTATCTAGATGTTCATGTAATTAGAGTTTTCTGTCACTCTTCCTTTCTCTGCCTTGATCTCTGTCTCCCTATGTTTACCCCCAGAATATTTCTATTTCCTCTCTATCTAGTTGTCTATTTCCCCTGTCTGTCCTGATTTCTGTCTCTGTGCTATCTCCAGTGTTCTTTGCCCAGTTCCAGAGAGTCCTTCCTCCCTCTGCAGTACCAACCCCAAGTGTCAGGTCCCAACCTTCTCCTAATTCTGCCTCACTGTTTCCCCTGCCCCCTCACCTCTACCACTACCTCCTTTGGAGATCTCACTTGGTCCCATGCTCTAGCCCCATCCTTCACTGCATAGATTAAAAACCCTGCCTCTGGGGAAAGCCCAAATTAACCCTCACACTCTCCCTCCTTCCCACCAGCCTTGGTTTATAGGACCTTCAAGAGTCTCCCCAACCCACTCTTCAGTCCTCATCCTCCTGGTAGGTCTTGAAGAGCCGTCCTTTCCCATTCATTATCCATCCCCCAGACTTCCCCTAGTTTCCCCTGGAGGTTGGTATCATTGATTGCATGGGGACACACACACACTCAGGGCTGGGATAGTGTAGGGCTTAGGGCCCCAGGCTGAGACCTCCAGAGTTCTATTTTTGGCCCTGCTATGTAAATGCCCAGGGAAGTGTTGCTGATCTGCTTTCTCAGCTGAGAAAGTGTGATATCAGTGCATTCAGGTCACCCCTGAAGGCAGAATCCTGTTGCTTCTTGGCTGTACAGAGATAGCCAATGGAGAGTTAAAGGGTCCAAGAGCTGGGACCCATACACACACACACACACACACACACACACACACACACACACACACACACACACCCCAAAACCTGGCACAGTCAGCAAAGAACTGTTCACTGGACAGCATGGTGATGGCCTTTGACTGGTGGAGGGCCATCTCCTACCACTATCCCGGTCACTGGAGCCCATTAGATCATAAGCTCCTCCAGGCCAAGGACTGCCTTTTGCCTTCCTTTGCATCCCCAGCACTTAGCACAAAGCTTGGCACATAGTAGGTTCTTAACTAATGCTTACTGACTGACTAAGCTGAAGAGCCCTGAAGCCTGAGGCATGCAGCCCACAAAATTCAGCCTGGAGCCTTCTCTTCCTTCCTCCATCTCCTGTTGCCCACCCCAGCTTCCCGAGATGTCCTAAAGCTGATGCCTCCACATAGCTCTGCCCTGCCAATGGGCCCAGGAGAGCACACCCTAATGTAGAGTAGAACCTGACCCACATGAACCCAAATGCCTCCAAAGAGAAACATAGATTCCCAACTCAGAGCAAGAGGAAAGGGGAAGCATAACAAAAACAGCTGATTGACCTAATGTTCTGTAAATAGCTCATTTCCTCCTCCCCACAACCCTATGAGGTGGGTGCCACTATTATCTTCATTTACACACGAGGGAACTGGGGCTAAGTCTAAGCGACTTTCTTGGGGTCACACAGCTAAGTGTCTAAGGAGAGATTTGGACCTTGGTCTTCCAACGCTCTATGCACATGGCCCCAAAATGGGAGAACTGAGAACACACGTCTCCTGAGGCCAGCCTCTTCCATCCTCCTCATTCTCCATACCCAGTAAGTCAGGAAGTCCTGTCTGTCCATTTATACTGCTGTATAATTTACTTGTCCCCTCCTTCTATTCCAATTTGTCTGTCCTCAGTTCAAGCTCTTACCCCCTCACACCCAGACCATGGGTAACAGATAGGGCAATGGAGTTAAAGATATGAGTTCAGATCTGACCTCAGATACATACTAAATGTGTGACTATGACCAAATAAATTAACCCTCAATCTACCTTGGTTTTCTCATCTGCAAAATGGGGGCAATAATAGCAGTGACCTCCCAGGGTTATTGTGAGGATAAAATGAACTGATTATATTTATAAAGTGCCAAATAAATATAAATGCTAACTATAATTCCCCTTCCCCCATCTCTCTTCTCTCCAACCTTTTGTTCAGTCGTCTCAGTCATGTCCAACTCTGTGTGACCCTATTTGGGGTCTTCTTGGCAGAAACATTGGAAGGGGGTTGCCATTTCCTTCTCCATCTCTCCAACCTGGTAGGAAATGTCCCTGACCACTCCAGTCAGAAAGAAGTCATCTCTTCTTCCTCAAAACCTCCCCTGAATATTGTTGCCACCAATCAGGCTGTCTGTATTATTTCTGCATCTGCCTTATCGCCCCTATTAGACTCAGCCCCTTCCTGGCTCATGTCTTCTTACGACTCTTCCACAGCGTCCAGAATTGTCGTTGCTGCTGCTTGGATGTTGTTCAGTCATTTCAGTCACGTCTGACTCTTTGTGACCTTATTTGGGGTTTTCTTGGAAAAGACACTAGAGTGCTTTGCCATGTCCTTCTCCAGCTCATTTTACAGATGAGAAAACTGAAGCAAACAAGGTTAAGTGACTTGCCCAGGGTCACACAGTTAGTAAGTGTCTGAGGCCAGATTTTAACTCAGATGCTCCTGACTCCAAGCCACTCCACCACTCCTGACTCCATCCACTGCACCAAATAGAAGGGTTCCATAAATATTTGTTAAATGAACAATTGAAGTTAGATACAAGGAAAAATTTCCTGACATTTAGGGTGACAGATACTGGCATGGGTAAATGAGGTTCAAAAAAATAATACTTTACGAATCAACTAATTCAATTGCCTTAGTTTACAGATGGAGAAATGGAGACCCAAAGCCAAGCCCAAGACCACCCAAGTCACATTCTAAGTCCTGAGCTTCTCCTACAACATCAAAGTTTTCATTTTCAGAAATACTATCCTTAAATGCAGTAGAATTAGTAAATGCAAACAATTCTTTAAATGTAGTGGGAGTGACTTGACTGTACAGGCAGTGAGGGTTTTCTAGGGTGTTAGCAACTACTCACAGGTGAGGCAGATACCAGTGCAGAATGGACTTGTTGTCCAGCTTTAGCAGAACAAATTGTACTGATTTCTTTCCACCGCTCTTTTTTTTTTGCTTTTTATTTTTTTGCCTTTTTTTTTTTGGAAGGGGGAAGGCAGGGCAATTGGGGTTAAGTGACTTGCCCAAGGTCATACAGCTAGTAAGTATTAAGTGTCTGCGGCCACATTTGAACTCAGGTCCTCCTGACTTCAGGGCTGATGCTCTACTCATTGCACCACCTAGCCTCCCCCTTTCCACCTCTCTTTAGCCTCCTGAATCCAATCTGTTCTTTATCCAGGGTTTCCTTTGCTTGACTTCTTAATAAAGTAGACTAGCACATCAGGGAAATTCCACAGACATTATAATAATTACCATTTACATTTATTTTTAGCACTAAAAGGTTTACAACAACCCTCCAAGGAAACATGGATTCTATTGTGCTCGTTTTATAGATGAGGCAGTGTCTAGAAATTGAAAGAGGTAGGCCCAAATATTCCCTGATCCTAGCCATCCAAGAACAGAAAACATTCTCAAAAGGTCAAATCCCCTTTAAGGTATCTCACCTCTGACAACAGTCCAGACATTTGCCAAGATTGCATGCCCTCCATGAACCCAATCCCCAAGGAAGTTTCCCTCTGTTGTTCAATTCTGCCATGGTTCTAACTGGGACAGGGAAATGGGGGACTGCTGTCACCGACCCAACCTGTGTCCTCCCCAGTTGCCTTGGTCCCAGATAAAATAGTTCCTAGATATAGCTCCATCCTTAGTGCTCCCTGAGGTCGGGGGGGGGGGGAGAGTACAAGTTACTCCCCTGCCAGTCAATTCTGGTCCACCTTCTTTCACTGTTGTTGAGTTGTTTCAGTGGTGTCTGGCTTTTTGTGGTTTTCTTGGAAAAGATAATAGAATACTTTGCCATGTCCTTCTCTGGCTCACTTTACAGACAAGGAAACTGAGGCAAACAGGGTTAAGTGACTTGCCCAGGGTCACACAGGTAGTAAGTGTCTAAGGCCAGATTTGAACTCAGCAAGATGAGTCTTCCTGATTCCAAGCCCCGTGCTCTATGTGTTTTGCCACTTACTTTCTCCCCCACCTTTCCCTATCCCAGCCTATTTCTTCCCCCTCTCTGGCCTTCCTCAGTCCTTCTCTGTGGTCCCTGGCCATCATCCCGAGGGTTATCCTACAGGTCGCAGCTTCCTTATTTGTAAAATGACCTAGGGTCAGCCTCGATGAACTCTGGGATGCTTTTTGATTTTTAATCTATGACTGAATGCCTATCCTGAGGGAGCCCTGATCTGACTATCTGCAGGCTGACCAGCAGAGGGAGATAGGACTTCATTAGTGGAAGGTTCGGAGATGAGAAAGAAGGAATAATTTAGTCTATAACCTATGCTCTACCCAAACTGGGATGGGGTGGGGTGTGGGGGGAGGTGCAGAGAGTGGGGAGAGGGTGCAGAGAATTCAACTGGAAAAGTGATTTGACCGGCTCTGTGCAGCTAGAGTTGGGGGAGAGCACCCAAGACAAGATTATCCCCAGGTTACTCCCCTGAGTAGAGGGTAGAGCCCTTCTCTCCCATCACCCTGATCTGAATGTAGAGGTAAGGGAAAAGGTCCCCACTGCTGACCTTGGCTGCTACCATTCTCAGGCTCTGCCCTCGGACTGGTCTCCAGATGTAAGTTACCTTCATCTCTATCTCCCATCTCTGGGAGCTGCCAGCATCCCACCCTCAAGACACCAAAAGTGATTTTGTCCCAGATAGGGCAGATTTCTGGCTGGGCACAAACTCCATACAGGGGCTCACTCTAGAGTCTAATTCTGGCCTACTTTTATTATTGAGACCCCTAGACCTCAGACTGACCTAGCTAGACCTCAGCCAGGTGCACTGTTCCTAGTTCTGGGAGAAGTCTGGGTTCTCATTCTTTTTCCAGTTCAGGCTATGAATGTGCCCAAATTATTCTCTCCTCGCTGGTACCTCTCAGGATCCTCCATTCCCTTCAAGCTCTAACCTCTTTCAGGAACCTGTTCTCATCACCCAAATTGTCTTGGTCTTTGAATCACTTCTATTTATGACTAATATGGAAATATGTTTTGCATGACTTCACATGTATAATGGGTACCATATTGTTTGCCTTCTCAATGGCTGGAGAAAGGTCCAGAGAGAGGGAAATAATTTAGAACTCAAAAGTCAAAAAAATTTAAGTTACTTGCATTTACGTACATGTTTATATGTTGTTAGACCCAGCAGAATTCCATCAAAGGCAGAAACTATTTTTTTTTATTTTTTCTTTGCATCATCAGTGCCTAGCATAGTGTTCCTGCCTCCATGCCTTTGCAGAGGCTGTGCCCCATGCCTATAATGCACTCCCTCTACAAACTTCATCTCTTAGAATCCCAAACTCCCTTTAAGGCTAAATTCAGTGCTACTTTATATAGGAGGCCTTTCCTTTTCCCCTCCCTCAAGTTGATGTTCTCTTCACTACCCCATATATATATTTCTGTATATATTTATATATTCATACACACATATGTTTATATTTATACTTATACACACATATATGTGCATATATTTATCATTGTACATGTTTTTCCCTAGTAGAATGTAAACTGTTTAAGTGCAGGGATGATTTTGTTTTTGCCTTTATCTCCTCTGAACCCAGCATGCTGCCTGGTGTATTCTGGGAGCTTAAAATATACAGATGCCTCCTGAAGGAAGAGAAAAAAGATGCCTCTGATTCCTTCACTGTTCTTGGCTTCTTCTCTGGATGCATAGGCTTCCCTTTTTTTATTAAATTATTTATTTTTAGTTTTCAGCATTCACCTGGGTTTTCCTTTGATGCAGCTGGGTCCCAGAACCATGATGTCTCTTCCTGGAAGATCTCTTTACTCATTCATCCACCTTCCACAAATAAACTAGAGAAATCCACTTAACACGGAGCCATAGTCAGACACTTTCCAAAGTATTCTCAAATTCTTTCCAGCCTTACCCTACCACACCCTCTCATTCCCTTCTCTTGAAACCCAAGCTGTCCTTCAAGGTCTAGTTCCTGTGCCTCCCCCTCCTCCTCCTCCTCCTCCCAGAGCCCCTCAACTGGATGCAGGGACAGCTAAGTGGTACAGCAGATAGAGAGCCAGGCCTGGAGTCAAGAAGACCTGAGTTCAAATCTGATCTCAGACACTTATTGGCTGTGTGACCCCGGGCAAGTCACTTAACCTCAGTTTCCTCAATAGAAAATGGAGATACTCATAGCATCTACCTCATAGGGTTGATGTGAGGATCCGATGAGGTAATAACTATAAAGCACTTAGCACAGTGCCTGGCACACGTTAAATGTCAGCTGTCATCATCATCTATGCTTTTTCCCCTTTAAGCACCTAGAATTCTCGTCATTCCTAAAACATTTATCATCTTCTGGTGCAGCCACCTGGCATGCAGACAATCTCTTCGATTGCAGCTCTGTCTCCTTTGTCGTACGTCCTCTACTAAACCGTATGCTCGAGGAGGGCAAGAATGGTGTCTTGCTCTTTGTACTCTCCTAAGCGTTTGCTGAATGAGTGAGTGAGTGAGTGAATGCATGTACTTTCCCAAAGAAAGACGCAGAGGAACGTGGCCCACACAGAGGTCAGAGGAACCCAGAGATGGGAAGGGGCCTGCTTAGTTCTACTCTGTCACTTCAAGACTTGCCCAGGGAGCACAGGGAGCAAATGGTAGAGCCAGAATTTGAACCAGGTCCTCCAATTCCATATCCAGGGCTTTGTAAGTTCTTAGAAACTCCAGCCCAGATCCAGCTACAAAGATGGCCCCTTGACCAGTCCCCAGACCCTATGTGCAAACAACCAGCCAGCCCTCCTCTCTGCCAGTCCCTTTACCTGAGCCCTGCGGGGCAGCGCTGGACAGGATCCACCTCACCAAACAGCACTTCATCAGGGCCTTTCGGGTCAGCCGAGGCTTCTGCCATTTTGTGGTCTCCTTCTTGCCCAGAGGGGTCTGGCTGGGGTCGCCCAGGAGGCTGCCATCTGTCTCCTTCATCTCTTCCTGAAGCAGAGATAGGTATCCCATTAGAAGACTCATCCAAGTTTTGAGCAAGTAGTGACCCTCCCCATCTAAGCCATCAGGGGGCTTCCCAGGGCTAAGTTCTCTCTGAAACCTACCTGACCATCCTCACAAGTCATGGCATCAACTTTCTCATGTCATAGTCCTCTCTAAGAATGAAGGACAAACAACAACAACCTGACTGTCCACGTGGACAAAGAGAATCTCCAGGAATCACAGAAACTCAAGTCTCAAGCCCATTGAGTCCAACTTATATAGGAACAAGACTTCCTCTCTAATGAGTCAGTCAAGTAGACCACAAGTATTCATTAAGTACCTACTATGGGCCAGGCACTATGGTAAACACTCTACAATATCTCCAAAAGGCAGTGAGTCATCCAGCCTCCGCTCAAAGACCTTTGGTGAAGGGGAGCTTACTGGCTCCTGAGGAGGCTCCTTCCACTTGGGAAAAGCTCAGATAGTAGGGAGGTTTTCCATCCACCTACTCGAAACCTGCCCTGCTGTAGTTTCCATGACTGTTAAGTCCAATGGTACTTAACCAGAACAAATCTCAACCCTTTTCCTTATACATTCAAATATTTACTGACAACTGTCATAAGTCTTGGCTTCCTCAAGGCTAACCTTATCATCCGAGAAGGAAAAGGGGATTCCCAAAATCACATAGTATGCCAGAGATACTAGAAATAGAAATCTCGTCTTACTTTAGGTTTCACAGCAATAGATTATTAGGTATTATTAGAATTACCTTATGATTCCAGCATCAAGGGAGGACAAGCAGTCCAGAATACTACCCTATGCAGCCAATGGATTGATCAATAAACATTTATTAAGTGCCTACTATTGACCAAGCACTATACTAAGAACTGGGGATTCAAAGAAGGGACAAAATACAGTCCCTCCCCTCAAGGAACTTAAGATGTAATGGGAGAAACAAATATATACAAAGCAAGCTATATATGGATTAATTGTACATGATTAACAGAGAGAAGGCATAGGACTTAAGGAAATTCCTCTCCCTTGCAGGTAGTCATCCAGTCACTGATGGATTAGGAAGCCTAAAATTTTATCAGGTAGCACCCATTCCATTTCTGCAGAGGTCTAACCATTGGGAAGGTTTTTGTTCTATTGAGCCAAAATCTGCCTCTCTGTAACACCCACCTCCCGGTCCTACTTTTGCCCCCTGAAGCCAAGCAGAATAAGACCAAGATGGCATTAGCTTTTTGGGCTACCACTTTTCCTCTTGCATCCTGGTGATCTTATAATCTACTAACCACCTCTATACCTCCATACATAACTCCATCCCCAGTATTCTTTCATATATGCTATTTCTTTTTTTTTTCAGACGAGGGAAAGCAGGGCAATTGGGGTTCTGTCACTTGCCCAAGGTCAAACGGCTAGTAAGTGTTAAGCGAGGCTGTATTTGAACTCAGGTCCTCCTGACTCCAGGGCTGGTGCTCTATTCACTGTGCCACCTAGCTGCCCCTCACATAAACTATTTCTCAATCCTTGTCTCTCCCCCCCCATTCTAGTGAGAAAGGGGTGACTCCAGAATTAGAAGAGATCTCAGAGCCTACTTCTAATACATACTAGCTATGTGACCTGTGCACGTCATTTAAAGTCTTTGAATTTGTTTCCTCATCTGTAAAATGGGTACAATAACACGGGTAGTACCTAAGTATCTTAAGTATCAAATAAGAAAATGTAGTTTACCTACATTTGCTTTCACAAACCCTAAAATGATGTACAAATGTCAGTTATTTGTTACTACTACTGTGACAATGATGACTGCTACTACTAAACCTAATCCAATGAGATTCTCCTTCCTCTCAGGATATTTATCCCATTAAAAAAAATAGAATGGAATCACAAAATTTCATGGAATTTTATACTTAGAAGGAACCATCTAGTTTAAGCTTCTCATCCTATAGATGAGGAAAATAAGACTCAGATATTTTATCCCTGGAAGGGTCCATCTAGTCCAGGGGTAGGGAACTTGTGGCCTTCTAGGTCCTTGGGCGCAGCCTTTTGACGGAGGCTAAATTTTATATAACAAATCTTTTATTAAGATGATTTTTTCTGTGAAGTTTGGATTCAATCAAAGGGTCAAGCTTGAGGATGTAGAGGGTCACATGTGACCTCAAGGCCTCAGGTTCCCCACTCTTGATCTAGTCTATGCGCATTTTACAAATGATGAAAATAAGATGCAAAAAGATAAATAACTCTCCCAAGGTCACAAAGCCAGGCAGTAGTAAAGGCAGAACCGAAAACCAGGTCCTCTTCCTGTTGACCCTGCTCTGCATGGACCACCCAAACTGTCAGGGAGACTCCTTGAGGTTCTGATGTTCCCTACAGCGCCCCCACATGCAGCCCAATTTCTGTGCCACTTCAGTTTCTCAGAGTCAAATGGGACCCCAGAGACCATCTAGTCCTATCTGTACTTGCACAAGAATCCCACCGACCACGTCCCCCACAAGTGGTTGTCCAGCCTTCGCCTAAAGGCTTCCTAGGAGGGAGAGCTCACTGCCTCCTGATGCTGCCCAGGCCACTCTTGAATAGGTCAAATTGTAAGGAGGTCCTAGAACCTCACAGTTAGGAGGGCCTCTTGAAATTTACCCCAACTGCTCAGGCTGTGTTTCTTTTGCCTGTACTATTGAAACAGCCTCCTAACCATTCTTTTTGTCTCTACTCTTTAATCTATCATCCTCTTACCAAAATAATCTTCCTAATGCAAATCTGATCTTGCCACTCTCCTGCTCAGATATCCTTGGTGGCTCCCTATTATTTATTAAATAAAGTTGAAACTTCCCAGCTTAGTCTTCAAGGCCATACAAAATCTGGCTTCAACTTTCCAGCCTTGTATCACACTACTCCAGCTAAACTGACCTGTTTATGATTCCAAAAATATGCCATCCCCTTCCCCCACCTCTACTCCACCCCCACTCCACCTCTGTTCACTGTCTCATTTTCTACTTGCTCACAGTATCACCAACTCTAAGAATGCCCTTCTCCAACCAGATCACCACTCATTGAAATCCAGCCCATTCTCAGAGATGAATATTCAATTCCAGTTCTCCTGTGAAACCTTCCCTGATCCTCACCCCACTCCTTAATCAGAAATACATCTCTCCATCCCTGGGAACGTTCATGGCCCTTTGTATTTCTTCCGGGCCCTTGTCAGAGCCTATTTTGTGCAGCTGCTATTTATGTACAGGTCCCATCTCTCTGAGCTCATGCTGGAGGAACGTATTGATGTTTGCATTTCCCCAAGGCTCCGCAATACATTCAGCTCACGCAGTGACATTTACATAGGACTTAAATAAAGGTTTGAAAAAGCTCTTACATAAGTTCTTCCTCATATCCAGCCTAATTGTGTGTCTGTGCACCTTCTACCCACTGCTCCTGGTTCTGTCCTCTAGAGCCAATACAGAACTCGCCTGATGCCTCTTCCTCATGATGAAAAATGCTCAATGATAATTATGCCCTTTTCTACCTGCACTATCCCCCATGCTGTCTCTTTTTCAGGTTAAATACAGCTAGTGCCTCTAGCTGATCCTCACCTTTCACCATCCTGGCTATTCTCCTCTTCAGGCTCCCCAGTCAGTAATCAATGCCTTTCCTCCTATGCTACACTCAGAAGTGATCACAGTACTCAAGATGTCACCTGCCCAGGGCGGAATACACCAGGTCTGTGCTCTCCCTAGTTCTGAACATGATACCTCTCCCAAATTCACTTTCTGCCAATTGGATCCCACTACTGACTCATAGGGAGCTTGTGGGCCACTAAAATTCCCAGATCTTTTTTCAAGCAAACTGCTGCCTTAGACATGCCTTTCCCTTGTTCTGTGCCCCTCCATTTTTTGTTGATTTGTGTCCTTTCCCCCTCCTCCCAGTGCTTTCTGTAATTCTGATCACTGTAGAGAGCAATGAAAATGATCTAGAGTTCTGATGGCAAAACTCAGATGGAAGCCAAGGTACATAAGGAGTCCTGTAGACTGCCAAGGGCTTAGAAAACCACAGACTGGCATTACCTATGTCCTAATGAATTTTTATTTCTTTTGTTAAATGGTTCCCAATAACATTTTAATCTAGTTAGTAGTACTCTAGGGCAGCTAAATGGTACAGTGGATAGATCACTGGGCCTGGAGTCAAGAAGACCTGAATTCAAATCCAGACTCAGATACTTGCTAGCTGTATGACCCTGAGCGAGTCACTTAACCCTGTTTCCCTCAGTTTCTCATCTGTAAAATGAACTAGAGAAAGAAACAGCAAACTACTCTAGTATCTTTTCCAAGAAAGCCCCCAAATGAGGTCACAGAGTCAGACATGACTGAAAACTGAACCATGACAAAAGGCAGTACTCTGAGCATTGCTGCTGAAATGCTGTGTGTAGGTGCATGTTGAGTATTGGAGAATGACACAAAGCAGTAATGTTTGGTGACTGGAAGAGCGCAGACTAGAAAGATTTGACCTTTTGAGTCTACAAGGTCTAAGCCGGGGGGCTTTAGGAATCACTAAGTGAATTTTATATAATAATAGCTTACTTATACAGTGCTTTACAGTTACAGACATTGTCTCATCCATTCCTTGTGAGATTGGTAGACTCAATGTTGTTATCCCCATTTTACAGATGAGGAAGCTGAGGCTAAGAAAGGTAAAGCAAATTCCCTGAGATCACAGAGTGGGTAAGTGAGTGAGTCACTTCATCTTTCTGTGCCCATCTCCTCATCTAAAACTCAAAGTGGCTGGATTAGACAGCCCCTAAGGCCCCCTCTATCCAGGTGCCACAGTGGCCAGAGCATCAGCTCTGGAGTCAGGGAGACTCCAGTTCAGTCCTGCTTCCGGCACTTGTCAGTTGTATGACTGTAGACAAGTCACTTCATTTCTTTGGGTCTCATCAGTAAAATGAGAATAATATATCCCCTACCTCGGAGGATTATTGTGAGGGTCAAATGATACCATTTTTGTAAAGTGCTTTGCAGATTTTAAAGCGATATGTAAAAGCTATCATTATCATCATTATTCCAACTCTAAATCCTACAACCCTGTTTGGATCGAGTCTGAAATCTCTGACCTGGAATTCAATCTGTCTATTCCACAACATCACTCAATGCCCGAACACGTGGACCCTGAGCATCACTCAAGGCATTTTTAGCATTCCCTGTCTCCTGCGGTACTTTCCATACCCTGACCAGACTGACCACTGTAAACCTCTCCCTGACCTAGATTCCTGTAATACCATAAATCTGACTACTGATCTTATATCTTTGTGGTGCTTCCTATCTTGTTTCAGCATTTCTTATATTTTCATATGTGTGTGTGTCTCCTACTCAACTAGATTAGAATCCTCAGTATCAATGACAATAAACATTTATTAAGCACCTACTGTATACCAGGCACTGTGCTAAGACCTGGAATCATGTAATTTTGGAATTGGCAGACTCTTTAATTAATTAATTAGTTGCTTTTCAGTTGTGTCAGACTTTTTGCAACCCAGTTTGGGATTGTCTTGGCAGAGATACTGGAGGTTTGCCATTTCCTTCTCTAGCTTATTTTACAGATGAGGAAACTGAAGCAAACAGGGTTAAGTGACTTGCCCAGGGTCACACAGCTAATGAGTATCTGAGGCTGAATTTGAATTCAGGAAGGTGAGTCTTCTCGACGCCAGGTCCTTCATCTATCTACTGCAGCACCAAGCTGCCCCCCAAATGTTGTTGTTCAGTTGTATCTGACTTTTGTTTTTTACCCCATTTGGGGTTTTCTTGGCAAAGATACTGGAGTGGTTTGCCATTTCTTTCTCTGGTTCATTTTACAAATGAGCAAATAGGGTTAAGTGACTCAGCTAGTGGGTCTGAGGCTGAATTTGCACTCGAATCTTCCTAATTCCAGGCCCCACCACTCTATCCACAGCACCACCTAGCTGTCCGGGAGGCACCTTACAAGTCATCTAACAGCTCTTAACTACAGCCCAAGCCCTCTCTACAATGCCTCAGTCATTAGCCTCCACTCAAAGACTTGCTGTGATATGGTTTCAAGTCCCCTCCCTGTCCTGTTCACCTTCCTCTGAATATTCAGCATTCTTCGTAGTATGTGGTATTCTGAACTGCATACAATAATCCAGATGTAGACTGAGCAAGACAGAACACAGCTGTACTAGGACTCTCCCAGTCCTGGGCTGACTGAATTTCTTAATGCAGCATGAAAATCTCATTAGCCATTTGGCTGCCATATCACGCAGCTGACATATGAAGCTTGTAGTTCAATAAAACCCCCAGATCTTTCTCATGCAGACGGCTGTCTAGGCCTTCCTCATCCTGTATGCTATAGTTGAATTCATAAACTTATGTGCAAGATTTTATACTTATCCTTTGTTCCTCCTATTTAAGATCGTTGGGGATCCCACTTCTGTTGTACAACGTAGAGCTTTTAAGAAGTTCTTTTAAGAAAAACTTGAGGGATCCAAGGGTCATTTTCTTTACATCCTCCATAAGTGTAGGCAGAAAACAGAATTCATGAGATTTAGACTTGGAAAGTTTAGAGGTGAGTTAGGCTCTGGGGAGGAGAGACTTAGAGGAAAGCATGATTCATTCAAGATCACCCTCCACTCTGGTCTCTCCTCCCCTAAGCCTGGTTACACTCAGAGGGAAACACTAAAGCCCAGAGACATTAAGTCACCTTTAACCACTCACTTAGCCTTTCCTTCAATCATTTAAAAACATGATTCTGAAAAGGGGTCCATAAGCTTCACCAGGCTGTCAAAAGGGGTCTATGACAAACATGCAAAAGATCACATAGGTAGCAGATAGCAGGGAATAGAAGCAATCTCTCATTCCAAATCTAAACTAGTTAGTTATAGATTAATAGAACTATAGGAGTAGAAAGTACATTAGATACCAATTCATCCAAACACTTCAGCTGACAGACAAAGAAAACTAAGATTCAGAAAAGTCAAGTGATTTACCCAAGGTCACAATACCATTAATGGCAGAGTCAGGATTGAGCCAAAGTCAGATTGCAACTGTCCAACCTGCCATTTGGCTAAGGGCAGCCTCGTTGATAATGGTTGAAAGAGGAGCTTCTCCAAATTAAGATTTCCTAGTCAAGGTCTCTGCAGGAGGGAAGGTGAGTGGAAAGGCAGGGACCAATCAGAAAATATTCAAAGGACTCCACAGGTTGTAACTCAATCCTTGTAATGAGACTTTTCAAGACATTGAAACTGGAGCCCACTCACTTGCTAGAAGTAGCTAGGTGGCATAGGGGAGAGAATGGCAGCCCTGGCATCAGGAATACCTAAATTCAAATCTGGCCTCAGACATTTGCTAGCTGTGTGACCCCAGAAAAAAACACTTTGCCGCTGTCTGCCTCAGTTTCCTTAGCTATAAAATGGGGATCATAATAATACCTACCTCCCACAGTTATTATGAGGATCCAGTGAGATAATATTGGCAAGGCTCTTAGCACAGTGCCTAGAATATAATAGGGGCCTAATGCATGCTTGTTGCCTTCTCCTAGAGTAGTGGCTCTTAACCTAGGACCGTGGATGGATTTCAGGGGGTCTGTGACATTGGAGAGGGGGAAAACCTGACATTTCTATTTTCACTAATCTCTAATTTAGCATTTCCTTCAGTTATTTAAAAACATGATTCTGAAAAGGGGTCCATCGGCTTTACCAGACTGTCAAAAGGGGTCGATGACATACATACAAATGGTTAAAAATCCCTGCCCTAGAGGAAAAAAAGCAATATTGGTCCTTCCATCACCCAGAGGCTTCAGTGTCTAAATGTTTAAGAGTTGACGCATGGCTGGTTAAAAGATGCTTTCATTTAAGGCTTTTTTCAAGGGGTTTAGAGTAAGAAACCTATATTTAGCACTAGATTAATTTTTTGTTAGTTGAGGATTTCAAAACTTAAATAAATCTGACAGGATAGAGATTAATTCAGTTGAGGGACATTCAGATAGAGAAACTAAGGTACACACTAACAATCTAGTAACTGTAAAATCTGAGTGCAAATTGACCCCAAGGATTATCTATTTCATTTCATTGCCTGATCTTTTCCCATCATGTCTACCAAACTAATAAAGAGATAATTTGGGGAAACACTAAGAGCCCCAAAAGTCTCAACAGAGATAGGCAGGACACAAAGGGAAGGCCAAGATGCCTGCATCAGCTTGCTTAAACCAGTGGGGGAAGGGGGAAGGGGGAGGGGGAAGGGAAGAGGAGGAAGCGAATCATCTTCATGAATATTTGACACCTGTCTGTCTGAGAGATGATTTGATGAGATGTTAGAAGCAGCCCAGAGAGGTGTGAAAAAAGGACCTTCAGAGCCCCTTCCTCATTTCCTAAGAGGCTGTGTGAGGTCTGAAGAGAAAACCTTGTGATTTAGAGCTCCCTGAGGTCAATTTTAGACTCTCCTTGACAGCTTTAAAGCTTACAAAGCTCTTTCCTAACATCCCTGCAAATCTGGCAGTGTCACACCATGAAGCCCATTTTACAGATAAGATAACTGATGTTCAGAAAAATACAGCTCTAGTGCTGCTTTCTTCAAGAGATTTTTCTGTGTTCCTCCATTCGTAAATGTCCCCTGCAATCACTTTATATGGACTTTACATTTACTTAAACGGGGAGATGCACACACACACACACACACACACACACACACGCACGCACACACGCACACACACACACACACACACGCACACACACACACACGCACACACACACAAGTTCCTAACAGCAAGGACTATCTTTTGCCTTTCTTTGTATCCCCAGCACTTAGTACGATGTAAACCTTTAATAAATGCTAGGTGACTGACTGACTGATTGATCATGTATATAAATTTATATCTCCATTGCCTACTACATTTCCTGACCCTATAGTCAATGCTTAATAAATGTTTGTTATCAGTTGATATGTTTGATCAATTAGATTGAATTGGAGTTCCAGAAAGGCTCTCTTTCCCTTAAGTCTGCCCTCACCATCAGTTCTTATTATCACAGAGAAGGAAGGAAGGAAGGAAGGAAGGAAGGAAGGAAGGAAGGAAGGAAGGAAGGAAGGAAGGAAGGAAGAAACAAAGAAAGAGGAGGGAAGGAAGGAAGGAAGAGAGAGAGGGAGGGAGGGAGGAAGGAGGAGAGAGAGAAAAAGAAAGAAAGAGAAAGAGAGAGAAAGGAGGAAGGGAGGGAAGGAGAGAGAGAGCAAACAAAAGAGAAAAAGAAAGAAAAGAAACTAGCTAGAGATTGCCAAACTCTGTGGCCCACTTACTTCAAGCAATACTGGATATAGCCCAAGTCTGTGGCAACAAAGAAACAGTATCCCCTGAAGCTTGCAGGCATAGGATTTGACCTGGTTCGTGTTTTATAAGGACATTGCCCCAGTCATAATGGGTAGCAGGCACCTAGAAGATGTGATTATAGACAATGACCTGAGCCTTTAACACACCCATCAGAACCAATAAGAAGAACAATAACAACAGTATCTGGTGCTGCTGTAATACTTTAGTTGCAAAGCAATTTAAAGACATTATTATCCATTTTAGCTTCACAACCACCTGGCAAGTACTAAAGATATAAGAATCTCCATTTTACAGATGAAGAAACCAGAGGTCAGAGTGATTAAAAAACCTGCCAATGGGCACACAGGACTTCTGCACTCAGTCCTCTTGATTTAAGTTACCTCTTATATTAGGTCAAACTGCTTCCCATCCAAACGAAAATTTCCCTTTCCTTCTATGATATAGTTGTAGATTTTACTTGGGAGACTGTATACCTGCATCAAGACTGTTGCTCCAGCTTCAGACACTGTTAGAACTTGTTTGGGGAACTACCTTCAGAACCCAAAGAACATTCCTTTGTATTTTCAAAAGTGGCCAAGCCTCCTCCTTGACTGAGGGAACAAACCCAAGTCATCCAGAGACAAATCTGATGAATGAGGATGATGACTATAGAACATATCATGTGCTAGATTCTCCTGCCTGGGAAAGGCTGATGATCTCAGCAAATTCTTAGCCAAGGGATCTTCCTCCCATCTGATGGCGGAGGTGGGATTGCTCACATCTGATGGAGATGGTGGGACTTTACCTCTAATATTCTAGAGGAGAAAATGATTTTTCCCCATGCAAGCTCCAACAGTGAATTCTTGGAGGCCTAGAGAGCCAAGATGAGTAGACAGCAAGGCCATGGGAATTTTGTTACATTAAGCTATATTTAGTCAATTTGGGAGCTTCTCAGTCTGTGCTAGACAGAATTCTTATGTGTATCTTCCATTTTCTGTGCCCTGTTGTGACATTTCTGAGCATTTATTCTTCTTTTCTCTAGAGGTGATGGAGTTAGTGTGCAAAATGACACATACAGTGTTTGGAACTGCCAATATGGGAATTAGGTTTTTTGCCTGACTATGCATATTTGTCAGGAGGATTTTGCTTTTTCCAATTACTAGCTGATCTCTGGGTCCTGTCTAGCTCTAAATCCTATAATCCCATGAGCTCTATAGCTCCAGTCCACAAAAAGGTAATGAGGCTGTCCAATAGAAGAGGATGGATGGTCTTTTGGAATGCTCCCATTGTTAAGAAGTCTTTCCTGACGTCAAGCCAAGACTGACCTCATTGCAACTTCTTCCTATTGCTTGTGATCCTGCCTTCTAGGATCAAACAGAACAAATTTGATCCCTTCTTCCCTGGATAGCCATTCCCATAGTTCAACACAACTCTCATGTCTCCTCTAAGCCTTCTCTTCTTCAGGTTAAGTGTCTCCAATTCCTAGGATATGAACTCAAGGATATATCCTGGTCCCTTCTGGCAATTAATTTTCTCCTCATTAAAAAGACAGTTTCTTAACAATCACACATTCACAGGGAATTTTATAATTTCAAAGGACTTTCATATCTCTTCTTTCATTTGATTCTTACAATACCCTTGTGAGTGAGGGAGGACAGGCAGATGTCATTATCTGAATTTGACAGATGAGGAAACCAAGGCTTGCAGAACCAATGGAACATTAACCAAGGTTACATCGTGAATCAGTGGCAGAGCTGAGACCAATACTCCAGACTTTTGGCTCCTAGTTCAGAGATCATTCTCTACTAGAGAAAGTGTGGGAAAGGCTGTGAATTCCTAGGAGAACCATATGGGAGGAATAAGCCTTTCTGAACTGTTCTAGTTCTTTAGCAATTATTTTTCCATAGTACTTCATATAAACAAGTACTTTGATCTCTTCACTTGTATTCTGCCCCAAATCCCAGAGAAGCAGTGAAATTTTCTCTCATGTTTCCCACTCCCCCACCCCACCAAGAGGTCTTTAAGTCTTAGTCCAGAGTCATAGTGCCAAATTGGGATTCAAATTCAAAGACTTAGGTCAGAAATTCCCAAGGCAAACTCTAAGCCAGGAGTTATTAACCTGGGATTCATGCTATACGTGCGTGTGTATGCATGCACATATACACACATATACACATATGTGTATATATACCCATGTATACTATATATACATATATGCATATAGACACACAAATATAGTTTCTATATATGCATATACATATATAGAGAGTTTTTATAACTGCATTTTTATATTATTAGTTTCCTTTGCACAGCTATATATCTTATTATATACACTTAAAACATTATTCTGAGAAGAGTTCTATAGGCTTTACCAGACTGCCAAAAGGGTGTATGACACAAACAAGGTTAAGAAGCCCTCCTCTAGGCTGTTTCAGGACTAAATGGATCCAAGGAGCTGCAGCCAAGAAGTGAAGGGAAGAGTCAAGACCAGGTCTTCTCTGGGGAGCTTGGAAAGAAAGGCTTGGCACCTTGAGAAAGAACCTGAAGGAAGCACTGGAAGTAGGTGATAATTATAGAGGTGCCAACTCTCTAGTGAGGCCAGCACCAGATTAAAACTTAACAGGGAAATTTTACCAAGATAAACAAAAGCACAATAGAACATAGGTAATGTTAATTCTGTGGTTTTCTAAATCAATATGCAGCCTGCAGTGAACAGTTTCTATTTGAGTTTGACACCATTTCTTTAATAGAAAGTGAAGGCTGGAAAGCACTAAGAGAAGGCTGGGAGTCATTGATCATAACTTACACCTTTTGGGGGGGAAGTCATGCAAAACATTTCCATATTGACCATGTTGTAAAAGAAAGCACAGACAAGAAAAATAAAGTTTAAAAAGTATTTTGATCTCCATTCAGATGCTATCATCAGTTCTTTCTCTGGAGGTGAATAGCATTTTTCACCATGAGTACTTTGGGATTGTCTTGGATAATTGTGTTGCTGACAAGAGCTAAGTCATTCACAGTTGATCATCACACAATATTGCTGTTACTATATACAATATTCTCCTGGTTCACTCACTTCACCTTGCATCAGTTCATCTAAGTCTTAAACCATCCTCCTCATCATTTCTTATAGCATAATAGTATTCCATCACAATCATATACTACAACTTATTCAGTCATTCTCCAATTGATGAGCATCCCCTCAATATCCAATTCTTTGCCACCACAAAGAGTTGCTATAAATATTTTTGTACATGTAAGTCTTTTTCATTTTTCTTTGGTCCCTGCGATACTGATTTAGTTGGTTGGTTGGTTGCTTGTTTGTTTGTTTGTTTGGTTTTTGTCCTTTATTCTCAAAGAGGACCAAAATGACATCACTATGCTAGAATCAAGTTTCAGTGTACCTGACTGTGCTTGATCAAACCAGTTCCAGACACTGGGGCCCTTTCTCCAACTAAACTGCCAAGCATTCAAATTCTGCTTCAGAGAGTGTAACTCTGATGGGCTGGCCACATTGTTTAAATGCAAAATGTACACTTGCCAAAATAAAAAAGAAAATTATTTTATAGTTTTCTATAAAAAACTCACACAGCTCACACAGGGCAAGTGTTCACACGGTGGTCAGAAGAAACCATAGAAGGACACTCTCAAGGTCTCCCTTAAGAACTTTGCGATTGATCATGTCACATGAGAGACACTTGCACAGTACCACTCAGCATGGAGTGCCCTCATCAGAGAAGGTGTTGTGCTGTATGAGCAAATCAGAATTGAAACAGCTCAAAGGAAATGCAGGATGCACAAATTTAGAGAACTGACTCAAATGTTCACACGGACTATTTGTGTCCTACCTGTGGTAGAGCAGATTTATCACTGGATCAAAAGGTATGCACATTTTTACACCCTTTTGGGCATGGTTCCAAATTACTCTCCAGAATGGTCAGATCAGTTTACAATTCCACCAACAGTGCATTAGTGTTCCAATTTTCCCAAATACCCACCGTTTGTTATTTTCCTTTTATGTCACATTAGCCAACCTGATAGGTGTTAGTTGTTTTTATCTGCATTTCTCTAATCAATAGTGATTTTGAGTAATTTTTCATGTAACTATAGATAGCTTCTGAAAACTGCCTGTTCACATCCTTTAACCATTTGTCAATTGGGAAAATGACTTGTCTTCTTATAAATTTTACTCAATTCTCTATATATCTGAAAAATTAGATCTTTATCAGAAAATTTTGCTGTAAAATTTTCCCTGTCTCCTGCTTTCCTTCTAATCTTGGCTACATTGGGGTTTTTTGTGCAAAAAAATTTTTTTTACGTAATGTAACCAAAATTATCTATTTTACATCCCATGATTCTCTCAACCTCTTATTTAGTCATAAATTCTTCTATATCCATAGATCTGACAAGTAAAATTTTCTATGCTCTCCTAATTAGCTTATGACATCACTTTTCATGTCTAAATCACATCGTAACTTACATTTTCATAGCCCTTTATGGTTTACAAAGTGCTTCCTCTCACCATATCTCAGTGACACAGGACTTAATGGGAGTATTATTCCTGCTTTTGTAGGTGAGAAAATTGAAGGTCTGAGAAGTTGACTTAGCACAGTGCCTGGCACATGGTAAATGCTTAATAAATGTTTATTGATTAATTGGTTCAAGTGACTTGGCGATAATGACACAGCTAATAAGTGCCTGGGGCAGGATTTGAACCCAGGTTTCCTGATTCCTAAGTTTCACTATGCCAGTTTGCATCTGTCATGGAAGGAGGCTGGGGACAGTGAGAAGGCATGGCTTATATAAACAAAGTATAAGATTCCTGCGATGCCAGCCCCCTGGACAGCATTTCAAGGGTCTATGTCACCACTGTTCCCCTTCTCTACTATCTCAGAAAGTGCTAACAGTTTAGGTACTTCCAAGATGCCCTGAGACAAAGGCCAACAGCCCTAGAGATCAGGCCTGGGCATCCCTCCATCCTAGGCACAGTTGATTGGCACCCTTGAGCTCCTTTAGAGAATCCTGGCCAAGTTTCTGGAAGAGGGAGGAGGCAGAGAGAAGATGGGGAAATCAGTGAGTTTTCACATTTAGGCATCAAAGCCGAAGTATGGAGGTCATTAGAGGAGACTAAGAGGGTTGGGCTTGGAGAAAGGAGGTGAGAGAACAAAGCTGAGAGTAATGCATCAGCTTCTCTCTGGGCACTGAGGCTTTGAGGTGACAGCGACCTCAGAGAACTCAGCTCCGCCCAACCCTAACAGAGCTGACTGATGTCTCCTTGAACAGGTGCATCTGTCAGCTGTGATCAGCCCACGTCTGTGAATACTGAGCAGCCACATGATGGTGGAGGGAACAAAAAGGAACTGTAGGAAAGCAAGGGGGGGCAAGGGAAGCCTGGGGGGAAAGAGGGGGAAAAGAGAGATTGAAATGAGCCAGAAGAAAGGGGAGGGGCTGGCTGCAGGTGGCACCCAAATAAGGTGAAATGAGTCTTCTCATGGGCTACTGAAGGAAAGCAGAGAGGTGGACAGGATGGACAAAACTTCCCTGGCTTTCCTAGGACTGCCTGAATCCTGGACTCTTACTACCTCCTACAGTTCTCTGTTAGGTCTCCCTCTCCTCTACACCAGCCTACCTGGGGCGATAAGAATAGGGCCCCAGAAATAGTAAAAAGTCATGTGAAAGCTTAGACACAGGCTGTGGGGTGGTGAACTTCCAATGTGGGCTCCCTGGGAGGGTGCAACAGAAAGAATTCTGGCTTTAGAGTCAGAAGGCTGGGATTCAAATCCCAGTTCTAATACCTGCTACCTAAGTAATCTTGGTCCCATTATTCTACCTGTCTGGGCCTCAGTTTCTTCATCTGTTAAAAGAAAGGGTTGTATTAGATAACCTCCTAAATCTCTTCAGATCTAAATCTAAAACCCTATGATTTCCAAATGGGACAGTGTCCCTGAATGCTCCATTGTCATTATGCCCTGTGAACTGGCTTCCCCTTTTGTGTTTTCCCCCATCTACCATCTCATCTCCTTATGCTGGAACAGCTGTCCTTGGGCAGACTCTCTGCCCTTTCTGTCTGATCTATCTCCTCTCTCCCTCAGCCCCACACAGTGAATGTCTCATTCCCTTCTCCCTGGAGCCCTTCTCCTTGTCTCCCTCGCTGACAAACAGGCTGTCCTTGAGACAGATGGGTTGTGGGAAGCAGAGTGAGCCAATCCTTAGAGGGTTGGAGAGCCAGAAAGCAGCTGGAGGGGCTTATCAGCTCTGTGGCCTGGGCTGACCTCTGAGTCCCTCTGTTCCTGGCTAGGTGCCCCTCAGACTATATGCCCTGGGCATTCTGATAGCTCCCAGCAGCCGCAGAAGTGTCTTTCAAGCTTCATGCTAGTAGAGGACCCTGGGGTACTGTGGGGAGAGGGCTGGACTGGCAGGCAAGAGTTTTGGATCCTATTCCTGTCTCTGCCCCTAGCTCAGTAACCTTATGCTTTATCACCTCCTCCCTCTGACTCTTACTTTTCTCATTGGTAAAAGAAGAGGGTCAGACCAGATAATCTTTAAATTCCCTCTCAGGTTCATGCTCTAGTCTAGGCCAAATCAGAAATGTTTCCTCTTGGCTGATTCATTTTGAGTGCATGCTATGAGTATGTGGCACTGACCTTTAGTAATAACCTCTACTAAAGGATGGACCCAGGACCCTTCCTAAGTGGTGGAGGTGGGGAGGGAGGGAGGGGAGAGGAGTGAGAATAGGGACAGAATTATATTTTTTATAGCTAGGACGGGTGGCAGTCAGCACCACATTGCTTGAGAAGTCCAAAGGGTGGCGTGCCCATGAATCTCTTCTTCAGATCGCCTGTCTTAATCCCTTTTCCCTTCTCTCCACTCCCTCTCCATTAGAGCTACTTCTTCAGCTTCAAGGCATTGAAGGGTCCCCTTAAGTTGCGACTCCTTCATATCTAACACAGGCCATCAATAGCCATTAATACCTGAGCAGGTATTAGGTTACCCTGAACAAGCAAAGTGTAGGGGCAGGGAGAGGACAGCTCACAGCACAGGTAAGTTTTATGAGGCAAGACCATAGAATATCACAGCTGGAGGGAATGTTATCTAAGCACTTTGCTTCATAGGTGAAAACCCTGAGGCTGAGAAAGGGAAAATATTCAAGGCCATACAGCTTGTTAGTGGATAAATTGGGTAGCAAACCCAGGTGGCCTGGTTTTCTCCACTGGAGCACTCTTAGGGAAAGGAAGGAAGGAAGGCAAGCATGGACCACCTACAGGGATGGGATGGCCCCTGAAAGACAGAGGGGCTGAAAACAAACTCATAGTTGGTCACTGGCCAGCTATTTGTGGGTATGTATATATGTGAGTATATTAGGGAGTATTGGGGGGGGTAATGAAGTACTGAGCCTCTAAAAAGCTTCTTCATCCTAAATCCCCAAATCCCACACATTGCAGACACCCACGACTACTTCCTGCCATCTGTCCCAAGTAATGGAAATAGACAGTGAGGAGGGAGGGTGTGGGGGGTGTCTTTACAGCTAACAAAATGCTGCCTGCCTCCCAGATCCTGGCACAGCCACCTCCTGCCCAGGAGAAGGAGAGACTGCGACTGGGTGCCAGGATTAGGGGTAAGCAGGGTAAGGACCAGTATGCAAGGTGTGGCTGCTTTATAATGTCACTTTTTATAAGGACCACATTATTCATGACAAAAAAAAATCTTACACTTCATGACTCACGTTTTTGGATCCTAAGGTTTAGAACTAGCAAAGACTTTAGAGATTAATCCAAACCCCTCATTTGACATATGAAGAAACTAAGGCACAGAGAAATCAAGTGACTTTCCTAAGGTCACATGGATAAGAAGCAGAGTGAGGTACCCTGAACCCTCACCCATTGCTCATTCCAGTTCCACTTATACCACAGCATCCTGGGATATGATGAGGATGTCAAAGCAAGGCTCAGAGCCTCCCATCAATGGATCAATAAGCATTTTAGTAAGCACCTACCATGTACCAGAAACTATACAAAGTGCTAGCTACACAAAGACAAAAAAATAAAAATAAAACTGTCCCTGGCCTTAACAATAACAGCTGCCATTTATATCATACTTTAATATTGGGAAAGTACTTTCTACTTTTATGTAATATACATTATTTGATGTTACAACAGTCCCATGAGGAAGGTGCTATTATAACCCCCATTTTGCAGATGAGGTTACTAATATCGAGAGATTAAGTGAGTTGCCTAGTATCATACAATTTATAAGTGTCCATGGTAGGATTTGAACTCATGACTGTGAATCTAGCACTCTGTCCACTATAACATATAACTACCTCAAGGAATTTACATTCTGTTGGAAATGATAATAATAATAATAATAATAATAACAACAGTTAGCATTTATATAGTCTTCAAGTTTCACAAAGTCCTTTATGTGTGCTATCTTATTTATGATAGAGGCTATTATTATATTCATTCATTTTTACAGATGAGGAAACTGAGGTATACAGTGGTATAGTGAGTTGCCCAAGGCTACACAACTAGTAATTATCTAAAGCTGTTTTAAACTCAGGTCTTTCTAACTCAAAGACCAGAACTTTATCCATAGCATCATCTAATAGATTATAATAAGCAGGGGTACAATTTTTAATTTTGTCTAATTTTTTGACATGTGTCACTTTCTTGCTCAGAGGTGATCATTTCCTTACTGTCAAACTCTTCATGTCCAGGTATGACATGGCCCAGAGGATCCAACTTTGATTTTATGGAGAAAACTTAGGGGACAAAGATCTGAGCAGGGTCATAATTGGTACAGCATGAATAAGGCTTTGGTCCACAGCACCAACTTCTTGAGGGGGGCAAAGAGGGGAGAAAGGGGTGATGCTTCTTCTCTGGAGGATGGGACATACTTCCTCATGGTGACACTATCCCAGCACTTTGCTTTATGGCCCTCCACTGGCCCACACTGTCATGTGGGGCAGCTATCCCCAAGATCCCATCACTTTATATCCCTTCCTTGGGGCTCACCTTCTCCCCAACCTCTGTGGGGGGTTATAGCTGTATTCTCTGGGGGCCCCCTTTCTTGCTGTGATCACACCTATGGTTAGCCTTTACTCTTTGTTATTGCTGCTGGGCACCCTACCCCCACAAAAAAAATTGGTTTTGCTCCAATCAGGACAGCATAGATCCTAAAGTTGGAGTTACAAAGTGGAAAGGGAAGGAGCACTCAGCAAATTAGCATGAATTGTGAATTAATGTGGTGGAGAGGTGGGGGCAGGTGAAGAGGGCAGCTAGGTGGCACAGTGGAGAGAGTGCTGGGCCAGAAGTCGGGGAGATTTGTCTTCCCAAGTTCAAATCAGGCCTCAGACACTTACTAACTGGGTGACTCTGGGCAAGACACTTAACCTTGTTTGCCTCAGTTTCCTCCTCTGTAAAATGAGCTGGAGAAGGAAATAGCAAACCACTTCAGTATCTTTGCCAAGAAAACTCCAAATGGGGTCGTGGTGGGTCAGACACAACTGAAACAACTGAACATGAATTTATGGTGGAGAGCTGATGGAAATGTTCTTTCCTTCATGCTGAATGAAAAGACAACTTAATAATAATACACATTATTTTATTATTATTATTTATTATTATATTATCTCTTTTAAGATTTACAAAACATTTCCCTCCCAACAGCTCTCTGAGGGGAGTAATAGAAGCATTACACCCATTTTATAGATGAGGAAACTGAGGATTGGGAAAGTTATGTAACTTGTCCAGAGAGCTAAGAAGCATGAGAGTCTGGATTTCTAGTCTAGGTCTGACTCTACTAACTTCAAGTCATCTACTATGTAGAGGAAGGGAATAAACATTTATATAGCACCTACTCTGTGTCAAACACTGAGCTAAGCACTTTACAAGTATCTCCTTTTGATGCTCACAAAGACCCTCGAGGCAAGTACTGTTGATATCTCTATTTTAAAGTTAAGAAAATTGAGGCAAACAGAAGGTCAGTGACTTGCCTAAACTGAAGTAGTGAAGTTTCTGAGATCATATTGGGACCTAGGTTTTCCATTGCCCTATTGTACTACTTTGGGCTTACCTCCCTGGGTCAGCTCTATCAACTGGATTCTAACTCTTACATTGGAGGGCAGGGCTGTCTTCCTGAAGTCACCTCCAAAGGTCCATTTATTCTGGGTTCGTTTGCCTTTTTTGTTAATTTTTTAAAATATTGTTGCCGTTGTCATATATTGTTATCCTGGTTCTGTTTACTTTCCCTTAATCAGTTCATGCTAATCTTCCCGTTTCAGTGACCTTCTCATACTTATTTTTTTCTTACGGCTCAACAATATGCCACTACATTCTTATTCCACATTTTGTTCAACCACTCCTCCCTCAATGGGCACTCTCTGTTTCCAGTTTTTCCCTACTTCAAATAGCGACTATGAATATTTTGGTATATATGGGTTTAGGTTTTTTTTTCACTTCCTTCTGGTACACAGTTGGATAAAAAAATATTAATTATTTAGTATAGCAAACAGTCCTACTCTGAGCTCCTCTGGCAACTTGTTCTCACACTCCGGAGTTGGATCCCCATGGAGGTGACTGCTGTCATGCTTTAAGGAGATAACCTTAGTGTGTACTCACCTCTAAAACTGTAGCTCATGAGCCCCCACTGATGTGTTCCTTATTAACAGCCAGTAATCATAATTAGTTCTTATCAGAGGCACTTAGTAAAGTAACAATAGAAAGAAAAATGACTACAAAATCTTCCCCAGAAAACTTGTGGAAGATGGCGGTGTAGAAGCAGCAAGGTCCCGCAGCTCCCACACCGCCACCCTAAACACCCATAAAATTATGAGCCCAGACAAAGTCTAGGATTCTCAGACTCACACAAAAATACAGAAAACACATCTCTCGCTGAAGGCAGCTCGGCAGCAGGGGCTCATCGCGGCGGCAGGGAGCAGAGGCTGGCCCAGCCTGAAGCCAAAACCGTGGCCAGGCCCGGGGCAGTGGGAAGGAGCAGGGCTGAGCTGAGCCAAGCCGCGCTACAGTCAGTCTTCAGAGGAGAGGATCTACAGCCTCTAGCACCTCCACATCTTCCAAGGCGTGAGGAACGGGGACAGGAGAGGGGCAGCTCACACCAGAACAGAGACCGACCTGGCCCAAAACCGCAGCCGCGGCCAGGCCAGGCCTCAGGGAGGCCAGGAGGAGCTGAGCCTCCCAAGCCGCAGCTTGAGTCTACTTCAGAGAAGATCTAAAGCACCTGCCTGAGGGGATCTTTAAATCCCAGTGAGAGATGGTTAGTGAAAGTGAAACTTTGAAAAAGGGGGGAGGTAAAGCAGTTCGGCCAATCTGCCCCCGGGGCAAGGAAGCAGTGGGGGAAGGGAACTGCTGGAACTGGCAGCGGCCCCCACCAGGCTGCTTCAGAGCCCCTGACCTACGGACTCAGCAGGGGGGCTGAATCAATTGATCAGGGCCAAGTGCTCTTGTATTGAGCGGCCTGGATCTGGATCATGGTCTTGGGTGGTGGTCCTGGGGTGCGCTTTCAGCAAGCCAAAGCTGGGGGGACTTGCAACACCCCCCTAATAGCTCTGGCAGCTGGGAAAACCCCAGCGATTTGGAACAGAGCTTTCCCTCCTGGAAGCAGCGTTT
>CM053595.1:205909729-205927186 GCA_028646575.1 Pseudocheirus occidentalis | reverse complement strand
ATTTCTTATAGCACAATAGTATTCCATTACATTCATATACCATAACTTGTTCAGCCATTCCACAATTGATGGGCATCCCCTAAGTTTCCAGTTTTTTGCCACCACAAAGAGAGCTGCAATAAATATTTTTGTACATATAGGTCCTTTTGCCAGTTTTATGATCTCTTTGGGATACAACCCCAAAAGCTGTATTACTGAGTCAAAAGATATGCAATTATTTATAGCCCTTTGGGCATAGTTCCACATTGCCCTCCAGAATGGTTTTATCAGTTCACAAGCTGTGTTACTTTCCCTCTAGGCAACAACTCTCTCAGACTAAGTTGTAGAGAAGGTACTAAGCTGAGACAGAAATTCCTCACTTTTTAGGGTTCCTATGCTTATGAAATTGAAGACTTAAAAAAAAAAGTCCACCAGACTATCTATTCTTAGCCTCTCAGGACTAAACTTACTAGGTTCAAAATATTCATGGAGTATGGGAAACACCCTTAAAATGAATCCATGATGAGCCGTATCAGATCCCAGAGTGAGCATATCTGTATGTAATTGCAAAAATCAAAGTACTATTTTAAAAAGTTTTTCCTAATTTGAAATTTTCCTAATTTTCCTAATTTGAAACTCAAAGAACTGTGGGACTGAATCTTGTAAACTAAAAGTAAACAAATAAATTACTTTTACTCTTTTTATTGTTTTTAAAAATTTTGTACAAGAAACTATTTCATTGCTGTAAGAAATTCCTTCTACCAATGCAGGTTAGCAACCATTCTATAATATGTCAAAGTCAGGAATTTCCCATCAGCTACACTGTCTCTGGACTTCCTTGGAACTCTCCAACTTGCTTCCTTCCCCAGGAAACTCATCCCTGGAAAATCTCATTATTCTGCAAGATTGACTCTGCCAAGATATTCACATCTCGTGGATACCTTCTGCCTCTTTAAGGGACCCTCTGACTAGATGATAAGGTCATGGGTCCAAGGTCTTTATTTAAGGAAGGAGTTCAGCATAGTCTTCTCCCCATTTCCTGGCAGATGAGAGTAATTAGTTCTAAGGAAAGATGCTAAAGTAGGCACTTCGGAGTGCTTAGAGCTTGGTCAGACATCTAAGATGCCAACGTCATCCACTCACCCCATGCCAATGCCAGACATCTTGATTTTTGTTTTGCCACTTGACTTTGATGACTATGGAAGTGAGAGTGAAGCAGATGACCTTATACAATTCTGCCTCACTTAAATCCAATTCATCAGCAAGTTAAGAGGTCACTGTATGACATCATTAGTCCTCTTGGAAAACAAAGGATGAACAACAAACAGCTACACTGCTTCTGCACTTCTTTGGATTTCTCCTGTACCCCCCCACCTCCATATTCCTTTCAGTTTCCTTTTTTTGTGTTTTCTTCTTCAGTTAGGTTGTAAGCTCCTTGAGGGCAGGTACTATCTTTGTATTTGTATCCTCAGAATTTGGTAGAGTGTCTGGCTCTGGTGATTAATAAATGTTTATTGACTGATTGATAGGACTTGAATCCAAGTCTTCCTGATTCTGGGGCTGGATCTCTCTCTACTATGTTACATTGCTTCCCTCTCACCTTTTCTTATTGAACTTTTTTTTCTAAGATTCAACTCCCACTATGGTCTGGTCATATGTAACTTGCAAATTACAATGATTGTACTGAATTGGAAAGGTCATTGCCAGACCTACTCTCTTTTCTAGACCTTTACCCAGCTCAGGAATGTAAGTACCTTTGTTCATGACCATATAAAATTTAGAGAGTATTGCTGATATCTGGGATATTTCCAGCAGAATCCTGGCTTAGAATTAGTTAAATACTAATCACTGACTGATGGACAATCAGAGACCTCTCAGAAATATGTGGAAGTTGGACTTGTCCCTTAGGGGGAAAAAGGAAGCTGGCTGCTTTAGACAGAAGCTAGAACCACTAGATCTTGATCCTCTCAAATTGTTGTAAGCACAGAAACCCATCTCACCCTGGGATAGGAGCTGATGATCGGCTATCAGTGTCTCCCTGGCATCAATCCACCATCCCCATAACTACAACCATGATCCTCTCAAAGAGCACATCTAAGGGTGTCAGTCCCCAGCTCAGGAGAGGAAGCACCCAATACACCTCTAGGATAAAATGCAAACTCCTCTGTTTGGCATTTAAGTCCCTTCTGGCTCCCACCTACCTTCCCAGACTGATTTCACATTTCTCCTCTTCATATTCTTTACATTCCAGCAAAACTGGCATAAGTGCTGCTCTCCAAACTTAGTCCCCCATCTCTCATCTCCAATGCCTTCACACGTACTGTCCCCATGCTATGAACATATTCTCTCCTCCCCTCAAACTCATATAATTCCAAGCTTCCTTAGAGGCTCTCAGTCCAGGTGCCTCTTCCTGAAGGAAACCTTTCCTGATCCCTCTCCCTTCCTATTATTAATGTTCTTTTTCATCTTGAATTATCAATTATTTACTTAGCTGGAAACTGTTTCCCCCAGTAGAATGTTTTGTCTTTGTATCTCCATTGCCTGACATACAACTGATATTTAATAATGATTGCTGTTGTTGCATTGAGCTACTTTAGAGAAGGTGCTTTACTACAAGTCATGGGAAGCAGCTGCCTCCCCACTATCACTATATAATTTATGTAAAATAAGCTTATTTAGAAATGATAGTGTCTTGGACACCTATAACCTTGGCCTTTGATGGTAGGGCTTCTAGAGGTGATTCAGACTCTGGGAGGACTGGACCTCAGATTTTATAAGGGTGAGATCGTTATAGCAATGGGGTGTGAACACCCCAACATAGACAACATACCCAAATTATAAGCTGGATTACAAGACATATACCCAAAATAACATAAACATGAAACATGGGCACAGATCCCCCCCAAAAAACGAAACACAAGGCAAACCCAAGAACATCAAACTATGAGGACATAGGGTATGTCTCCAAATACCCCAACTTGGAGGTATAGACCAATGTCTCTACCCATATAGGGTACTTGATCTAAAATATGGAAATTTGTGGTATGTATATATATATATATATATGTTGAAATTAAAATACATAACCTTACTCAGTAGAATTTCATTTTTAGAGGCCCTTTAGGCAGTGAGAAGACTTTATTTCTACACTATACTTTTTCTTCCTGTAAACATATGGTCCACCCCCAAGCCTTTGGCTCTGACAATTGTTTTTCTAGCTGATCATCAGCAGGCTTCCTTTCAGTTGGTCTAGATGGTATTGACACAGCAGTCAGAAAAAGGAAAATGAGATTCTCACATGGTTCTTAGGTAGCCCCAAAGTTCTCCGCTGTGTAGGCTGCTAAGTCTCAGAAGTAGGGCTTCTGGAAGTCAGCCAGCCTTCTGGACAAAACCAGTACATTTCATCCTCAGACCTTACTCAGGAGGAATTCCAGAATCTGAAAGCTGAAAGAAACCTCTGAGGTCACCTAGGCCAAGCTGTAGCTCAGCAAGAATCCCCTTTACAACATCACCAAAAAGTGGTTATCTAGTTTCCATGTGAATGTCTCTGTTACCTCATCTGTCAAAGAAGGAGACTGAAGCAGATGGCCTCTGAGAGCCCTTGCCAACTCTAGATTTATAAGCTTATTATCCCATGAAGGAGCTGCAGGGATTTAGAACTCATTACATCTTTATCTTAAGCAACCCCACAGAGTCTTCCTTATTCTCCAAGAATCTTACAACCTCCTGCAAGATATTTGGATTCTCCTCTGACTCTTCATATTCCTCTTTATTTTCCTCTAGAAACACTTCTTCCATTCTTTCAGTAAATTTTTTTTGGTGACCTGTGATTTCAACCATGTAGGGACATCCCAATGTGAAAATTCTAGATGTATCTTTATGCAACTTACCATCTAGAGAGTTGGTTAGTACATTCAGCAATTAAGACCGTGGATGCTAGGTATGGAGGCAGGAAGACCTGAGTTCAAATTTGGCCTCAGATGTTTCTTTGCTGTGTCACTCTTGGTAAGCCACTTAATTTCTGCTTGCTTCAGTTTTCTCATATGTTAAATGGGGATGATGGCATCTACCTCCCAATGTTGTTGTGAGGATCAAACAAGTTAATAATTGTATCTGGCACAGAGTAAGTACTATATAAACACTCGGTTATTATTGTCACAAAGCTGTCAGTCAACATTTGAACCCAGGTTCTTCCAACTCCAAGGCTTGTCCTTTATCCAATATGTCATGTCATCTGTTTCCTAAAGAGTACCCTGATATGTTAGAGTAGAGAGGCAACATGGTATAACAGATAGATGCAAGGGAGACTTGAGGTCCAATCCTCTGACCCTTACCATCTAGGGGCAAACCTTGTTAATGAAATTATAAAGAAGGAGTAATTGAGTGATATAAGAATAAATTGGCATTCCACTAGTCCTTTGATTTTTTTTTCTCTTCTGACAAAGAATCCCTCTAGCATTTTGCATATACATAACTGTTAATGTTAACACTGAAAAAAAAATAGAAACAATACAGTCTCTGCAAATCACTGAAGCATTTCCTCTTGAGACTCATACTCGCTGAAACTGAGCCCTTCAGTTATCTTGTCTCTTTCTACTTAATGCTGCGTCTTTTAGCCATGCCTAGGTCTTGCCCCAGGAATCTAGAGAATCTTGAACAAGTCTTTAAAATTTTTTGCTAATTCACTTTGGTTTTTGTATCAACAACATTTCCAGATATACCCTTTTCTAGACCCCATGTTCACAGCAAGCTTTTCCTTATAACAAAGAAAACAGTTAAGCAAAACCAACAAACCAACAGTGATCCCATCTGCCAGCATGCTAGATCCATAGCCAGAGTCCCCCAGCTCACAACAAAAGGAGGGTGGTACCTTTCTTCATCTCTGCTCCAGTGCCAAGGCTGATCTTTATAATTACATGGTGTTAAGATTTGTTTTGTTGTTCTTTTTCTTTTACATTATTGTAATCATAGTGTAGATTGTTTTCTTGATGAGTAAGAATTTCTAAAAGGCTTTGTTCATCCTCTTTCTCTGTAGCTCTCCCCTACCTTTTGGGACACTTTTTTATGGGTATATTTGACCTACAATTAATGCCTAATGAAAATAATACTGCACAACAGTAGCTGTTGTCTACAAGGTTATCCAAAGAAATCCAGCTTCCAATCAAAACTCATTTCTTTCTCTCTCTTCTCATAGCTCAGAGTCACTATCTGCCCAATAAGATGCTGGAGAAGGTTTCCTAATACCACTAATGGGAGTTATTTAACTCTTCTATATCCTGATTTTTTATTTCTTTTCAAGTGATTAATGATGGATTCAATTTAATCCAGCTACTGTCTCTACCCATACTATCCATGCTGGAATTGCCCAATAAGGCAGAACCAGGATTTTGTGACCAGTTCAACAGAGGTATGATGTGTTTGGTAGATGAACAAGAAGAAATAAAAACTAGATGACATTTCTCTTGAGTTCTTTTGCAAATGTGTGGGAGGGAGGCTAAGGAGTGGCACCACATGACAACCTTTGGTCAGAGAGACAAGAAAATCTGCA
This sequence comes from Pseudocheirus occidentalis, assembly GCA_028646575.1. Classification (NCBI taxonomy): domain Eukaryota; kingdom Metazoa; phylum Chordata; class Mammalia; order Diprotodontia; family Pseudocheiridae; genus Pseudocheirus; species Pseudocheirus occidentalis. Next base: position 205,921,659 of record CM053595.1, on the reverse strand, counting down.
GATAAGATCTGCAAATAACACTTGGGGGGGAAAATGTCCCAGTTATTTATAAGATTATGCTTAAGCGATAGAAGGAAGAGAGGTGAAACACCCAAAGTCATCTTTATTTATTTTGTTTCTTAAGTTTAAAAAGCTCCTGGCGGTAGAATACTAAGGGGCATACAGCATGAATTATGTAAAGCAGGAGAAACCAGAATCACGTCTCTCTTAATTTTGGTGTGGGAGCCTCCATGATCAAGGTCCTGGTTGGCCTAAAGTAATCTTCTGCCACTGTCTTCTGGCTAGTTCCGGCCCCTGAAATTTTGGAAACTATAGGAGACTCAACTGCACAATCTGTAGTAACAGAGACTGCATAAGTGCCCTGTATTTCCCCTTGCTGCCAGTAGTTCAAACCAAAACCTTAAAGGATCTAGGTATTTAGTTCAAGGATTAAAGAGCTTGAATGCTATAGAGGGTGAGAGAGGAGATCTTCTGTATGAAGCAACATATGATATTAGTGGTAAGAGAAACAGGTGACTAATCCTTGGGTACTATGGAATGAAATAAAAATGAAAGAAAGGAAGTGGTCAGGGAGCTATCCCAGGACTAAAAATCAGATTTTAGAATTGGGGTCTGATGGCTCCTTTGAGAGAGAGAGAGAGAGAGAGAGAGAGAGAGAGAGAGAGAGAGAGAGAGAGAGAGAGAGAGAGAGACAGAGACAGAGACAGAGACAGAGAGAGACAGAGACAGAGACAGAGAGAGAGACAGAGACAGAGACAGAGAGAGAGAGGGTTAAGACTCTCTTAACTCTGTGTAGTTAAGACTTCATAGCTTTTCATATCTAGAATCAGAGAAGGTCAGAGTTAGAAGGGATCAAGCATTCAATAAACAAACTTTTATTAAGTATATATTATTTGCCAGGCAATTTGCTACACACGAGATACAAAAACAAAAACAAAACAGTCTCTGCCCTCAAGGATCTTGTCCCATGGAGGGACAACATGTTTAGATATATACAAAATGGAGAGGTACTAGCAAATGGAGAAATCAGCACAGGCCTTATGTAGAAGGTAATGCTCAAACTAAGCCCTGAAAGAGATTAATAGGCAAAGGTGAGGAGGGAGTTCATTCCAGGCACAGGGCAAAGTCAGTGCAATGGCACAGGGATGGGAAATAGAATAGCACATATAGGAACTGTAAGAAAGCTAGTCTGGCCAGATCTTACAGTGCACGAAGGTAAATAATGTTTATTAAATCTGAAAAGGGGTTAGCTTGTAAAGGAATCTTAGAAATCATTCCATCTAATTTTTTCATTTTACAAATAAATAAGAAAATTGATACTCCGGGAGATGAAGTAACCTAGCCAAAAATCACTGACAATGAATCAGAGATTAGAATAAGAACTAGAACCCAGGTCTCCTGACTCCCAGACAAGTATGCATTCCATCTCATCAGTACTCCAACTAATGCAGAATCCCTGAATGGTTTGTCCCTAAAAACTGACATTGAAACAAAATGGGTAAGATCAGAAAAAGCTCTTGCCTTGGATCCCATGTGGCAGTTTCATCTCAGAGTACTCCAGAAAGAGAAGAAAAAATATGTAGATTTCTTTTTAACATATAGTTTTACAAGCCATGGTTTGTCACAGTCGTGGTCATTGTCATATTTGAATATTTTTTAAAACCTCTTTATAGCGTACATTAAAGTTTTTAAAGTGTTTTCCACATGTTAGTTTGTGGAGATGACCTCCATGTGCATAGCCTACCTACAGAGAGAGCTAGAACTGATAAGTGAAAGCTACAGAGAGATGTATTTAGACTTGACCCAAAAGAAAGCCTAACAATTAGCATTCTCCCAAAGCAGAATGGGCTGCTGGAGACAGGGGGGTCTCTCCCTCCTCAAAGGCTTTCAGACAGAAGCTATACAATCGTTGTTGACTGATAGGATCCTTACCCAGATACAAGCTGGACCAGCTGTCCCCTAAGGTCCCTTCCCATGATGAGATTCTGGGATTCTGGGAAGCACAGCCCTACTTCACTGACATGACTTTTTTCTCTTTAAAAAAATTACAAACCTCCAGATTTAAAACCTGGAGGTTCTGCCAGAATTTATTCTAAAATGTGCTGCTATTCCTACCCAAATTTTGAAAGCACGGCCATTCTTGAAATCATCCTTTTATCTCCTCAGGGAAAAAATTTGGACTTTTAGTTATGGAAACTAGGGCATGTCACTTCTCATTTTATTGACCAAAGAGTCCTATTCTGGTAGTAATTTGCCCATCCTGTGGAAGGTGAGAGTATCACCACCAAAAGTACAGAGCAGGAAATGTGAAAGTTTGGCAATTACTGCTGAGGGGAAAGGAGTGAATGAAGAGTTGGGAGGATAAGAAATAATACTGATGACTTATGTTTACATAGCTTTTACAACCATTATCTCATGTGAGCATAACAACCACCCCGTGAAGTATTATTAACTAAATTTTACAGAAGAACTAAGACTCAGAGAAATTAAGGGACTTAGGCAACCTCACATAGCTAGTAAGAAGCTAAATATCGATCTGAACCCAGGTCTTTCTGAATCCAAGTCCAGTATTCTTCATGAACATGGATGAATAACTGTATTCAGGGAACAAGTTGCTTTCTGCGGTTAATTCCAAGCAACTGTTAAGGATGTTGCATAGCTCTATGAGTACTTCAGAATTCCCAGGGTCCCTTTTCCACAACCCATGATTTTGAGGGGAAAAGTGACTTTTTTTTAGGCAATCAGGGTTAAGTGACTCACCCAGGGTCACACAGCTAATAAGTGTCTGAGGCCCAATTTGAACTCAGGTCCTCCTGGCTCAAGGGCCAGTGTTCTATTCACTGTACCACCTAGCTATCCCCAAAGGGGACTGTTTTAGTAGTAATAATATTCATCTAAGGCATCTGTGTCTGAGTAAGTAGGCTCTCTTAACTATATTTCCTATAAGGTTTTGCAACACAGTCCATTAGAAGAGGGTCTTGAATTTCATAACCCAGAAATCAGTGTGCAGAGCACCCAAAGTAGGAACAACTCGCTCAGCACAGATTCTGAAAGAGACTGAAGACTATTGGAAGTAAAAGAGACAGAGAGGAGAGCAAGAATGTCAGTGGTAAAGCAGGGCCAAATATGCAGAGATGACTGGAGACCCAAGAGCAAATGGTAAGTAGTGGTGTCAAATTCAAAGAGAAATGGATCCTTGTAGGACACATATTCGCTTAGAAAACCACAGAGTAAAAAAAGAGAAAAAGAACAGAGCAACATTATCTATTCTGTACTTTTTTAAATTTTATTTTGTTAAACATTTCCAAATTACATCTTAATCTAATTCTGGCATGCTTGGGAGTTTTGCTGGGGACCTGTCCAGTTTGACACTTTTACGTAGAGTAAGAGTTTCCTTGCCTATGAGATTAAGCATCTGCCTTGCATGAAGGCAGCCACGTGAACTAGGATGGTTTAATTCTTGTATTTGAATCCCCTGTCCATAGCACAGGTGCCTAAAACAGAGCAGAAGCTTAAAAAGTGCTTGTTAATGATTGATTGACAGGAAGCTGCTGCAGCTGGCCAGCAACATCTGTTCAGAAGTTAGCAGCTTCCTTCCCTCTCTTGTTGCTTAAGTGGACGAACATTTAGCGATGGTTGGCAAACATCTGAAAAGAAAATCAGTGATTATAAAAGGCCAATATGGCTTCCTCAATAACTCATTATGCTAGGCTATCATTTCCTTTTTTGACAGAATTATTAAGCTAGTAGATAAGGGAAATGCTGCAGTTACAGCTTTCCTAGATTCTAGGCTTTGCCTAGATTCTAGTGAATAAAGTATCTCAGGAAATTCTTGTGAAGAAAATGGAGGGGGCAGTTAGGTTGCACAGTGAAGAGAGCACCAGCCCTGAAGTCAGAAGGACCTGAGTTCAAATCCCACCTCAGACACTTGACATACTTAACAGCTGTGTGACCTTGGACAAGTCATTTAATCCCAATTGCCCTGCCTTCCCCCTTAAAAAGAAAAAAAATTAAGGTATTTAAAAAAAAGAAAAAAGAAAATGGAGATGTGGATTAGATGGAAATACTAGTAGATGAATTTAGAACTAGTTGAATGATAAGACTCAAATCAGTCAACAGGCACTTATTAGGCACTTACTGTGTTCCAGACAAAACAAGCTTCTGATCTCAAGAAACTCACGGTCTGACAGTAGAGATAACATGTAAGTAACTGTGAAGATACAATATACATACAGAGCAGTAGATGGAAAAAAATCTCAGTTGGAAGGTATCAGTAGTTGAGTGGAGCAGGCAAGGCCTCCTGCAAAAAGTGAGATTTGAGGAAAATCTTGAAGAAAACCAGATGACCTAAGAGGCAGAGTTAAGGAAAGAGAGCACCCATGCACAAAGGAAAATGATTGCAAAAGTATGAAGAAAGAAATGGTTTGACCCTTCTTTTCCTGTATACTATCTCATGAGGTGACCTCATCAGCTCCTCTGGGTTCAGGGATCATTTCCATGTAGATGATTCCCATATCTATATTTATCCAGACCTTTTCTCTCTCCTGAGATCCAGTCTCACATCACCAACTGCCTTTTGGACCCCTTGCACTAGATGTGCCACAGGCATCTCAAATGCCACATGTATAAAACAGACGTCATTATCTCCTCCCCACCCTCTATCCTCCCCTCCTTTGAATTTCCTTATTACTATTCAGGGCATCACCATCCTCCCAATCAGCACCACTCAAAACTTCAATGTCATCCTTGACTCCTCATTCTCATTCATTCCACGTATCCGGTCGGTTGCCAAATCTTAATGTTTCTACCTTAACAGCATCTCTTTTGTATACAACCCTTTCTCTCAATTCACAAAGCCACCACACAACTTAAGACCCTCACTACCTCTTGTGATCCTGGGAAAGTAAGTTAGCATCCTCAAGAAGTAGCCAGATAACCACTTTGTCAGCTATATTACAATATGTGTATGTATGTATTATGTATGTATACACACATACATAATATGTATATATGGCTCAATATATTATATATTTCATATATGGTTTGGACTAGATGGCTGCTAAGGTTCCTTCCAGATCTCAAATTCTGTGTTTGCATGCACACACATGTGCATACATATGCTCATGTGCACATACATGCATCAGGAAAAGATCTGATTGATTCATCTGAAGACCAGGGCACCCGGTGCTGGTATTTCTGCAAACACCCTGGAGCAAGTGACTTGTATTCAACTCTGGCTGTCATGTGGAATCAACTTCTCCCTGCCCTCCCAGATGAATGTTGAGAGGAAATCACTACTTTCAGAATGGATGCCAGAAAAACTTCTGCTTGATTTAGTCTTTTTTGTTTGTCTGTCTTGACATTTACTCTGGCTAATTTGTCTAGTTAAAGAAGCATTAGTAGGGACTCTTGAACTATGTTTTTAGTGGATGCTACCCCAAAATGTTCTTTAAGTATGAAATACCTTTCAGCAAGCCCATGAATGGGGGCTCAAGATATTTAATAACAACTAATATTTGTAACATGCTTTAGTGGAATTTCTTCACAAATGGTTAAAGTATTAGACTCAAGATTCAATGAGGATCTGAATAGCTACACACCTTGTAGATTTGTGTGTGTTAAATCTAACCGTTACAAAACTCTCCTGGCCTGAACACTCTTCGACTTAGCCCCCATTCATAGACCTTGCTCTGGGCCCTAGATTACCCTTTCTAACTATCTGTGATCCTCATTTCTTTATTTACTTTCACCTCCTCCCAAAAAAAATGTAAGATCCTTGAGGGCAAGGATGCCTACCATAGTGCCTAGCACGTAGGCAATACTTAATAAGTGTTTCTTGACTGAAGATTAAGCAATTTTATGGAGGGAAAAAGATCATTTCCTTAGGGAGGCAGAATATAGAGTTTTTACTAAGTACTTTGATAAATAATGTGACATATAACAACTTTGAAAGGCTTTAGAACTCTGATAAAAGCAGTGGTCAATCATCCCTTTGAAAGTAATCATAAAACATCTCTCTTTCCTCTTGACCTAGAGATGATGGACTAGAAGTGTAGAGGTGCAGAATGAGATACACTCTCTCAGATATGGCCCATGTGACTTGTTTTTCTTGACTCTATTTATTTGTTATGAGGGACGGCTTCTACTAGGAAGGGGCAAGGGTATGTGTTAATGGCTAGAGACAGTGAGAAAGACAGAAAGAAAGACAGAAAGAAAGACAGAAAGAAAGAAAGAAAGAAAGAAAGAAAGAAAGAAAGAAAGAAAGAGAGAGAGAGAGAAAGGAAGAGAGAAAGAAAGAAAGAAAGAGAGAAAGAGAGAAAGAAAGAAAGAAAGAGAGAAAGAAAGAAAGAGAAAGAGAGAGAGAAAGAGAGAGAGAAAGAGAAAGAAAGAAAGAGAAAGAAAGAGAGAAAGAAAGAAAAAGAGAGAGGGAGGAAAGGAGAGAAGGAAGGAAGGAAAGGAGGGAGGAAGGGAGGGAGGGAAAAAGAAAGAAAAATATAAGTAAAAAAATTTTAATAGAAGAAAACAAAAAGGAATTCAGGAGACAAAAATAGCAATTTTGTTTTTACGTTGTTAAATCTTACATTTACCTAAAATGTACATAACAGAAGTTCATAGTTCCTATATCCTCCTCTTTTGTTCTTCATATATTGAAATGTTTTGTTTGTTGATTATTAAGTTCATAGTTTTAAAAATAAAAAGGATGGAAATTCATGGACTTAAATCCCAAATATAGGGTCAACATCATAGAGTCAGGAGTTAGGTGAATTCAGTAAAGGAGTAAAATGGAATAGTGATGGGAGTACGAGAGTGGTTTTCAGTAGGTGAAATATAGTCTGGATGAGTATGCACCAGTATTCATGAAATATTAAGAAAATCAGATTAATACATTAATCAGATAGAGGATTTAGATGGAAAGAAAGAGCTAAAAACCACACAGGATGAGAAGGGATGAAAAGGATACAAATCGGACTGGTACAGTGGTGAGTAGCTATGGAGATCCTGGGTCCATTGAAGCATGAAAGCATCCCCTCTTACCATGTGTATAGAAAAGAACCGTAATTCAAAGTAATTCTGAGGTTTCATCTCACACATAGCAAATTGACAATGATGACAAAAGATGTGAATAGTCCATATTTGAGGGGCTTTGGGAAGATATTCACAACCACAGCAACACCACTGGTAGAACTGAAAATTAGTTTGACTATTCTGGAAAGCAATTGGAATCATGTTATGAAAGCAAACAAAATGTCCATACCTTTTGATCCAGAGACCTCATAGCTAGAAATATATCCCAAAGGAGGTCAAAGAAAGAGAAGACCCATGTGCAGAAAAATATTTATAGCAACACTGATTGTAGTAGGTAAGAGACATAAATGAAGCAAATGACCATAAACTGGAAAATGATTAAGCAAATTGTGGCTCATGAATGTAATAGAATATTACTGAGCTTTAAGAAACGGTAACTATGAAGGATTTAGAGGAATATAGGAAGACTATAATGCAAAGAGATGTCATCAGAACAGGAAAATATATATGACTGGAACCACATAAATGGAAAGAATATCAACAAAACAAACTGAAAATTGTGTAATAATAACCAAGCCTTGACAGAAAGAAAAGATGGGAAACATTTCTCTTCCCTTCTTTAAAGAGATGGGGAACCATGGGTTTGAAGCACTGTCGGATTTGGCTGAAAATGATTAATTGTGCTGAATTGCTTTTTTTCTGTTTTCTTTTTTATTCTTTGTTACAAGGAATAACTTTTTGAGCAGAAGAGGGGGGATCTTTTTGAAAATAAAGGTTATAGGAAAAACTTTTTTAAGGAGGCTATTACAACTACAGAGAAACTGCCAGTCTCAAGCCTATCCCCATCCCAAGTCATCCTCCACAAAATTGCCAAAGTAATTTTTCTAAATGAAGATCTGACCACATCACATCCCCACTTAATAAACTCTAGTTTCTCCCCACTACCTCTAGGATCCAATAAAAACTCTTCTTTTACCTAAAGCTTTTCACTACCTGACCCTTTCCTGTCTTTCTAGCCTTCTTACACATCACATACTCTACGGGCCAGCCATATTAGTCTACTAAATGTTTCTCTCTCTCTCTCTCTCTCTCTCTCTCTCTCTCTCTCTCTCTCTCTCTCTCTCTCTCTCTCTGTCTCTCTCTCTGTCTCTCTCTCTCTCTTTCTCTCTCTTTCTCTCTCTCTCTTTCTCTCTCTCTCTTTCTCTCTCTCTCTTTCTCTCTCTTTATTCTCTTCTCTTCTCTTCTCTTCTCTGTCTGTCTGTCTCTGTCTCTGTCTGTCTGTCTGGATCCAAAGAGAGAAAGTCTTATTCATCAGGAACTAAAGGTGGGGGAAGGACTACCTTCCCTCTCCCTTCAAGTCTTGCAGTACAGAGAAATGGGTTTGGGGTTTGGGTCTGTTTTATTTGCCCTTTTCAGTTTGGGGTGCAGGTAGTATAGTCTCTAGACCCCAGAGCTCTAATCTGGGGGACCTCAGGATTACAAGTCAGATGTTACTGCCAGTCCAGCAGGGAAGCTTTACAGAAGCCAGAGGGACTTTGGATTGGGAACTTGGAGAGACCATACTATATGGAAACTGAGTTCATCTGTGAGCTTAACCTCCATGCCTTCCTGAGGATAAGATGGTGTGAGGGAGGATTATGCCCCTGCAGGTGTTGGGGAGAATTTTTGCATGTTTTCTTGCTATACTTTGAAAGTATATATGCCATTGTAAAAGCTAATTTGACTTTCAGTAATTAAATAGAACAGGGGTACAAGAGACCCCCTAAAACTAGAGAAACATGATCAGTGGTGTCTTGAGTCAATGACAGATGTCCCCCTGATCCCCTTAAGAGCACTAGAAATCCCTGGAGGAATGTTGAAATGTAACAAATCTATCTCTTAGTCAGTGAGGGCTAGGGTAGTCACTATTACATCTACACACTGTATCACCTATTAGAATGTCAGTTCCTTGAAAGCAAAACCGGTTTTCCTTTTCCTTTGTAGTCCTAGTGCTTAGAAGATTAAAAATGTTTTTAAAACGTCTGTTGGTTGATTGACCTGGGTGAAAGATTTATGGTTGCCCCTATTAGGGAGGTTACCATGCATATGGAAAGGAGGAAACATGCAAGAAATAGTATGAAAGTCGAATCCTTAGGATGTGGTCATTTTTTTTGGAGGGGTGAAGGCAGGGCAATTGGGGGTAAGTGACTTGCCTATGGTCACATAGTAAGTGTTAAGTGTCTGAGGCCTGATTTGTACTCAGGTCCTCCTGACTCCAGGGCTGGTGCTCTATTCACTGCACCACCTAGCCGCCCCAAGGACGCAGTCGTTGTCTGGATACAGGGGTACCCCAGGGTGTCTCACAGAATGATGGCTTTTATGATAGTTAAGAAGATGAGATCAAGAAAAACAATGTAGGTAAAGCCCTTTGAAAACGGATAGATAAGTGTAATCTATTATTATCTCATCAGACAGATAAAAAACAGCCACAAGATAAAGCTTTGTAGGAAACAGGTGAGAGCAAGAAGAAGGGATGGCAGAGGAAGGAGGAAGGGGACACTGCAGTCCTGTGGTTTGCATCCCTGCCTTCCCATGCACCTATGTAAGGGTTACAGATGTAGCTCCAGAAAGTCTCCTGCTCATCCTGTGTTCCCAAGAGGATCAATAGCGCTCCTCTCTGAGTCTCTGTCGCCACCTTGTGGAAAAAGGTGGAAAGAACATATAGGAATAGGGTTGGGGGAGGAGGGCACTGCAGCAACCAGGTTTATGCTTGAGGATTGGCATTTGCCCAAGGCAGGTTGTTCTTGGGGGAAGGGATCATTGTACATCTTTTTCAGATGTACAGAAATATTTATAGCAGATTTATGTTGTTGTTGTTACAGCAAAGAGCTAGAAACTAAGGGGGTGCCTATCAACTAGGGAGTGACTGAACAAATAGTATGTGAAAGTAATGGACTAGTATTGTATGGTAAAAAAATGACACGAGGGACAGTTTCAGGGAAATCTAGGGAGACCTGTACGAACTGATACATCATGAAGAGAGCATAACCAGAAGAATATTTTATAGAATTAATAATCCTATTGTAAAGAAAAGCAACTTTAAAATAAAATAAAACTCTGGCCAACCCAAGAAAGGAGTACAGCTCCAGAGGTCCAATCAGTCTGTGATGCGTGCTACCCACCTCCTGATAATGAGGTGAGAGACTCAGAATGTAATAAGATACAATAATGGTTCAGCCAAAACAGAAATTTGTTTCACTTGACTATGCATAATTGTTATAATGGTTTGTTTTTATTTTTATTTTGAAAGGGGGGGCCATTAAGCAGGAAAGGGAGACTGAAAAAGAGTAGCCCAAAAAAAGAAAGAAAGACAGAAAAGATGGTCATTGAAGTATTTTTACTGCAGGGAAGAGAACAGAAGGAAGACCTGAAAGAATCACAGCTAAGCATGACAGCTCTGAAAGTTACAGATGTTGAATTTATGGGGTTTTTTTTTTGGCTTTTTGGAGGGCAATTGGGGTTAAGTGACTTGCCCAAGGTCACATGGCTAGTTGTTATGTTAAGTGTCTGAGGCTGGATTTGAACTCAGGTACTCCTGACTCCAGGGCCAGTGCTCTATTCACTGTGCCACCTAGCCACCCCAATTTATGATGTTTTTAAAGAAAAGAAAGCTATACATGATAGAAGTCCACAGTTTTATGTGTAATCCTCTTTTTCTGTTCTACTCTGTGTAAGGAAATGCCAATTAATTTGGTGTATAAGTTCAGAATTTTGAAAAAAAAAAGAAACAATAAAGAGTATCCTTTCAGCAATTATATGCTATTAAGGAAAAGGGAGAGGCAAAGAGCGGAACCCCATTAGTGGGTAGAGCATTGGCCTGGCAGGGCCTGTGATAAAAGGATATGAATGGAAGTGTGGAAAGCAGCTTGAATGTCTCCTGGAATAAGTCAGGCAAAGGAGGCTGAGAGGAACCGAGTTCTGGTCCAGTCTTGAGATGTGGTCCTAGCCCTAGTCCAACTAGCTAATTAGTAATTCAACCAGTGGTCCAAGGGTATTCTTACAACTCTACTCTTTGCCTGAGGAGGGAAGACATCCCTGAGACGGGTATAAAGTTGAAGGGCTCTCCTCCCCCATCTGTGATTGACCTGCTGATGGCTCGATATGTGAAAGGCAGGAGGTTGGCAAGGTGGTGGAAGGGAGACATTACCTTCACCTATTCTTGAAGGCTGTGCCTTCCTGCCTCCCTACCCTGTTTCCCTGGACACACTCTCCCTGTCAAACTTTGCTGAGAACTGGAGCCCCGAGAATGAAGGTCAAGGGGAAAGTATGGTAAGTAGCCTTGTGAAGGAAGAGGTGTAATACTTCAGGGATCGTGGGCCTACAGGAGCCTAACTTGGGGAACAGCTAATGCCTCCTTGAACCACTCATCTTCCACCCACTCTCTGTCCTGTGAGAAGAATAGTGGGAGATGGGAGCGCTGTAGGCTTAGAAAAGCATGAGAGAAACCCAAACTCTGAACCCCTGTTAGATGTTTCAGGTATAATTGTGTAAGTGATGCAAGGCATGTCCATACCTATCTGTAGCAACTCACCTCTCACATGAGCAAGTGGGCCTACTTGGTCTCACAGCCAATTCACTTACTCTAACCTACTCTCACAAAACTCTCACACTAGGCTCTCAGAATAAAACTACCACAAGGTTATATTAAAATTTTCTCAGGACCCCATTTTGTGGGAATACACTTCCCCTACTCATCTCTTTAACTCTTGAATCCCCACTGGTGTGCTTCCTTTTATACAAAACTGCTACTCAAAATGATGACACTTTTGGTTTTTTTTAATTTTTTAAAATTTTTTTATTGATTTGTTTACTTTTAGTTTACAAGATTCAGTTCCAGAATCACTTGAGTTTCAGATTTTTTTCCC
>CM053595.1:205887870-205909229 GCA_028646575.1 Pseudocheirus occidentalis | reverse complement strand
AAACACTTTCACATTGTACAATAGTCTGGTTGTATAGAAGCATTGTAACCAATGGAGCAAATAATGGGGAAAAAAAAAGAAACAAAAGAAACAAAACCAAACATGGAAAAGAACAATAGCATGTGTTGCTTCAGTCTCCTTTTAAACTCTGGTCTTTCTAGATCTTTATCTGAGTGTAGGTATCTCCTTCCATTCTGAGACTTGTAGAGTTGTCTTTTAACTGTGCATTGCTGAGAAGAGTCAAGTTTATCAAAGTTGGTCGTCACACATATGATGTATCTGTGACTGTGTACAAAATTTTTCCTGGTTCTGCTCTTCTCACTTAGCATCAATTCGTATAAGCCTCTCCAGGTAAATATGAAGTCCATCTCCTTCTCATTTCTTATAGCACAATAGTATTCCATTACATTCATATACCATAACTTGTTCAGCCATTCCCCAACTGATGGGCATCCTTTAAATTTCCAGTTTTTTGCCACCACAAAGAGAGCTGCAACAAATATTTTTGTACATATGGGTCCTTTTCCCACTTTCATGATCTCTTTGGGATACAACCCCAAAAGTTGTATTACTGAGTCAAAAAGTATGCAATTATTTATAGCCCTTTGGGCATAGTTCCAGATTGTGAGGCAAAGTCTTTATCTGAGAGCGTGGATAGATAGAGTGCCATAGGAGGTTTGAGGATAGAAGAGAAGATTTGGAATAGTTTCTGTGGTCAGTGAACTAGAATATCAATTAGGGAGGAATAGGATTGCCTTGCTGTGGTAAGGGTCCAGCTGAGGTTAGATAGCACACATTTGTGGTATACTTACATATTTGAGTGATTTCATCCAGTTCAGTGGTTCTCAACCTTCCTAATGCCACGACCCTTTAATACTCTTATGTGAGTGTATCTGCATGTGGGTGGACCTTCCTGGAGATGGATAGAGGAGTGGTGTCTAGGTTCCTAAGACCATCAGAAATATGTGTTTTCTGATGGTCTTAGGTGACTCCTGTAACCCCTGTGAAAGGGTCATTTGACCCCCAAAGGGGTCGCAACCCACAGGTTGAGAACTGCTGCAGTCTAGCTCCATTCAGGATCACATGAGTAAGAGAAGAGGAGGTGGATAGTAGGAGTAATTCAGTGTTGGAGCTGGCAAAGTGTGAGTGTTGAAAGGACAAAAGAGCAAGAGATTTGAGAATAATAATAATGATAGCAAACATTTATATAGGTGTTTTAATAGCTGAACCTGGAGTCAGGAAGACCTGAGTTCAAATATGACCTTAGACTCTTACTAGCTGATTGACCCTGGGCAAGTCATTTAACCTCTGTCTCAGTTATTTCAGTTGTAAATTAGAGTTAACAATAGCCCGTACCTCAGCGGGTTGCTATGAAAGTCAAATGAGATAATATTTGGGAAGAACTTAACATATAGTAGGTACTTGATAAATTGTTGTTTCCTCCCCTAAGATTTACAAGTTTTACATATATTATCTGATATAATCCTTACAAGAACCCTGGGAAATAGGTACTATTATTATCCTTTTTTTACATACTCAGAAAGGTTATGTGACTTGCCCAGGGTCATGCAACTAATAAAATATATGAGAAAGGATTTGAACTCAGATAATTCTGACTTCAGGACTTTAATAATAGTAACAATAGTGGCTAGCATCTATGTGTTGCTTGCAAAGCATTTTGAAAATTTTACCCTCACAATAGCCCTGCGAAGTAGGTCTCTTAAAAAAATATTCCATATTAGCCATGTTGTAAAAAAATAACAGAGAAAAAAGCAAGAAAATGAAAACAGTACTCTTCAATCTGTACTCAAAACTCATCAGTTCTCTCTTTGGAGGAGGATGGCACTTTGTATCATGGGTCCTTTGGCACTGTCATGATGAGAGTAGCTAAGTCTTTCACAGATGATCATTGTTTCGGTATTGCTGTTGCTGTGGTACTTTTATTCTCTTCATTTTAGAGATGAGGAAGCTAAGGCAGTCAGAAGCCAAAAGCCTTAACCCAGGGTCACAAAGCTAGTCAGTGACTTGAAGTCAAGACTTTCTGACTCCACTTCCAGTACTCTACATGCTGTGGCATCTAGCTATCTAGTTAATATGTTAAGTCCTTGCAAGATTCCTTGACTGAGGCAACCACAGAGATAGCTTTGTTCAATGACCCCTTTCTTCATCATTTTGCTCCAAATATAGCTTTAAAACCCCTTTGTGTTACCTATATCATATTTCAAATGACTTAGCTTTGTACATTTTAACCTTCTAGATATGGTGCTTACAGGTTCATGCTGTTCTTTTGTACTTATTTCTGCTTCTGTGCCTGGTAAAGAAGTGATGTATCTTTGTGAAAATCAGATGAATTAGTAATGGATATTGTCAGTAATACCCTTTTGTTGAAGGTTTGTGTGCCTAGGAGGAGTCATCTTGCCCCCTCCATGTCTACTTAAAGACATAGAACATTTCCTTGGCAAGGTTAACTTCTTAAGAAGGTCAGCCGAGAAAAATTTATTCTGGTGTTGCTAATTACTAATTTGTCTGCTTACTAAAATATGAACTTGCCTTTTTGTGAGTATCACTAAGTTACCTCCACCTTCATAATGAAGTTCACGATGTCCCAGTAGTTGGAGCAGTTTGGGGCATTAAAGGCTTTGACCCAAGAGGCAGACTGATCAGTGATCTTAAAATCAATGACCTTTATTATGGGTGCATTTTAACTTGGTCAAGGTAAAATGTGAAACCCAAAATATGATACCCAGCTCACACTGCTGGATGAGGAAAGGGAGGGGGGTTCTGGGTCTCAGTCACTTGAAGATAACCAATGATTGTCAGGCTACAGCAGTTAGTTAACAAGAATTTAAGAGCTTGTTTTTGTTGCTGTTGTTCATCTTTTCTTTTCTTTTCTTTTAAAAAATAATTTATTTTTCGGTTTCAATACTCCCTTCCATAAGTTTTTAATTTTCTCTACCTCCCTCCCCTCACCCCTCCCCAAGATGTTGTATAATCCAGTAAAGGCTCTACATATACATTTTTATTAAACATATTTTCACATTAGTCAGATTGTACAGAAGAATTAGAACAAATGGGAGGAACCATGAAAAAGAGAAAAAATAAAAACAAAAACAGAGAGAGACAGAGAGAGACAGAGAGAGAGAGAGAGAGAGAGAGAGAGAGAGAGAGAGAGAGAGAGAGAGAGAGAGAGAGAGAGAGAGAGAGAGAGGAAATAGTCTGCTTCGATCTACATTCAGACTCCATACTTCTTTCTCTGGATGTGGATGGTATTTTCCATCGTGAGTCTTTTGGAGTTGTTTTAGGTCCTTGAATTGCTGAGAAGAGCTAAGTCTACATCCTTCATTTTCAAATAAAATAAAAGATATCAGGAATGAGTGATGTCTTGTCTTGCTCATGAGACAGAGTTATGCAAATCGTTAGCCTCATTCTTTCTTCCAGTCATTGAAGTCCAGTGGCAAGACAAAAATCAAGATGACTGGTGATGGCCTGAGATGCAATGGATGACCTTGGCATCTTCAATGTCTGACCAAGCTCTAAGGGCTCCACAGAATCTGCTTGGAACAAATAGTTCTCATCCACCCATCATCATTCTACTGGAAGAAGTCTTCCCATGCTTTGGGTAGACTGCCCACTAATTCACCAACAGGTCTGAGGCCTGTAGGTTATCTTCAACCTGGTTTAGCCGAGACAGTTTTACTTGGGTGTGGTGACTGAAGATGCTATAGCATCTTGGAGCCACTGGTGAGAGCTGGGTGGAGGTAGACACCAAAGGTGGGTGAGCAGCTCTGAAAGGGCTTGGCAAAATCTCATACCAGAGGTGCTAGTCCTCCCTGAGTATCCCATACCCCCATTAAGTGCTAGGTAGTGTGCTAAGTACTGGGGATACAAAGGCAATAACAGTTCCTGCCATCAAGGAGTTTACATTCTAATGGAGGAGAAAACATGCAAACAATTATATACATATAAATGTAAAATATGTGGCACATATCACACATATAATATTTATGGAAGGTAATCTCAGAGGGAAAGTTAGTACTGGAGAAACAAAGAAAGGCAAGAACACAGTCACTGCAGGGGTGTGTTGGTAAATGTTTAATAACTGGCTTTCCTTTTAAAAATGTACACATGCTGAATTTTAAAATTTTAATATGCATTATTAACATTTTCTCCATCACTTTCTCAAGTCTAGACAATTGATAAATCAATAAATCAACCCTTGATTTGTAGTGTTTATTCTCAAGTTAAAAATCTGGAGAAAATCAGAAGAAATCTGTACACAATTATAGACACAACATATGTGTGACAACCAACTTTGATAGATTGGACTCTTCTCAGCAACACAAGGTTATAAGACAACTCTACAAGTCTCAGTATCGAAGGAGATATCTACATTTGGAGAAAGATCTAGAAAGAGCAGAGTCTGAATGCAGATTGACACAAACTACCTGCTCTCTTTCTTTTTCTTGTTTTATTTTGTTTCCTCTTTCCCATTGTTCATTCCATCTGTTACAATCCTTTTTTATAACCTGATTAATGTCTAATGTGAAAGTAGTTGCAGATCCTACACTTGATTGCATGCTGCCATGGGGGGAGGGCAGAAAGAAAGGGAGGGAGAGAAAATTTGAAATTCAAGGGATTGTGGAACTGAATCTTGTAAACTAAAAGTAAACAAATTAATAAAGACAAAAAAATTTTTTAAAAAAGAAATGTCCCACTGAAAATTTAACAACCAGCTACCTGTTTGAGCTCCATCCTACCACTAGTCCCTCAAGGAGCTCATAATGTAATGGGAGGGGAGAAGACAATATTCCAAAAATTGTGCACAAAAGATACATACATTGTTAATAGAATGCAATCCCAGAGGGAAGTCTCTAGAAGGGCAGGAAGAACTGGGAAAAGCCTTTTGCATAAGGTGAGATTGGAGCTGAATCTTGCAAGAGGCCAGGGAAGCCAGAAGGCAGCTGATTTTACAGAGAGATACCAGGGATTATTTAGGTGGCCCCCACTGTAGAAGTTTCTAGTACAGAAGACTCTATCATGGAGGTGAGGAAAAAGAGCCTGCCAAGCGTTGGGGACAGTCAGTGAAAAGAAATTGAATGGAGAGATGGAGTGAACAAGAAGAAAGTCAGTGTCCCTCTCTCTATCATAGAGAACAGAGAGCAGACTAAAAGAGCAAGAAATATTGGAAAGGTTAGAAGGGCCCAGGTTGTGCTGGGTTTCAAAAGTCTAACAAAGGATGTTATGTTTGATGCTGAAGGTAATGAGGAGCTGCTGGCATTTACTGAATATAAGGGGGGTGGAATGTGATGACATGGTCAGATTTTCACTTCAGCGAAAGGAAGGGGCTCTAGGATTCTCCAAGAAGTTTCTTTCTAGACTTGAGACCCTCAGGCTATACTGCACTTTAATCCATTTTCCTAGTTGTTAAAGAGGTTGCCTAGATTCAGTCCTTCCACATCAGGATCTTATAGAGAAAGGTAAGGTCTTAGTTGCATCTGATTGGTTTCCCACATCTGATGTCACAGACTGGGAGATGCCAGGGATTGTCTAGATGACTCCCACTATAGAAGTTTTCAGCATAGAAGATTCTTGTGTAGAGGATTGTGGGAAAAGGATGGGGTGGGGATGCTTGCTAGGAGTAGAGGGCACATCTAGGGTATAGGTAATCTGTTGCTCATGAGCCTGATAGATCTCAAAGTGCTCCAGAAAACCCAGAGGTTTTTCAGACTACCACATTCAGCTTATATCTCATCGCTGATCAGTCTATACCCTCATTTTATAGATAGAGAAACTGAGTCCCACAGAGATGAGGTGATTTGCCCAGGGTTATACAAGTATCAGTGGTAAAGCCCAGAATTTTAAGCCCACTGATTATAAATCTTTGGACTTGGTATTTAAATGAGAGAGGAGAGATGGAGGGGAGAGAAATGGAGCTGGGAAAGACAGAGACAAGTCTGTCAGGCACACACAGATTCTGGCTCTCTGGGGGAGGCTGAACATTCATATGTCCCTTCTAGGGAAAATCAATGGCCCCACAGATGGCTATGAGTGGAGGCAATAATGGAGGAATGAGTAGTTCTTGGGTCAAATTGAGAGCTGCAGGAATGTAAGATGGAACAGTGATGGTAGAGTTCTTGGACCAAGATTTCTGGACCCAGAGGAGTAGTTTCTAGTTTATACCAAGGTCCTGGATCAAGTGGAGGGGATCTTGGATTACTAAGCAGCAAAGAAGTAAACCATGATGTTGAAGAGCAAATCTGGACCTTGCCCCTCACTGGTACTCTGAGTTATGTGGACAATGCAGGTGTGAGGAAAAGGTAATAATCCTGAGGCCTGGATGAGAACCTGTAAGCTTTCAGCTCCTGAATCTAGGTGATTGTCTGGCAGATTCAGGAGAGCTGGGACCAGGGAAGGGGATCCAGGGAATCAGAGACCACCCAGAGTCAAAGTGAAGAAAAGGCCTCCCCTTAGACTAAACTGAGGTTTGTTGGAAATCAAGGGGTGGAAGGATTGTGTGGTTGTCTAAGAACTTTATTTGGAAACTAAAGTTTCCCTTACTGATGGTATGCTTATTAATATTGTATTTATTTATTTGAAAACTAAAGTTGATGGTTGCCCCAGGAGTGGAAGATCAGTGTATTGTGAATTGTTGATTGAATCAACTCCCTGGGTCATTCCTTTTGTTAACTGATTGCTTGAATCCCTCTTAGGGAAACTAGGTCATTCCTTTGCTATAATATTGAGACTTTCCTTGTTCTGAAGTTTGTATATAATATTGTGAACTGCTGAAACTGTGAACATTGTACTGAGTAAAGATTTGTAATGGAATAAACAGAGTGTTCACTAATACTGTGTAATCTGAATCTTAAAAGCTCCTCACAGTAGCATTCTCTCAGAAATTTACTGCTGATTGGCTTTACAACCAGCTTCACTCTTTAAGATTCAATCAATCAAATAACAAAGGAATGACCTAGTTTCCCTAAGGGGGAGTTGATTCAATCAACAATACTATCACTATAGTATACACTATAGACAGTTTTGAGAACAGATGAGCTCCCTGGGGGAGGGGAGGGGTGACTTGCTAAAGAAGTAGTTTCATAGACCATCTAGCAGTCCTGCATGCTTTCCTTTCACATGTTTTTGGGTTCAACCCAGGGTAGTACTATAAGCTGGGAAGACTATCTGGGTTTCTTGGGATGTGAAGTTTACCAGATTGGGAAGAAGAGGTGTTTTGGCTATTTATGGGTTTGGGTAGGCGTCCTTTGTTTTAATTTTTGTCAGGTTAAATAAAGCTTGTCAGATATTCAAAGTGTTGTTAGGCTTTGTGTCTCCATGACAGCTGAGGGTCTTTTTCCTTTTGTTGTACAAATTGGGACATGATATTCCCAGAGGAAACCATGGGTGAGGACACAGGCCAATGAAAGATTTATGTAAGAAGCCTCCCTAGATTGAACTTGAGCTATATAAACCCAGAGTTCTGGCTCTGGGCTGTGGGTAATACCTATATGTCGTACCTTTGCTACGGTGATGCCTCCCTGTCATGGGAGGCCTAGGATCACAGAGTAGTAATTATAGTAGGGGTATGTGGGTGATACCAGGGTGGAGCCAGGCATTGTTGACCCTTACCGATGGTATGCTTATTAATATTGTATTAATGTGTTGGGTAATGGCACAAAAAGGAGGAGGATAGAGGGAATGTAAAGCTTTCTGGAAAGAAGAAGCCATTTTGGTTTGGAGGCCGTGTTGAAGGAGCTCACATGTGATGGGAGCTCCTGATTTGATCTTGGAAATGCCACTTGGATGCCAGGTTTTGGCTCTGAAGTCATCTAGGTACAGGATTAATTTAGATTAAGAAGGTCAGTGTTGGCCAGCTTTATTGATTCATAATTCTTTAGCACTCTGATAATTTTTATACCCTGTTGTACATGTTGTAGGCTTGATGGCAACTTAGGATTGAGAGGAGGAGAAAGATAGTACTAAGAAAGAGATAGCATCAGAGCAATGGAAAATCTAGGGAAGAATATATACGAAAGGATGGAAATGTGATAGGTACTAGTTTTCAGGGCTGTTTGGAATGGTAGAACTGAAAGAAGAAATTAGGAAGAGGTAGGGAAACATGTGGCCTCAAGGCCACATGTGGCCCTCTAGGTCCTCAAGTGTGGTCCTTTGACTGAATCCAAAGTCAAAGGGCTGCACTCAAGGACCTAGAGGGCCACATGTGGCCTCAACACTGAAGCTTCCCCTTACCTGCCAACAGCAAGGAGGAGATTTAGGGGGATCTTGTGGAGTTTCTTTACATACACCACATCTGAGCTTACCAGAGAGCTTTCCTGTAAAGAAACATTAGTTTTCTTTAGATATCTCTCTAGCCTCTCTTTCATCATGGAAGGTGTATGCTGTCCCAGTACATTATGCATATTTATATGGGATGTCTGCATGTATAGACAAGAGGCTCAAGGAAAGGCACTGAATCTGGAATCTGCTCTCTAAGGGACCCTGTAATTCCAGTCTCCTGGCTGTTCTATGAATGAGATGCTCCCATCTCTTGGTTATACGCATTTTCTCTGACTGCCTCTTGTGCCTGGAACATTCTCCCTCCTCAGATTCACCTACTGATTTCCCTGGCTTCCTTTTAAAACCCAACTAAAATATCATCTTTTACTAGAAGCCTTCCCTAATCCCTTTTAATTCTAGGGCCTTCCCTCTGTTCATCATTTCCTATTTATCCTATATATAGCTTACCCCACCTCTCCAACATACATACACACATATACATATATTTTTGCATATTGTCTCCTTTATTAGGTGGTAAGCTTCTTGAGGGCAGGGACTATATTTTGCCTCTTTGTGTTTCCCTAGTACTTAGAACGGTTCCTGGTACATAATAGGAACTTCGTAAATGTTTATTGATTAATTGTCTTGAGGGGAATCAGGAAAAGGGGCCATGAATCTGACTTCTCTGTTATTTTCTGAGAAAGGGGTACAGAAATAGAATTATATCTCTCTGATCCCGTAAATACTACTAGTCTGAAGGCACAATTGGTTCAGAACAAAAAGGGTGGCTAACTCTGAAGGATGGGGAAGGATACTCTTGCTTTATACTCACCAATTTGATTCCTTCCCACCCAATACTAGTAATAGTAAAGAGACCATCACAGATAATGAATTGTGAGCAAACCATTTATCTAAGAAAACAGCAATGAGAAAAGTTATAAATTAGAATATACTAGGAAATACACTGAGTGGTTAGTTCTCCAAAAAAAAGAAAGCGATCTTGGCTCAAACTTGATCTTGCCCAAGGAGAAACTCCCCCCAAATCTCTTAGGAAGCAAACTGGAAATCAGTCACATCATATCAGAAGAGTCAGTTTCCCCTACTTGTCTACCATGTCCCAAATCTGTCTTTCTGTCTGTCTGCTTCTCCATGTATCTGGAGTAAGCTCCCAAGAGAGTTTGGAACTGCATGCCTACCCCCATCTAAGAAACAAAAGACATCTCTCCTCTCCCAAGCTCTTCACATCCTCCCCTCTCAGAGTCATGTGGTGTTGTTATGTCATAGTCAAATCACGTTCTCTCCAAGGACCCATGCAAAATTTCTCAGGCTTGACTAGAAGGAAACCTGAACTGCAATTGTAATTCTTTATTATTATATATGTGATTTCATTTCTAAGAGCCCTCCTTCCCTTTCAGGAGTTGGGCAGAGAGATGAGAGAAATCCCAGGGGTTAGGGGTTTTTTAACATTTTCTGCATGTAAGACATGATGACCAAGGAGACAGTAGTAGGAACAAGGCATAGCATAGGAGGAGAATCCAGAGGACAGCTAGGGGACAGTGAAAGATGTCTTGGCGTGTGAGAATTGTTCAAGAAGACAAGGGATGTTTATCCTGTAGAACAGAAGAGAGAGGAGAGTTAAGAGCATGATAATTGCCTCTCAGTGTTTTCAGGGCTAGCCCATGGAAGAGGGATCAGACCTGTCCTGCTCAGCCCCAGAGGTCAGAATGAGAAGGAAAGTGTAAAAATTGGCAGACTTAGTTTTGATATAAGGACTTTCTAATGAAGACAACTGTCTGAAAGTGGGATGATCTGGCCCAGGAGGCAGCAGGTCACCCCTCACTAGAGGCCTTCAAGCAAAGCTGTCTGTTATGTTGTAGCTCAGTTTCCTGTTTGCTGTGGTTTAGGTTGGACTAGATGGCCTTTTGAAGTTCTTTCCAACACTGAAATTCTGTGATTTTATAACTTTGTGGAGAAGAAGGTCCTGGGCAAGAATTCCATTGTCTTCCAAGTATGTCCTGTGTGATGGGATAGTCTGTAGATGGCCTTTGTCCCCACCCTCCTTTCTCCTTCTTGCTGTTTACCTTTCTCTTCTCAAAGCTTGCCTTACTGCCTATTAATCCACCAGTGCCCTTGAAGACAGCCACAAGGGCGTTCCTGCTGACTGGGCAGCCCACACATGGCTTTTTTGGTCCCAGGCCCCAGGAGGTTCATTTATAGCACTGACTTCTTCTCCTCCTACCACCTCCCAGGGTCCCTCCAGACACTTTCTGAGCCTGCTTTCTGAGGTTCAGGGAGGTCCCAGAGGAGATGTTCTGATTTCCTCAAAGATTTCAGGTCCCTGAAAGTGAGGTTAGTTAGGCCTGGATCTGTATGATGGAGAAAGGGAGGATGGGCACTAGATAGTCTACCAAGTCTGTAGAGATTAGAGGAGCTGGGAAGCAGGGCTCTCGAATTCTCTTCCTTGTTTGGTCACTGACCTTAGGGTAAGTCTCTGCCCAGCTTCATACATTAATGTCCACCCCCCTCATCCATCAAATGGCTAGATCTCTGCCTAGATCCTCCCAACCTCCCTCCTTCCCCCAGGGATGTTGCAGAGGGCCAGAGATCACATTTGTGAAATGTGCTTTGAGTTCTGGTGAAAGGAATCTTCAAAGGACAAAGTGTCATTAGCGTAGAGCTTCTAGAAACAACCGCATTAGTGATTGTCCTAATTATAACATTACAAGTAAAAATAAGGAGCATTTGAGCATCTGAAGCCAGTTTCCTAAAGGCTTAGATGCATTTTCTAGGGCATCATGGATCAAATTATGAACTTAAACTCCTTCCAACCCCTATAATCCAGAAAAGTCAGAAAATACAATGGAAATCAAAACAGGGATGTGACTGTTACTAATTATTCTATAAATGGATTATAGAATGCCTAGGAAGAGTCTATTTACATTCTTTGGGCTGGGAAGACAAGTACTAAAGTTAGAAAGTCATGTATACAGGGGTAATTTTCTCTTAACAAACTGAATGGGAATGGGAGAGTGGAAGAACTGCCCTGAATTCTACTTTTATAGATAAGGAGGTAGAGATCAGAGTTGACTAGCCTGACCAAGGGAGGGACATAGACACACAGGATAGGATAAGAACAGAGATCTGGGCATTAATAGTCAAGATAACCAAACTCCATCTCTGGCTCTGTGGTGGGAAGTCCCTCCCAGTGTCTAGATCTGGGAGAAGGTGACAGATGTGAAAGTAGTTTGAGCTCTTCAGATACAAATGTAAGGCAAGGAAGTAAACAGGGTGGGGATGCATTGTGGCATATGGCTTCTGGGTCCAAACAACATAATCATTGTTTATCTATTTGTTATTTATCTATTTGTTAGCAGGTGTGGACACAAACTAGAATATGTGAATGCTGGGGAGGGAAATAGGAACTGGCATGGGCCTCCAGGATTCTTATTCTCAAAAGGATGAAATTGAGGTGAGGTGTACCTGCTGAGTGCTCAGGAAGGGACTTTAAGGACAAGAGTGGTTCAATACAAAAGATACTATTTTGGGGGCCAGAAACCTGGGTTATATAGACTTTCTTCTGTCACTGACTGGTTGTATGCTTTTG
This sequence comes from Pseudocheirus occidentalis, assembly GCA_028646575.1. NCBI lineage: Eukaryota > Metazoa > Chordata > Mammalia > Diprotodontia > Pseudocheiridae > Pseudocheirus > Pseudocheirus occidentalis. The sequence goes on along the minus strand of CM053595.1, from coordinate 205,897,351 downwards.
GGCAAATCCCTTTCTCCTCCCTGGGTCTCAGATTCTTCATCTGTAAAATGGAGGGATTGGATTAGTTGGGGCCTGAAGTTCCTTCCTGCCTGAAGTTCCTTCCTGCTCCAACAATCTATGGTCACCAAGAGTAGCTCATCATGGCTCCTAAAAGCCATGCCCTCTAGGAACCTAGGGAGGAAACTTAGCTGAACCTCTTCCAGACTAGAACAGGGTGAGAGACTGGGGCAGGAGGCTAAGGAGCCCCACAGAGAAACAGAGAGCTTCCACAGGAAGCCTTTCCCAGTCCCTTTTCATTTTAGTTCTTCCCTCTGTTCTATTTCTTATTTATCCTGTTTCTAGCTTATTTACACATAGTTGCTGCATGTTGCCTTCCCCATTACATTGTGAGTTGAATTGCTCGAAGGCAGGGACTGTCTTTTGCCCGTGTTTAGAACAATATTTGGCATATAGTGGGTGCTCGATAAATGTTTATTGACCAATTGACTTACCGGTAGAGGGGAACAATCAATTCTGTCACCCTGGCTTGGGGCACTATCTATTTCCAGCCCCTATTGTTTTTCTGCTCAGCCCCAGTTTTGTCCACAGTCCCCTAACGTCCAAGGATCTCACAGTCTTCTCACTGCTGTTCACAGCAACTGGCCTTTCCTCCATTTTCCAGAAGGGCAGATTAATATAGAGTGAGTGAGTGAAGAGGCTTCTTCTCGATAGAGCAGTTCAAATTAGAGGCTAGATCGTAAAGGAAAAACTAGCCACTAGGACCCACTCCTCTCCTTTCATCCTTCCGAGCCCAGACTGAGGTTCTGAGATCATCGCCTGCCCCAAGCACTGAAGTACAAGCAGGGAAACTGTCCTTTGTTCCACTGATTTTCCTAGTTAGAAGGGAGGGTTCAGTTCAGGGGGTGGGTGTGGGTGTTTATGTACAGGAATGACTGATGACATTAATAAGACATTTTAAAAATAAACCTAGAGACAAACGTGCCTGGGAATGCACTTACAGAATCCCTCTTTCTTTCCTTCTGGGTCTGCTGCCTGTTTTTCTTTGCTCCCATCTCTAACTCCCCCCCTCCAATTCCCCTCCTTCCCCTCTGAAGTGGGTAGAAATTCCTTCCTGTTAGTCTCATAGAATTAAAAACTTGAAGGGACCTAAATGGTCATCAGGACAGCTAGGTGGTGAAGCAGACAAATCTCTGGACTTTGCATCAGGAAGTTACCTGAGTTCAAAATCTGGCCTCAGACACTTACTAGCTGTGTGACCCTGGGCAAGTCACCTAACCTCTGATTGCCTCAGTTTCCTCATCTGTAAAATGATCTGGAGAAGGAAATGGCAAACCACTCCATTATCTCTGCCAAGAAAACCCCAAATGGAGTCATGAAGAGTTGGACACGACTGAATAATAAATGATCATCTGGTTTAACTTTTTTTTTTCTTAACAGATAAAGAAATAGAATCAAGGGTTGTATCCAAAGTCACATAGGTAATCATGTTAGGACATAAATGTTACACAGTCCTTGGATTCCAAATATGATGCTATTGTCTCTATACCACACTGGCAATGCTATGAAAAGACACTGAGAAGACATCCTAAGGCTCGATTTTCTCTTGTATAAAGTGAAAGATATCCTTTTACAGATAAAGTAACCGAAGGAGGCCAAGAAGGTTGAAATGGCTTGCCTAAGGTCACACACACATAGTGAATGAGCTTGAATGGAGCTCTTCTGAATCTGGATGCAGGGTTCTTCCTAAGGTAGCACAACGCCTCATGGTCTGGGCTAGATCTTGGACGTCTGTGGGCAGTTTAATGCACCGATCTGAGAACTCTCTTCCCATCTCCTCTCAGAAATGCTGGGTCCTCCCTTCCCCGAGGTATCCTCTGCCCATCTGAGATACCTAACCTGACCCACTGATCTTCCTACCCTGCTCTTGGCCTGTTGATGGATTTCCTTCCTTCTTCCTTGGGGCCCTGATCCCCATCTCTGAGTCACCCCCATCTGATGAATTCTCATTTCCGGACAGAACCCGTTATTAGCTGAGGCCCTTATTTCTTCCTCCTCTTACTCTCCTAGTTGGAGGCCTCTTGGGGAGGAGGAGGAGGAGGAGGAGGAAGAAGAAGAAGGGTAAGGATTGTGAACCTTCATCTTTGGGAGTTAGGTGGGGGTGGGAAGAGACCAAGAGTGGGGGAAGGCCGCGCCTACCCCAATCGTCTCTGCCGCAGAGCGACCCTAGTAGAAGCCTTGCATGGTTTGGGGGACTTGAGCCATCTTAAGTCTCAGGTCTGGGAGGAAGGGGAGATGGAGGGATGCCCTGAGCTCCATCCAGGCCTACCCTCTCTTAGTTGTAGAGGGCGGTACCTGGGACTCAACCTCCAACTCCTCCCCCTCCCAAATGCCTGTTCCATTCCCGGGCCTCAGGCACTGAAGGGAGCCAGATCTGGAAGTAGAAAACCAGTTGGGCCGGTTTTAGAGACTCCAGTAAGCGGCGGACTAGAGAGAAGGATGTATGTCCTGCCCACTCCTCCTCGCTTGCACACAGAACTGTTGAAACGCTCCCCTTCCCCAACTCCTGCTGTCTGTCTCTAGGGCTGCTGGGTCCCTTTCCAGATGAGGCACCTTGGAAGCCAGCCCCTTATCGCCCTCCTGCTGGGGCTGGAGCTGGCCCTATGCAACGGCCAGGCAATTTCACAGTATTGCAGGCTGCAGGGCCAGGCGGAGAGGCTGCATTTTATCCGGCTGGGCAAAGGCCGCTGGCTGGATCCTCAGGCCCGGTCACCTGGGTCCCTGGATCCCCTCTACAGGATGGTTCGTGGCTTCCTGGACGTGGTACAGCTCAACCCTTTCCCTGAAGGTGAGGATGTGGGGCTTGGGGGAAAGGAAGAAATTGTCTGACCATCATAGAGCCTTGTCAGTCCTTCTACCATGGGGCTACTTGTTTTCTGCTGGGGGGGGGGTCTGTCCTAACTCCCTGCCAGTGTGGTACTTGTGCCGGCCTAGGACAAGAGGGACCCAGACATCTCCAGCCCTGGCGCCAGCAGAGAGGGAGCTCCCAATAGAATCCTCTTCCAGGACTGGCTGCATTCCTAGTAGAATCTAGGGCAGTGGCCTTGGTGGCAGAGGGGAATGTCAGCAGAGGTCTGGGAAAGCCTTCTAAGTGGAGGGCATATGGTTGGAATGAAGGAGCTGGTTGGAGAGCAGGTGCAAGTCTTGGGGGGTAGTAGGAGGCAGAGTGAAAAGTTTTAGGGTTGTAGTCTCAGGGGTAGACTGCGCTCTCTGTTGCTGTACTTTCTCTTTGGGTGGAGGGGAGGGAATGGTAGACCGGGCTGAACCCCTGGCTCTGGAGACCTGCATCTCTCTCACCTTTGCAACCTGGTAGACATGGTGCCCCTGTATGGCAGAGCCTCTGAGAATCTGGAATTGTGGATCCCTGAGTACTCGTGAATAGCATCTGCTCCAATGCCCAGACTGGAGAGGCCTGGGTGGGGTTGGGGATCAAGGTGCTGGGAAGAATAGTAGGGTGTAGGTAACTTGGAGTGTTCTTTCCTGAGTTCTACCTCTCCCACTCCCTCATCAAGCACAGGTCCCTGCAGCAGGTCTGGGCAGGACCTTATGGGGCAAGGTGTCCTTTCCATGGCATATAGGGTGTGTATGGGGGAGGAGTTCTCTGTACCCTCCCTACTGAATTGCCAAAGCTCCTGTTCATTCAAAGATTTGAAGTATCTTCATTATGACTCCAAATTGGCTCCTGGCAATCAGGGTAGGGCTTGGGAAGGCAAGGTAGCAAGATGAGGTGGTGGTGATGGTGGTGACCTCTCTCCCCTTTCTGTAGGGTTGGTTCGAGCGGCACTGAATGAACCTTCTTCTGTTAGAACCTCAGATGTGAGTATCAAAAGGCCAGGATACTTTTGGTGGGGATGGTATATAAATCTCAAGAGATGGGAAGGACAGAAAGGGGGGGGTATAGAACTTTATAGAATCATAGGATGCTGGAACTAGAAAGAACCTTTGAGATTTGTGAGGCTGGGTGAGAAGTGAGAAGGGGGCTGGATTTGGAGTCATCTCCCACAGGCACAGTGGCTATGTAATCACGGGCAGGACTCAGTTTCCTCATCTGTGAAAGGAGGATAATTTTTAGCATTTAGCTCAGCAGGTTGGGAGTAAGGATAAAAACTTCAAAAAAATCTCTGAAATATACTCCTGACATTGCCACCACCCTGGTACAGAGCCTAATTTCCTTGTGTCTGGACAACAACCTTCCTTTTGGGCGCCTGCTTCTAGTCTCTCTGGGCTCCAACCCACCTCTATTCAGCCACCAGATTTTCCTAAAGTGCAAGTCTGACCATGTCACTCCCCTATTCGATAAACTCCCGTGTTTCCTTCTTACCTCCAGGATCCAATATAGGTCTTCTGTTTAGTGTTCAATGTCCTTCATAACCTAAGCCCCTCTACCTTTCCAGGCTTCCCATAGCACCCCCTTTGTACACTTTGATCAAGTGACACTGGCCTCTTGCTGTTCCTCAAACAAGACCCTTCATCTCAACTCTAGGCACTCATTTTTTGCTGGCTGTCCCCCATGCCTAGAATGTTCTTTTTCCTCATCTCTACCTCCCAGCTTCCCTGACTTCCTTCAAGTTCCCGATAAAGCCCCATGTTCTGTTGGAAGCCTTCCTTGGTTCTAGAGTCTTCCCTCTGTTTGCTGTTCCCTATGCATCCTGTATGTAGCTTGTTTGCACGGAGCTGTTTGCATGTTGCTCCCCCCACCCCCTCTGATTATAAGCTCCTTGAAGGCAAGGACTGTCTTTTGCTTATCTGCATATTCTCAGTGCTTAGCAAAGTCCCTAGCACATTTTTGTTGGTGAATCATTTCACTTGTGTCTGACTCTTCATGATCCCATTTGGGGTTTTCTTGGCAAAGTTACTAGAAAGGTTTGTCATTTCCTTCTCCAGCTCATTTTTTTACAGATGAGGAAACTAAGGCAAACAGAGTCTAAGCAAGTATCTGAGACCAGGTGTGAATTCATGAGGCTGGGTCTTCCTGATTCCAAGCTCAGAGCTCTATCCATTGTGGGCCCCCACCCCCCCACCCCAGCCCCGGAAACACACAGAAGGCACTGAATAAATGCTTATTTGTACTTATGTTAGTAAAGCATTTTGCAAACCTTAAAGTACTTACAAAATAGCTATTACTATTATCATTATTAGCCAGTCCAATACCTCCATTTCACAGACAAGGAAGGTGAGGCCTAGAGACTGGAAGTGACTTGCCCAGGGTTACCTAGCTAGTTAGTGGCATACATTGTTCCTAATCAGTCATGTTCCATTCATCATGACCCCCTGGATTGTAGCGTACCAATGCTTCTTGGCAAAGAAAATAGAGTAGTTTTCCGGTTCCTTCTCCAGTGAAATAAGGCAAACAGAAGTTAAGTGACTTGCCTAGGGCCACATAGCTATTAAGTTTCTGAGGCTGGATTTGGACTCATGTCTTCCTGAATACAAGGTCAGGTGCTCTAGCCACTGAACCACTTAGTGGTCTCAGTGGCATACACAGAGAAAGCTAAAATCCAGATCTTCTCATTGCTTATTTTATATACAATGTCTTGAGTTCAATTCATGTTTAGCTCAGTCTCCCATTACCTTCTACATCTTCTATGAGAAATCAAGGAGGGGTAATTAGGAGTGGATTAAGGAAGATGGTATCTTAATGTGTTAATTATTTTTGCAGTTAAGTTTTCATCTAGAATCTGAGGGCTCAGCTTTCTGTTTAATGTTGGATGTCCATAAGCTAAGCAAAGGATGGGGTTATAATATGGGAGTGGGTGAGGATGGAATGAGGCCTGGGTGGGAGGGCTATCTGTTAAACCTTTCTAAGTGTTAGCAAGTTATTAGGGGGGAGATGGAGAAGATGGACTGGGCAAGAGGCCCTGGCCTATGTCTTCCCTTCCTCCATCCCTTCCCCCTGCAGGTGGTCCGCTATGAGGCTGGCTATGTGGTGTGTGCCGTGATCGCCGGCCTCTTCCTTCTTATCATGCCCACTGTCGGGCTTTGCTTCTGCTGTTGCCGTTGCCGCAGGCGCTGTGGCGGTCGGGTCAAGGTTGAGCACAAGTCCATGGCCTGTGAGAGAGGCAGCCTCATGACTTTCCTGCTTCTCATCACTCTTCTCCTCCTGTAATCAAGGACCCTCCATTAGGGGACCCTGGGAGGGAGGGGTGGCCAAGGGGAATAGGGGAAGGCAAACTGGTATGGCATGGAATTATGAGGCCCAGGAGGCCCTAGTGTACTTCACCGTTTTTGGCGGAGGGAGAGGGGAAGTAGATGGTTTCTGACTCCCCTAAGCCTTGATAACCTTGGGGGCATCCCCTTATCCACTGTGGATACTGACCACAGCTCTCTCTTCCTTCTGCAATAGGACTGGTGTGGTTTGTGCTTTCGTTACCAACCAAAGGACACATGATGAGGTAGGCCCTGGTGTCCGGGCTGTGCCTAGGATGCTGAACTCCCTACAAGGTCTGGTTTCTGATGTCCCCCAGGTAAGTGCTAATCCTTTTTTTGCCACAGCAGCAGGTGGGCAGGGAAGCAGCCAGATGTGGTAGGTAGTCAGGGAGGTAGCCAGCTGCTACTTAGGAGTCAGCTAGGGTCTGTGGGTAGATCCAGTGGATAAGAATTGCCTGGAGAAAGGCAATTCTCCTGGGGCTTTCTAGGTAGGCCTGGAGGAGGTAAAAGCACCAGCCTGGACTTGGGATTCCCTTTCCTCTATAGGAGCTGCAGGTGGTGGCTGAGCAATTCTCCATCCCCCAGAATCGAGTCTTAGAAGAACTGGATGGTGAGGGCTTGAGGGTCCCAGAACCCGTTGGAACCTGCAGGCATGGGCTGCTTAGAAGCCCTACACCTCCTCAGAGGCTGAGCTCATAAAGTCCAGTAACTCCCTGAGAGGAAGCCTCTCCTCAATCCCTCAGCACCCATATGCTATCATTGGGAAGCTCCCACAAAGGTGGGATTTAGATCTGGGTACTTAGTGCCTCCTGGTACTGAGCAAGGGCCTGCTACATGCAAAGCTCTGGACTGCAGCTGGCAGGGGATATTAAACCCCTGTCCTTTGGGAACTTTGAGTGATTCCCATCTAACCCCTGCTGGGTTGGGTTGGTCCCTGGACCTGCTGGGTCTATCCTCCCCTCCACTCCACATTCCTTCACTGGCCTTTATTGTTCTAAGATCTGTCTGCCCTCTAAAACTGCTTATTGTCTCCTGCCACCAGGTGTTGGCGTAAACCTTGGCAGCACCATCCATACCCAGCTCAGGGGTACAGTGTATCCTATATTAGCCTCCCTGCAGAGACTGGGCCAAGGTAAGAGGGGTCCTGAATCCATGGAGTATATGGCACGTGAGTATGAATGAGTATGGATTTATTGGGGTATGTGCATGGATGTGGAACTGGTGTGTGTGTGTGTGTGTGTGTGTGTGTATGTGTGTGTGTGAATAAGGACGAGTATGGATAGCATGGGTGTGTTGGTGTATATGAGAAATGTGTGAAGGGAGAAGGGAGTGGAGTGAGGGTAAGTAAGAAAGGCAGAAAAGGCTTTGTTCACGAGGCATTTAGGTAGTATAGTACTGGAGTGGGTAAGTCTTGGATTCTTATCCAGATTCAGACAGTTACTAGCTGTGTGAACCTGGGCAAGTCTCTTAACCTCTCAGCCTCAGTTTTATGATCCCTAAAACGGGGGTGGGGAGTTGGGGGGGTTGGGGGTGATAATAGTACTTACTTCCTAGGGTTGTTGTGAGGATCAAATAATATACATAAAGCTTAGGATGTGTTAGGTAAGTGTTAGCTATTTGTTGATGGTGATGATGATGATAATGATGTTAATTGGGCTCTTTGGCTTAATCAGTACCACCCCTCTCAGACTTACAGGTTTCTTTGGACCACCTTCAACTACTCAATTCCAGCACCATCTATCTACAGGATCAGCAAGAGCCTTTGGGCTCCTCTTTGCAGGACCAGAGGCACAAGCTTCTCTCCCTGCTCCAGGATGCCCAGTGCCAGGGCTGTTCCAGTGCCCTGAGTCACAGCCAGCTCTTGGAACTGGGGGCCAATTTCAGCCAGGTGGGTACCTGGGGGCCAGCATCATCATAGCACTGTGGCTTGGATCCCTCTGTGGCGGGTGGGGCAGGGGAGGGAGAGGGCTGGTAAACTTAGAAGAGTAGGAGCTTAGGACTGAGGACTTTTATGATTGATGTGGGACATTGAGTGCAACCAGAAAAGGACTGAGGAGGTAGAAACTTCATTCTAAAGAAAAGACATTTCAGGGACGATGAGATGGCAGTGGATAGGGCTCCATGGTATGAGGAAGACCTACCTGAGTTTAAATTTGGCCTCTGACATTTACTTAAATGGGTGGTCCTGCACAAGTCACTTGACCTCTGTCTGCCCCATGTCCTCAGCGGTAAAACAAAGATACTAGTGGCACCTACCTCCCAGAGTTGTATCAAATGAGGTAACATTGGACAGTGCCTCGCACATAGTAGGGGCTATGTTCTCTTCTTCCCTGAGGAAACTCTAGGTGGGAGTTGGGTACGAGAAAATTGGTGCATGTTTCTAGAAGAAGTTTCTAGAAGAAGTGAATATTTTGTCCTCCTTCCCTCTTTTCTCTTTCCCACTACTCTTTAGTATTCTGGATGCTTTTTCCTTTCTCTGATTTCCCTTTCTTCTTCCATGCAATCCTCAATTTACATGTCTTCCAGGTTGGGTTTAATGACTCAGTCAGCCAAATTCCAACCCTTCATCTACCTTTCCTTATTTCTTTTTTTAAAAATTAAATTATTTATTTTTAATTTTCAACATTTACTTCCATAAGTTTTTAAATCTTTTTTAAAATTTATTTTTTATTTGTTTTCTTGTTTACATTATTCACTTTCATTACATTTTTGAATTACACATTTTCTCCCCGTCTTGCCCCTGCCCCAACCCTAAAACAGCAATCCCACTATAAAGCACCTCCCCTGCTCTGCTCTCTTATTTTCTGGTAGGGCAGGGAGGGTCTCCCTATCCCAGCCCCTGTATATCTTAATTCCTAGTTGCAGGTATTGCAGAACTTTAAATTCATGATTCTTTTGATTCCTCCCTCATCCCCCACTCCCACTGGAAGGACAATTCAATACAGGCTGTGGATGTGTGATTATACAGGACAACTTCATAGTGGACATATTGTGACAGTGATCATATGTCCCTCCTTCCTATCCCTCCCCTCCTTGTTCTGTTTGCTACCCTGTCCCTGTCCGTTTACTGAAGTGTGTACTTCTAGCACCCCTCCCCCAGACCCTGCCCTCCCCTCCGTCCTCCCCCTCTCATTCCCATGCCCCCTACTCTCCTGTGTGGCATGATGCCCAGTTTAGAGTTTATGCCATTTCTTCCCTAAGCCAAATTTAATGAGAGTAATTGAAAGTAAAGTTGTAACAGTTATCTCTTGCATTGTCTCTATGGGATGATTAATCA
>CM053595.1:205852924-205887370 GCA_028646575.1 Pseudocheirus occidentalis | reverse complement strand
CTTCTAGGCAGTCTTCAATTGTCTTGGAAGCATTTGGTGTGGGAGTTCTGAGTTCTGGGCTATTTTCCTCCCGTTCCATGCTTTGATCCTTTTTGTCCACCAAAAAGGATTCTAGAGTTTTATTGCTGTTCTTATTTTGCTTCCTTCTCCTCATGTTGGCCAGTCAATTAATTGGTTGGGTTTTTTTTTAGCTCTGTGAAACGCTGCTTCCAGGAGGGAAAACTCTATTCCAAATCGCTGGGGTTTTCCCAACTGCCGGAGCTATTAGGGAGGTGTTGCAAGTCCCCCCAGCTTTGGCTTGCTGAAAGTGTACTCCAGGACCACCACCCAAGACCACATTCCAGATCCAGGCCGCTCAACACAAGAGCACTTGGCCCTGATCAATCGATTCATCCCCCCTGCGGAGTCTGCAGGCCAGGGTCTCTGAAGTAGCCTGGTGGGGACCTTCCGGTTCCAGCAGTTCCCTTCCCCCACTGCTTCCTTGCCCCGGGGGCAGATTGGCTGCACTACTTTACCTCCCCAAATTAATTTTCAAAGTTTCACTTTCACTAACCATCTCTGATGATTTGAAGATTCCCTTAGGCAGGTGCTTTTGATTTTCTTTGAAGTAGACTCAAACTGCGGTTTGGGAGGCTCCACTCCTTGTGGCCGCCCTGGGGCCTTGCCTGGTTGGCTGCGCTTTTGGGCTGGCGGGATCTCTGCTCCACTGCGGAATGAGCTGCCCCTTTCCCATTACTCACACCTTGGCAGATGTGGAGGTGCTGGAGGCTGTAGATATCTCCTGCAGACTGGCTGTGGGGCTCGGCTCAGCTCAGCCCAGCTCCTTCCCACCGTCCCAGGCCTGGCCACAGTCTCGGCTTCAGGCTGTTCCAGCCTCTGTTCTGGCTGCCGCGATGAGCCCCTGCTGCCAAGCTGCCTTCAGTGAGAGATGGGTTCTCTGTATTTTTGTGAGTCTGAGAGTTCTAGACTTTATCTGGGCTCATAATTATATGGGTGTTTCGGGTGGCGGTGTGGGAGCTGTGGGACCTTGCTGCTTCTACGCTGCCATCTTGGCTCCGCCCCCCCACCGGCTGGGGTACTTCCATAAGTTTTAATTTTTCTCCCCTTCTTTCTCCTTCCCTCCCCAAGACGGCTTATAATCTAATATGGGCTCTACACATACATTCTTATTAAACACATTTTCACATTAGTCCTGTTGCATGGAAGAATTGTAATGAATGGGGAAAACTATGAGAAAGAAAAAAAACCAAAATAAAACAGAACCAAAAGGAAAATAGTCTGTTTTGTTCTGCATTCCAACTCCATTGTTCTTTCTCTGGATGTGGCTGGTATTTTCCATCATGAGTCCTTTTGAATTGTTTTGGGTCCCTGCGTTGCTAAGAAGAGCTAAGTCTATCAACATCAATCATCACACACTGTGACTGTTACTATGACAATGTTCTCCTGGTTCTGCTCCCATCACTCAGCATCAGTTCATATAAGTCTTTCTGGTTTCTCAGAAGTCAGCCTGTTCATCATTTCTTATAGCACAATAGTATTCCATTGCTTTCATATACCACAACTTTTTCAGTCATTCCCCAACTGATGGGCATCCCCTTGATTTCCAGTTCTTGGCCACTACAAAAAGAGCTCCTATAAATATTTTTGTACATGTGGGTCCTTTAACCATTTTTATGATCTCTTTGGGATACAGTCCTAGAAGTGGTATTGCTAGGTACCTTTCCTTATTTCTAAAACAGCTTGATCACAGTGTATAGAATAGTGGCCTTGGACTCAGAAAGACCCGAGCTCAGATCTCTGCCTCAGGCATTTACTCATTACATACACTTGGAAAAGTTTCATTCAGTCTCAGTTTGCTCATCTGTAAAATTGGTATAATATTAGCACTTACTTCATATTATTGTGTTGGGATGATCAAATGGGATAATTACATTTAAAGTGATTTATAACCCTTAAAGTTCTAGATTAAGGATTAGGGACTAGACCCATGATTTCATTGATATAAGTAACTCCTGAATGGAGAAATTCCTTTTACTGATGGCAGACTATACCTTTTCTTCTCCATAGAGTCCCATAGAAACAGGTACTATTTATTATTATTCTGTTCTGGGCAATCTTTTCCTATTGCCCTCTGCCATACCTGGCTCTAGAATCTTTGAATGAGAAGATTTGGAACTGAAAGAGGTCACGGAAGTCATCTATGCAAACTCCTCATTTTTAGAGATGAGAAAGAGAATTACCCGAGGTCACACTAAGCAATAAATAACAGAGGGAGACCAGAACTCAGTTTTTTTAAACCCCAAATCTAGTGTTCTTTCCATGACTTCTCACTGCCTTGTAGGTTAGATTCAAGCCAGTCCATCTCAGTCTTTTTGGTCTCAGCACTCCTTTTACACTATTAAAAATGATTGAGGATCCTTCCCAGTAGATTTTATTTATTTGGGTTATGTATATCAGTATTTATCACATTTGAAATTAAAATGTCTTAGCATTATCATCAAAATAGTTTTAACTCTGTGGACTCCCCTGAGAGAGTTCCAGGGACCCCCAAGGTTCCTCAGGCTGCCCTTAGGTAATATATTTGAAGATATAGGCATTGGGTTTTAAATAAACATCTTCTGATTCTTAGTCCTATTTCTTTCCACTAGGTCAAGGTCATGTAGGGAAAGTGTCTGGGTCTTGGTTCTAGGTTCTAGGTTCTAGGCTGGCAGGCTTTCCAAATCCAGTGTCCCAACCAGGACTGAGTGGGTTGAGGGTAGGGAAGTTGAATTTATATAACTCTATGGATTTTTGAATACTCTGATTTCAGGTACCTTCTGTGAAGAGTGTCCTCCAGAAATTGAAGGGTGTCCCAGAGGCCAATTTTTCCAACATGGTTCAGAAGGTGTGTATCCTGGGGGACAAGAAGTGGGGTTAAGCTTGAGGAAAATGGAATTCCTGTGTTTTTCCTCGGTTCTGGGTCTGCCTAGTCAGGGGTTCACTGCCTAGCAAGCTGTCTTACCTTCTCATTTCTGGGGAGAAGCCCCCAGGCCTAGACAAGATCGTCTACAAAATGCTTGAAGATCCTTGAATCCAGCTAAGAGACCCTCTTAGAACTGGGAACAGGGACAGTTCTCTCTGATCTAGAGAGTATGACCTCCTCTTCTTCTCCTCTTCAGGATAATAGCACATTCAATACGCTCCCAGTTCTAACAGCTATAGAGACGGCAGACATAGTTCAAGGTGAGTTGTCCTCTGCCAGCAGGAATCCCAAGCAGGCTCCTACTCCTACCTTCCTTCTCCAAACATGGATTTCTGTGAGTCACGGTGACTAGCTGGCAATGGACCTGTAAGTTTCACGGGATCTCTTGTAAAGAGTTTCTCTTGAGGAGAGGATTAGTGAGAGGTGGAATAATAATGTATGATGGTGGAAAGAACACTGGACTTGGGTTTTGTTCCTAGCTTCTTCACCCTACTAGTTGTGTGATTTTGAACAAACATGACCTCCTTGAACCTTGGTTTCCTCATCTCTAAAATGGGGATAATATCCATTCTGCTTACCTTGAAGGGATTTAATCAGGTCCGAGTGAAATAATCCGTATGAAAGTACCTGGTAAACTATGAAGTATTATACGTATGTTAGGTGGGAGGTGGGGCTTCCCCTTGAAAATTTCAGGGTAATATCAGGAATAGTAAGAAGAGGAAACACCTACATAAGGCACTAGGGTTAAAGAAAATAGAAATGTGAGTCCCTAATTGTTGTTGTTATCTCGCCCTTCCTCTTGCAGAGATGAAGAAGGAGGTGGCCCAGATCCCAGAGGAAGTGAGGACCTTGTCCAAAGGCTTCCCAGGCTCTGAGGCTGCTGACCAATGGAGGCAGGCTCTTGCAGAGGCAGAGAATAGTAGCAGGCCTTACCTACATATGATCCAGAGATATGAGAGATACAGGTATTGGGTGAGTTGGGGGAGGGCAGATCCAGGGGGCAAGGAGAAAATATAGGTGTCCCCCTCACCCACTTCCTGCCCTGAACCACTCAGGGCTCGGATTTCTGCGGGCCTGCTTCCAACACTCTATACTTAGCTACTTTCACCCTCCAGTACTTAGTCACTCCCCAACTTAGCCTTGACCCCTAGTATTTCAGCCCTCAAGCCCAGTGAGTCCTGTGCTCTATTTATTTTTTTCTCAGACCTTGAAAAAAGGGGTATCATGTTCCCCCATCAGTAGGATGAGGCAGTTGGAGTGGTTGATGACTTCTAAGGTTCTTTTGAGCCCTAAAATCCTGTGTTCTTATGGGTCCAAGGGTTTCCAGAGCAGCAGTGAAAGGCCTAGGATTCAGTCTGTTTATGTATTTAAATATTCATGTACTATTCATGCACACCCAGTTTTAGGGCTAGTGTCTTTTTCCTTTTCCTCTGGTACTATATCCTCGGCATTGTGCTATGTTTTGTCTTTCCAAGGCCTGTGAAAGAGCTAGGAAACATTAGCTTTCTTCCTGACCTCTCAGACCTTGACTCTCCCTATCCCTTTTCTCCCTCTCCCACCATGGTAGGTGGATTGCAGGTTATGTGCTGTCCTCGGTGATCCTACTGGTGGTCATCTGTAACCTGCTGGGTCTCAGCCTGGGCCTCTGGGGGATATCTGCTCGAGAAGACTCCAGCCACACAGAAGCCAAGGGAGAGGCTGGGGCCCAGTTTCTCATGGCGTAAGGATGAGGTGGGGCAGGGGGCAGGGGGCAGGAGAGGGGCAAGACGGAACAATGAATGGAGTTGGGCTATAAGGGCTAGAGTGAAGGATGCTGACCCCAGCTGGCCCCTGTTCTTCCTCCTGTATCCCAAGGAGTGGCTTACTTACTCTACAAGCTGGACTGTGTGTTTGGTGACCATCTAGGCCTGTAGCTCATGCAAAGACATCCAGGTCTGTGCAGTCTCCATGGCCTTGTTTATTTATTTGGTCCCATCTGGCCCATGGAGCTGACCAGATGGTAGGAAAGAGGCCAGCAGTCTCAAGGACGGCTTTGTCCTCTGCTCTGCCCTTCTCTCTCTGCCCTCCCCCACAATAATGAAGATTGCTCCTTTTCCTGTTCCTTCAGACTCTCCATTCTCCCCTCCCCTCTTCCTCAACATGGTCCTTTCTCCCCCACAAAACAAAGAAACAGTACCTTGTAGACAGTCACTGACCCCTGTCTTAGATTGGCCCTGGGTGGGTCCACTTAGTTTTGCTAGGAGGTTACTCATGGTCAGCACAAGGCTAGTTGAGTATCCCAGGTAGGCCCGAGCAGTTCCCAACTCAGTGATTGCCTGAAGAGGGGTAGGAAGAGAGATGTTTGGGTCAAGAAAGGTGTGGACAAACCAGGACCAACCTGCTTGGCACCCTCTTGATTCCCTTCCCTGTCTTTTCCATAGGGGTGTGGGCTTAAGCTTCCTTTTCTCTGGACCCTTCATCCTCCTTGTCTTTGCCACCTTCCTCCTGGGGGGCAACATCCAGACACTGGTATGCCGAAGCTGGGAGAGCCAGGAGCTGTACCAGGTGAGGCCTGACCCAGGGTCTGTGGGCTGGTCTTTGTCTTGCTGGATTAATGGAGATTGAGGCCACCAAAGCTTCTGGCTCAGGGGTTGGGCTTAAGAGAAACAAGGTGGGGAGAGCAATAGAAATACAGAATGGAAGAGACAGTGAAAAACAAACACAGAAACACTAGTGACAGGGAAAGACAAAGAAACATCAGCAACAGGTAAGAGTGAGAAACTTGGGCAGAAATCCTAGAAGTCCCTGGGTGACCTCCTTGTTATATTCCTGTTGAAAACAAAGATAAGAAGTGGTTTCATTAACCCCATAAGCTAATATTCCATTATTGGAATTGAGAACAGAAATCAGGAGGCCTGACCTCCAGTTTGTCCCTAATTTGAAAGCCCAGGAATTGGTGGGAATCCCACTATCTGTAGCTAAGACCACTTTTCTGTATCCTGGGAAGTTATCTGTTGAGAAGTCTCTTGATTTGGGTTCAGGTCATGACTAGGGGCATTGCTATGTGTTATCCAATCACCAGGCAAAGAGAGGCTGGGACCCCAGGAGAACGGGGGGCTGTCTTAATCATTGCTGTAGACTTCCTTTCCCTACTTTATGTGTAGTTTGCTGACACCCCAGGGAATCTTCCCCCATCCATGAACCTGTCCCACCTCCTGGGTCTCAAGAAGGACGTCAGCATCACCTCTGCCTATCAGTGAGTGTCTCCATCAGCATCTTGACCTTCTCAGGGCTGGGGGGTGAGATATATAAAAAATATGGTGAGAGTTCAATGGGAAGGTTGGCCCCACTTGATTCCTTGCTGTTTTGTTAGGCAGTGTAAGGAGGGTGCTGCTCTCTGGAAGGTCCTACAGCTTAATGGCTCCTATGACCCAGAAAAGCACCTGGACATCAATAAGGTAAGAAACTTGAAAAGTATCACCAGTTGGCTACCTCTAAAAAGCAACACGGCAGGATTCTGACCCCTTCCGTCCTGGAGTCTTGAGCTTCCTCTGGCTTCTGACTCTTAGGTCAGGTAGTCAATAGTTGGGGCAGAGAGAAGGGGGGCAGCAATGGGGCCCCATTCAGAATTCAACCCTCACCTCTGAGATAGCATCTGTACCACAGGTTCCCAGTTCTCTGGCTGCAAAGCAATTAGGGTGAGGACTGGCCAGCCAGAGGTTGGATGTGGTTAGGAGAAGGGGAGGGGGACACAAAGGGCACAAGAATAAGAAAGGCAAGGGCTGTAGTAGAATAAGAACTGGGGTACGAGTCGGGCTAACCCAGCTCTTGCCATTTACTGTTGGTGGGACCTTGGGCAGTTCTCCCTCTCTGAACTCAATTTTCCTCATTTATAAAATGAGAGGATTGGAGTAGATGATCTCTAAAGATCAAAGGGAATAATATATGTAAGGCCCTTTGTAAATTCTAAAGCACTATTATTATATCTAAGATCCTTTCATGCAATCATATCATATGACTTCAATGACGCGACTGGGGACCAGGTGCAGAATAAAGAGCAAAGGGTCACTGTGCTTCCTTCCTATGAGCTTCCTTCTGTGTTTAGGGGGGCAATCTCCTAAAAGAACAGGAGGGTACAAGCTATCAGTCAGGTTCCAAGAAAGGGGCCTGAGAGTCCTTGTAGGTGACTAATCTGGGAGTCAGAAGTCCTAAATTCTTTCCCCTTCCCTATTCTGGCTGTGTGATATTAGGAAAATTGTTTAACCTCTCTCTAGGCCTCTGTTCTCCATCTGCTAACTGAGAGATTTAGGCTAGTTCCTTCCAGTTTAGTGGCTCAGTGGATAGAATGCTGTCATCTAGATTTAGGAAGACCTGAGTTCAAATCAGCTTCAGATGCTTACTAGCTATATGACCCTGGGCGAGTCATTTAACCTCTGTTAATGTAATGGAGAAGGAAATGGCAAACCATTCCAGTATCTTTGCCAAGAAAACCCCATGGACAGCATTGGCATAAGAATGACTGAACAACAAGGCTGTTTTCCCATCTGTTAACTGAGAGATTTAGGCTAGCTCCTCCCAGCTCTTAGATTCTATAAAAATCAATGAACATGTGAAGTTCTTTGTGGGCCATAAAACAATAAATAAATGTTAGTTATCATTATTAGTAATAAATATTTATTATACATATTGTACTAATAACAATAGCAATAATAATAACAAACGAATAACAAATGCTTATTCACCTGGGACATGAACTCTTTGTTACCTTCTCTGAGGTTTGGTTTCTCTTTCTGTAACATGGGGATGAGAACACCTTCTGGTATCTCATCTCACAGGGTTATTTTGAAGCTCAAATGGGAGATAAGAGGTGTAAAGAACTTGGTAAACCTCAAAGTGCTACAGTCAAAGTGACAGTCAATTCTTTCTCTTGTCATCAGCTAACAAAATGCTTAATGTCATCAGGAAGGCTGATGAAAACCAAACTGAAAGTCTCCTCTCCTTATATTCAGTCCTGGTCTGACCATGCCTAGATTACCACACACGGTTCTGGGCCCTGGACCTAGAAAGAGACATAACTGAGCCAGAGAAGGGCCAGACAGGGACCAGCACAATGACCAAAAGAGTTTTAGGGGACAGGCTGCTGTCTAAAGACAGGATAGAATGACCAGGAATTTTTAGTCTGGACAGAGGAGGCCTGAGAAGAGATATGATCAGAGTCTCAATCGGGACGACTGCACAATTCTGGCCAGAACATTTTAAGAGAGATTTTGATAAGCTGGGATACATTTAGAGAAGTGTCACCAAGGTGGTAAAGGAGTCATGAAACACATGAGGAGGAATGGTTAAAGGAAATGGAGAGGCTTAGCCTAGAGTAAATAAGATCTGAAGAAGGTGGGATCAATGTATTAAAATATTTGAAGGGTTGATATACAGAAGAGGAGTTAAACTTACTCTGCGTGGTCCTAGAGAGCAGAATTAGAACCAGTGGATCTAAGTTATAAAGAGGCAGATTTCTGTACAAAACAAGAAATAATTCCCCCCCCCCAATTTAATAGTGTTTTATTTTTTTCAGATTACATATATAGTTTTCAACATTCACTTTTATAAGATTTTGAGTTCCAAATTTTTCTCCCTCTCTTCCCTCCCCTCTCCCCTCTCTAAGACAGTGAGCAATCTGACATAGGTTATACATGTGCAATCATGTTAAACATATTTCCACATTAGATGTGTTGTGAAAAAAGAATCAGAACAAAATGAAAAATCACAAGAAAGAAAAAGAGAACAAAAGAGTGCAACTGGTTTGTTTCAATATAATTCAGACTCCATAGTTCTTTCTTTGGATGTGGATAAGCATTTTCCATCATGAATCTTTTGTAATTGCCTTTGATCATTGTATTGCTAAGAAGAGCTATCAATTATAATTGACCATCATACAATGTTGCTTTTACTATGTACAACGTTCTCTTGGTTCTGCTCATTTCACTCAGCGTCTTGCAAGTCTTTCCAGGGTTTTCTGAATTCTGCCTGCTCATCATTTCTTTTTTTTTTCTCCTTTTTAAAAATTGATTTGTTTGTTTACTTTTAGTTTACACGATTCGGTTCCATAATCCCTTCTGCTCATCATTTCTTATAGCACAATAATATTCCATTACATTCACATACCACAACTTTATCAGTCATTCCTGAATTGACGGGTATCTTCTCAATTTCCAATTCTTTGCCACCGCACAAAAAGTTGTTATAAATATTTTTGTACGTGTTTGTCCTTTTCCCTTTTTTATAATCTTTTTGGGATACAGACTTAGTAGTGGTATTGCTGGATCAAAAGGTATGTAGAGTCTTGTACCCCTTTGGGCATAGTTCCAAATTGCTCTCTGAATAGTTGGATCAGTTCATGACACCACCAATAATGCATTAGTGTTCCAATGTTCCCACATCTTCTCCAACATTTATCACTTTCCTTTTCTGTCATATTAGCCAATCTAATGGCTAATATTTGTGTACCTCAGAATTGTTTTGTTTTGCATAAGAAATAACTTTCTGATAATTAGTGCTGACCCATGATGGCCGTTTCTTGTGACCTGTCTTTTTTTTTCTCCAAACTTTCCTAAGGTCATATAATTTATAAGTCATAGGATTATAGAATTAGAGGTAGATGGAAATTTAGAGGTCAGTTAGTCCAATCCTCTTTACAGATGAGGTACCTGTGAGCCAGAGATGTCCCATCACTTGCCCAAGGTCACACACGTAGCGAGTGACTGAGCTATGATTTAAGCCCAGGTTCTCTGACTCCTAATCCATTGTTTTTACAATTCTGCCACACTGGGAAGAAACAGGCCCAGAGAAATTCAATGACCTCTTGTCTAAGGTTACACAGAAGTGAATGATTGTGACAGGATTTGAACCCAGGTCTTTTGACCCCAAGTTTAGTAATTATTCTGTTAGAATTGGGAGGTACCTGAGAAATAATTTGGTCTAGCTCCCTCATTATATAAAAGAGGAAACTCAGAGAGGAAGAGACCAACCCAAAGGAAACAACTTTCCAATAGATAATCAGGAACCTGAGAAAGACTTGTTTTTTTCCCCCAAAGAGAAGGAAAATCAATCAGTCCCTAAGCACTTAGTAGGCACATTCTATGTGCCAGACACTATACTAAGCATTGGGGCTCTAGAGATAGAAATGAAATAATTCCTGACCTCAGGGAGCTTACATTTTATTGGAGAAACAGTAATGTTTACATAAAAATATATCCACAATAAATAAAATGGTAATTTGGACATCACTAGCCATTGGAAGGATCAGGAGAAGCCTCAAGTAAGAGGTGGCCTTTGAGCTGAGCTTTGACAGAAGCTAGGGAGATTCTCAGAGGCAGAGATAGGGAGGGGGAGTGTTCCAGGTCTTAGGGGAACCTGTGCAGAGACAGAAGATGGTGTGTTATATGGGAAGAAAAGCAAGAAGAGAAGTTTGGTTGGGCTACATGATACATGAAGGGATGTAGTACATACTGAAACAAGAAAAGGAATTTGGAATAGTCTTTAAAAGAGTCTGGAGGCAGCAAGGTGGCACCGAGGATAGAGCACTGGGACTAGCTAGAGTTGGGAAGATCTGAGTTCAAATCCAACCATAGACACTAGCTATGTGACCCTGGACAAGTTGCTTAACTCTGACTTCTTCATAAATAAATAAAAGTCAGAGCCTGTATTTAATTCTAGCGAAAGAAATTATCTAGAGCATAAGACACTGCTGGGATCTCATTATAGACAGGGCACATGATCCAAAACTTTTGGACATTTGGGCAAACTGGGGGTGATGGAGGAAGAGGCTAAGGGGCCACTTCTTTCCCTGGTTGCCTATGGGTTGGTCCTGGCTCGACATGCCTGTTTCTTTTTATCCCTAGTATACTGCCCGGCTGCAGGAGCAGGTGGATAACATTAATGTAGACATGAAGGATCTGGACCTGCTGGATGAGGCTGCTAAGAGAGATCTGGAGGCCTTCAGGAACAGCGGGATAGAGAAGATCGACTACTCCAGCTTCCTCACCCAGGTCAGTCTGCTGCCGTCCCAGCACACTCCACCCCCTTGGGGCTGCCTCCTCAGCGCCTCCCTGCCTTGGTCTGTTCACTATGATCTTGGACCAAAGATCTCTGGTCCTCAGCTTCCTTACCTATAAGGATAAAGGGGTTGGGCTGGACGATCTTCTGCTGTCCCTTCCGCCTCTGGAGCTGAGAGGGACCTTAGAGCCTTCTAGTCTAACCCCTAGCTGAACAAGAATCTTCTCTCCACCTTTGAAGAATGGTCAGGTGGCCTCCTTTTGAAGAGTTGGGAGACTTCTTGAAGTGACTGGGAGAGGGACGCAAATCTATTACTTCTGGGGTGAGAGAAGAAGAGACGGTGATAAAGGAGTAGCCTATGGCACTCTGGGACAGCTCTAATTGTTAATAAGCTTTTCCTTACATCAAGCCTAACTAAATCGACTTCTCTGCAATTTGACTGTTGGAGATAAAATGACAGTAACAAAACAGTCCCTGCCCTCTTTCTACTGGGGGAAAACAGCATAGAGAAAAGTAAATTAAAAAAAAATATGCTAAGTAATCTGTGGGAGAGAGGGCACTAGTTACTTAACAGTAAGTAGACAGGCCTCGCTCCCTTCCCAGTTCCCTGCCTCCCATTGGAGCTGAGCCTTGAAGGAAGCCTAGGAATTAGAGGCAGAGTGAGGAGGAAATGCATTCCAGATATAGGGGACAGACCGTTCAAAGGCACGGTGATGGGAGACAGATTTTGTGTATAGAGAACACAATTTGCCAGTTTGCTTGAAACATAGAGTGTGCTAGAGAAAATAATGTTCAGAAAACCTGAAAAGACAGGCTGCATCCAGATTGTAAAGGGCTTTAAATACTAGAGGTATTTAATGCATTTTTTTCTTCAAGACAACTGGAAGCCAATGGAACTATTTGAGCAGGGCAGTCACATGATCAGACTTGTGTTTTAGGAATATCAGCGTGACAACTATATTCAGGATGGAGGGGAGGGGAGAGGCTATTGCATAACCCTCATGGGAGATGATAAAGGCCTGAACACCATGGTATGTTCTGTGAGAGTTCCCTAGAGAAGGGAACAGATGTGAGAGATGTTCAAGGGAGAATCAATAACACTTGGCCACCCTGACTTGGGTGTGGGGGTGAAGGAGAGTGAAGAATCAAGGAAGTTTCTGAGGTTGTAAATCTGGTGGAGTAACCGAAAGGATACTGGCCTACTTAACAGAAGCAAAGAAATTAGGAAGAAGGGAACTTTTTTTTTCTTTTTTGGAGGGGTATGAGAAAAAAAAATAGTTTAGGACATACTGAGTTTCAGATGCCTATGGGACATCCAGGAATCCTGAGGGAGAGACAGGAGGCAGCATGTACCAGACAGGCCATTTTACTGCCCTCTCCTTTACTGTTTCCTACTGGAAACAGCCCAGGACCCAGAGTCCAAGAGCCATGGGAATTGTGTCTAACTTGTAATTGAAATCTTTTTTATGTGTTATCTTCCCTTATTAGAGGGGAATCCCCTTCCCTTATGAACTCCTTGGGAGCTTTTCTGTTTGCATCCTTAATTCTTTTAAGGAAAGCACTTAATACATGCTTCTTTTATCCATTCATTCATGCATGCATAACTGGGCCTCAGGAGAGCAATTCAGGCTAGAAACATAGATCTTGGGAGTCATCTGCATAGAGATTCAAGTTGAACCCACGAGAGCTGATGAGATCATTCACTGAGAGAGCCTAGAGAGAAGAGCATCCAGGATAGAGCTCCAGGGTACCTATACACAGAGGAGTGGGACTCAGATGCCTCAGTATTAGAGACTCAAGAGGAGTGGCCAAGAGGTAGGAGAAGAACTAGAAGGAAACATTGTTGTGAAAACCTATGGTGAAGAGAATATCCAGGGGAGAAGGTCATCAACGGTATAAGATTATGAAGAAAGGTCAAAGAGACATCATGACTCTCTCCTGAGAGACGGAGAAAAGGCCATTAGACTATGCAAATAAGAAGTTTCTATAAGAGAAGTGGCATGACCTAAAGGATAGAGGGGTGACTTGGGATCAGGAAGACCTGGCCTTTTTTTTATATTATCCAGTGCTTCTTAAACTTTTTCCATTCTTGGCACCTTTTTGGCCAAGGAATTTTTACATGACTAGGTATAAAAATCAAACATTTACTGATAATAAATCATAAAGAAATTTATTTTAAAACAAATTTTTGGTACACATCTAATTGACCATTTATTAAAGACAACGGCATTTCTGGCAGCACTTGTTGACATTGCATGACCCAAGGGCATGCACAGTGCAGAGCGTGTTAGGTTTGTATTTGGAACCATGGCTATAGTGAAGTTATGCAATGCAACAAGGACAAAGGCTGTTGGAAACACCGTGGATCCATTTACAAGCTGATTTTGAATTAATTTTTGATTGTTGGGCATTGAGAAACCTTTTACTGTTGCCAAATTTTTTGTGACCCCCACTTTCAGTTATGCGATCCCACATGGGGTAGGTAGCAACCCATGGTTTAAAAAGTGCTGTTATATTAACTATGTGACCATGGGTAAGTCACAACTTCTCAGGGCCCAACAATTCCTCAAGACTGTATATTAATAGACAAGTTGACAATCTCTATCAGTGGAGGGGATTTTCTTTTTTTCTTTTAAATTTCTTTTATTTTTAATTTATGGAATAAAACAAACATTTCTATAATAGTATAATAAAAAATGAATCAGACATGAAACTGCAAATCTACTATATACAACTTGCCTTTCAAATATACAAAAAATTGTCATGTAAATTTCTTCTCCCCCCCCTTTTTTCTTCCCTACTTTCATAACAGAATTTTTTTTTTTTGCTTTTTGGAGGGCAGTTGGGGTTAAGTGACTTGCCCAAGGTTACACAGCTAGTTTTTTTGTGTTAAGTGTCTGAGGCTGGATTTGAACTCAGGTACTCCTGACTCCAGGACTGGTGCTCCATTCACTGTGCCACCTAGCTGCCCCATAACAGAATTTTCTTATATTAGTGGTTCAGGCACCAATTTTTCATGTTTAAAGGAAGAATAAATAAATAGTGATACATTTCTATTTCTGAGGAAGGGAGGAGAGACAAAAGGAATATATTTAGATATGGAGGTGATCTAATAGAAACCTCAAAGATATCAATAATTTTTTATAGGAGGGGGCATTGGTAACTTTGGAGAAAGCAGTTTCAGTTAGATGATATTTGGAAGCAAGGGGTTGAGAAGTGAGTGAGAGAAGAGGAAGCAGAGACAAATGGAATGTTGACAACTTTTTCACAGCTAGTAGTTTGACTGGGAAAGGGAGGAAAAGCCTTCAAGTCATTGTTTCTAGTTTTGTCCTCTGAGACCAAGATGAAAAAGTCTGATTTCTCTTTCTCGCAGTATTTTGCAAATATTGGAAGACAGGTACCCTGTTTCTTTCAGTCTTCTCTTTTTCAAGCTACACAACTTCTTAGTCTGTCCCAGAGCATCATGTTAGCCCCATACATTTTGCTATGCCTCAGTCCCAGGCCTCCATGCTTCTCTCTTGCCTGCCTGGTCTACGGTAGCTGGGAAATCGCTAACTCTACAGATGCCTAAAAGTTAGAGCAGGATGTCCCAGAGAGACTAGACATGGCAGGAGGAGAGACAGTTGCCTTCCAGAATTAAACTGTTGCTCTTTCCCTTCAGGTCCAGAAGCCAGTGGTGAAAGCTGATGTTTTGAAGCTAGTCAAGGAGCTGGAGAAGTTGGGTCAAGCCCAGGTAAGCTGAAGGAAGAGAGGATTGGGTAGGGCTGATAGGAGATAGGTGGGTGGGAAGAGTTTCCCAACCAGGGACTCCTGTTTTGGGCCGTGGAGCTTGCTGTGGGAAGGTGAGCTGGAAGAAAGAGCCCTGTATTTGGGGCCAGAAGACTAGAGTTTTAATCCCAGTTCTTCACTTCTATTGGCATAAACTCGAAGAAGTCATCTACCTTTCTGTCTTCAATTCTTTTATCTATAAGAGGAGAGGTGGTGTGTTAGATGATCTCTGGTGTTCCCAGGTCTAAATCTTATCATCTTATGGTACACTGACCACTAGGGACCAAGAGGAAGAAGATAATGCAGGGATAAGGAACATACAGCCCATACAGCCTTAAGGCTACATGTGGCCTTCTAGGTCCTTAAGCATGGCCAAATTAGGATTCAGTCAAAAGGCTGTGCTGAAGGAACTAGAAGGCCACATGGGACCTTAAGGCCGTATGTTCCCCACCCCTGAAATAATATATCTGACTTATTTTAACTGGGAGGTGGTGAGAAGCCTCTTAAAAGGTGGGTTAAGATCTTTCAAAGTACCTTCCTAAGGATGCTAAGAGTCTAATCTCAGGTTTATCCAGATAGTTGTGCAACCTTGCCTCAGCTCCTTTATTTGTCAAATGAGGAATCTATTCCCTGGTTAACCTAAGGATCAGACAAAATGATAGACTTGAAAGCACTTTGAAAGAGGGAAAAAACTGTACAATATTGCTATTATTAAGGGCAGCTAGGTGGTGCGGTGGATAGACCGCTGGGCTTAGAGTGAGAAAGTCTCATCTTCTGAGTTCCAATCTAGCCTCAGACACTTAGTAGCTGTGTGACCCTGGACAAGTCATTTAACCCTGTTTGCCTTAGTTCCTCATCTGTAAAATGAGACAGGGAAGGAAATGTCAAACCACTCCAGTATCTTTGTTAAGAAAACCTCAAAATGGGGTCATGAAGGTCAGACATGACTACAAACAGCTGACCAACCAACAACAACATTGCTATTCTTTCTTTCTTGATGTCCTGGGTCCACCTCACTCCTCCCACTTCTGCCCTGATCCCACCAGACTGAGTCTGCTTTAGGACAGCAGTTGAAGCAGGAGGCTCAGGCCCTACAGGCCCTTTACCAGGAGAAGATCCTCCCTCAGCAAACCCATGTGGTGAGTTCAGGGACCTGGGGAGATGAGGGAAGGGGAGGGAGGAAGGAAGCATGAAACTGGGCTCAAATGGCCAGAATCTAAGAACCCTTAGGAACAAATACAGAATCTTCTATTTCGCATTTAAGGCCCCTCAGAATCTGGCCCTTTCTTACCTTTCCAGCCTCTCCCACTTTAGCCTGCTCCTTGAATTCTACAAGCCAGTTACATTTGTCTTGTTCCTAGAGCATCCTAAACTTCATTTCTGGACTCTGCCTCTGAATAGACTATCCCTTCTGCCTGGACCGCTCTTCTCCTCTGCTGCCTGCTTCTCTGGCTCCCTCTGCTCAGATCCCACCTTCTGCAGGTGACCTTCCTGAGTCCTTGGTGATATTCTTCTGAGATTACCTTTCATCTACTTTGTATAACATGTTGTTGTTTGCAAATTGCAATTGTCTCTCCCATTAGAAAGCAAGCTTCTCAAGGGAAGGGGTTGTCTTCATCTTTCTTTGTAGCCCCTGTACTTAGCTGGCCCATAGTAAGTGTTTAATCAATGCTTGTTGGCTGACTGACTCTTCACCCTTGCCCTTACTAATGCCTCACCCCCATTCTCTCCTAAACAGGTGACCCTGAATCATAGTGTCCGTGCCCTGTCAGCATCTGCCTCAAACCTCCAGGTGCTGGGTCTGGGATGGGGAGGTGGAGGCCATGGGGTTGGGAGTGACTGGGAGAAATGTCAGAAAGAAACTCTAAGATCTCAGATGCTAGTGGGCAAAGCCAAGAGGGGAACCTGGAATTACCCACATGTTCTACCTTCCTAGGAGTAGATAGTGAGGGGTAGGAAGGAGATGTCACCTGAGGAGCAGGGTCTCTAGGTCAGCATTTTGAAACCAGACCTGCAATGCTCCTTGCCCTCAATTTGTACCCCTCTGCCATCCCTCAGCTACTGGTTTCAGAAACTCTGGTCAACGCGAGCTCCCTGAAAACTGAATTGCCTGTCCGGGCTCGCTGGATCTTGAGGAATGTGAGTGAAAAGGAAAGGGCAGGAGCTGGGGACCTGAAGCAGAGAGTGGGGATGAGGAGGGAGTAGGGTAGAAGGGCAAGCTGGGTCTCATCCTGGCACTGGGCATGCGATGTCTTCCTGTTACTCTGGAGTCTTGTGTGTCAGTCTTGGCTCTGGAGGGCAGCTCCTGGGATGTTTGAGAAGATGAGTCCCTCCCAGGCTACTCTCTCAGGTCCCTCTGAGAAACAGGCTTGCTCTCTTCTTCACAGGAAAGTGAGTGCTTCCTGAATCGAGAAATGGGGTACTTCATCCAATACATGGACTGGGCGAGAGAGATGGTGAGCAGTGGGGACCCAGGCAGCCTGCAGTCCCTTTTGAAGTAATCTCTCTGTCTCCATTTCCTCACCCACCAATCTTCTCTCCATCTGCTACTATCAGATTATTATTTGAGTAAAAAATGAATCAGTCAACAAACATTTTGTAAGTGTTTACCATATGTCAGGTTCTGTGCTAAGCACTGGGGTTACAGAAAAAGAAAAAGAAAGCACAAATAAATCCCACAAAAGTCTTTGCCTTAAAGGAGCTTGCATTCTAATGGGAGAGACAACATGCAAAAAAAGTGTACATATAATATATATACAGTGTAAATGGAAGTCAGTCTCAAATGGAGGGCCCGTAGCAGTGGGGTGTCTGCAAACGTCTTCTATGGAAGATGGGATTGGAGGATGCTCACAAACCCTCTATTGATCCTCACTGTCTACAGAATAAAGTCCTTATTCCTTAGCTTTTGGCATTCAAGGCCATCTAGTTTGTCCCCCAGGTTCCTTTGAATTCTTATTTCCTACCACTGTCTACACAGACCCTTCACTAAATCACTGCCCCTAAAGCACACCTTGGACCTTTCACATCTCTTTGCCTTCAGTCTCTGTAAGGAGACCCTGGTTTTGCAAACAGAACATTTGGGTGTTCAATCAGTGCCAAGAATACTCAGAGGGGTCCTTGGCATAGATTACATTGGCTGAGGCTAGGGATTTCATCTCCTCTCCCAGGACCATTCCTATTTTGGGACCCTAGTCCAAAGATTGCATATCACAGCAACCTCCGAGAGGTCTCTCTGTCTCCTCCTTCCTTCTCTACTACTCCTTGACAAACAACAACATACTACCATGTATAAGTAAAATGCAAATGAATTCAGGGGATGGCAGAGAGAAGGGCAAACTGGGTCTTGATTCTATGCTTCAGTATTGCCCATGGAACTTTGAACAAGTCATTTGACCTACTGATGTTTCATTTTCCAGAGTGAAAGAAGGGCCAAACAAGATGACCTTCAAGGTTCTTCTAGCTCTAAATATTATGATTTTAGTCCCATCTTCTCATTTTATGGCTGAGGAAATGGAAACTCAGAGAAATAGGAAATGATTTTCCAAAAGTCACATAAGTAGAGAGCTGCAGAACCAGAACTAGAAAGGGCATGGGGGTGAGTTGCAGGGAGGGTCTCTTGCTTTCCAGCTTAGAGTTCTTTCTCCCAAAATCATACCATGTCTGGCTGTTGCCTCGCTGTTTCATAGATGGATGACTCGTCACCTCAGCCAGCACTGTGAGCTTCTGGAGCACAGAAGCAATGTGTGTTTATCTTTTTTATTTCCTATACATAGCACCTGACACAGTGATGGACAGACGGGAGATGCCCAGCAGATATTGTTTTGAGTAGAAAACCGGGCAATGTGCCCACTTGCATATGGTTACACATGAGAGACAATCTGGCATGTCAGAAAGCATGTGGGAGTTGGAGTTAGGAGAGGTCTAAGTTCAAATCCTGCCTCTGGCACTTACTGTGATTGTGGGCTAATGGCTTCACCTCTCAACCTCAGTTTCCTCATCTGTAAGATTAGGACAAAAATATAAGTAGAATGTACCTATAAGGTTGTAATATCAAATGCAGTAAAGGATGACGAGTGATTTGCAAACCTTAAAATACCATATAAATGTTAATTATTATTACTATCTGTTTTATATGTATATATATATGTATATATATATATATGTCTTTATCTGATTAGGCACACGTCCATATTTATGTGTATGTCTATGTGAATGTCCTTACCCTGTGAATCCTCATATCCCTATATGTACATGAATATTTATGGTCGTTTTCTTGCCCAACAAATATGCAAAGGAGTAAGCACTGTGAGCCAGGAGCTGTCTGGGACACAAGATGAATGGTCTCTGTCCTTGTCTAATAGTTGAGAGAAGATAATTATACAATTAACTACAATATTAAGCAGTGTAAGATAAATGTTGTGTGAGTGGCTCAGAATGGGTTAGGAACTCAGAAATGGGAGCAATCACTTGTGGCTTGGGGGGATAAGGGAGGACTCCTGAAAGAAGTGACATTTGCTATGGGCCTTGAAGGACGGATTAGAATTTTGGCAGGTGAAGATTTGATTGGGAAGAATAGAATATTTAGTAGCAATAGCATCATTCTTGAGGGCAGGGATGGTTTCATTTATCTCTGTCTTCCCAGCTACTAGCACATTGCTTGGTGTCTGGTAGGAGTGTAATAATTATTTGTTGAATGGAATTGAATTGGAATGGGGAAGTTATTCCAGACTTTCTGTCTCTCTGCCTCTCTCTGTGTCTGTCTGTCTTGATTTCTCTCTCCTCTCCAACCATTTTATTTTGTTTTACTTATATGTGGTGATTTGTTGTTTGTCAAGGAGTAGTGGAGGTGGAGACAGGAGACAGAGAGACCTCTTGGAGGTTGCTGTGATGTACAATCTTTGGACTAGAGTCTCAAAATAGGAATGGTCCTGGGAGAGGAGATTAAATTCCCTAGCCCCAGCCAATGTAAGCTATGCCAAGGACCCCTCAGGGTTTTCCTGGCACTGACTGCGTGTTTCTGCCTAATCTTTGAGTGGTTTCTGGACATTTTTTAGGGAATCCCCTCTTCCTTCTTAATGGGATATTTTTCTGTGGAAACACTCGGGGGTTTTTTGGTTGTTTTTCCCATGGGAACATTAAAAAGGGAGAAGGAGAATCAAGCCCTGGGGATCCAGGTCCCCCCACAACATCTCCCTTGCCTTCACAGGTCACTGAGCACATTGCCACCTGCCAACCCCTGTCTAAGGCATTGGACAATGGCCAGGTGATCATCTGTGATCGTATTGTGAATCCCTGGGTAAGCTACTCTCTTCCCCATAAAAACAAATCAAGGAGTAGAATGTCCATTGTGTGGAAGGCACAGTGGGAATGCAAAAATTAAAAAAAAAACAACAAAACATAATAAAATAGCTAATGCTCTTTAAGAGCTTATATTTCAGGTCTCCCTCCTCATCTGATATGATCCTTGTCATCCTTGGTCACTTGTCCCAGAACCCCTCCTCTTGGGGCTCCTTGTGTCTTTGGAGATTTTTCTCTACAGTGTCTGCATATGGGAAGAACTCACCTCTGCTCTCCCAGCCATCTGGCAGAGTTGTTCTTGGTTGGGCCTTGGGGTGAAGTGGATGCCTTTCACTTGTCTGAGCTTGTGTATTTCAGAATGCCTTCTGGTTCTGCCTGGCCTGGTGCACCTTCTTGCTTATCCCCAGTATCATCTTTGCGATCAAAACCACCAAGCACTTCCGACCTATCCGGAAACGCTTAAGGTGAGGGGTTAACAAGTTCCAGGATCACAGAGGGTCGCAAGGAATCATTTTGCCTGGCCACTAACTTCTACTTGTGGAAGTTGGTCATGGCCCTAAGACATCCCAGGAAGAAGTGGGGGGGGTCTTGCTCTTAAAGACCAATACTCCCTTTGAGCCTCAGGGTCACAGGTTTTCCATAGGTCTGGCCCATTTGGTCTCCTTCTGGATTTACCCCACCTTAGGGCAAGGTCTGCCATTCTGAAGGATCTGGGGGAGGAAGCGGGCTCTCTTAGCTCTTTGTCCCCAAGCTTCCAAAGATGAAGGGAGGGGAATGAGACTCCCTAACATCCTTCTCCTGGCCACAGCTCTACCAGCTCTGAGGAGACCCAGCTTTTTCACATCCCCAGAGTCACGTCACTGAAACTGTAGGATCCAGGGTAAGGAGAAAGATTGCTCTGTATCTCAGGGAGAGGAACCTGGAACAATGAGGCCGCCAAGCAGTAGGGATCACAGGAAACTTGCCTCCCTGGCATTGAAGTCCCACCGGGAGAGGGAGGAGGGAAGGAAAGAAGGGGTTTTGTCTGAGCATCCCTGGAGTCTAGGGATCTGGTTCTCCAGGGAAGCCTCAGCTCGTGTTCTCCATCCTTGTATAACTATTGCTACCTCCTCAGCTGCTTACCTTTTCCTCCTTCAATCTGTAGCCTTTAATAAAAGATTTGTTTACATTTTTATGAGTGAAATCGGTCCCTTACCCTTGACCCAACTTTATCACCCCTCAGTGTACAGTTTTGGACCCTTCATGTGTCCCATGTACCATATTAGTTGGGCCTAGTGATTTCTCCAAACTAGAAGTTTCTGTACCCCTTTTGGTACCTACACTTGTGCCCATTCACTACCCTCTTCATCTTCCTGCTGCTGCCCCTCCATTTTCCTTCAGCAGTATCCTTCTCTCTTGGGCTCCCTTGCACTCTCCTCCCCATCCCACACCGGCCCTGTAATCTACCCCATTCCTTTATTCATTTACCCATTCAAACATTTATTAAACAGCAACTGTGTTGCAAGGTGCTATACTAGGCTCTGGTGATACAAAAGAACAAAACATACAAAAAAACAGAACAGTCCTTTCTCCCTGGGGAGTTTAAAATCTTTTAGGGGAGACAAGCACGTGCACACCCCAAGTAAAAAGGTACAAATGAGATATAGAGCGATCACTTCTGGTCACTTGGAGTGGGAAGATGACAGAAATGGCAAGAGTTGAACCTTGGAGGACAGAGAGGGTTTCAGCAGCGTCTCTTGCCCTTTGCCTCTCCCGCTTCCTCCATATAAAACCTAGTTGCTCCTCTCCCTTTCTCTGCTCCCCACCCTGGGTGCTTCTTCTCTTATTTACTCACTCCTGCTTTCTTTTCCATTGATTTCTTATAGACACACTTCTCCCCCAGTCCCAAGTCCCTCTCTTCTTTCCTCTGTACCTTTAATCTGTTTAGTTGTCCAGATTTACAGAACCAATACCTTGGTGGGAGACGCTTTCCCTTTCAGAATAAGAGAAAATAACTTGGGAGATTCAGGGCTTTCATCATGGAAGAAGTAGGCTGAGTGGAGGACAGTGGCATTCAATTTGGCTTCCCCTGCCCAGGCCTCTGGGATTAGGTAGTGCAGCCTTATCCAGTCTTGATGATTTTATGTTCTCTTTGCAGCTTCTGGGAGGGCCTGGATTTTTGCCCAGACTACCCTCACCTGCCCACTGCCAGAGGGTGAGGTCCAAGCTGCTGATCTCAGAGGGGAGGAGCCCTGTCATCTTTTGACTCTTCTGTCCCCTGCTAAGAAGCTGCCAGTCTTTGGGTTGCCAAGATAAATCTTTACTACTCCCTTGGTTTTGCTGTAAGCACTTCCTAGGAAGGAGACCCAGACTTGCGGTGAGGGGTGCTTCCATGGACTGGCTTCCTCTAAGGTTGCTCAAGAGTAAAAGGGACCTGATGGGTTTGAAATGGGGCTCAGGCCCTTTGGTTCTTTTCTGGATTTTTTTCTCTCACTGCATGACCCAGGGCCATTCCCTTCCTTTCCCCCTTCCTTTTCCCCTTCCTCCCATCCTCTTCTTCTTGTCCCCTTTTCCTTCTTTCCCCTTCCCCCTCCCTTCTCCCTTCCTGTGCCCATCTTGCATGTGACTCTTGTGTGTGACTTGAATGTAGAGGAGGAGGGTAGCAGGTGTACCTCTGAACCATTAAAAGTGTTTTCACTTTCCTAAGTCTCTGTCTCCTGTCCTTGGAGTCATACCTTTTAGTCTTGTGCTCTGCACATAATAAGTTGTTGAAGTGAATGTTTGCTGAGTTCAGAATCCCAGGACTGTGTTGAGGTCCAAGAGTCCACCTGATGCTGACATTCTAGGATGATCAAGTTTTGTGTCATGAAAAGAGCACAGAGTTCAAAGGCCCAGGTTTGAGTCCTGGCTTTGACACGTACTCGCTGTGTGATCTTGGGCAAGCTGTGTAGCCGTGTGCCTCACCTCTCTCTTCTGTAAATGAAAACTTTGGCATTAGATGATCTCTAAGGTTCTTTGCGGCTTGAAATCCTAGCATCCTTGTCATCAATTATCAGATGCCATGCAAACACTGCATGTAAAGCTCTGTGCAAGGAACCCACCTTCTCTATACAGAGAAGAAAAAGACTTGTTCTTTGCCTCCTGAGGCTTATAGTCTATAGGGAAGACAAAATATAAAACAATTGTGTTTTCTAACCCCCAAGTCAGAACACACAATTATCCCTCTGTCCTCATCATAATCACATGGACTTTTATATTAGCATATGCAGTGAATCCTCTGGGGTTTTTATTCCTAGGAATGTTGTAGCTTGCAATGACCACCATTGTACAACCTGACAAAGCTAGAGCTAGCTGGAGAAGATGGGACTTTTTCCCAGCAATGACATGGGATTACATGGATGGGGCAAACTCACTCCCAGAGAGGGCTTGCCCCCTTCTTTCCCAAGAGGAGTGTTGTGTCTGTGTCTCTCCAACATTTCAGTGCTTCTACCCCTACCCCAGTCATGTCGCATCCCTCCACTTCCCCCGCTGAATTTGCCCCTGGTGAAGTTTCACACGCTACAGTTCCACATTTTAATGCACATGAAAATGCCTCCTATGAGGCCATTGTCACCTATCTCATGGGCTAGTATGCACATGTTTTCATGAGTAATATTGATATTTCTTCAGTCTTTGAGTCTCTAACTTTTGTGTGGCTATCAATATTTTCTGAAACCTTTATTTCCTTATTGAAATAGTTCTTGACTTTGATTTATTCATTTATTATTTGCCCAAATACTGGAATTTCTGGGACATCTGGATGGGTTAAGGGGAAAATAGGACAGAATTTTTATTGAACACATATTGGACATAGCTAAGTGCTAGAGTAGAGAGTGTACTGGACCTAGAGTCAGGAAGACCTAATTTCAAATCCCATCTCATGTACTTACTAATTATGTGAACCTGGGCAAGTCATTTAACTCTATTTGCCTCAGTTTCCTCAACTGTAAAATGGGGATAATATGTGAGGCCCAAATGAGATAATATTTATAAAAGTATTTAGCACACTGCCCAGTACATAATAGGTGCTTAATAAATGCTTATTCCTTTCCCCCTTATTAAGTATCTACCATATGTAAAGCATTGGTAAAAACTGATAAAAGTTACCTATTGGATTTGGGCAATAAACAATCTCTTCACTCTTGAAGGTTACAGTTTAATACAGGGATGGGATTCTAACACATTCATAGGATCACTGATTTAGACAGGAAGGGACCTCAAAGACCATTAAATTCAACTCCTTCATTTTACAGATGGGTAAATTGAGACACAGAGAAGTTAAATGATTTACCCAGGATCACACAGCTAGTAAGTTGTCTGAGACAAGATTTGAACTCAGATTTTCCTGACTCCAAATCCAGTGCCTTATCCACTATGTCTTCTTCCTTCTTTCATTCAGCAATTGATGGCTCTGGAGGAGAGAGTGAGCTTTCCTGCAGTCCTGATTCACTTAAATCCAATTCACATTCATGTAAGGACATCACCCTCCTCATGTCCTTGGTCCTCTTTGAAAATGAAGGAAAAACAATAAGAAACATTTTTAAGCACCTAAGACTTACAAGTCACCGTGCTAGGTATCATGGATAAAAGGCAAAAAAAAAAAAAAAGAACCACCAGCCACGCTATATTCTTAGGTAATATAACATGTTCTACATTAGAGAGACACAGAACAAATTGCTACCTAATATTTGAAACTGATACTGTCCCAGAAAATTAGGGATGGTTGCCGTGTATATGAATACAAGTAGAACTATCCAGCGATGGAGAAAGTGTTGCCAGAGGATGTGGGTTTGAATCCTTATTGTAATATTTGTTAGTTTGTATGACTGCAGACAAGTCACTGAGCCTCGGTGAGCCTCAGTTCCTTCCAC
This sequence comes from Pseudocheirus occidentalis, assembly GCA_028646575.1. NCBI lineage: Eukaryota > Metazoa > Chordata > Mammalia > Diprotodontia > Pseudocheiridae > Pseudocheirus > Pseudocheirus occidentalis. Next base: position 205,862,422 of record CM053595.1, on the reverse strand, counting down.
TGTAAAACAGAGATAATATTTGTGCTACCCTGAAAGCTACTGAGAAGAAAATGACTCACAAGCTTCAGAGTTTTAGCAGAAATATGAGGTGGTGTTGCTCTGAGGGATACAAACAGTAATTGTTATAGGAGGGAGACAGCACTGTGGGTTAGGGTGATCTGGATAAAGTTCATGAAGGAGGTAAGTTGAGCCTTGAAGAATCAGATGCTCTCAAATCACATCATGAGGACTCATATCCAAGATAACGTAAGGAGCTCTTTCAACTTTATAAGAGTGGGAGCTATTATCCAGTAACAGCCAAATGATATGAACTGACAGTTTTTAAAGGAAGAAATCTGAACTATCAATAACAATATGGAAAATGGCTCTAAATCCCTAATAGCGAAATGCAAATTAAAGCAACTTTGAGGCTCTCCCTTACACCTATCAAGACTAGCAAAGATGACAAAGGAAGAAATTGACAAATGTTAGAGGGGCTTTGGGAAAAGAGGCACATTAGTGTACTGTTTGTTGGTGTAGCTGCAAATTGGTTTAGTCATTCTGGAAAGTAATTTGGAACCATGCCCATGAAGTTCAATCAATAATCAATAAATATTTGTTAAGTACCTATTCTGTGTCAGTCATTGTGCTAAGCACTGAGATACAAAAAGAGGTGAAAGATTATCTCTACCCTCAAAAACTTATAACGGAATAGGAAATTACCAAATTATGCATATAATTTGGTAATTTCCTATTTACAAAGCTATGCCACTACTAGGTCTGCATTCCCCCAAGAAATCAGAGAAAGAGGAAAAGGACTTATATACAATTTTTTTGTAGGAGTTCTTTTCCTGGTAGTGAAAAATTAGAAACTAAGGCAATGTCCTTCTAGCCAGGAATGGCTAAACAAATTGTGCTAATGAATATAACGTATGATTATTGTGAATAATTTCAGGGGAAATGGGGAAGATTTTCATCAACTAATGCAGAGCAAAGTAAATAGAACTAGATCAATTTATACACTATTAACATTATAGAGAAAACAACTTTTAAAGACTTGGACTCTGAAATTGCAATAATAAAACCTGAGTGCAAAAGAGTGAAAATGGAACTTACTGGCAGAAATGATGAACTTAAAGCTAGAAAAAGACGTATATTTTCAGACTAATGTGGGGTTTTGCTTTGCTGGACAATGCATCTATGAAATGAGGGCTTTATTTTTTTTAATTTGCTTAATTAGAAGGGAGGAACTGGAATAGAAGCTATTTTGCATCAGCTTATGTTAAAAAAAGCAGGGGTAGCAATGATGTTCTCAAACACAGTGAAAGCAAAAATAGACTCAGTTAAGAGGAATAAACGGGGAGACTCTATCTTGCTAAAAAGAACCACAGAAAATGAAGTAATATCAATATTAAATATGTATGCATCAAATAGCATAGCATCTAAATTCTTAAAGGAAAAGTTAAATGAATTACCAGAGGAAATAGTAAAACTATATTAGCAGAATACCTCAACTTTCCCTTTTTAAAGCTAGATAAATCTATAAAATAAGAAAGAAGTAAAGGAGATGAATAGAATCTCAGAAAAGTTAGATATGATAGACCTCTAGAGAAAACTGAATGGAAATAGAAAGAAGTACATCTTTTTATCAGATGTACATTTCCTCCACGAAAATTGACATGTGTTGAGGCATAAAACCTTACAGTCAAATGCAGAAAAGCAGAAATATTAAATGCACTCCTTTCAGACTGTAATGCAATAAAAATTACATTTAATAAAGGGCAGTGAAAGCATAGGTTAAGAGCTGATTGGAATCTAAATAATCTAATCCTAAATAATGACTGGGTCAAAGAACAAATCATAGAAATAATCATTTATTTCAAGAGAACAGCAACAATGTGGCAATATTCCAAAATTTGTGGAATGCAGTAAAGCAGTACTTAAGGGAGAATTTGTATCTCTAAATGTGTATGTTAATAAAAGAAAGAACGAACAGGTCAATGAATTGGTCATGCAACTAAAAAATTTGAAAAAGAGCAAATTAAAAGTCTGCAATTAAATACCAAAAGAGAGGTCCTGAAAATTAAAATGGAAAGTTAAAAAACCCCCACCATTGAACTAATAAATAAAACTAGGGGCTGGTTTTATGAAAAAATCAAACACCCCACAATAATAAATTGTCAGTGTAATTTAATTTAAAAAAAGAAAGAAAACCAAATTACTAGTATCAAAAATGAAAAAGGTGAATGCACAACTAATGAAGATGAATTTAAAGCAATTATTTGGAATTATTTTGCCCAATTATATGCCAACAAAACTGGCAATATAAATGAAATGGATAAATATGTACAAAAAGCATAAACTGCTCAGATTAAAAAAAGAGAAAATAGAATACTTAAATAATGCTCTCCCAGGGGAAAAAAAATTGAACTAGCTGTCAATGAACTCCCTAAGAAAAAAAATCACCAGGATCAAATGGATTTACAAGTGAATTTCACCAAAAATTTGAAGAAAAATTAATTGCAGTACTATATGAACTACTTGAAAAAAATAGGTAAAGAAGTCCTATCAAATTCCTTTTATGATACAAATATAGTGTTGATACCTAAACCAGGAAGAGCAAAAACAGAAAGAAAATTATAAACCAATTTCCCTAATGAATATTGATGCAAAATTTTTAAATAAAATACTAGCATGAAAATTACAACTATATATCTCAAATATTTTACACTCTGACCAGGAGAGATTTATACCGGGAATGTAGGACTGATTCAACATTAGGAAAATTCTCAGCATGATTGACCACATCAATAACAGTAACAAAAGACATATGATTCTATTAATATATGCAGCAAAAATAAATACAACACTTGTTTCTATTAAAAACACTAGAAAGCATAGTTATCAATGAACCCTCTATTAAAAGATTAAGTAGTATCTGTCTAAAACCAAGAGTAACCTGTAATGGGGATAAACTAGAAGCCTTCCTAGTAAGATCAGGTGTAATGCAAGGATGCCCATTATCACCACTATAATTTAATATCATACTAGAAATTCTAGTCATAGCAGTAAGACAAGAAAAAGAAATAGAAGGAATAAAAAAGGGAATGAAGAAACAAAACTTTCACTTTGCAGATAATATGATAATATACCTAGAGAATCAGAGAGAATCACCTAAAAACTAGTTGAAACAATGAACAACTTCAACAAAAGTACAGGATAAAAAATAAACCCTCATAAATCATTAGTATTTCTATATACTACTAACAAAATTCAGCAGGAAGATATAGAGAAATTTCACTTGAAATAATTGTGAAAAATATAAAATACTTGAGAGTCTACCTGCCAAGATAAACCCAGGGGCTACATAAACAAAATTATAAAACATTTTTCACGCAAATAAAGACAGATCTAAACAATTAGAGAAATATTAGTTGCTCATGAGTAGATTGAGCTAATGTAATAAAAATGACAACTCTACTTAAGTTAATTTACTTATTCAGTGCCATACCAATCAAACTTAAACTTTATCAAGCTAGGAAAAATAGTAACACAATTCATCTTGAAGAATAGAAGGGCAAGATTATCAAGGAAATCAATGAAAAAAATATTAAGGAAGGTGGTCTAGCAATTCCAGATTTCAAACTATATTACAATGCAGTAATCATCAAACAATCTGGTACTGGCTAATAAATAAAATGACGAATCAATGGAATAGATTAAGGAACACAATACACAATAAGAAATGACTAGAGTAATGTCGTATTTGATAAATTCAAAGAATCCCAATTACTGGGGCAAAAACACCATTTGATAAAAACTGCTGGGAAAATTAGAAAGTAGTATGGCAAAAAATAGGCATAGATCAACATCTTATACCTTATATAAAAAGAAGGTAAAAATGGATAAATGATTAAGATATAAAGAATGCTAAATAAATTGAGGGAGCATGGAAAAAATGTACCTGTCAGATCTATGGATAAGCGAAGAGTTTATGACCCAGTAAGAGATAGAGGAGATTATGTGAAATAAAATAGATAATTTTGATTACATGAAATTAAAAAACTTTTACATGAACAAAATGAATGTAGTAAAAATTTGAAGGAAAACAGGAAAGTGGAAACCATTTTTTGCAACAAGTTTCTCTGATAAAGGCCTCATTTCTCAAATATATAGGAAACTGAATCAAATGTATAAAAAAAAAAGAGAGAGAGAGAAACCCATTACTCAGTTGATAAATGGCTAAAGGATATAAACAAGCCATTTTCAGAAGAGGAAATCAATAGTCACATGAAAAGATGCTCTAATTCACTATTTTTTTTTTTAGTTTTTTTTTTTTTGCTCTTTTGGAGGGCAGTTGAGGTTAAGTGACTTGCCCAAGGTCACACGGCTAGTTTTTTGTGTTAAGTGTCTGAGACTGGATTTGAACTCAGGTACTCCTGACTCCAGGGCTGGTGCTCTATTCACTGCGCCACCTAGCCGCCCCTCTAATTCACTATTGATTAGTGAAATTCACATCAAAATAGTTCTGATATCTGATATAGCTATCAGATTGGCTAACACAATAGAAAAGGAAAATGACAAATGCTGAAGGGGTTGTGGAAAAATTGAGACACTAATTCACTGTTGGTGAAGTTGTAAACTGATCCAATCCTGGTAAATAATTTGAAACTATGGCCAAAGGGCGTACCCTTTGACCCAGTAATACCATTGCTAGAGATCAAAGAAAAGAGGAAAGGACCTATTTACAAAGAGAGAGGGAGGAAGAGAGAGAGAGACAGAGACAGAGACAGAGAGACAGAGAGAAAGAGAGGGGGGAGAGGAGAGAGAGCAGCTCTTTTTGTGATGGCAAAGAATTGAAAATTGAGAGGATGCCCATCAATAGGAGAATGGCTGAACAAGTTATGGTATATGATTGGAATGCCATTGCGCTATAAGAAATGATGAGCAATATACTTTCAGTAAAATCTAAGAAGACTTATATGAACTGATACAAAGCAAAGTGAGCAAAACCAGGAGAGCATTGTATACAGTAATAATAATATTGTAAGGATGATCAACTGTGAGACACTTAGCTACTCTGATCAAGCCAATGATCCAAGACAATTCTGAAGGACTTACAGTAAAAAAAAATGCTATCCTCCTCTAGAGAGAAAACTATTCTGAATACAGACTGAAGAATCCTTTTTTAGAAAACTTTATTTTTATTGTTTTGTGTGTGTGTTTTCTTTTGCAACATGGTTAATATGGAAATATGTTTGGCATGAAATCAAAGTGTTTGATCATCTTAGGAGGGGAGATTTGGGAGGGAGATAGAGAATTTGGAACTCAGAATTAAAAAAAAAAGATTGCTAACTTTTTTGCATAAAATTGGAAAATATTTAATGAAATAAATATAGTTGTTAAATTTTTGTTTAATTAGGAGGGAAAGGTAATAAAAGGGACAGATTAATAAAAATGTTTGTTATTTGAAAAAAACTAAAACATTTAATACTACAAAATATCATACTATGGGAAGCTACAGCAATGTAGCCAACATGTAACATTCATTAAAAAAAGAGAAAGTTTGCAAAAATGCCCTGCTTTTAAGATGTTGGCATTTTGAGATTTCCCATGGATATTAGGCCCAGAACTCCTTGGGGAATCACCCTCTCTAGGAGCTGTGTGAAGCTTTGACCATCTGCCTCCCTGGTTGGGTAGGGAAGGGGGAAGGAAGCCTCTCTCAGAGGAAAGTTGCCTAAAGTGTCTTTGCTGGCTGCTGCTCTGGGGAGAAAGAAAAGCCATATGGCAGGAAGAAGAGCAGAATGAAGGCCCCAGAGGCTCTGAGAGTTAACCCTTCCCAGATGTACCCCTGCCTCTGAGGAGATGGTCTAGTCCTAGCCATTTCCAAACTAATGGTTTTGGGGAGTTAAGAGCTCCTGCCAAAGCTGGGCAAGTGCAGTATAGGTCTGGAGAAAGTCACGGGACCCAGGTGGCTTGTCAGGAGTTACTCCCAGGACAGGGAGGTAGCATGTGGATGCCAGCCATGGCAGGAGCACATGGATGGGAGCATGCCAGGGTTACTGGGCAAAACTGAGTATGTCACATGCTGAGAGGTGGGGCATTTCAAGCGGGCAGAGGGGTGAATCCTGTTAAGTCTGGAGTTCAAGGTGATCCCCTCAGAGTCAAGTCTGATGCTAGCCTAGACATCTTGATTTCCAGCTTTCTTAGTCTTATCTTGAATTGGGGGACCACAAACAGGAGCAAGACCTTTTCTGGAGCAGACATGTGCCCTGGCTCTACTCCAGAGACTGGAGCTTACATAACAGCTGATGAGAAGAGACCATCTCTGCTCCTCCCTGCCAGCTGGGTTACTGAGCAATCATTGCACCACCCTGTCCCTTTATCTAGCAGTGAACATACACCTGGCAGTAGTTTTAGCCTTTATCCTTGCTCAGGCCCTGTTCTCCTCTTACCTATAAAGGGTCTATTTTCTCTTCAGGGCAGACACAGGCTTTTGGGGAGGGGGAATGGTATTTGCCCCCTTGGGGTTTTCAGTGGAGAGAGAGAGATCCATGGAGATGGCACCACAACATGCTTTCCTTTGATCCTAAAACATTAGAGCTGGAAAGGGCCTTTGAGGTCATCTAATTCCATCACCTCATTTGACAGGTGAGGAACCTCAGGCCTGGAAAAGTCAAGAGACTTGAATTAGGACTCAAATCCAAGAAGAGCAGTTCATTGCCCTTTCCTTATACCACATAGGTATAAGCACAAGGCAGAGCTGTGAAGATTGCCTTGAGGCTTCCTAGTTTTCCCTTTCTGAAGGTGATTCCAAGTCCACCTTCAATTGCCTCCTTGCCAAGTACTCAGGATTCCATTTAATCAGAGAGGAAAACAAGCATCTCACAAACTTATTCACATGAGGTATGATGGATGACCATGATTTTCCTCATAGGGACACTTAAAAGGCAGCAAAAAAGAGGAAGGGACTGGGAATCAGTAAGACCAGGGCTCACATCTCAGTCTCTGTAACTTATTAGGTGAAAGTGGCTTGGGGGTAATTAACTTCATTAATTTAATAAGCTTTTATCTAGTACCTGCTAAGTGCCAGGATTGTACTAGATGCTGGGGATGTGAAAGCAGTACCCCGTCCTCCACAAGCTTATAGTCTATCAAAGGGGAACAATATACACACCAATAGCTAAATCCAAAATAAATATATAAAGTATTATGAACGGGGGAAGCTCTAACTACTGAAGGACTTGGGAAAACCTGTGCATAGGAGTTATTACGTGAGCTGGCCCTTAAACAAAGCTATGGACTCTAAGGGAAGGAGATTGGGAGAAAGTGGATTCTAGTAATAGGGGGCAGTCACCTTATCTCTTGAGGCTTCAGCTTCCTCATCTATCACCTGAGAAGGTTGGATGGAATAGTCTTTTAGGCAGGAGAGGGGATGTTGGAGCCTGCTCAAACTGGACCACAAAATCTGATTGTTAAATTTCCAGGGTGAGCAATTGCATCCTGCAAATCGCAAAGGATCTAATTTAGGGCTTGATTTATTGTTTTTGATTGTCTACAACTAAGAACATAGAAGAGAAAATATTAATAATGCAAACTAAACTTAAAAGTGAAAACAATCCCTAACACCTCAGAGAGCTGGTTGTTAAATATTTGCCAGCTTATCCCCACTTTCAGGTCCCTTCCAGTTCAAGCTCCTATGAATTCTATATGAAAAGAAAATTGAGCAGAGGACGGTGCTTAACTTGAAGGTGTACATTTCTAGTGAAGGAAAATCAGGCATCAGAGGGAGACTCACTGGGGAAGGGGAGGAGTTTTTTCCTCTAGCTTCTCAAATATCCACCACATAGATTTTCATGCTTTCTCTATATAAGAAAAACCTCCATAATGAACTTAATCCTCTGACTTTTTAGTTTTAGTCTCCATCCCTAAGGTTAATCAGCTTCCAGTTTCACAGTTCCACATTCTCCTTTCTCCTTTTTTTTTTTTTGCTTTTTTTTTTTGGAGGGGGAGGGCAGGGCAATTGGGATTAAGTGACTTGCCCAAGGTCACATGGCTAGTAAGTGTGTCAGGTGACTGAGGCTGGATTTGAACTCAGAGCCTCCTGATTCCAGGGCTGGTGCTCTATTTACTGCCCCACCTAGCTACCCGCTCCTTTCTACTTTTTAAAAAAAGTGTTCTATTGATGGATCGAAAAAAAATTTTTTGTTGATGGATTTTGTCTTTATAGGGGTCAGCTAGGTGGTGGTGCAGTGGGTAGAGTGCCAGGTCTGGAGTCAGGAAGACCTGAGTTCAAATCCAACCCCAGATAGGTACTAGTTATGTGACCCTGGATAAGTCACTTAACCCTGTTTGCTTCAGTTTCCTCATCTGTAAAATGAGCTGGAGAAGGAAATCACTCCAGCATTTTTGCCAAGAAAACCCCAAGTGTGTGTGTGTGTGTGTGTGTGTGTGTGTGTGTGTGTGTGTGTGTGTGTGTGAGGGTCACAAAGACTCAAACATGACTAAAACGACTGAACAGCAACATTTGTTTTTATAGCATGGTCACTTCTATGGGTGGGGTAAAGAAATCTCTTTCCTTCCAGATCATGTATTTTTTTCTTTTTTTTCTTGTTTATTTACTTTTAGTTTATAAGATTCATTTACAGAATCACTTGAGTTTCGGATTTTCTCCCCTCCCTTCTTTCCCCCCCCCCCCATGGTGGCATACAATCATGTATGGGATCTGCAAACACTTTCACATTGTACAATAGTCTTGTCATATAGAAGTGTTGTAACCAATGGAGCAAATAATGTGAAAAGAAAGAGAAAAAAAAAGAAACAAAAGAAACAAAACCAAACATGGAAGAGAACAATAGCATGTGCTGCTTCAGTCTCCATTTAAACTCTGGTCTTTCTAGATCTTTCTCTTCAGTGTAGGTATCTCCTTCCATTCTGAGACTTGTAGAGTTGTCTTTTAACTGTGCTTGCTGAGAAGAGTCCAGTTTATCAAGGTTGGTCATTACACATATGATGTATCTGTGACTGTATATAAATTTTTCCTGGTTCTGCTCTTCTCATTTAGCATCAATTCTTATAAGCCTCTCCAGGTAAATATGAATTCCATCTCCTTCCCATTTCTTTTTTTTTTTTTTTTAATTTTATCAACTTGTTTTTTTACTTTTAGGTTACAAGATTCAGTTCTAGAGTCATTTGAGTTTTAGATTTTTCTCCCCTTCCTCCCCACCTCCCACCCCTGCCATGGTGGCATACAGTTGTGTACAGGATCTGCAAACTCCTTCACATTGTACAATAGTCTGGTTGTATAGGTGTTATAGCCAAAGGAGTGAACAATGAGAAAAGAGAAACAAAAGCCAAACATTGAAAAGAATGATAGCATGCGTTGCTTCAGTCTCCTTTTAAACTCTGATCTTTCTGGATCTTTCTCTGAATGTAGACATCTCCTTCCATCCTGAGACTTGTAGAGTTATCTTTTAACTGTGCGATGCTGAGAAGCATCCACTTTTTCAAAATTGGATG
>CM053595.1:205746024-205836831 GCA_028646575.1 Pseudocheirus occidentalis | reverse complement strand
TGAATGTAGACATCTCCTTCCATCCTGAGACTTGTAGAGTTGTCTTTTAACTGTGCATTGCTGAGAAGAGTCCAGTTTTTCAAAGTTGGTCGTCACACATATGATGCATCTGTGACTGTGTACAAATTTTTCCTGGTTCTGCTCTTCTCACTTAGCATCAATTTTTATAAGCCTCTCCAGGTAATTATGAAGTCAATCTCCTTCCCATTTCTTATAGCACAATAATATTCCATCACATTCATATACCATAACTTGTTCAGCCATTCCCCAACTGATGGGAATCCCTTAAATTTCCAGTTTTTTGCCACCACAAACAGAGCTGCAATAAATATTTTTGTACATATGGGACCTTTTCCCACTTCTATGATCTCTTTGGGATACAAGCCCAAAAGTGGTATTACTGGGTCAAAGGGAATGATGACACTTTTAAATCTTAAACATAACTATTTACTTAGCAATAAGCAAGACAATAATAACATCACAGGTACTCATTAAAGCAAATGCAAGAATAATAAAATACATCACATTCCAGATATAAACCAGGGTTACACTCTTCTATCAATGCATTCATTATCCGTGGGAGAAAGTGTGCATATACTTAAAGAAATCTGGCAGGGGGGCAGCTAGGTGGCACAGTGAATAGTGCACTGGCTCTGGAGTCAGGAGGACCTGAGTTCAAATCTGGATCAGACACTTGACATATTTACTAGCTGTGTGACCTCGGGCACTAACTTAACCCCAATTACTCTGCCTTCCCTTCTACAAAAAGGAAAAAGAAAAAGAAAGAAAGAAAGAAAGAAAGAAAGAAAGAAAGAAAGAAAGAAAGAAAGAAAGAAAGAAAGAAAGAAAGGAAGAAAGAAAGAAAGGAAGAAAGAAATCTGGCTGGGAAACACATAAAGGAGAAAAATCCATGTGTTCAGGGTAACTCACAAATCTGGACTGCAGGCTTTGATGTCATTAGTACATTCAGGAATATCTGCCTCATACAAAGCTGGTCTTCTGCTAACTGCTTATCTTCTGGTACTCCCTGCCTCTCTGTGCAAATCCTATTCTCAAACTGACAGAATTTTCTGTCTTTTTCAACTCATGTTCACATACCCTTAAAAGGATGTTGGAAAAAGTATAATACTATTGAACTGGTTACCAATTCCCTTTAAGCCAGCAAACTGCAAATCTCATCAGACTGCCATTCTCTGGGCCACACTGAAAAGTGATCAGTCAGGTAGTAAAACAGAGCTCAAAGATACACAACTCAGGTTGACTACTGAGCAAAAGCAAGCAAATCTAACCAGTTCTTTACTCATCTTAATTCTACATTGTCCAATTAAATCTCATCATCTTCTCTACAACAAAACAGCTATATAACCTCTATCCTTTTTTCTGCTTTTTCTTCTCAAACTAAAAAGGGGCAGCAAAGGGAAAGGGGAGAGAAGGGGCAGATTTCCACCTTTGTAGCATTCTAGAATCAATGACACCCCTCCACAACCCCTGGCCCATTTCATGCTGCTTGCCCAGGTCACATTTACTATGCTTGCCTCAGCTGCAAAAATTCCTCTGCCTGAATTTTCTTTCAGTCTCTTCTTTCTGGATGTGTCTTCTTTGTTGCTCTCTCTACCCACGGTCTATTTAAATAGGGCAGGTTTAAAGCTAGAGTAGGGTGAAGGATTCTCCAGTCATTTCACTACAAATTTGAGGGTTATATAGGCTGGAGTGAAGAGAAAGAACACTGGACTTGGAGTCAATCGACCTCCACCCAGTGGGGTGCTGGTAAACATTTAACAGCTGACTCTCTGAATTATGTTTAAATGCATAAAATCAAATACGCAGGAATACAAAGGAAATCAATTAAATTGAGATACAGTTATCAAAGTATTTTTCTTTTTCTTTATTTTCCCCAAAATATTTTTCAAAAACAAATTCATGATCCCAGGTTAAGAACACTTACTTTAAGGTATTGCCCAGGTCAGGGCAGCTAGGTAGCAAAGGAGGACCTGAGTTCAAATCTGGTCACAAACATTTGATACTTACTAGGTGTGTGACCTTGGGCAAGTCACTTCATCCCAAATGCCTCTATCCCTCCCCCCAATAAAAAAAGGTATTGCCCAGGGCACCAGAGATTAAGTGACTTGTTCATTGTCACATAGCTAGACATATCAGAAGTAGGACATGAACATAAGTCTCCTGACTCCAACTGTCCCACTATTAATTACCTTCACTGTCATATACTGCCTTTCATATGTAAAACAGGGACAATAATTCATGCATTACCAGGCTGTTTTGAAAAAAAATTTGTAAAGCTTTAAGGGTCATATAAATGCAAGTTATTATGACTTCTCTGTGTCTGATTTTCCTCATCTATAAAATGATCTCTAAGGTTTTTCCTAATTGACATTTCACTGAAAGTAAGGAAATGTATCCTCTAGTCTTAAAATTCAGACGTTGGGTTTTATGTCCCTGGTCTGGGCCTGCAGGTTTTCTACCACGGAGTAAAAAGCAAAAGACATCTATAAATAGTGTTGGAGGAGCACTTTGGCCTAGTCCTAAAGCTGCTGGGGGATGAGGGGCACCTCTGCATCTGGGAAACATCTGCAACAAGTGAAAAGGTACAAAGAGAGTAACAGACAGGACTCATTCAATAGCCTTTTCTGAGCCACTTAAGTGCAGGAGGTAAAGGGCGCAGAGTGATGGGAGTCTCGTTGGATCTGCTGTCGGAAAATGCCTGATTTCAAATCCTGCCTCCAGTGCGTGGCCCTGGGCAGGGTTATTCACCCTCTCTGAATCCCAGTTTCCTCATCTGTTAAGTGGGGATAGTAATACCTGCAGTACTGACAGGGTCGTGATGAGGCTCAAATAATGGAGGTAAAATATTCAAGTTCTAATTGTATATACTGTAATCATGCAATTAAGAGTTCTACCCTTCCCCTTGTAGGATTAGTACTCCTAGTCCAGTGCTATAGATGGGGAAACGGGGAAACGGGGAAACCCAGAGAGGTTTGCCCAAAGAGCTCATTGGTAACCTTAGCTCCAGAAGTCCTGAGTTACTCACTAGGTTCAGATCTAGTGAGTAACTATATCTTTACAAATAAGCCAAGAGTTAGAGTCATTTGTACAAGGAACAGAATTTGCCAGGCAGCACATAAGGGAAGGGGGCTTCAGAACAAGAAAAAAGCCAAGCGTACGTCTGCTTTGAAGGAGATGCAAAAAGGAAGGGCTCTAGAATTTGGAGGTCATTGAAATGTAATTCCATCATTTTACAGACAAGGAAACTGAGGCCCAGAGAGGTTAAGTGACTTGCCCAAGATCAGTAATAGAGAAGGGCCAAGGATTTGAAGTCAGGTCCTGTGACTCCAAGTTCAGAAGTATTTCCACTGCATCAAGTGGCAAAACCAGGATTCAAACCCAGGTTCCCTGACTTTCCCTGCCTCACACCCACCATAAAGATTCAGCAAGATCTTAACAGTTAAGTGGGATAGTGGATAGATCACTGGGCCTGGAATCAGTTGGACCTGAGTTCAAATCTGGTTTTAGACATTTGCTATCTGTGTGACCCTGGGTGAGTCACTTCACCCTGTTTGCCTCAGTTTCCTCATCTGTCAAATGAGCTACAGAAGGAAATGGCCAATCACTGTAGTATCTCTGCCCAGAAAACCCCAAATGGGGTCATGAGTAGTGGGACATGACTGAACCACAAGCAGCAATACAAAGCTCCCCTTTACTAAAGGGCTCTTTTCCTCACATTTATTCGAATTTCTACAGCACTTTAAGATTTAATCCCTCACAACAACCCTATGTGATGTTTTAAATGAACTGGGGCCCATTTCTTGATCTCTCGTGTGCCTCAAAAATCTCTGTGCATGGAAGAAAGAATACTGATCTCCTTGCTTAATTAAAGCTATGCGTCAGCAATAGCTAACCTATTCAAATTCTGTACTGTTACCTGAGTTCCCATTGTCAAGGGGCTCTTTTCATAGAAGGCAATAAGCTTGTAACCAGCCTCTAGCCCTCTGAATCCCAGGTTACAAGTTGATCAGAGGGTGGCTAGATGGTGCAGTGAACAGAGCACTGGCCCTGGAGTCAGAAGGACCTGAGTTCAAATGCAACCTCAGACATGGAACACTTACTAGTCGTGTGACCTTAGGCAAGTCATTTAACACCAATTGCCCTGCCCTCCCCTCCTGCCAAAAAAAAATACAAGTGGATCAGAATATACCAAGGAGGTGGTTTCTTCCTCCCTTCCTTCCCTCTTCAGTCCCAATATCTCCTATCCTCCTCCCAATATTTTCCTCTTTCTCATCCCTCTCTTGAAATGTGTATGCTAAATTCACCTTCAAAGTGTCTGCCTCTTCACTGTCCTCAATCCCTAGCTCCTTCTCTCCTCTGATTATACTCATCAGGAATTGCTTCAGCACCAACATATTTCCTATTGTTACTAGATCTGCTCCTTTCTGTCTTTGGAGGTTAAGAGAACCTGAGCTCAAACCCAGCTCTGCTGCTTACTGACCCTGTGTGACCCTTTCTCATCTGTAAAGGGATGGGGCCAGACCTCTGATGACCTCCGGGGTCTCTTCCAGCTCTAGAGCTATGATCTTGAAGCTGATGCAGGGCCTGGCTGACTCCAAGAAGTAGCATCTGCTGAAGAGCTGGTGGTATCCAGAACTGGTAGTGCTATGGGACCCAGAGGGGAAAGGAGAAGCTAGGAAGATTTGGAAGATTTCCTCCTCTCTCTTTGGCCAGACTGCTCTGTAGCAGCTGCAAAGGGAAGCAAGTGTTTGATTCCTTGGCAGGAAAGGTATTTGAAGGGAGAGCAACTTGAGAACTGGCATATGTAAATGGGTGGTTTATTTGGAGACCAGCCCAGGAGTTATAACTGAGGAAGAAAAGGATGGGTGACTTGGTGTTATGGGAATCTGAAGATCTTCCCTGCCCTTTGATAGGCTTAAGTAGCTCTGAGAATCATCCCTGATTTGAAAGTATACTCTGCCCCCTAATAGGCTGAATGTGGTCATGTGGAGTCTGTGGCAGGAGCCTTGTTTTTCAGGAATGCCCACGCCTTATTGCTTTGTGATTGGTCAAGAGGGTGGTGACATTCTCTGATCCAGGAGAAGGCTATATATACCCTGATGTGAGCTTTTGCTTTGGGGCTCACTTTGAGAAGAGTTGTGTGATTTGGCCAAACTCATATGAGCCCCCGGCTTTGAAAACCGAGATGTTGATGCTTCCCTCTCTGGTAACTGACTAGGTATGGATGTGACGGTCAGAGGGTTGGAAGCCTGTCTGCTGATCTGTTTCTCTGTCTGCTTGTAACTTCTGCTTGTAACTTCTGTTTGCATTCTCTGAAGTTCAGGGTGTTGACTTTTTCCCCTGAACTAGATAAATGATATGTGTTTGATTGATTAAAGTGAGACTGTTAACCCATTTTGAGTTGCTTTCCTTTAGAAAAGCAGATTTAAGAGCCTGTGCTAGCAGCTGTCCTGGGAATGCTAGGGTGCTTGATGATACTTGGGTATGGGTATGATCTGGGTGTGTGCTATAGTGAGCCAGCACAATACCTGACACCTTAATAAAAAATAAATAAATAAATAAATAAAGTGCTTAATAAATGTTGATTAAATGACAACTGATTGCAAAATGAAAATATAGATTAAACATTTGTACAAAGCCTGGGAGCCTTGATAGTGTATTAGGGATTGGTAGTATACCAGTATCTATGATGAAAGGCCATTAAGATCAGATTCTATTCAGTACACTGTGTCTAAATTGGGGGGGGGAGGGGTGTAACATGCAACCTCCAGGCCACATGTGGCCCTCGAGGTCCTCAAGTGTGGCCCTCCAAATCTAAACTTCACAGAACAAATCCTTTTATTAAGACCCCTAGTCTTGGGGCAGCTAGGTGACACAGTGAATAGAGCACCAGCCCTGGAGTCAGGAGGACCTGAGTTCAAATTTGACCTCAGACATGTGACATACTTACTATCTGTGTGACCTTGGGCAAGTCACTTAACCCCAATTGCCCTGCCTTCCCCCCTCCAAAAAATAAAAAAAAAGACAAAAATGTAAAAAGACCCGTGGTCTAAATCATTGGACTTCTGAATAAATGCAACATTTATTAAGTGTTTACTATGTGCAAAGCACTATACTAGTCACCAGAGATATAAACAGAAAAGCAAGACACTTTCGTGGGTGCAAGGAGTTACATTAAAACGAGGGAGATCATACACGTAGGAGTTGTCAGTTGTATATCAGATGGGGAGGTAAGAGCTGGAAGGGTCCTCAGAGGCCATCTTATCCGACAACTATTTTTTTGGAGGGGGAAGGCAGGGTAATTGGGGTTAAGTGACTTGTCCAAGGTCACACAGCTAGTAAGTATGTCAAGTGTCTGAGGTCAGATTTGAACTCAGGTCCTCCTGACTCCAGGATCAGTTTTCTATTCACTGCGCCACCTAGCAGCCCCAACTCCTTTGTTTTATCGATAAGGAAACCAAGATCCGGTGAGGTTAAAAGAGGACAAGTTAGCAGCGAGGCAGATAGTAGCCTGGCACACAGGAGGGACTTAATAAATATTGATTGATTTTCATTAATCTTCCATACTGCTTTATAATTCTGAAGCATTTGATGATACCAAGGACTCTGACCTCTAGAATCTTCTTTTTCTGTTCTTCCATAGCTGTGGCTGCTGAGGAGGTCAGAGCTGCTGAGCTTCCTCCTGAGCTCTGTTCCAAAAGAAAGAATGCCCAGAGGACCTGAGTTGACCTAAAGCACTGGGAAGCTAGGTGGCATAGTAGCTGGAGTGCCCACCCCCGGGGTTGGGAGGCCTGGAGTTCAAATGCAACCTCACACAGCTGTGTGACCCTGGGCAAGTCACTATTTGCCTCAGTTCTAAATCTATAAAATGAGCTGAAGGAAATGACAAATTTATCCCATATCTTTGCCAAGAAAACCCCAAACAGGGTCATGGAGAGATGGACACTGAAACAATTCAATAACAACAGAAAGGTACTGGGCATCATAACAGGCAGGGGACCAGATCGCTGTTCCCAAGTAGGCCTCATCTCCATAGCGACAGCATCACATCCCTCAAGGAGAAATCCTCTGGTCTGGAAAATTTCAGTTCCAATTTTCCCCTCTGGTGACAGCTGGGCAGTTGATCAAGAAGCCAGGGAGAGCCAAAAAAGGCTTGGCATTCAAGTGTGACACAAGGTCTTAGGGCAGACGGTTTTGACCTTTCTTACCCTTGGGACTCCCATGGAAAACAAACAGTTCCTACTATCCATTCCCCAACAAGGATCCTGTGTCATCTTCTTTGTCAGATCTGATAGAATGAAGCAGACTCTGTGATAATCCCATCACTTGAGGTTTCATTCCAGGGCTGGGACAAAAGCAGAAGGTCAGTACAATGCTATGCCATCTCCCACAGGTGAAACCGAGTCCAGGCTGACTACATGATCAGGCTGCCCCAGAAACCTCATTTTCCCGAATGTGGGCACCAATCATCAATGAAGAGACAAGAACAAGCACAGAAACATGGCTTTCTAGGCAACCTGAGTTTCTAGAGGGAGGAGACAACCTCTGAGGCAAAGGGAGAAAAAAATTTTAATTGAATGATGAACTTCAGTTGGTACTTACTATGTGCCAGATAGTTTACAATTATTATCTCAATTGATGCTCCCAACACCACTGGAAGGTGGGTGCTACTATTATCCCCATTTTACAGATGAGAAAACTGAGACAAACAGAGGTTAAGCACCAAGGCTTCAGTTGCAAATCAATTGTATGTACAATTATAAGAACTTCTTTCCAGACTTACATGAACTGATGCAAAGTGAAGTGAGTAGGACCAGGAGATCACTGTTCAAAGAGCAATACTGTATGATAAACAACTGTGAGTGACTTAGCTGTTCTCCACAATACAACATCCCAAGATAATCCCAAAGGACTCGTGATGAAAAATGCTTTCCACCTCCAGAGAAAGATCTGATGGCATCTGAATACAGACTGAAGCAGGCTATTTTTCACTTTCTTTCTTTCCTTTTTTTTGTTTGAGTTTTTTTCCACAAAATGACTAATATGGAAATGTTTTACATGATTGCACATGTATAATCCATATCAGATTGTTTGCCATCTCCGGGAAAGAATGGAGGAGGAAGGGAACAGAATTTGGAACTCAAAACTTTTTTTAAAAAGGCATGTTAAAATTTGTTTTTATATGTAATTGGAAAAAAGTAACATTATTTTTTAAAAAGAACTTCTTTTTAGACAACATATTCAATTTCCCCATTCCATCCAAAACTTTCACCTGAATTTGCTAATCAAAATGAACTATTCTGCAGTTCCTTTCCTAAGGAACAGGGCAGCTAGGTGACACAACAGGCAGAGCACCAGGCCTGGAATCAGGATCTGATTCAGTCTTTTGTTGTTCAGTCTTTTTTTCGGTCGTGTCTGACTCTTCATGATCCCATTTGGGGTTTTCTTGGCAGAGATACCATTTCCTTCTCCAACTCATTTTATAGATTTAGAACTGAGGAAAAGAATGACTTGGCCAGGGTCACATAGCTGGTAAGTGTCTGAAGTCAGATTTGAATTCAGGAAAAGGAGTCTTCCTGACTCTAGGTCCAGTTACCTTGCTGCCCCAGAAACAAGAAGACTTGAGTTCAGATCTGACCTCAGACACTCACTAGCCGTGTGATGCTGGACGAGTCACTTAATCTCTGTTTCCTCATCTGTTAAATGGGGAAATAATTGTAAAGTACCTGGCACGTGGTAAGTGCCATAAAAATGATAGCTACCATCACTATTATTACTACTGTTTTCTTTTGAGCAGGCTAGAAGTGGGGAAGAGTAAGGTACACTTCAGGAAGAAGGAACACCGAAGGGTTTGAACGACCCAATCACTCGACTGGCCATGAATGAATGATATTCCACTAATACATTAAATTAGAGCCTAGCACTCAACCTGGGGAAAGGGGGAGGTAAAAGTTCTTTCCTCTTTCCTGCATAAAGCAGTCTCTAGGCTAATTCTCTCAACTTTCC
Organism: Pseudocheirus occidentalis; assembly: GCA_028646575.1. Classification (NCBI taxonomy): domain Eukaryota; kingdom Metazoa; phylum Chordata; class Mammalia; order Diprotodontia; family Pseudocheiridae; genus Pseudocheirus; species Pseudocheirus occidentalis. Next base: position 205,827,804 of record CM053595.1, on the reverse strand, counting down.
CTCAGTACTGTTTCTTTTTCAGAAGTTTTATTTTTTATATTTCCATTCTCAGTATGGAAAACATACGCCATGTCCCAGGGTGCTGCTGACTACTTCTCCCCTGAGGGCTCTAGAGGTAACCCTGAGGAGTTGCTGTCATTGAGGAGCGCACACTGGGTTTCTGCTCAGTTAACACTTTCCCAATATCAATTAACTAACTAACATTAATTGGCTTTTACAAAGGAATGTTGATTGAGAAGTTAGAGAGAAGACCAAAGTACAACATTTCTCCTGAACTGGGAGGTGCGCTTTCCCTCTACACATCTACTCAGTCCCTAAGGAGAGCAAAATTCAAAATGTTTGTGACAAAGTACAAAATGCCAACACCATTCCACAAGCGTGTGTCTTGGGGCAGGAAAATGCCTTGGGAGTCCTTTTCTCTCTTTGAGGGGTTTCCATCAGGTTTAGTTCTGAGTGTAGCATGGTTAGCTGGCTTGGTTCCTTGCCGGGTTGGGTCAAGCAGATCGTTCCTCAGGACTGTTGTATGGTCTCTTCTTCACATAATTCAACTATTGCTGTCACTGGGTCTGTGACTCTGGCTGTAGGTAAGATATCAGAAGGCTTCGGTGAGTATTACAATCTTGCAAGTTGCCTGTGGATGGATCCCCCCAGTATCACTGGTCATCTGGGTGCTTATATCTCAGGACATTCATTCTCCTAAGATCAGGAAAGAAGAAAGACACTAGGCACAGAGGTGCCAGAGGTTTTCATGGACACGTGAAGTTGGGTGTAGAGACAAAGCACTTGAAGTTGGGAGCTCTTCCCCACCGTGCACAGGCTTCCATCAATTCTTCCTCCTCAGAATCCATTAGGGAAGACAGTGAATCTTCTTGAATCTTTTGCATTCATACTCAGTTTTGACTCAGCAGACACACAGTGAGCTGACAGGGGAAAGTTGGAAGATACCTATGCATGCTCTGAAGTCAGAGGAAGGGCTTTTTCAATAACCTCACCAAGTTTATATTAGAACCTGGTAGGCCCTGATGTTGGGAAAGATTGAAGACAAAAGGAAAAGGGGCGAGCAGAGAGAGTGTCATGGAAACAACAGACTTTGGACAGACTTTGAGAGATGATGGAGGATAGAAGGATCTGGGCCTTCTCTGGTCCATAGGGTCACAGAGAGCTAGATACAACTGAAATGAGTGAACAACAACAAATGAAGAATACAAATGATTTGCCCCAAATTATACGATAGTCAGGGGCAAAAACCAGGATATAAACTCAGGTCTTATGGTCCCAAATCCAATACTCATTTTCTTCTCCAAGCTGCAACTCCATATGAGCCCCATATGGAGTAGTGATGTATATGTTTGTGTATGTTGTCAACACTTCTTACTCATGCAACTTCACGTGGCTTTATTTTTAAACCTTTTGAAATAGAATAGAAACACGTTAAAAAAAACAGCAGTGAACCAACCATCATCCCACCATGAGTGGGCACCTAACAAACAGCAGTATCTCAGATCACCATCAATCATCATCAATCATCCCCTCACATTTACTTAGTACATTAAGGTTTATTATACACATATAATATAATGATCAGTCTGTGTAACCTCATTACGGACCCAAAAGAAACTGAGAGGAGATACTTAGCAGTCACACTTCTGTTCTTTGTCTAGGATGGGGTAGCCACACACTTATTTTGTCGCAGGGTAGGCTGGCATGTGGGCTAGCTGATTTACTGTGCAAAGAAAAGATTAGACAAACTCCTAACTGTACCTATAGGAAAAACACTAACCTTCCTCATTCAAGTTCACCCTGGCCTCTCTGCTTCTCATACACATTTGGTGCCAACTACTAGCTCAAGTTCTTTTTATAAGGGTACTGACTACTGTCAGAGTTAGTTTCCCCTTGAGGCCATAGAAAAGGTAGAGGTTAAGGTCAAGGAGACAAGCCACTCAGGAATCTCTGACATCAGTTTTGCCTCTAATTGCATATCTGGGGTACCCTAGACCCTGGCTCACAACTAGAATTAGCACGGGGCTTCCAGGGCATTATCTCAGGCACCAGATCATGGGGGAAGAGATGTCTCCTTCCCTATCCTGCACAACGCCAGCAACCTGACATCCCTCATTCATCCTTTTTCTCTCTGGTCCACTTTCCCACCAATATTGGTTGCCCCTTCCCACCATGTGCTACCTCCCCTGGTGACCCTGAGCAAAAGAGACAGAGGGAAGGATTGAAGATGGCAGCAGGGGAGTGTGCCAACTCCTGGCCCTGTGGGTCAGTGATTACAAGAGAAGAAGCCTTGGAGAAGACTCCAGAAGATGTGACACCTTTGAAAGGACACTAAATTTCAGTCATCTAGGAACCTCCAGTTCACACTCCATCTTCTCCAGTACGTTCAGTGCCTGGCTCAGTATTCTCTACTCCAACATTGGTCCCTTCAAACACCCTGGCTTCCCAGTTCAACTATTTCCCCAATCCACTTAATCTCTGTCAATGTCAAACCCATGCAGCCACACAGAGGAATGGCCATATGTTCAACACTCCTTCCCCTCCCCACACACATACCTGAATTGAATTGGCCCCAGGTGCCAGAATTCCTAGGTTTTTCTAGACCTCACAGGACCTTATTTTCATGTAAAAAACAGAGGGACAGTTTAGGGCTACACTTTTGGGCACTCCATTCTTAGTCTTAGCACAATGCCATGCTCCTGAATTATCTACACTTCCAGTGGCAAATGGGTAAAGGGAAAGAACATCAGCCCCACCCTTCTTGCTTCTCTCTACTCTGTGGCAGCCCAATAGCAGCCTGCTCAGGAAGCATTAAAGTCCTGGAAAGAGACCCCCTCCCATCAGCCCTTCTGAGGTAGAATGGTCAGATTTAGCCCCTTCTTTAAAGGCTGAGGGTGTGGGGAAAACATCATCAGAAACAGACTAATTGATGAGTTCAGAGATGTAGTCATAGGGTACCGTGCCATCTGCTTGCATTCTCATCTGGCTTCTGACTCACTGCTTCTCTCCTCTCCTGGCTTTGCTCCTGACTCTCCTAACTTCTCTATTCCCCCGTAGTCTTTTCACCCTGGAAGATGCCTCTTCTTCTGAAGCCTTCTCACCCTCCACCCTGCAATTTTATCCTCTGATTGAATTTCCCCCAAAACCTCCATTTTGAGGATGTATCCAGACAAGCTTCATGTTCACTGCCCTCCTGACTTTCCAGACTTCTTCATGCTCCTGAGCAGGTACCTTCTCCCTCATGACCCTCCATCCTTCACTTTTCAGCCCCCTGTTATACATCGTCTTTACTGTTAGAATTTAAGTTCCTTGAGGACAGGAACTTTCTTTTTGCTTTGGTTTGTATATTCTCACCGCTTAGCACAGTGCCTAGGACAGAGTTTAATAAATGCTTGTTGACTTGGCTTCTGATTTGTAGTCATAGGTATATGGGATATTCTTAACTCATAATTAGTGCATGGTAAATTCAGTACGAGTAGCTTGTTTATTCTAAACATCAGGTGAGAGGTAGGACAGTGGGCCACTCACCGCCTACAAGCCTAGCAGGCAGCTAACTCCTGTCTGAATGACGTATGTATTGCTGTCCTCTCCCCACTTACCTAGCTCCTTGCCCCCAGCCCCTACAAAGAATCAGGACATAAAGCTGGGAGCCAGGTGGTTACTGAACAGAAACCTATCTTTACCATTGCCTTTGGTTTTATATCAACAAATTAGTCTGAAATGGGGGGGAGGAGTTTTGAACTGAAAAAAAAAAAGTTCTCTGTGCTTTAAAAAATATATAGTTCTCTTAATGTGAAGAGCATCTTTCTTCCCTCGTCTTCTTTGAACTAGCAAGGCTGCTCACTTTTCACAGATGAATTTGATTAATCAGAGATTGAGTTGAATACCAAAGATCATCTTAAATCTAGAAAAGGCCTTAAGAGCTCACCTGGTCTAAGAACCTCAGGAAACCGAAGCCCAAAGAGGTCAGAATAATCACCCAAAGGTCTCAAAGCTGGTAAGCAGCAGAGAGCTCAGGTTCTCATAGTGAACACGAATGGGCCATGTAAATATTGATGAATGGATATAGAGCCCTTGTCAGAAATGGAAGCCCATGACCAACTTAGTCCGCCACATTTTTGCAAAAGAACACTAGATCTATATGGCATAGGAAACCTGTCTTTCTCCAGGAATAGACACAATGCAAGTCCATTTCAACTGTGTGGACTATATTCTCCTCCCTCAAAAAAGGAATCCTCTTTCAGACGTATGCAGTCTAGATCTTTTTACTGGAATCCCAGTCAAGGTCTCCAGATCTATTGATTTACAGGCTCAGGCATTTCTAACTCTTTGCAGAAAGGTATGGAATACTCATAGCAGAATGGAAATGAAGGAAACTAGGAAGTTACTTTTGGGCTTCTATCAAACTGCCCAATAATCACAATGGGAAAGGAAAACAAGTGAGCTCACAGGGCACAAGACTTGTCTTGTCAGGTGGCACCCTTATGCCCATGTTAGCTACATCAGTGAACCTTGGTTGGAGCTAAGGAAAGGTTCTGCTACTACTGTCAGTGCTGAGTCGTTGGAACAGTGGAGCTGGCCAGGAAGGTCCAAGTCTGGCAGTTACATGGCAATGGAGGTTCTGACTGACTTGGTGAGGATACAAAGCCCATTGGCACAGAATCCCCCATCTGCCTCTTCTATTTTTGAGCAGAGTAGTCCAGACTAGAGGCCCAAGTATCTCTGAGAATATTCATACAATCTTCCCTCCTTCATCCCCTCCCTCTTTCCTTCCTTCCTGGGACAGAGTAGAGTCTTAATGTGAATCAAAGGACTGTGATCACCGACAAGTCACTTAAGCAAAGTCACTTAAGCCTCCCCCAGTCTTACTCTCATTTCCTTAGGTGTATGCATTAGACTAGATGGGCTCTGAGATCCCTTCCAGTCCTAGATCTAGGACTACCTAAATGTGAGACATTACATTTACAATTGTTTCCCTCCCTAAAGTGATCCATAATGCCTGAAATTCTTTTAACTGAAGAAAAAGCTCTAATTCCTCCTTTGGAAAGAAAAGGCTTGTAATGAATTTAATTAAGCAGCAAGATACTTAGTATCTGGACACCTAATAGTTGACTGAGTTCCTGTTTTCACAGGGAGGAGGGGCTTAAAGGGATAAACCTGAATGTAGACAGAATGCCACAGATGATAAAAGGGGTAGAATGGTTGTGAGAACCGAAAGATAAAGTTGGCTGACTTCATAACTTTGTCCCCAGCCTGCTGAGGAGATATTTTATACCCTGACCCACCCACCCTACATCCACACACCTTAGCAGGTGGTACCCCAGAGTTGTTTTAATTTGCCTTTATCTTAGCAGCAACTACACTGGTAGACCAAAGTCCCTGAATTTACCCGGTATCTTAATTATGGCATCTTACTGGCTCCATTCTGTTTGGCTCACCAAGCTTGTTCTAGTTTCACTCTGAAGTTTACATTTAAAGAATATTCGAAAAAAAAACTTTTTGATAAGTCCTAGATGTGGATCTGGCTAGCTATGGACTCTTAAAAGTTCAGGTCTCTATAACATTTGTCTAAAAGCTTGAGGGCATCATTTAAACAGCAAGTTTCCCAAGGCACTAGAGCCAATCCCTCTGATCAAGACGGAATAAACCACATACCATTGGCTAGTCTTACCTCGTCCCCACATTTATGCATTCTTGACTCCTGTCTTCCTGACTTTTGCTAATCCTACCCCTCTCTCTTAGTGCTAACTTTCCACTTGTCCTCTTATCCACAATTCTGGAGCTGACAGTATTTTGTTTCATATACCTCTTGCTACCCATCTCTGTGTCTTAAGAACATAGATCTTATATTCATAGCTAGAAAGGACTTTGAAGGTCTAGTCCAATCCCACTCATTATACACCTAAGGAAAGAGCCCAGAGAAGTGATTTGCATACAGGCTTTTTTTTTTTTAATGTTCCCTGTAACCATACTTTTTCATTTATTTTGACATTCATTAAAAAAACTGAGTTCTGAAATGTCCCTCCCACCTACTCTTCCCCCACCAAGAAGGCAAACAATGATATCTATTATATATGTGAAATCATGCAAAACATATTTCCATATTAGACATGTTGAAAAAAAGCAAGAAAAAATAAAGTAAAAAAGTTATGCTTCAATCTGCACTCAGAATCCATCAATTCTTTCTCTAGAGAGGGATAGTATTTTTAGTCTAAGTCCTTGCCTTGGATCACTGTACTGATTAAAAGATTTAAGTCATTCACAGTTGATCATTTAACAATATCACTGTTATTGTGTACAATGGTCTTTTGGTTCTGCTCACTTTACTTTGCATCAGTTCATATAAGTCTTCCCAGGTTTTCCTGAAACCATCCTGCCATTTCTTTTTTTTTTTTTTTTTTTTGCTTTTTGGAGGGCAGTTGGGGTTAAGTGACTTGCCCAAGGTCACACGGCTAGTTTTTGTGTTAAGTGTCTGAGGCCGGATTTGAACTCAGGTACTCCTGACTCCAGGGCCGATGCTCTATTCACTGCGCCACCTAGCCGCCCCCATCCTGCCATTTCTTATAGCATAACTGTATTCCAATCACATATCATAACTTGTTCAGCCATTCCTCAATTGATGAGCATACCCTAAATTTCCAATTTTTGCCACAATATGAGCTGTTAAAAATATTTTTGTACATGCAGCTCCTTTTGCTTTTAATTTTGTCTCTCTGGAATAGAGACCTAGTAGCGTATTGCTAGATCAATAGGTATGCAGAGTTTGGTTGCCCTTTGGGCACAGTTTCGAATTGCTCTCCAGAATGGCTGAATCAGTTCATAACTCTACCAACAAGGGCGGCTAGGTGGCGCAGTGAATAGAGCACTGGCCCTGGAGTCAGGAGGACCTGAGTTCAAATCCGACCTCAGACACTTAACACACACACACACACACACACACACACACACAAAAAATTAGCCATGTGACCTTGGGCAAGTCACTTAACCCCAACTGCCCTCCAAAAAGCACAATAAATAAATAAATAAACAAACAAACAAATAAATGAAGAACTCTACCAACAGTGCATTAGTGTTCCAATGTTTCCACATCCCCTCCAACATTTGGCATTTTCCTTTTTTGTCAGATTAGCCAATCTGATAAATGTGAGGTGGTACCCCAGAGTTGTTTTAATTTGCATTTATCTAAATATCAGTGGTTTGGAGAAATTTTCAAATGATTATAGACAGCTTTGATTTCTTCTTCCAAAAAATGAATGTTTAGATCCTTTGATCATTTATCATTTGGGTAATGACCCATATTTTTGTAAATTTAGCTCACTTCCCTATACATTTGAGAAATAAGGCCTTTATCAGAGAAACTTACTGTAAAAAGTTTTTTCTAGTTTCCTGCTTTCCAATCTTGGCCACATTAGTTTTGTTTGTGCAAAACTTTTTAAATTTCATGTAATCAAATTTCTTCCTTTATCCATAAGTCTAACAGGTAAAATTTTTCATGCTCTATTATTTGCTTATATCACACTTTGTGTCTAAATCATGCATCCATTTTGGCCTTCTCATGAGCAATTGATACTTCTCTAATTTATATGTCTTTAAGTAGTGGGAATAGTGTTTTGTACTTGTATTCATATAGTTCCTAGGTTTGTCTTGGCAGGTAGACTTCCAAGTATTTTATATTGTCTACAAGTTATTTTAAGCAGAAATTTTCTAGGTGGAGCCAAGATGGAGGCGTAGACATTTTCTATCTTTTTCTGCTGTTTTGTTGGTAGTATATAGAAATGCTGGTGATGTATGTGGTTTTATTTTATTTCCTGTAACTCTTTTGAAGTTCATTGTTTCCAGTTGGTTTTTAGTTGAATCTAGGGGTTCTCTAACATCATTATCATCTGCAAGTTTTGTTTCCTCATTGCCTATTGCAATTCCTCCAATTTCTTTTCCTTTTCTTATTGCTATAGCTAGCATTTCTAGGACACTACTGAATAACAGCAGCAATAATGGACATACTCTCTTCATGCTTGATCTTATTAGGAAGGTTTCTAGCATAGCTGTTACAGGTAATGGTTGTTCTTGGTTTTAGATAGATACTACTTATCACTTTAAGAAAGGTTCAACTGCCTAATATTTATTTTGCACTTAACAAAGAATATTCCCCAATTCTGCTAGGTTAGGCTCTCCTCAATTTATTTTTTGAAGATGGCTTTTTTTTCTCCATGAGAATTTATCAGTTTTTTAAGAATCGTGAAACACTATACTCTGTGTTAACTTGTTTACTATTTAGTAATTCTTGTGACTACTACTTTTGATCTTTAACATATATTTACTCTGGGCTTCCAATAAGATTTTGTAAAAACAGTCTCCAGTCTTCCTATAAGTCTTTGAATTTTAATTTTTACTCTCAATATTTCCCAAATTAAAACTTACATTTAAAATTTTTTTTCTAAAATTACATAATTTCACAAGAGGTTCCTTTGGTTTTCCATCTCCCACCAAAATGTTTATTTATTCATTCTTCCCTATCACCTCCCCAATGGAATTTAAGCTCCTGGAGAATGGCAGCCTCATTATTGTTTTTAATCCCAGTAGTAATGTAGCATCTTGCACGTGCTTAATAAATGCTTGTTGGTCAATTGATTCACTTGGAAATGATTTTGTGATTATTATTATATTGGTACCTATCCACATTACTCTCTTGCAGTCCTTCCTGTTAACTAATAAGGACCAAAGTAAAGTGTTTTACCCTTTCCTGTTTACTGGGATGGCCACTGGTATTTTAAAATGATCTATTTGGTCCTTTGTGCCATACCCTGAATCCCCTTTGATTTCTGTTCTGATGAGGAAACTTATTTTTGTATAATTAAGGACTCTGCTCACTAACAAAAAAAAGGTTCAATTGATTACCATACTTTCTAGTGTTTTAGTAGGAACGATTGCTGTATTTTGTCAAGTCTTTTCTAAATTTTCTACACTAACATAATCATAATTTTTGTTGGTTTTGTTATTGATATGGTTAATCATGCTGATAATTTTCCTAATATTGAACCAGTCCTGCACCACCTAGTCATAGTATATGATCTTTGTGATATATTATTGTAATCTTCTCAGTAGCATTTTATTTAAAAATTTTACAACAATATTCATTAGGGGAATTGGTCAAATTTTCTTTCTGTTTTTCCTTCTCTGTTTCCTTTTCTTCCTGGCTTAGGTATCAGCACCATATTTGTGTCATAAAATAAATTTGATAGGACTCCTTATTTACCTATTTTTTCCAAATAGTTTATATAATATTGGAATTAATTTTCTCTAACTGTTTGGGAGAATTTATTTGTGAATACATCTGGTTCTGGGAACTTTTTCTTAGGTGGTCCATTAATGGCTTGTTCAATTTCTTTTTCTAAAACAGTTGTTTAAATATTGTATTTCCTCTTCTGCTAATCTGGGCAATTTACATTTTTGTAAATATCCATTTCGCTTAAATTGTCAGAATGATTTGCACAGGGTCTTAGAGGTAAATAAAACAACAGAGTAAGGATTTAAACCAATGCCTTTTGACTAAATATATGGTTCTTTCCATGAGCTCCACTAGGTAAAAACCCAGAAAGACACAGAAGACCTTTCCCCAGGTAAAGGAACTCAAATTTATTGCAATTTACATATTTCATCATTTTCTAGGGGGGGAAAAACCACCCATATTTCTTACTCCCTTGGGAAAGTTTCCAATTCTTGGCTGGCTTTAGGTCCCTTTTATCTCACACGGCAAAACGCTCTGAAGCAGTCATATAGCCAGATGACCTTTTTCTCAAGACAGGGCAAAGACCAGTCTGTATCGACTAACACTTGCTTCTGATTTTTCTATCTATTTGGACACATTCCCTCAGATTCCATGCAGGTTGCCACTAGATGGTACACTTGTTCATTTTGATTATGACATACACTCTACATACAGCCAGGTCTTTTTTTTTCTTTTTAACATTCTTTGTTGCCCAAGTACATACAATAATGTGATCTATAATTACAATCAGCTTTTTATAAGGGATTTTTAAAAATAACTATAGAAGAACAGACTGTCAAACCCAAATCCATGTGTATCTGTGATCTTATCCTCACTTGTCCTACTTATGATTTTTTTACTGTGATTTAAAATTAAATTCTGGTATTTTTTAGGTTACACATCCTCCAAACTTATAGTCCTACCAACTTCCAGAACTTGTCTCTGGTCTACAAGCCAAAGTTTGTCCCTAGTACTTAGTCCTAATTGATTAATTCTGTTCTGTGCATATCAGGACATGCAAAACTTCTTAAGAGGTTTTTATAAACCATGGGCCCATTCCTAAGTCAATAAAGAGAGAAGATGGCATCTGTACAGACTGAGTTCCCATTTATATTTCTGTCCGAATCAGAAAGAAGTAGTCGCTGAACAGAAGAAAAGTTTCATATATTCTATTACACATTTTTATTGTTTTTTCTTTTTATGAATACTGTTTTAAAGGACATCTCACTCTTTCCTTTTCACTCTTTTGCAACCTAGATGCTATCAGTCAATAACCAAATACTGAAGGATTGTTTTCTAAGCCCTGAATTTAGAAAACCATTAGGTTTTAATTCAATTAATCTTTTTGCTGGCTTATTTAAATCTAGTTTAAAGCTTCTGAACTTTGGTTAGCTTAACCTCCCTCAGAAGCCTGTTTCCTCATTTGTGGAATATTTTTAAAGATCCAATGAAAGAATCTGTAAAGCACTTTGTGAATTATAAACAGCTATAAAAGTTTCAGCTACTGTTTTCACAATATAAAAAAGGTGGGACTCAATAATCTTTAAAGACCCAACTATCACCCAACTTTTCACATTGTTTTAAACAACAGATTGAAAAACCAATATTGCTGTTTTCTCCACAATGCTGTTTTCCTAGAACTAGGTTTGAACCAAACTGGAGTCAACTACCCTCTAATGTCATATTATTAACAATGTTTATTTCATTCCAAACTTTCCTCTAACCATATCCCACTCTCAAAATATTATTCCAAACTTCCTACTACATAACTGGATCATATCTTAGAAGGAGTTTGGCACAGTGGACAGAATATTAGATTTGGGGCCAGGGAGACAATTTAAATCCTAGTTTAGATACTTATTATATGGGCAAGTTATTTAGCATCTGAGTCTCAGTCTACTCATCTAAAAAGAAGATAACAATAACACTTACCTCATAAGATTGTTGTGAGGATCATATGTATATAAAGTGCTTTTTAAACCTTAAAGAACTTTATGTAAACTAAAATCATCTTAGGACTCCATATGTCCTTTCATTTCCTTTAATGAAAATTTCTGATCCATACACCAGATCAATGCATAAGATTTGGGGGTATATATGGTATCTACTTTGTATATCAGTTAAGAATGAATAGGTGTTATTATAACACTACCTGGCACAGTGCAAATGAGAGTCATGATTTCTGAATAGGACCTACAAATAACTATAACAACAAATATTACAATGGACTGGGCTTTCAGAGTGGTCCTTCTGCTCTACCTGGAGAGTTCAAGTTCAGCCAAATGCCTGAAGATATGATTATAGCTATAAAACATTCATGGCTTTCTCTTCAAGAAGAATTCTCTGACGCAGAATAAGGATTGTTATGGATAAAGGATAAAAGTTTACTCCCCCAACCAAAATGTAAACAGTTTGAGAAATTTTATATAGCCAAATGGGATACCCCGACCATGAAAAGAGATGACTCCCTCAGCCAGACTCCCTGTCACCAAGGCCTTTTTTCTTCTATCACCAAAGAGTTAAAAGGGAGAAGATAAATTCTATCCTATAGTTAACTGTCTTTCCTTATTTTCTCTTCTCTGAAAGTACTTTTTTCCTACCTTGTCCATTGTAACCCAATACATAAGGAGTTCAAACACACCACAAAACTACAGCAAATTCTGCAATACAACCCTGTACAGCTGAGGTAAATCACAAAAACATTCTCAAGCTACTCATCTAGGAAGCACTTAAATGACCAGAAAGTCCTTATCCCTCATTACCTTCTTTTCTAGTCTGCAGGTCCCTGTTACTGGTCTCTAATCCTTGGGATTTTAGAGTTCTTTCACTAATCTACCCTACTTCTTAACTGTGGGCCTAGGCTGCATTCTTAAATTTCCTCAAATTGCCAGGGTAGGATCTGACTATAGGTCAACCCATCACACTTCAGCTTCCAAGTGGAACTTACTATTGCAGGAACCAAAGGCCTCACCAATACAACCAATGCTCTGGATCTCTGTACAAAAGAAACTCCCAACAGCCCTTCTTTTGATTATGGATATTCAGCTGTGACTGCCTGTATCAATAAATACTTCCTGAGTCTTATCCAGCTCTGTTCCTTTCTTTTTTTCTCATGCCTTTGCTTTTTAATGCTTTTAATGTCTTCTAGACAGCAGTTTCTCCAAATCTGCACTCTATATCAACACATCTTGCATTCTTTCACTTTCAGTTTTTATAAAAGTGAAGTATTCTATATCCTGCATCATCAGCCCTGTTTAGCAGCCCCACTCCTCTGAAGGTCACCCCATTCCCTTTCTCAGGGATTTAATAGTTCACATCACATTACTGGTATAAAGACAATCATTACTCTGCCAAAGAAATCTCTCAGTGCAGTCCACTAAAACATTTTAAAATATGCAAGACTCCACATTTATATTCAACACACCTACCATCAGGATCCCATATTGGACCACACATCAATCATAACAACTTTTTGGTGTGCATGGTCTTTTTGTAACACTGTCTTATAGTCTTTGCAGTATCCACAGTACTTAATACAGTGCTAGACTCACAGTAAACCCTTAAACATTTGCTGAATTCACTGTATTCATGGATTCTCTATCCAGTATGAATTCTCTTTTGTTGAGTCATTGCTGAGTGATCACTGAAGACTTTTCCATATTTGCTGGCTTTACTGGCAATGTGAGTCTTTCGATGTTGAGAGAGGGAAGAGCTCTGGCTGAAGGCTTTGTCACATTCATTACACTTATACGGTTTCTCTCCAGTATGAGTTTTCTGATGTTTGGTAAGGGATGAACTCTGGCTAAAGGCTTTCCCACATTCCTTGCATTTATAGGGTTTCTCTCCAGTATGAGTTCTCTGATGTCGTATAAGGGCTGAGCGGTCACTAAAAGCTTTCTCACAATCATTACATTTATAAGGTTTTTCTCCAGTATGAGTCCTCTGATGTTGAGTAAGAGCAGAGCAGTAACCAAAGGCTTTCCCACATTCAGTACATTCATAGGGCTTCTCCCCAGTATGAGTCCTCTGATGTTGAATGAGCCCTGAGCGGTCACTGAAGGCTTTCCCACATTCATTACATTTATAGGGTTTCTCTCCAGTATGAATTACCTGATGTTGAGTAAGAAATGTGCTTTGACTAAAAGCTTTTCCACACTCATTACATTCGTAGGGTTTCTCTCCAGTATGAATCCTCTGATGTTGTGTAAGGTATGAACTTTGATTAAAGGCTTTCCCACATTCATTACATTCATAGGGTTTCTCTCCAGTATGAATTATATGATGTCGAATAAGGGCTGATCGGTGACTAAAGGCTTTCCCACATTCATTGCATTCGTAGGGTTTCTCTCCAGTATGAATTCGCTGATGAAGGGTAAGGTGTATGCTCTGGCTGAAACCTTTTCCACATTCATTACATTCATAGGGTTTTTCTCCAGTATGAATTCTCTGATGGAGTATAAAGGCTGAGCAGTAACTAAAGGCTTTCCCACACTCATTACATTTCCAAGGCTTCTTCCCTGCACAAATCCTTGGATCTTTAATCAGATCTGAATTCTGTTTTAAGTTCTCTCCAAGTGTATCACATTTAAGAAGTTTCTCCCCTGTAGGAACTTTCTGTGGTGTAATAATGAATGACCTCAGACCAAAGTTTCTCCCAAACTCATTACACTGATGGCTTCTCTCCCCAGTAGTTTTCTTGTGAATAGCTGCTTCTTGGCTTAAATGTTTCTCATAGTTAACCTGTTGTCCCTCTAACTGTCCTTCACATTGCCAGGTTTCCTCCAATACGGAATCCCTTGTGAGTCTTTCCATTAATACCCCATGGGATGATTCTTCTTCAGAAATGTTCTGCCTTGAAATTAACTCCTCAGTTTCAGGTCTAATATCCCAATCTGAAAGAAAAGAAAAATGCAAATGTCCCCCTTATTCTGTGTTAGACAGTAACTACTTTAGTTGGAAGAGAACAATGAACCTGAAAACAACACCTACAAGGGGAGGAACCTGACAGTATTTGAATATAGTCTTACATTTCTCAGAGAAAAGTGTCAGAGGTTTAACACGTTGACAAAGGAGAAATGGCTAAATGCCTAAGGGTAGGTGGAGTGAAAGGGCAGCTGCCATGAGAGTTATTCCCCAGGCCTTTTTAAAAACATCAGGAAATAGCCACAGGAATAGTGTTAATGGTGTATTTTAACCAACTCAAGGTATGGTAAAGGAAGAGTTAACATTGTGGTGACATGATTGTGCTGGAGGTCTGATGGAAGTTTGTGAATTGACAGAGAGCAGGAATAATTCAGAAGAGCTTTAGTGAATGCTACAGGAGAAAGTCAGTAAATGCTAGAGCAAGCAAGAAGCCCTACCTGTGGTTTCTGAAAGACCAAGTTCAATGATTTGGGTCCCACAGCAAAACGCTGTGATAAGAAGTTACCTAGATCTGATCTAATATTTCTCTGACCCTAGAGCAGGCATCATTATGAGTGATATTTTTGTGACCAAGTGAAGAAGTGATGGTAAAAAGGGTCACAAGTCATATAAAAAGATATGAAGTTTGGAAAAATAATCAAAAACCTACGCATCAGAGATTAGTAGTTGAAAAAGGCAGATGGAGATCAGGATATGTTTCCTAATGCCCAAAGCCATCAACCTAAGCCAGTATAAATTCCTATTAGAGTTACTGTAACAGCTTCCTAGGCTCCCCACCCTTCTAATTTGTCCTGTATTTGGTTGTCAGACTAATCTTCCTAACGCCTTTTGACCTGATTATACTCAAAAATCTCCCACACATTCAGGAAAATGCCTTTGCTGTCTCCTGGTATTAACCCCACCATGGTCCCTCTGCATCAGAGCAATCCCTGTCTTCTCTCCAAACCCAGTCTGTCCCCTGCTGACTTCATGCGTTTGCTCATGCTGATCTCCCTGGCAAAGAAACTTTTTCCACTTCTCTAATCTCTAGGAATCTTCCAGGGACAATCTCCAATTCTATAGACTCCACAAAGTCTTCCTCTACAATATCAGCCCACACTAGTCTCTCCCTTTAATAAATTTCTGAAGTACCATCTGTATTATTTATTCAGGTACAGTGAATAAGTACACTTGAATTGGCATTGAACTGTTTTGTACATATGTGTCTGACTTATCTTCCCAAACAAAAGTTCTAAAGAACAGGGACTTGGTCCTCCACTACTTATACAATCCCCGAGTACATGGCAAGAGTGTTATGCATAAAGCTGCCAAAAACAGAAACTGTCAGAAAAGGCAAGGCAAAAACAAGACTATTAGCTAAAAAAAAAAAAGTTCCAAAGTTGAAAGCTATTCAAACAACTCAGCACCTAACTAATCAAGAATTTATTCAGAATCTGCTTGCCCAGCACTGGAAATAGAAGTACAAAACATGGTTCTTTCTCTCCAGCTTACAGTACAGATATTAAGAGATCAACCTCATTAAGTGCAAGTATATTGTAGTAAGACTACTGGACAGGGAGACAAGATATCTAAGTTCTAATACCCGGGTAGCTACTAATTTACCATATGGTGCTAGAGAAACCTCTCTGAGCCTCAAGTCCTTTTAACTATAAAATTATATGACTTCAGCATAGTTGTACATGAAACAATTAGAACAATACCATCATACCACAATACACTCTACCACCAAGTACATAATCAAGTGAGATATTTCATAGCACAAATTATAATAGGAGTTCAGAGAAGGATGGGATTAATTTAGGCTTAGAACCATTGAGAAAGGATTTAAAGAAGAGGGACTTGAACTAGAGCTTTAAAAATAAGAAAATAGATAAAAGAGGAAAGGGGAGGGACTTTTGCTGTTGAGGACAGAAAAGATAAAGGCTCTCAAATAAGAGAGGTTTCAAGTTAGACAGCAATGAGGGGGAAAAAAGGTTACTATCTTAGGTAGGGACCAGATAAAAATAATAATAACAGTAGCATTTATATTGTGTTGTAAGGTTTGTAAAGCACTTTACAAATATTAACTCATTTATCTTCACTACAGCCCCAGGAGATAGGGGCTATATTCTATCCACTTTACAGATAAGAAAACTGAGGCAGATAAAGGTTAAGTGGCTTATTGAAGATCACAGAGTTAGTAAGTGAGGCCACATATAAATTCAGTCTTCCTGACTTCAGGTCCAGCACTCACTCCATCCACTGGCACCACCCAGCTGGGAAGGACTTAAAAATTACTGCTGAAGAATTTAGATTTGATAAGGCAAGCAACAAGAAAAAGAGGTCGAGTCATGTGGTAAGGATGAGACAACAGAGAGACAGCCTTTGTGCTATACTGATACCTCTGGAATAGGAAGAGTCCCCCAGAATACTGGCTGGGCCCTCTATAAAGATTTATGGGGGCGGCTAGGTGTTGCAGTAAATAGAGCATGGCCCTGGAGTCAGGAGGACCTGAGTTCAAATCTGGCCTCAGACGATTAACATTTACTAGGCCTGTGACCTTGGTCAAGTCACTTAACCCCAACTGCTCTGCCTTCCCCCCTGAAGAAAAACAAACAAAAAAATATATTTACATTAAGATGTAGACAGAATCACTTAGGATAAGGCATCATAGAAGAGTTGTACCTTGCAACACCTGAGGAAGTAACTACACATAAAAAGCAGAGTATCACCAAAATAAGGAAAGCAACAGGGACAATGTTACTGAATGAGGTAACTTTAGGAAAGTAATATTTACATAGACTAGTGTGGACACAGTATGTAGGCAGGACTACAAGAAAGGTGGGAATAAGGGAAATCAGCTAGGAAGTTACTACAGCAAACTATGCCAGGAGTAAAATGGCTCTAAACCTGATGATGAAAATTGCCATTCAATGGTTTAATTCAATTCAATACCTACAGTGTTCCAGGCAGACTCTCCCCTGATCTCAAAGAGTTTATGGGAGAAGAGACGGGAAGAAATCTACACAAACAACTATAAGAGGCAAATGTGACAAGAAGAAAATTCCAGGCAAAATACTGAGAAATTTAAGGAAGAAGAAACTGTTCAGCTCCAGACACAGGAGAATCTGATGAGAGGTCCTCACAAAATATTTCAAAGCTACAACCCCCATCAACTAGCTGGACTATTATTTCTAATGACTCTTGCCTACCTATTTCCTACACTCACCTAGATGGGCACCTTTTGGGTCTTTTCTCTCCAGCATCCATGGCTCTTTTCCTCGTTCCAACTGGGAGATTACATCAGGCTTAGAAATTGGAAGCCCTGTTCATGACAAAAGAAATGGATGTTTATGCTGAGGATAACACAACCACTTATTTTTCAGGAAAAAGAGACCATGACAGAGTAATCTGGGGAAACATGAAGAATTTCTGAATGGCATTCAGCATTATGTTCACAAGAAGGGTAGGGATTTGCTATGCACTCAAGAAAAGCAACTCGTTCCTTTTAGCCTCCCTATTATATAAGGATGGAAGCCTCTCATCACCTGTTCAGGTACATGCAAGGACAAAGATGCTACAACCCAAGGGGTAGCACAATAAATTACCCACGTCTAATTGGAAAAAGTAAAATGCTCCATGAACCCCAAAGCAAAAACAAATTCAGCTAAATAGGATACTTCTAAAGCCATCAGCTATTATGTAAATGCCCAATAAAGAATACCCAATGAACAAATTCACAAGAGGAAAATGTCCTTACCCAACAAAACCAGGTTTCTATACCTCTCCAACATCACATCCCTGTACAGGTTTCTTTGAGCAGGGTCCAGTTGTTCCCACTCCTCTCGGGTAAACTCCACAGCCATATCTTTCAATGTCAATGATTTCTGAAAGATCAAATGCATTCCTGCAGTTTGCAACACAAGAGATGACAGAACAGATAGATAAGAACTGCTCTTTTTCAGAGTTTGACATATGCCACGTCAAGTCTAGGTGCCTACTTATTACATAACTAGCACTATGCTAGATTCTCTGGTAGATACAACTACAGTATGAGGCACAGTTCCCAACCTTGAAGCATATAATCCTGTTGTGGCTCAGCACAAACATATGAAAGAGTGACATAACATAATCAGGTGCCAAATTGTGTGAGGTAGACCAAAATGTGAGGGAGATTCTAAAGAGATCTAAATAAATGGTAATAAAGGAAGTCTTTAAGGAGATGGGATCAGAATTTAACTGCAAGGTATTATCAAGAAAGCATTCCAGGAGGCAACTAGGTGGCGCAGGGAATAGAGCACTGGCCCTGAAGTCAGGAGGACCCTGAGCTCAAATCCAGCCTCAGACACTTAGCACTTACTAGCTGTGTGACCTTGGGCAAGTCACTTAACCCCAAATGCCCTGCCTTCCCCACTCCAAAAAAGCAAAAAAGCAAAAAAAGAAGGAAAGAAAGAAAGCATTCCAGGTACATGATTGGGGAAAACAGAGACAAATATATTGAGACTTAAGAGTAAGGCATGTGATTGGAAAAAGAAGAAAATTAGTCCACTTGAAGCCAGAACTTCATGCTGGGAAGCTTTTCCTCTAGTTCCCTTCTTGTCTGTGTACGCTGAAATATCCTTTCTTCTATAAACTTTTCGATCCCTTAAAAAATTCTTTAGGAGCAGTTCAACTATATGTGTAACGAGGTTCTGTGACAAAAACGAGAACAGAACAAGCAGGCTTTTGCAGACTAAATCATTAGCTAAATAACTGAAAGGCAATGAGAATGGGATCCTACTTTGTTGTTTTACTAAAAAAGCATCTGGGGAGCCAAGACAGCAGAGTAAAAGCACAAATTTGGCATGAGCTCCCACTCCAATCACTTCCAATCCATGTGAAAAACTGACTCTAAACAAATTTAGAACTACAGAACCCACCAAGTGACAGAGAGAAACAAATTTCCCACTGAAGGCAGCCTGGCAGGCCTACAGGAAGGGCTATCCCACCGAGCTGAGTGTGTGAACCACAAAGTTCTGGCCCCAGGGCAGCCCCAACCAGCAGCAGCTAGCCAGAGTGGACTTCAGGAGAGTGAATCAATAGCAGCAGTGGCAGTTTCCAAACTTTTTAATCCATAAATGCCAAAGAGAAAGTAAAAGGTCCGTGGAGAACTCTGTTGGAACAGGGGGACCAAAGAGCGCAGTCCAGCCCCTGCACCCCGGGCAAGAAGTGGTGGAGGCACATGGCTGCCTCCAGAGCTCCTGGACTACAGATCATAGCAGGACCAAGCAACTATTCAGAGGGTAATCACTCTTGCTTTAACTTGCTTGGATCTGGATCACAGTCTTGGGTGGTGGTCTTGGGGTGTGTAGTCAGTGTGCCAGAGCTTGTGGCAGCTGTAGAGAGGGCACCCTCCTAACAGCTCTGGCAGCTGTGAAAACCCTAGTGATTTGGGACAAAGCCTGCTCCATTCTGGAAGCAGAGTTCTACCATGGCAAAGAGCTCAAAAGTCAAGTAACTGACTAGCTAGATGAGCAAGCAGAGAAAATGCAATCAGACCATAGATTCCTTTTGGGGGGACAAAAAGGATCAAAGCATGGAATGGGAGGAAGACAACAAAGTCAGAACTCCTGCATCAAAAGCTTCCAAGAAAAATATGAATTGATTACAGGCCATGAAGAAGCTCAAGAAGGATCTTGAAAAGCAAGTAAGAGAAGTGGAGGAAAAATTGGGAAGAAAAATGAGAATGATGCAAGAAAATCATGAAAAGAGAGTCAACAGCCTGCTGAAGGAGACCCAAAAATATACCGAAGAAAAAACACCTTAAAAAATAGACTAACTCAAATGGCAAAAGAGGTCCAAAAAGCCAATGAGGAGAAGAATGCCTTAAAAAGCTAAATTTGCCAGATGGAAAAGGAATTTCAAAAATTCACTGAAGAGTATAATTCCTTCACAATTAGACTGGAGCAAATGGAAGCTAATAACTTTATGAGAAATCAAGATACTATAAAACAGATCCAAACAAATGAAAAAAAAAAATAGAAGGCAATGTGAAATATCTTATTGGAAAAACTACTGACCTGGAAAATAGATCCAGGAGAGAGAATTTAAAAATTATTGGACTACCTGAAAGCCATAATCAAAAAAAGAGCCTAGACACTATCTTTCAAGAAATTATCAAGCAAAACTGCCCTGATATTCTAGAACCAAAGGGCAAAATAGAAATTGAAAGAATTCACCAATCGCCTCTTGAAAAATATCCCCCCCAAAAAACTCCTAGGAATATTATAGCCAAATTCCTGAGTTCCTAGGTCAAGGAAAAAATACTGCAAGCAGTCAGGAAAAAAACAATTTGAGTATTGTAGAAACACACTCAGGGACCTAGTAGCTTCTACACTAAGGGATCAAAGGGCTTCAAAAATGATATCCTGGAGGTCAAAGGAGCTAGGATTAAAACCAAGAATCACCTACCCAGCAAAACTTCAGGGGAAAATGTAGTCATTCAATGAAATAGAGGATTTTCAAGTATTCTTGATGAAAAAACTAAAAACATCTGACTCGTTAGAATAAATACAGCCCCCAGCAAAGCATTTCTCGTGTATATGTTAAAAACCTGCAAAATTCCTTGATAGAGCGGCCACAAGGATAACATAGAGCAAAGTATAAAACAAGGGGACATACAAGTATTTGTAGTGCCCGTTACAGGGGATGTACTGCAAAGAGTCCAAATAGAAGAGAAATTCCCTAGAGATGTGAAGTCCTCCAGCTATTCCTGCATTCAAAAGATGCTAAATACATCAAGTCCCAGAATAATACTGGAAGGGTGGGGAAGCTGAAGTCTTGAGGCCAAATGTGACCCTTTGGGTCCTCAAGTACATTCCTTTGACTAAATTCAAACTTCACAGAACAAATCCCCTTAATGAAAGGATTTGTTCTGTAAAACTTGGACTCAGCCAAAGGGCCACACTTGAGGACCCAAAGGGCCCACTTGTGGCCTCAAGGCTACAGGTTCTCCACCCCTGCTCAAGCATGTTAACTAAGTCCTCCATGGAGGATTTCACAAAAGCTATGAACAGGAATCCCACAGGACAAGAAGGCCTGAAAGGATTAAGGTATACACTGGCAGAAGGAGAGCATACATCAATGTCACAGATTCACTGAAGCACAGATGAGGGGTCATTATCATTACAATCTATATGCTGACCATTTTTATTCTTACTATAAATGATTAAATTCACAATCCTATATAAAGTGGCCTCTTGTAAGTAGTAGTTTCCTAAGCTCATTTTTCCCTGGGGCTTGCGCTTATCACCTAAGTCAGTTACTGAGATGCCTAGATTTGAAACAAGGGATTTATCTTATACCCAAGTGCTTATTCAAGATAGGTGAGTATATTTAAAGCTAGAACATCCCCATCAACTTTCTCTTAAAATCCCTATTTTAGTGAACTTCACTGACCAAATGTTTAAGATTCTCAGACTTTTCCTTAAACAGTCTGCAAGAACAAACAAGTCTTTAACAAGAATTTGTAATTTTCAGATAATTGCTCACAAATTCCATATGGCAGAACTGCATAAAGCAAGGAAGCAGAAGGAAGTATACCTTAAATAATGTTAATCTGGTATTCATATTACTCCTTTAAAAAGCAAAGGTACAGGATTGGTCCCTTCCATTACTACTAGGAAAAGTACTATTCCCAATACAGTAGAGAAGAATTATTTGTCACAAGGTGACCAGGTCTCAAGGTTTTTTCTAGTCCTAGCAAAATGGGCCCCAGCATACCAGCTGTACCATTTTTTAAAACACACACATTTTAACCCACGAAAAATACTTAAGATACACAAGATAATCATTAGAAATAACATACAAGATGAATATGTGAAATTAATAGGCTTTTCCCAGACCCCATAACCCACCCTCCTCACCTTTCCCCAGTACCTTCTCTCTAGATTACATCCAATTTACTCTGCCTATATTTTGTAAACGTAGCTGCTTCCATGTTGTATCCTCCATTAGAATGTGAGGTCCTTGTGGATAGGGACTGTGTTTTTGCCTTTCTTTGTATACCCAGCTCTGCACATACTGCCTGACACACAGAAAGTGCTTAAATAAAGGCTTGCTAACCTGTCATCATCAATCTTGAATGTGATTAAAACCAGCATCAAAAAATGTACAATGAAAATAATACTGTACTGGTCATAAAACTTTCGTTTTGGAGACATGGCACTCTCTAGCAAAGTATTTAGAATGCATAACATAGCTTATAAAGATCTAGGCTAACATCTTAGGTCAATTTCATACTTCTAAGTCCAGCAAAAATTATCTACTGCACAGTAGAATACTCAGAAAACTGACATTTTGGGGCTTATGATAAAGTCTTCAGAAAGACAATGCAAAGTATGAACTAATGTATGTGTTTTTTTAATTCAGAGACGCTTTTTTTTTTTTTTTGCTTTTTGGAGGGCAATTGGGGTTAAGTGACTTCCCCAAGATCACACAGCTAGTAAGTGTTAAGTGTCTGAGGTCTCATTTGAACTCAGGTCCTCCTGACTCCAGGGCAGGTGCTCTATTCACTGCGCCACATAGCTGCCCCTAATTCAAAGACTTTTAAAGATAGCATTCTGGGAACACAAATTATAAGATTTGTGCTTAAGAGTTCACAAGACTAGGAATGTGCAAAAATTGATATTATCTTATAGAGAAGGTAAGAGCTGATTTACCATTCTTGTTAATAACAAGCATCATCTTACTAATTTACTGAAAGATTATTTTCAAAATAGTCAAGAGATTTAGATCTGAAAGGATTTCAATATCCTTTCAGTAATATTTGAAAAGACAAAAGTTATACATATATCTGGATGATACTTAAGTGACCACATTACAGAATCTATGTATATGCGCAGGAACTGGCAATTAAGAAAATTCTAGAGGCTTTGTAATATCTGTATTAAATTCTGAAAATTATCTTAACACATAAAAAGGGTATCCATTATCTCCAAATATAGCTATCCACACAAGAAAATACCTGCATTATTGTAGAAATAGATGATGTTTACTCCCACCTAAGCTTAATTAAGTCAAATGCTTCTAGTGTTTTGGCATGCCACTAGAACTTAGTTCTGTATATGTTTGGGAAGAGTAGGGCTAGAAAAAGAAAAACAGGGTTTTGAATTTGCTAAATTTTATATGGGAAATTTATTATTTATAAGGCAATTTTCTGCTCCTTGTGCTTCTAAAAGATGGCAAAGTTTCTAATGACTGGAATTAAATCAACACCCTTTCATCATGAAAAGTGGTCATATATTACTTTATATTCTCAGTATCTAGCATTGGCCTACACATGGACAAATAAATGTCTGTTAAAGATGACACCCTGAATGTGTAATCATGGGTAATATCTTCATTTTACTTTCTAATTTTTATAAAAGTCATGATGGGTAGTGGGTGGGGAACTTAGACCTGTAATTTCAACAGAAAATAGAACCTCAGTATAGAAATTCCCTTCACTGACACAGAAATTCTAAGAAAATATCCCAAGGGACTACAAGACTGAATGCTTTGTACATTATTTAGCAAAGGCAGGACTCAAGCCCAGCTCTTCCTAACTCAAAAACCAGTCCTTTGTGTATTATCTCTCACAATTTAATTAGACCTGTAAAACATGTGGGAATGATACAGTGCTATCTGTCCAATTCAACTCAATAGCTAATGAATGCCTACTATATACTAAGGCATTAAGCTTAACCTTGGGGAGAGTTAGAAATATCTGGGGGATAGAAAGAAAAAAACAAAATCAGCCCTGCCTTCAAGAAGGTAACATTCTACTGGGGGAGGAGGCAGATTAAAATTGGAGGTGGAGATAAAGGGTGAAATGCAAAATGAACACAGAAATATAATTTGAAAAGGGAGGGGGCATACAACTAGGGCAGGGCATAGAGTTCTAGAAGGCTTCATGGAGAAATGAATGAGTGAATGTTGGCTAGGGAAACACTAAAGGAGGTCAGAACCACTATTCAAGTATAGAACACATTTTCTATCACTAGGCTCTGTGAACAGAGCTCTTTGAGATGTGCCAGGCAAGGAAAGAAAACGTATCCGTTCTTTGAACAGATACAGCATTTCAAGAAAGAAAAGAAACCATAAATCACCTGGGACTTGGTTGTCAGGACCACAGCAGTCATTCTATCCTCCCCTGAATTCTTCTTTAGGGAAAAGGCAGAATCTTGAGAAGGCAAAGCTAGAGAAAAAAAGAAGAAACTCTGAAGAGAGTAGCTCCAAGGATAAGCTGGAAATCTCCACAAAGAATGGGAGTTACCTCTGATGTACTGCAATGGCCTCCTAAGTGTTCTCCCTGCTTCTAGCCTCCTCACCTAAAGGTAGTTCCAACTTCCATATAGGTGCCAAAAAAAAGTCTCAAAGCATAGGTCTGACCACATCATTATCCTACTCAAGACTGGAATATCAATGCTTCAGCTTGGTATTTAAAGCCCTTCGTAACATGGCTCTAGCCTCCCCTTCCAGATTTTTATACACAGCACTACTCTCCATCTTAAAAGTCCATATTCCAGCCAAATTGGCCTATTCACTGTTTTCAGAATTCAGCATTCCATATGCCACCTTCATGCCCACGCACAGGATTTCCCTCCTCAGAAGATTTAGCTTCCTTCAAACAGCTTTTCATAAGCGGACTCGTGGAGGAAGTCTCTTGATCACCTTCAGAGTTACACTCTTTCCTTCCTTCTTCAAATCTGTCACACACACACACACACACACACACACACACACACACACACACACACACAATCTCCTAGCAAAATCTAAGTTTCTGGAGGACAAGCAGTTTTAGCACTGTTTTTTTCTTCATATCTTCAACACACCTTGTACGTAGGAGTCATCTAAAAAAAAAATGCTAAATCATATACCACCAATCCTGCCATGTCCTAGTATCAGAGGACAGCCCTGAACACTAAGTTAAGGTAACTTAAGTGTGACACTTTCCTTATCCTTATGGTAAGGTGAAGTTAGGGCAGAGTGAAATAAGAGGAAAAAAGGTAGATTACAACTACAATAATGTAGAAGAACATAAATTCTTGGTGATTTTCATAATCTATTTGGATCCAAAAAAAAAAAATGGTAACAAAACCTGCTTTCCCTCCATAGCTGAGAGGCAGGATACTATGGAGGCAGAATGTTCATTCTACAGTTGGATGGGACCTCAAAAGTCATCTTAATCCAACCCCCTTAGCGCAAACTAAAGTCCAAAGAGGCCATAGCTTGGCCCAGTGAATCTAGGTCCTCTGACTTGAGGCAATTCCCTTTCTTCTGTACCATACATTATTCAACATGGTCCCAATATCTGTTGCTTTGTCTTAATTATTTTTCTTTGTTACAAGAGTAGGTTTGATTCCAAAGCTACAGATGTGGTGTTAGAAAGGCTCTATCCTCAAACAACTAACTTGAGAGATAAAATAAAAACCATGAGTCAATTTTTTTTTTCTTGGTAAGACAGCAATCCTGGTCTGGGAATCAGAACCTATGTTGTAGTCTCATTTCTATCTCCTATCTGCTGCGTGATATACAGTACAGAATTCAACTGTCTTTCAACTATGCCACTCATGGAAGGAAAAAAATTCTTATGCTTTTCTTGGGCTTAGAATATAGGTAAAGAATTACTTTGTGGAACTCTTTCAAGAAACTGCCTTTCTAGATAAGGCATATTATAGAAACAGAAATATGTTCTTTCTAGAATTCTATTATCTAGAATTCCAGTCCAGACTATCATTACCAAACAATGGCATCTTTTTATTAAAGTTTTTAAAATTCTGAATTTAAATCACAAAATAAATGTAGCATTTCCTTATTTACACAGTAGAAAAAGATTGCACCTGAAACTGTGGATCTTGATTACGTATGGTTTGCTTTTCTTTTCAAATGTATAATCAAGTCAACATGTAACTTTAGAAGCTGTTCTATTTGTCCGTAATTCTTTCTGGCCTTCTGTTTTCTTCTGTACATTGTTAAAGATGTTTCAATGACCCACTTTTCTTTCTCACTACCCTGGCCCCCTCTGTACCATATATACCCAAAATGGGAAGTGGGTCTGGGAGGGGGAAGCCATTTCAACAAATACAGTCAAGTAAAAAAAATTCCCTTGTTGTGCTGGCTATCTGAAAACAACAGGTCTTATTTTGCATTGTGAGTCCATCATTTATTATCAATAGGTTGACAGCAGACTCATTATGACTCCTCTGGAACCATGGCTATTCATTGTATTGATCAGAATTCTTAGGTTTTTCAAAGCTGCTTTTATTTATGATGATATAATTTTCCTCCTGGTGCTGCTCTCTTCACTGTATCAGTTCATACAAGTCTTCCCAGGTTTTCTTTTTCATCATTTCTTAACATAATATTCCATTAAACTTATACACCATAATTTGTTCAGTCATTTCTCAAATAATGGGCAAATCTTTAGTATTCAGTTCTTTGCTAAGACAAAAAAAGACTGTTATACATATTTGTATGCATATGGGTCCTCTTCCTCCTTCTTTGGTGTCTTTGGAGTATAGAGCTAGTAGTGGTATTGCTGCCACTCAAAGGGTATTTACTGTAATATCTTAAGCGATGACTTTCATCTCCCCAAACCTACTTCCTAACATGTAAAATGAAAATGATATATATCCAATGTGTCTCAATTAATAAAGACAATGTAAGAACAAAATATAAAATTAATATGACAAGTGAAAATTTAATTCAACATTTATTAAAAACCTGTAATATGCAAGGAATTGTGCTTGGTACTAAAAATGCCAAGACAAAAATGACAGTCTCTGTCTTCAGGGAGATTACATTCTACTGAAGAATACAACCTGTATAGAGATGAGTAAATACAAGACAATCCTGAGGGAATCAAGAATGGGCTACAACAGGAGTTAGGAGGGTTTCCCCTTCATTAGAGATCTTTAAGCAGAGGTTAAATGATCACTTTTCAAATATAAAATGCAATAGAGATTCCTTTTGATATGGGTGGTTCTAGATGGTTGAGTTCCCTTCCAACAATAAAATTCTATAATTTTTAAAAGACTTCCCATAGAATGGAGTGCATGCACTCAACTTTAAAGGAAGCAATTGACTCTAAGGGGCAAGAATAAGTCAACGAGCATTTATTAAGCACTTACTATGTGCTAGGCTCTGTGCTAAGAGGTAGGGGTGTAAAGAAAGAAGCTCATATTCCAAGAGTTGCACATGTAAATACATACATACAAGATACATACAGAAGAGATGTTATCTTAGAGAAGAGGCTCTGGCAACTGAGGAGACTAAGAAAGGCCTACTACAGAAAGGAGAGTTTGAGCTGTCTTGAAGAAAACCACGGATCCTAAGAGGCATAGGTGAGGAGAGGAGAAAATCATTACAGGCATTGAGTATGGCCAGGATAGTCAGTGTACAGGCAGACAGATAGGAGATAGAACATCACGGACAAAGACCATCAAATACTCCATATAATTGGATTGTGGAGTACAAAGAGGGGAGTCAAACATAATAAGACTGCAAGTAGGAAGGGACCAAGTTGTGAAAAACTTTAAATGCCAAATAACTTTCTATATGAATTTACAGGTAACAGGACACCACTGGAGTTTACTGAGGGAGGAAGGTGGCATGTGTAACATGGTCAGACTTACATTTTAAGAACTAGGGTGGTAGCTGTGTGAGTGGAGAAAAAGAAACAGACAAGAGATGTCATGAAAGTATTAACAAAAAGATTCAGCAATGGATTTTATATGTGGGGTGAGACACTGAGGACGAAACCAAGGTTGCGAAGCTGGGTGACTGGAAGGATAATGGCATCCTGACAGTAACAGGGAAGTTCAAGAGAGAAAGGCTTAATTGGAATACGTGGAGTCTGAGATACCTATGAGACATTCAGTTTGAGATATCTAAAAAGCAGTTGGTGATATGAGACTGGATCTCAGGAGACTAGATTCTGGGGACACTAAATATGCCAGCTTGGCCTTTATGTGGAATGCATAAAGGGGAGTAATGTGAAATCAGTTTGAAAAATAGAGGTTGGAGGCACACTAACCACACTGAGGGGTCTGTATTTGATCCTATAAGAAACAGAGAGTCACTAATTCCCAAATTCTTAGGTTAAAAAGCTTAGAAAAGAGTAGAATATGCAAACAATGGGGGATGGTCTTCAGCTCGGCAGCTTAGGAGAAAGTGATACATAAATAAATGAAAAAAACTGGAAAAGTGAAACTCACTTGAAATCCCTAACAACTTACTAAGTTTCCTAGTCATTTATTTACCACACCCAGCAACCTCTCTGAGGTGTTTTCTACTTTCCCCACTCTTAGGAGACTAACCCCTGCTCTAACTGGCCCCATCCTTCTTTTATTCCTTACCTCTCTCTCCAAGAATGTGGGGTGATTTTTCCATGGTCACCCCTTCCTTGCTGACTTGGTATGTTTAACTTCACTCAAGTCCTGCTCTCCCAGGTGTAATAAAGGAAAATTTCTCTAGGGCCAAAAGTTCTCTCTTGGAGTCAGATTTGTCTCCTTCCTAGGATGAATTATGATTGTGAAGGCATCTTCTACTTTCACTCTCAAGTTCCCAACTTGTCCATGTGGAATGGGGATTTGGTAGTTTTAGAAGAAACTTTAGTCAGGTGGTTATTTTTGTTTTTGTTTTCCTGAAGTTCACATTTATTTCTTACAGTTAATCAACCTTGTGGAATACCCAGGTTGGTCTCCCTGGCCTCTACCAAGAGCTACCAGGCACATTAAGAGACCAGCCCATGACAGGATGCTGTCAATCAAAGAGATCCGCCAGCCTTACCCAGAAACCCTGGAACACACAAATGACAAAGTGAGCATTAAGTGACTGTGAACTGTCTTCAAACAGGAACAAAGAGTTGATTCAAAAAAACGCTTAAGACTTAATCATATTAACTCATGCTCTGAATTAAGAAAATACTAGTTTGAATGACACCTCAGGCATTTGCTACTGACAAAAGTGAATTTTGGGGAGGACATGACTGACTTCATTTTGTGACATGGTCTCCTTCACAATCTCCCTTCCCCCAATCTCTTTACAATTTAGAATAATTCCAGGAACTCACCCACATCTCTTTATTCATATAAGTAGTAGTAGTAGTATATAGTAGGAGCCAAAAAGGAGCCTAACAAATGCTTAACTGACTGATAAAGAAAAAACTGTTTCCTCAGGTGTAGTGTAAATGGATATGCTAAAGGCCTTTGTAACAGAGCATTTATTCCATTTTACTAAAAAATATACCGTTCCCTTTCCACAAGTCTTAAGTGATCTTACCCAAAATTATGCATCAAGAAGGTCAAGAGAAAAGAGGGAAGGAGAAAGGGAGAAGGAGATTCCAAAGATCACACACACACACTTTTATATATATATATGTACATATATATGTATGTGTACATATATATATTTTATTTATATATGCATACACACACACACATACACAGTGAGACATACATGCCTATCACCTTCTGATACTGTGTCATATTCTTGAGTGGATAAACTGCAGGGTACCTGTCAGTAACCATACTATGGCTAGCAACAATCCTGAAAATTCTTGCAACATATCTGTGTGACCCTAGACCAGGCAAGTCACTTGGCCTGTGTCCTCATCTGTAAAAAGGGGATAATAGAAACATCTACATCACATGGTTACTGCGTAAGGCTCAAAAGGTATAATATAGGACAAGTACTCTGCGAACCTTAAGACCCTACTAAATACTGGATAACATTAATATATGCCATTCTATACCACAAGGCACTTTTTTCACAACTGCCTTTCTTTTCACAAGTCATCAGTGAAGCCCAGAGCTTGGGCTGAAAAAGACCTCAGAAGCAGTCCAGGCCAAATCCCATCTTTTACAAATAAGGAAAGTGGGAGCCAAGGAAGTCTGATGAGGTGCCCAAGGTCACACATTTGAACAAGTCTAATAATAATCATAATGATAACATTTATATAAAGCTTCCTATGTACCAAGTGTTTTACAATTATATCATCTTATCCTCACAACTACTTTTGGAGGTAGGTCTAACTATGATCTCCACTTTGCATACGATGAAACTGAAGCAACTGCGGTTAAGTGACTTGCCCGGGGTTACACAATTGAGTAGGGAGCTGAATTTGAACTCGGGTCTCCCAAACTCGGGACCCACAGCTCTATCCACTACACCACCCAGCTGCCCCAATCTGGTTGATTCTAGACTCATTACTCTTTCTCTTTCTCCTTGGTTATTAAATTTTCAGACTCGACCTCAAGACTGGGTGGGGAGCTCGAACTAGCTCAAACACAGCCACACACCGACGTACAACCTCACACAAAACAGCTACGCCCCAAAACGCACTATCACAAAACACATGGCGTAAGGACAAGCCAGGAACGAGGTGGCGCAAGGCGCATGCGCATATCCTCCCGTTCAGCCCCTCCCCCAAGAACTAAATCAGAAGCCAAAGGCTCTGGCCAAAGGATTAAGGTCGGGCTCGCCGGCAAGTGGGGAACCAGGGGTTTCTTCCAGTCTCTGACCTCTTCTCCCCCTCCCACACCTCGAGGGCACATACCCACATACACACTCTCCTGGTTTAACTCACCTCCCACGCGGGAGCCGGACCAGACTAACAAAAGGACCTACGTGAGACCGGAAACGGAATTGCCCCTGGCCCAAAGACCCACCTCCCCCTTACTAACCGAACTACAATTCCCAGAACCCTTCGGACTTGGTTACTTCCGGCTTCCACCTTCCCATTTCCCACAAAGCCCCAATGATGCTAAATCGGGAAAGACTCCGTCTGCGCCTCTTGCTTCCTTCGCGGGAGGTCTCGTGCCTACGCCTTTCCTGGTCTGCCTACACTTATATCTCCGGCTGACCTCGGGCACAGGGCCGTTCGGAACGTAGGGCTTTGCTCTGATCAGAGGACCTGCGCAGCTTCAACCCTGCAAAGACCCTGCGGAGGGAGGTGGGGGTGGGAGGTGGGTCACGGTTACCATGGAAACCAACCCAGCATTCTGCACCCGGTGCGGGACTCTGGGGAAGAGTGGCCTCCAGCATTCTGCACCCGGTGCGGGACTCTGGGGAAGAGTGGCCTGGGACAAGAGTGAGTTTTAATCTCTTCGCTTTGCCTAAATATGCTTGGGCGGATTAGAGACTGGAGTCCCGACTAAACCTCTTAGGAACTAATTTATCTGCAGCTGACCCCTTAACCTCTCAAGTTACATCATACGAAAAGAGGGGACAAAAATCCTACAACTATTTATCGCCTAGTGAAGTCCTAGACACTGAGGATACAAAGGCAAAAAATGAAGCCTCCGTCCATTGAAACCAAGCTTCTTGGAAGACGTTTAATATAAAATAATTTGACGTGAAAAAATGTACATACTCTGACCCACTGGTAGACATACACCCCCTAGGAAGTCAGTGTCAGTGAAGTCCGGGGGCTGGACTCTCAGTCTTCTGTCCTTTCCTTTGTTGTCTTCTCTCTGATTCTGTGCTAGAAGAGGCGGTAGAGAGACAACCTAAGCCAACCAAATCTGTATGGCAGCTAGGGACAGGACAGAAAGGGTGTGTTACAAGCTCTCTTTTAACACAGCTCTGAAATCTGTTCTTTGACTTCTCCATTTTCTTAGTTCATCAACAGGGTCCTCTGTGAGAGGTCTCTCCTTATGTCGTGGTTAGTAACCAAATTTTAGTTTGACTCCTTGGAGCTACGAAATTCACTTGAGTTTGGAATAGTCAACTGTTCCTTTGCTGGAAGGACACAATGTCTTAGCTATCAGGTTGATTCACTACTAGGCTGGGCCAGGTAGGTTTCATCCTTAGGACTGGCTCCTCACTGCACTACTATAACTATCAGCAGACTCTATAGACTCTGGTTTCTGGACTTCTTGTGGCTTTTCTGACTTTTCAAACTTCCCCAGTGTCATAACTTTCTCTTACCCAGGCTTCAGCAGGCTGGCATGGAACCCTGACTCTAAGGTTACCATAGCTCAAACTCCCAGTTTTATGGTGATCGCCTCCAGCACTGAAATTGGGAACAAACAATACATATGAGAAATAAACAACACTAGACCCATTTTTCAGAGCTAGGATAAAAAAAAAGGTAGCAAGAAAAGAGAAATCCTTCCCCTCTCACTGGTTCAGTTCATGGCTTCCACAATGGGCACAGCAGATAATGAGCTCAGTCAAAAAGATAGCAGAAAAGAGAATAAATGGCTCAGTCTCAACAGTTTTAAAGACTCAAGCAGCCAATCAAAGGGGGCCACCCCCACTCACATGGTAGGGGGCACAGCAGGCTCTAAGTTAGGTGGCCTAGAAGGAAAGGAGGAAGGCTGCAAGGGAGAGGAACAGCAAAAATAATATTTTCTGCCTTCAACATTCAGAGTGCTTTGTACCTACCATACTCTTTGCTTTCTATACTAAACCTATTGTATGGTAGAATAGTGTGTTGTGGTTTAAAGCTCAGTGACAAAAGGGAACCATGTCTTAATTTCATTTGTAATCTTTTTGGAAACTAACATAATGCTTTGTATATGATAGTTTAATAAATGGTTGTTTAATGAGCCAATCAATGAACCTAGGTATAAGCAACCATAAAAACAATCACCTGTCAGCAAGTACCTACTCTGTACTAGGCACGGGGATACAGAGACAAAAATGAAATAGTGCCTGCCCTCAGGGAGTTCACATTCTATCAGGGAGACACATATGTAAAAAAGTATATGTAGATTATATACAAGATAAATACCAGGACAAAAACAGAACTAAAAGTTTGGGTATAGGGGGCGGCTAGGTGGCACAGTGAATAGAGCACCAGCCCTGGAGTCAGAAGGCTCTGAGTTCAAATTTGGCCTCAGACACTTAACACAAAAAACTAGTCATGTGACCTTGGGCAAGTCACTTAATCCCGACTGCCCTCCAAAAAGCAAAAAAATAAAAAATAAAAGTTTGGGTATTGCCAAAGCACTATCTTACAATAAACCTAAGGTCTTTATAGTCCCACTCTCTCTATCCCCAAGTTCTGTTTATCTTTGTAGAAGAGGATGCCCCAGGTCTCTTAGACAAATGCTTCGTAATTATTGTTCTTGTCACATTATTTTGAGTAAAAGACTTTTCTAAGACCTTAAAAAAAGTTTGTCAGCCATAAGAAATAAGAATTCAGAGAAGCAATGGGAAGACTTATATGAAAGAACAGAAAGCAAAACCAGGAAAAAACTATATACGTATGTATGTGTGTACATATATATACATATATAAACATATATACATGTGTGTATATATACACACACATACACAATGACGATAAAAATTTTAAAAATTCACAAAGCTGAATGCTATATTATAAAGAACAAAGGTATCCCTGAAGAGGAGCTAAGAAAATCTTCCCTCAACTCCCATCCACCATCTTTGCAGAGCTTGGGAATGGTAGATGTAACTTACCTGCCTATACAATCAGGCTCAGTTGGTTAATTTTGCTGAACCATTTTTCCACTTTATTCTTTTGTTGCAAGGAACAATTTTCTGGGTAGGGAAGGAGGGAGGTATATATTCAGAAATGAAGGTAATGTAAAAACAAGATATGTTAATAAAATTTAAAATGTTAAAAAAAAGTTTGGTAGCAAAAGAGAAATTGAATAAGTAACTATAGAGGGCAGCAGTTTCAAAGAATAGATTTAATATAGGAGATCCTTTAAAACACTTAATGAAATATCTGGTTCCAACTTGATTGTTAGAAATTTAACAAAGTAGTAGGCCTTGATGAAAGATTTCTCCAAATTCATTATGTGCCCTCACTTATTCACCAGCATGACGTCGCTGGTGTTGGATGACAGATGACTTGCTACTGAAAACTTTCCCGCACACACTGCATTCATAGGGCTTCTCTCCAGTATGAATTCTCTGATGTCGTGTAAGGGATGAGCCATCAAAGAAGCATTTTCCACATTCACTACATTCATAGGGCTTTTCTCCAGTATGAGTCCTCTGATGTCGAGTAAGGATTGAGAGACCAAAGAAGGCTTTCCCACATTCATTACATTCATAGGGATTATCTCCAGTATGAGTTTTCTGATGTTGAATAAGGGAAGAACGGATGAAGAAGGCTTTCCCACATTCATGACATTTGTGGGGCTTCTCTCCAGTATGAATTATATGATGTCTAATAAGGGCTGAGTGCTGACTAAAGGTTTTTCCACATTCAGTACATACATAGGGTTTCTCTCCTGTATGAATTATATGATGTCGAATAAGGGCTGAGTGGTGACTGAAAGTTTTTCCACAATCATTGCATACATGGACTCTTTCTCTACTAGAAGTTTTCTTGTGAGTCATGGTTACTTGCCTGAAACCTTTCTCTTGGGAGAAATCTTTCTTCCACATTTCCCCTGACGTGTCTCCCCTTTGCCTCTCCAATCTGCTCTCAGGCACATGAATTCTTCCAAATACAAGTTCCACAGGAATGTCCCCTCTGAGTTTTCCCATTGATGGCTCTGGTGATTCTGCTTCCTCAGACCTACTTTTTTTTAGAGTTGACTCCTGAGTCTCAGACCTGTTTTCCCAATCTGAAACAAAGAGAAAACACAAGTGGCAAGTGTTCTCTGTTAATGCATTCTCATTAGATTAGATTACTTAAGAAGAATGGAAACTGCTGTGTTAGAGGAATAATAATAAAACTGAAAGTAATGCTAATTATGCATCTCTGGCATTGGCAGGCTCCCAAACTGTCCTATAATCTTGGGAGAGGAAAGTAGGGAGCAGGGTAGGTTGGTGTCCATTAAGGTGCACACATAAAGAGCTTATCTAGCATTATAAGGGTAAAGGAAGGAACAGTGTCCAGATGGGGTTTTAAAAATGGTTAGAGAATGGGGTGTAGCAGGGAAAATAACTTCTACTGAATAAAGAAAAGTAGCTCCTTCAAAGAGCAGGAACAGGGCAAGAATTCCTAGGTAGAAAAGGAATCCATGAAGATGGAGGCAAAAGAATCTAATGTGAGGAAATAATGGCACCCCCTCCTCCCCAAAAAGGGAGAGATTCATCCAGTGGGTCCATGGCAATAACAATTTCAGCAGGCCTTGGGGCCCCTGAGAGCTTCCT
Source organism: Pseudocheirus occidentalis (assembly GCA_028646575.1). Classification (NCBI taxonomy): domain Eukaryota; kingdom Metazoa; phylum Chordata; class Mammalia; order Diprotodontia; family Pseudocheiridae; genus Pseudocheirus; species Pseudocheirus occidentalis. Next base: position 205,792,529 of record CM053595.1, on the reverse strand, counting down.
AAAGGAATTGCTGGGCTATTACTTCTCGTGAATGTCATTTGTCTGATTTTTTCCACTTACCAGTAGAGGTATGTTGTGAGATCTCTCTCTCTGCAGTTCTCTTTAGATTGAGTATCCATGGTTCTTCCCCTCTCTCCAACTGAAGAATCACATCAGGTTTAGAAATGGAAAGCCCTAGTCAATAAATAAAAAAAATATAGCTGTTTTTGTTGGGGATAAACAGTTGTTTCAGGACTGGGTCCCAACCCCTCAGGCAGTTAAGTAGAACAGTAGATATAGCTTTGAGCCAGAAGTCAGGAAGATCTGAGTTCAAATCCAGTTTTGTACTTAATTTAACCTCTGTCTGCCTCAGTTTCGTCATCTGTAAAGGGAGGATAATAATAGCACCTACCTTCCCAAGGTTGCTGTAATGATCAAATAAAATGTTTGGAAAGTGTTTAGCATAGTGCCTGACACAAAGTAGCAACTTAGTCAATGCTTGTTCCCTCTCCTAAAGAAAAGTGAAAAGGATATCATAAAGCTCAGAAGGAGGTACAGAAGGTAATCTCTGAAGGAGAATTAGGGTTATATGACCAGTAAATTGGCAGGTTCATTAGAATTCATTTATGGTTTCACTGACACACAACTGCGAATCTCATATGTATAAAACTATCTGAACTTGGACATTAGATGAGAAACCTGGCTTGGGAAAGCAGAGAATGAGGATGTATGGTTTCAGAAAAAGAGCAATGAAGTTGCTGATTTTCAACTCTGTAAAGCCAAGACCTTTCATCTAAGAATGGGAAGAACAAACACCTGCACTAAAGACCAATGGGGTTTAGAAATTATTCATCCCAGAACCAAAAGACTAAACAACATAAACATTCCAGACATATTAATAAGTAAATTGAGGAAGAAAATATGCACCAGTGGGGATATGTACCACTTAATATCTTATCTTTAAGAAAAACTTGTTCCATTTAAATGTTTCAAAAAATTATGGTTTAACTTGGAATTAAAATGAAAGGGATGCATTGTCATAACATCATATTATATAGTTGGGAGGGAACCTCAGAGATTGATTTAGGCTAGAACAGTTGAAAAAAAGGATTTATAGAATAGAGATTTGAGCTGGAAGCAACTTGAGATCACTGAAAGCAGTTTATTTTCATTCTTATTTTACAGATGAGGAAACTGAAGCATGGATAGTTTAAATATCTTGCTCAGGTATCATCTCTCCCTGAAGTCTTTTCTTCTCCAGGCTAACCATCTTCATTTCTTTCATTCCTCATATGGTACGATTTGAAGACTCTTCACCATTCTGGTAAGCCACTTGATCAGTGGTTCTCAACCTTCCTAATGCCATGACCCTTTAATACAGTTCATCATGTTGTGGTGACCCCCAACCACAAAATTATTTTCGTTGCTACTTCACAACTGTAATTTTGCTACTGTTATGAATCTTTCTGATATGCAAGATGTATTTTCATTGTTACAAATTGAACATAACCCACAGGTTGAGAACCACTGCTTTAGATATTCTCCCATTTGTCAAAGTTCTTAAAATGTGGCATTCAGAACTGAATATAACATTCCAGATTTGGTCCAGTCAGAGCAGAGTATGGCAAATGATATCACCTCACTAGTACTAGACACAATGCCTCTCTAAATTCAGCCTAAGATTGGGAGTGGGGGAGTGGGGAGTGGGGGAGGGGGTTGTTTTTGCTGCTATGTCAGTATTAATGAACATTAAGCCTACACTCCATTAAAATTCCCAGATCTTTTTCAGACAAATTGATATCTACCCATGAGTCCTCCATCCCATGATTATGAAATTGATTTTTTTTGAAACCATGTAAGACTTTATATAAAGTCTCAACTATGATCTCATCAATGTGGGCATTCCCTCCAATTAAGAGAATTGCAACCCATCTCTGCCAGATTATCCTATGTGACTGTTACCATGACTTCCCATAAATTCACCACAGAGTGTTCATCCAACATGCTAGAGGCCTTTCTTGCCTTCTTTTGATATTGTGAGGATACCACTGAAACATATAGGCTATCTTTGTTTATTCCTTCCTCTTGTCACCTGACTAACCCATCCTTCTTATATTTCTTTGATTATATATTTTACTGTGCTTCACTTTTATAATTGCTTTTTAAAATATTTGTTGCAGCCTACCCACACATACCATGTACCTCCCCAGTGCTATCTAGGTGATGCTTATCTGTATTGATATTGAATCATCAATGACTGTTCTTTAGGTCTGGCCATTCAACTAATTCTGAATCCTTCTAACTGTATTGTTGTTTGGGTCCTTTCAGTCTTGTTCAGAAGGCATGAGAGGCTTTGTCAAATGCTTTGCTACTTAAACTATATCTACATCAGTCCCCTGATATTATAAAACTATTAAAAAAGGAAATGAAGTTATTCTGAAATGACTTGTTTCTGTTGAAGATGAGGATCTGGTGCTCAGAAGAGTGGTCAGGAGAAAAGTTGGTGGTCCTCTGCGTAGAGGAGATAGTGGAATCTGTAGGAGAGTCTGAATTGGCTAAGGGACGCAGTATAAAAGGAAAAGAAAAGAGAATCAAGAATAGACATTTGGAGAAACATCTACATTAAGGAAAAAGATAAGGAGATGGGGTAGCTAGGTGGTGCAGTGAATAGAGGACTGGCCCTGAAATCAGGAGGACCTGAGTTCAAATCCAGCCTCAGAGACTTGACACTTAATGAACTGTGTGACCTTGGACAAGTCACTTAACCCCAATTGCCCTGCCTTGCCTCTTCCAAAATAAAAAAAAAAACATAAGGAGACAACAAGAGACAGAAACAGGGTAGTTAGAGAAAGAGGACAAGACCAAGGAAATGTGATATCCCTGAAATCTCTGCCAATTTCACCTATATTTACCTATTTGCAAGTAGGATGCAAATTCCTGGGTGGTAGGGTCTGTTTTTCTTTCTGTCTTTGTATCCTCAGTCCCTTGCATATATACTTAATAACTACTTATTGGATGTGTTTGGAAGCCACAGAAGAAAGTATTCAGAAGGGGTGGGGAGCCTTAAAGGTTTCAGAGGGCAGAGGACACTAATGAAGTTCCTGTTGAATGATCTCCTTCTCCATGAAGCCTCTGACATAGACTTCTCAATGTCCCTCAGTGTCCCTCTTCTTGATTGTTCCATTCTTCTTTTCATCTGAGCTATTCAAAGGAGCTGTCAACCCCACTCTTATTTTCTCAACCCGACATTTTTGGATTCACCACGTGATCTCTCTCCTTATTGCCTCTCTAGCCTTTATTTTCATTTATAAATGTGTAAGCATCTCTGCCTGGGACTTATTCCTTTTTTTCTGGCCTTGACACATGCTAAAGTCTCATGAAATCCTGCCCTTTATCCATTCCTAACATAGGCATTGTTGCACAAAGGTTGCTCTAGTTTCAGAGTTAACTCCCATAGGCTTTCAGTAAGTGACCATACAGTGATACTAAAACATGAGTGGGAACACAAAATTTAAAGGTAACTCTAGTTCCCTCTCTAGAAGTCTTCTCCAAAATGTAGTGTTACCCCACTGAGGGAAGAGAGGTATTTTTTAAAAACAGGGAAGATTTTTAATCTCATGGCAAAGTTATCCTTACCCAGTGAGATCACGTTTCTGTAGTTCTCCAACATCACATCCCTGTACAAATCCCTCTGAGCAGAGTTCAGTTGCTTCCACTCTTTCTGGGTAAAGTTCACAGCCACATCCTTGAATGTCACCAATTCCTAAAATACAAACATTCTTGCTCACCCGTGGCCCTTTTTTCCCCATGACCTAGAGGGAAGAGGTAAAAGAAAAAAGCACTGGGAGGAGCTTATAGTTCAGAAGAGATACTGGCAGAATTGAAGATATGACTATTTTTTGGTAAGGCATGTGACCTCAAGCAGATAGTTCTTGATTTTCTCTGTCTTTTATTGTGCCTATCACCAGTTCACTTTTGAGGGAGAACAAAAGTTAAGCAAAGCATATTTCCTGGAATGTGGGGTTTTAACCTAGGGTCCATGAACTTGGATTTTAAAAAAAGTTTTAATAAATGCATTTGAATATAATTGTTTTCCTTTGTAATCTGATATATTTCATGCCATGCATTTAAAAACATTACTCTGAGAAGGGTGCACTTCACCAATGTGTCAAATGAATTCATTAAATAAAGCAAATTAAGAACCTGTGACCAAAAAGGAAGAAGATCTATTAGTACCAGATCTCAAATTATACTGTAAAACAGTAATTATTAAAATGATTTGGCATTGATGATTTGGTAAACTGATTACCAAAATGATTTGGAAAAAAAAATTGAGAAGTTGATCAGTTGAATAGGTTCCTTATATAATAAGTGATGTAATAGTTGGGTGTCCAATAAACCCAAAGCCCTCAGATACTGGAACAAGGATTCACTATGTGATAAAAAGCTGTGGGGAAAACTTGAAAGCAGTTTGGCAGAAATTGGGTATAGACCAATACCTCACATCATATGCCAAGATAAACTCTGAATGGATATATGACTTAAATAGAAATGATGACATCATAAGCAAATTAGAAGAGCTGGGAAGAAATTATCTTTCAGATCTATGGAAAGAAGAAGAGTTCATGACTAAACAAGCAATAGGGAGCCAAAGAAAATAAAATGAACAATTACGATTACATAAAACTGAAAAGATTTTTTGCATTAATGAAAATCTAACTCAGTTTAAATTAGAAGGGAAACAGATAATTGGGAAAAAAATCATTGCAGTAATTTTCCTACAAAGTTCTCATATCCAAGATATGTAAAAACATTAATTGAAATTTATAAGACTAAGAGCCATTTCCCAGTACATAAATGGTCAAAGGATGTGAACAAGCAGTTTTGAAAGGAAGATATCTAAGTTATCAATAATCTATGAAAAATGCTTCAAGTCATCAATAATTAGATAATACAAATTAAAGTAACTCTGAAGTTCTATCCCATACCCTGGCATAGACTCATAGACTGGCAAAGATGACAAAAAAGAAAAGTAACAAATGTTGGAGCATCTGTGAGAAACAAGTACATTAATGTAATTTTGGTGGAACCGTGCATTTCTAGAAAACAATATTGCACTATGCCCCCAGAGTTACTAATTTGTACCTTCCCTTTGACCTAACTACTTTTAATGAGAGAAAATACTTCAGTGTCTTTTATTGTCTCAAAAAGTGTGTGAAGAATCCATTTACTTGGGAGAAAGCAGCTTCATAGATATAAACATCAGAGAATCATCATGATACAATGGAAAAAGCATGAAACTGGGACCTAGAATACCATACTATTGTTACCAGTCTGTCCCAATTAGACAATTCCAGGCAAACTGCTGAACCACAAGATATTATTGCCCTTATCTGTAAAATGGGGCTAATAATGAGGTAATGAATGATCCCACAAATCACTCATGAACATTAACTTAATTTCTTTAAAATAACCCTTCCTACATACTCTGCCTATACCATACCAGTTTCTGAAAGAGTGACATAAGAAAAAGATGGGAAAACATGTGAAATATTAAAAATATCATACATTCATGAGACCTTCTTGGTTTTATTCAGCTCACTTCTCAGACCTACTGATTTAAGTCTAGAAACTCATAAAAAACTTTGGAGAAATGCACTTTTTGGACCTCTGGGATACAGGGAGAGAGGGTAAGTTATTCTCTACATTTTTGTTCACTTTCCACATAAGTGAAAGATGGAAATCATCCGTCTCTTCTCAGCTTTAGACTACATACTGTTGCATATTTCAAAACTGAAAGAAGACGAAGTGAGCTAGAGGACATGATAAAGAGCCCTATGATGAAGTCCCAAACAAACTCAGTGAATGAGGATGGGGACAGTGCCAACTAAGCCAACCTTCTTCTTTCCAGCTTATACTATACAAGCAGCCTTATACTGGTATAATAGAAGAAAAAAACTACAGTCAGAAAACTTGAGTTCAATTAAAAGTTCTACCACTTAAACTCTCATTTTCAATCCTTTGACCCTCGGTTTCCTTGTCTGTAAAATGAAAATAATACCATCACCCCCACTGAAGGTTGTTGTGAAGGTAAAATAAAAGTGCTTCAAAAACTATCAAGTGCTGTATGAGTGACTATGTTTTCATCTTTCTGAGAAATATCAATCAGCCTCATTCCTTATCCTCTGACCAATCTTTGATCACCCTCACTTACTTTCTCATGCACATGAGTCAGACTATCCATGAGAAATTGCTTCCTCACTGTTCTCTGATGTGGTGCTTCCACTCCAGTTCTGACTTCCCTAGGTAGAATGGTCAGTAATTCTTCCAGTTCCAGAGCCAATGGGATATTTTTCCTTTTAGGAAACCTCAGGTCTCAACTATGAATCCCAGAGTGGCTGTCAGAGTTGATTGAGTGTCCTTCTAGTCCTTGTTTCCTCCTGGAACTGAAATCACCTAAAGATCCAAGGAGTACTTCTTATTCTAGGGTGGATTTCCGTTGCTAGATGAAGTGCTTCTTCTACTCAGGAATCCAATTTATACCTGTAAAATATCAGCATTGGAAATACAACATGTTTTATAAGTGACAGTTGAATGAATTAATGGAACTGGATCCTCAGGTAGGGCCCCTAATGGATTCCACCAAGACTTGCTGAAAAATGATAGGAAAAAGTCAGCATCAGAGACCCAGAAAATACCTCTATCCTCTGGATTCCACAGAAATGGAAAAAAGTACATCAAATACAGTGTCTATTCATGAGATGAACATGAGGGAGAAGTGATGGGCTGTTCTTAAACTTCAACAGAGCTCCTAGAATTTGGCGTAGATACAGTGAAGTACATACATACATACATGCATGCATACATACATACACAGAGAAAAATATAGATTCAATCCCAAACCTAAGACCCTATCCTAAAGACCTGAAGATAAACACTATGCCCACTCTTCCAGGGATAAATTCTGAGAATTCAATTCAGTTCATCAAACACTAAGAGCAATACTAAGTACAAGGTATTTTCCTAGGCTTTAGGGGTATATAATAGGAATGGGAATTTGAAGGCCTTCCCTGCTTTGAAAGTAAATTCTGCCCCTAATAGGCTGAATGTAGTCACATGGAACCTGTGGTAGGAGGAATTTGCTGAAGGGAAGTAGAGCCCACAGGAAATTTCCCTGCTGTGAAGATAAACTTTGCCCCCTGATAGGCTGAATATAGTCACATGGAGCTTGTGGTGGGAGGAGTTTGCTGAAGGGAAGCAGAGCCCACAGGAAGCTGATAGCCAGAGCCAGTGAGAAGTTGGGAGAAAGAGGTTCTTAGGCTAGGAGATAGAGAGATTTGTGAGTAAATATTGATCTAGGTTTGTGGGAAGGCTAAAGGATGCTGTGGCTCTCAGTGGTATTATGGCTTCTGAATATCTTTGGTACTGTGATGGAATTGGTTTACTGGTTTTGGGATTCGAATTTTCTGGTGTCTAAATAAACATGTCAGTCCTGTCCTCTATATGGAGAGTGTGGTGTATTTTGCAATCAAACATCATGCACTATTTATAGTCACAGTCTTTATCATGATCATGGGCACTAGAAATATTGCATTGGTGCTACAGGGTACAATATGAAAAATGGCATATCCCTTTCCTTAAGAATGTTCCAGTCCACTAGGGAAAATGACCTGTACACATAATACAAAGAAGAACATGAAAGAAGCAAAGGAAAGATCTAAAGAACTCTAGGAATTCCAGAGGATGGAGAGAAGACTTTTAGCTGAGAGGTTACAGAAGGCCTTAGGTAGGAGATGGAACCTGAGCTTAGTCTCAAAGGAAGAAGATAATTTCAACAGATGTAGTGGAGGAAGGCCTACATTCTAGGCATATAGGCTGACTGAAACAAATATGTGGAATCAGAGAATGATGGGCTGGAATACAGAATAAACTATGAAGAGCAGTATGAGATGAAGCTGGGCTTGGTAAAGTCCCAAATTACAAGAGGGCAGTGTTTATATTTGATCCTAAAGACAACAGGGAGCCACCAAAGGTTTTTAAGCAGGGGAGTGACAAAGACTCAGTGATTTTTACCAGTTATATGAGGATGGGTGGGAGAGGAGAAAGAGGAGAAAACACAGTTAGGATTAGCTCAGCTACAAAGAGAAACATTCCTTTCCTCCTTGTTTTTTGGAACTGTTTCTTTGTAGGAAGGATGAAAAGTGCTTTTAAAAAGCTATTAAATTGGCATTTCCCTTGAGCAAGCTTACCTTGCAGTAGATAGAATTGATTGGATGAGGTTTTGAATAGACCTGACGGCAGTAACACCCAGGATCACTTGGAGAGTAGTAAGAGTAGACACAGACCATGTGAAGTTTACTAATATCATCTCCTTCACCACCGCCTATGGTCACCCACCCTTAAGGACAAGGTATAAGTGCCTCCACTTGGCAGAAGCATGATGGCAAAGAACAAGACAGCATCCCTAAGGGTAGAATCAGGGATAGTGGGCAGAATATGTAGAGGCAAATTCAATGTGATAAGAACTTCCTTACAATTAGAGCTGGCTAAACAGAAAGGGCTTAGTAAGAGGCAGTGACCTTTCTACCACCAGAGCTGTTCAAGTACAGGCTTCCTTATTTAGACCACATTCGAAATATTATTACTATATATTTTTTATATATTTATTGTGAATATGTTGTTTCCCCCAGCAGAAGTGCCCTTGACAGTAGGGGTAGTTTCATTTGGTTTTGCACACCCAAGTGCCTTCCTAGCAAACCCTTGATAAACGCTTGTTGATTGGCTAATTCTGTTAAGGTCTGGACCCCAAGTTTATAAAGGTCAATGATAAACTACTCAGAGGAAAGCAGTCATGATGAGCACTTGTCTGAGATGCTTCCTGATAAGGTACAAATTGGATTAGATAAGCTCTGAGGTCCCTTCTAACTCAAATTTTATGATTTTATGATTGTGGGAGGCAGTAGAAAGAAAAAAAGAAGGGATCAACATGAAAGGTATAGTGGAAGTAGGATCAACAGAATTTGGTAACTGATTGAATATGACAGATGAGAGAGAACCAAAGTAAGTAACAAGGTTTCAAACACAGAAGACTGGGTAAACTGTAGTTTTGCTGATAAAAAACAGCAAAATCAGGAGGAAAAGCAAGTTTGGCAGGTGGTCATGAAGAGGTAGGGAAGAGGTGGGTGTTTGAGGGATCTCAAATCCCTTGAGGGTTTTTGTGTGGAAAGAATTTCGCAAGACTCAAGCTGTCTTTTGGCAGAGTTACAAAAGTTTATTGTTATGTTGACTTTGCAGCGGGCAAGAGAGGAGAGTAAGGGGACCTGCAAGCTTACAGGAATCTAAGGCAGAGTTATAAAGTTTTACACTTGGCAGGGGGCAGGAAAAAGTTAAGGGAACCTGCAAAGTGCAGGGGCCAGAGACACAGTTTTTAAAGCCATAAAGCTGCCAGTCAAAGGTTAATTATGCTAACTAGGTGAGTAAGGGAGGAGTTAGGGAGGAGTTTGGGAGGAGTTTAGGAGTGGTCAGTGCTTAAAGAGACATGCACTTTTTGTAGCAACTGTGCAAGCGTATTGCCCAGAATTCACTGGGACATCCCCTTCAGGGGGAAAGTGAAGAGGTATGGTTTTTGCCTTGTGACATCACTATGTTACTTTTGGTCAAAGCTAAATGAGATATGTCCAGCCTGTTAATCATCTTTAACAATATGGCTGTTGGGAGGTTAGGTTTGATTGTCCAAGTCTGGAAGCTAGACTGATTAGGGATTCAGGAGGTACCAAATTGGGAGTAAGTTATCTCTTCTGGTAATGTTGTTCAAGGTTTTTGGGTGCAGCTGGCCTCTTAGAACAAAGGAGGTATACATTTCTCTAAATTAAAAAGTTTATGAAATACTTGGGGGATGTATTCATGGCTATGGCTAAACTTAGCTATTATTATGGCCAAACTGTAGCAATTAATGAACTAGGCAGACTGCTGGCTCAGGGAAAAGACTTTTAGGCTGAGGGCAGGGGAGAGGCAGAGTTAATGCCTTTATTGCTGGGAGAAGTGTGACTTTTACAACTTGGCTCATTACAAACTGATGTTACAGAGAAACCCGAATACAAAGATAGGACTTTTTACAAACTGAGGTTACAGACAAAAGCATCCCAGAGCCCATCAGTCAGGCGGAGAGTTAAGTTTTATACATATTGGTTTGGGGTGCCAGGGGGACATCCAGACAGAGGTATTCTGTAGGCAGCTAGAAAAATACCTATGAGAGAGAGGAGGCTGGGATCCACAAATGTTCCCAGGGTTGGGCTCTACAGACCTAGGGAACTGGCTAAAAGGCAAGATTTAAAAGAAATTATCTCCACCCTAAACAGTCATCCCACAAGTGCCTAAAATTTCCCCAATTAGAGAAATTAATACCATTCTTAGGAAAGTCAGAGGACACAACCATTACTCATTCACATTTTTGTGTGGATACAGGACTTTTGAAGGGGATTTCTTCTAGATAGGAAACCTGGAATAAAATCCTTACTTTGTTACTAATTGTGATTATGTGATCATGAGCAAAACCTTCAGAACCTGTTTCCTCTTCTGTAAAATGGGGCATTGGATAACATGATGTTTAAAGTCCCTTCTACCTCTAAAATTCTAAGATTTATTTTCCCTAGGGAAACTGTTAACCCTCATAATAAAAATTTCTGAAGGAAACAAAAGCAAAGCATTTGTTTGCGGGAGGCCTTGAAGTAACTGAAAGCTTCTAGTTAATAAATAACATTATACAACAAATGTTCACACTAGCAAGAATATTAAAAAGTAAAAGGCAAGCTGTTGGCATCATTTGCTTTGGAAGCACAAGTATACTTTCAATATACAAGTAGATTTTCAGTTCTATGCACTTTGTCAGGCTGGGAGGATGTCAGCTTAGAAATACCCAGCCAGCATCTGCTTAGAGCTATTTCAGCTCTCTTAAAAAATAAAGGCATGTTATTCTGTTCATTTCAAGGCTCATTTGGAGTCAAAGATACTAGGGTGAAAGTTCCTTATGATTAAGCTAGTAGCAAGAGATGAGACACAGGCTTAAAAAAAAAAACACCACAAAACATTGAGAAACTGTCTTGTGGAGTAGAAAGAACCAGAAGTGCAGGGTTCAAGCACCTATCACCACTTACTAACTGTATGTAACTGGCAAGTCACTACCTTTCTAAACCCATTTCCTCATCCTTAAAACCAGGATAACACTTGTACCTGTCTCACAGGGTAGTTGTGGGAAAAAAAACTGCTTTATGAACTAATGAGCCATCAAAATATGTTTTTAAATTGCTGGATTGAGGAGGGACAGTAATAACCAAATGGACACAACAGTTACATTTTTCAGCATGGTATATAAAACAATGTATTTCTGAATGTATTGGGTAGATGAGGGAAAGGAAGGACAGCTAGTACTTCAAGGCAAAACTAGCTGAAGATGCTAGTGTAGCCAGAGTAGAAGTCTCAGGATGTAAGGGGAGAATTCAAAAGTAGCATCCCACTGAATCTGCAAGTCATAAAATATCACAAGATGTTAGAGCTGGGGGGAAAAATCCTTTGAGATCATCTAACCCAGTTCTCTCATTTTACAGTTGAGAAGACTGATGGCCATAGGTTAAAGAATTCAGCCAAAAATCATGTAGCCAAACCTGTGTGGAGCTGGGACATGATCTGGGTTCCCTAGTCTAGTGTTCTCTCCACTATATCTCAGTGCTTCATCCATTTCCAAACTTTGCTTCTGCAAAGGAACTAATTTTTCAGGCTCTGATTTAGAGAGAGGTAGCTTCTGCCCACAGCAGTGAGATCAGGTGGCAGGGGGAGCTATCTACAATGAATCATTGATGTAGGAATGGATATTGTGCTAAAAAGAAAAGTTATGGCCTAGAGTAGTTTATGTCTGGAGAAGCTATACAAACACACAGTTGATCAAGGTTGATGGTTTTGCCCCCTCTCACCATTCTGCAAAAACTGTTCTCACATGGGTTAACAATATCATATCTTCTGACCCCAGCAAATGCAAAGGACTTTTCTTAGTTGTCATGTTCCTCTACTTTGCATTAGAATTAAATCTATTATCTCTTTCTACTGAGGAACCCTCACCCTATCATTAACAAACTTCCCTTTGACCTAAACTTATTTCTCACATTCCTTCCAGTCTTCACTGGAATTAGTCCTCCCTGAAGACATCACCACCCTCACCTATGAAAGAGCCTTCCCCTGCCTCTTCCCTAAAATCAGTGGGAAAATGTGTGTGTAGAGGGGCAGGGATGAAGTGACTATCTTTACTACTCAGTGCCACCTTTGGACCATGGAAAAGCCAATCTGTCTCTTCTTCCACATTTCCCACAGTAGAACTTTTTGTGAAACTAGAAGGATCCTTGATGATCACCTAGTCTAGGGGTTCTTAACTGTTTTGTGTGTCATGGACCCCTGCAGCAGTCTGGGAAAGCCTATGGACCCCTTCTCAGAATCATGTTTTTAAATGCATAAAATAAAAATACAAAGGATTACAAAGAAAACCAAAGGATAGTAAAAATAAAGATGCAATTATCTTCCCCACCCAAGTTCATGGGAGACCCCAAAAATCTATCCACAGACCCCACATGCACCCCAGGTTAAGAACCCCACATCTAGTTCAACTACTTTTTACACAGGGCAACTAACTTGAGGAGAGGGGAGAGAGAGAAGAGAAGAGAGAGGGAAAAAGAGAAAGGGTGAGGAGAGGAAAGGGGAGAGGAGGCAGAGGAGATGAGAGGAGGAGAAAGGGGAGGAGTTAAATGCCACCTCCTCCAGGAAGCCCTCAGCTTCTGATTCCCTTGCCCTCCTCTGGTGTTCGGTCATCTCCCTCCAGATTACTACACCGACCCAAGTGAATGACAGGGTATGAATGACTGAAGTTCACCGGTCCCCCAAGGGCAAAAGTCACTGGGATGAATGGACCCCTGGCCTCCGGACAGACCCTACCCTTCACATCCCAGAGGGGTTTATCGTTGGCCCCGAACGCTCCTCAGAGCTTCTGTCTCCTCCCCCGAAGCTGCTCAGGCAGACACCTGTCCTCTCTCATGTCCTCACCTCTCCAGTTGCCCCTCTTCGCCTCGACCCAGAGATACCGGTTCTCTGCCCCGACCCGCTACGGTCCCCATCCTGGAAAGGTACTAAGCCTTCGACAATGTCTCCCTAGAACTACAATTTCCAGCAGTCCTTCAGGTCGACTCACTTCCGCTTTCCAGCCTACACTCCCAAGTTCAAGAGTCTCACTGCGTGTAGAAATTAGCCTGATCTAGGTAGAGACGCTGGGAAATTGAGTCTCAGAGCCAGAGGCAAATGGATTTCCCGAGAATTTCGCTTGGCTCCTGTCAAACTACATTGTTAGAAAAGTCAGACTCAGCTTAAAGCATCGCGCAGGCTAGTCACCATGGTAACAGCCTCCTTGGGTACTGTCATTCTTTCTCTTCCAGGTTTTTCTAGGGGAAGTGGTTTCATTTTGCAAAAGAACCCAAGGTGCATATAAATTAAGCCAGGGGTGGGGAACATTTTCATGTAGGAAGGCCGCATTAATATTTAGCTGTAATCAAATAAAGCTGCATTCAAGAAACTTCAATTAGATATACTTTAAAATGTACATTATTTTGTTAAAATGTAACTACTATGTACTTAATTTCAAAAAATGAAAACCATTTGCTAATTTTAAAGTTAACTAACCCTTTAATGACTTTGTTGCCTCTGCTTTTTGTTAGAAAGCATTTGAATATTGGGGCAGCTAGGTGGCGCAGTGAATACAGTACAGGCCCTGGAGTCAGGAGGACCTGACTTCAAATTCGACCTCAGACACTTGACACATTTACTACTCGTGTGTCTTTGGGCAAGTCACAACCCCAATTGCCCTACCTTCCCCCTCCAAAAAGCAAAAAAAAATTAAATTTAAAAAAAATTTTTAAAAAGAAGTCTATAACAGCTGTGTATTCTTTAGATAATTCAAATATATCGTCCTGCTTATCAATGGCTTTTCCTAACTGAGGGAAATATTCATCTGAAATTTCCTTTCGAAGAAGTGTTTTGAAAAAAGAAAGCCTTTTAGAAAAATACTTGTATTTTCCTTTTACCACATATCATATATAGACTTAGTTTTTACCTTTCAAAGAAATATTCAAGTCATTTTGATTTGACGTATCACACAGAAATGCAACATTCCTATAGAAATCTTTCAATAATTCACATTGCTGATTCTGTTCTTCATAAAATTTAACTCTCTGTTATCACAGAGATAAAATTTTGGCTAACACCTGTCTCTGAGGTAGCCAATGAACTTTAGAATGGATAGGGCAAATCCACACTAAATACCCTCATCATTCAACTTTAGCATGTTATGAAATTGATGATGTTGTTGTATTTGCACGAATATGTTAATAATACATATAACTTATGGCAAAGTGTCACTTAAAATAGTAGCTTTAGCGCAGAGATTTTGCTAACTCAAGATACAATGAAAAGAAATGAGAGCATCTGGATCTGCTAATACTTTTTTATTGACTGAATATTTCTGGGGAAGCAGGTGACACTCCTGGATATGGTCATGGAACTAAATGCCTTGCTCAAAAGAAATAGTTAATAGTTGAGATTAGAGTTGTGAGTAACTTCATGTTAAAATTATATATAACTTATAGAAATACACAAAGCAAAGGATGGGAATAAGGTGGAGAGCAATTTATTGGGAATAAAAAAATAATGACATGTATTGTAGGAGACACAGACCACTTAACCAGATGGAGTATATTGATGATGATTTCCAAATACAGACTGCAAAATGATGTAGGGGACAAGATATAATCATGATAATATACTAAAGTTATCACAAAATATGCTATTTTGCTAATCTGATAAAAGTAAAATCTAATAAATTATTGATTTGCTGACAATTTCAGAGCCAAAGAATTTCAGATCTGAAAGGGACATTTAGCACAACCTGTATCTTAAGAATAGCATTGATAACCTGGCCTTTTGCTGAGGACCTTCCATGAAGGGGAAGTTATTACCTGAGGTGATCCATTTCACTTTTGGACAGCTCTCACTATAAAAAAAATTCCCTTAAAATGAGTTGAAATATTCTTCTCCATGATCCCTTTGAAACTCTACCTTACACCCATATCTGTTGCTTCTAGTTCTGTTTTTTGGGAAAGAAAAATAAGTCTAATCTTTCTAGATAGCCTTTCAAGTAAAGGCCAACATTTCCCACATCACAAGTTTTATATTCTCCATATTTGAGGATTTTGTTTGGGTTTTTTGGGTTAGACCTCCTAAGCCTTTGCAAAACTATATTCCCTTTGCCTGAAATTCAGTCCCTCAGTTCTGCTGGGGAGAGGCCCTATCTTCTGTTAAGTCTCATCTCATGTGTCAATTCCTATGTGAGGCCATTTCTCATCTCTCTAGTTTTTAGTGTTCTCTCCCTCCTCAATCATGTATATAAGTAATTGCTTATACTTATATATTCCCTACCCAGTCCCACAACACAAGTTTAAGTTCCTTAAGGACTAAGACTGGTTTTGGTTTTGACCCTGCACATATTAGCGTTTAATATTTGTTGTATTGAATAATAGATTCTGAGGCTGACTCACGCTTCCTTAGGCTTACTTACTCCTTTGATGTGAAATACACAAGTAACTCCTAAAAATTAGACTCTAAAACATCTCCTTCCTGAAGGAACAACCTCTCAAATGTTCCTCTGGAGTGGGCTAATGGTGACTTTGCATCTTCAATTAAAGAGACCTGATATGTAGGATGTTTTGTCATTGTGTCCATCACTTGAACCATGCTTCCTTCCCCCATCAATTAAAACGCATTTATTAAGCACTTATTAGGAGTCAGGCACTCTGCTAAGCCCTAGAGATACAAAGAAAGGCAACAGTCTTTGTTCTCAGGAGCTCATATTCGAATAGGTGAGATAAAATGCAAATAATCAGATAATACCAGATAAATATGCATTAATAATTAGGTAATACCAAACATATAAATAGTTGTTACTAGATATATACATGTAAATAACTAAGTTACAGCAGATAGGTAGTCTAAATAACTAGTTAATATTAGATAGATATATAACTAATATAAGATAGAAACATGTTAATAACTAGGTAATACTGACATACATGTAAATAATTAGGTAATAACCAAATATAGATGTTAATAACGAGATATCTACATGTCAAGAACTAGATATATACATATTAATGACTAAGTAATAAAAGATCTGTACAGTAAAAGTGAGGGAAGCTCAGAAGGGGAGGCACTAGTGGGGACAAGGGGGCGGGGCTGTAAAAGACCCTTCCTCCTGGCCTCAAGTCACAGGTCAGTTACTGATCATTTATTAATCGCCTGGTAAACGCCAGGAGCAATTAAGCGCCGAGGATACACAGAAGGGCAAAACAAACCCCTGGTTTCCAGTTCACCTACAGTGCCGCTTTACCTTGGCACACCCGGGGGCCTGAGTGACATTGCCCAGACTTACTACAAGCTGCCAGAACCCCTAGATCGTCTCCCGCCCTTCCTCGCCCCTCCCGCCCCCAACCCACACAGGAAACGAGGGGGCCCAGCTGCTGACAAAGGATCAGAGTATTGCACAAACGCGCTCCCAGAGGTGGGAGCACAGGTGGGAAGAACGCGGAGCATCCAGGATGGGAGTCTCAGCGCCACACCAGGGTCCCGCCCCCTAGCCCTCAACTAGCGCACACATACACACCCCCAGCACCCTGGCCCGAAGCAGCCATGACGCCTAGGGGATTCTGGGAGTCGTAGTTCAATGGTTTGGCTAAGCCAGCGCTTCCTTCCGGTCTGGGAGCTGGTTTCCTTTGTGGGTCCGGGACCGGTGCTGGGCGGGTGGCCAGACAGTCAGCCCGGCCGCTGAGATAACAGACTTGGCTTATGGTGTGTGGAGCCGGAGAGAGCCCTGAGACTGGACAGGGGCAGCGTTGGGGAGCTGGGGACTAGAGACCGGGAGAAATCCTCCTTCCCTTCCTGGGCATAGATGGACCGGCCTGACCCCCCCTTCCTTCCCCACCGCGGGGAGCCGAGGTGGGTCCGCGTCCTGTGTGTACGACTGCAGGGAGTGAGAGTTTGAGGTGTGGAGGTCAGGGGGAGAGGCAGGTGGGAGAGGGGAGGAAGCGTCTCTGTGTGTTTGTGTACGTTTCTCCGAGTCCGGCCCTGGAGTTCTTTTTCTTCTCTTTTACAAACAGTGCCTCACTTTCCCCCTGATGCCACTTCCCATGCCGTTATCTCCGTGTGACTGTAGGCCGTGCATCTCGCCTGTTCTGACAGCAGCCTTTGTGGGGTCTTTGAGAGTCTATGGGGAGAGCTGGTACCCTACTGGAGAAACAGACAATTGGACAATCAAGCTAAAGCGATGTTAGCTCCCAGATGAAGGATCCGCAGCAGTAAGTCTGGCTCTTAAGAATGAAGACAGAGGCGAAGTCTCCGGGAATTTAAGGGTTCCTCCTAGTGTATTCCTCCTAGAAAGAAATCCAGACTTAAGCCTGACACCAGAGCTTCAGGGAAGAGAGTCTGCAGAGTCAATACTGAAACCGATGGAGTTGGAAGCATTCCTGGTAATCCTGTAAGGGAAAGGTCAGGTTTTGGGTGAAGTCACAAGGTATACAGAGAACATGGAACAGTGGATGACCATGGAGCATTTGACCCAGATTCTGGAGGGAAAAGGTAAGAAATTATCAGACAGAAGATAAATGTTTAGGTGGAGAGGGGTGTGAAGAAAGCCATCTTCTCATTATGGGAAAAAGGAACACAAAGCTCAAAGGAAGATACCCTTGGCCAAAGAGTTAGGGAAGGATTTCCCAATCTCAAAGTGTAGTAGGATTAACAAATGAGAATATTCCCCCATACTAGATATGCCATTGGAGGGACCAGCCCAAATCAATGGGATTTTTATTAAGTGCTGTTAATTTTAATTTTATCCTCACAATGACCCTTTAAGGCAGATAGAGCTTCAGGATCTCTGTTTTATAGACTGGAAACAATGATTCAGTGAGGTAAGTGTTACAATACTTAAGGTTACAGCACTATCTAGCATGTAGTTTTTAGTTTAGGTTTCTCATAAAGTCAGAATTTAGCAACCTTGAAAATCACTGAGTCCACCCTTCTCATGTTTTCAATAAGGATTTAAGGTTTAAAGGCATTAAGTGACAGAGCTAGGTAATAGAAAAACTAGAAATAGAATCCCCAAGTCCCGTTACTCTAGTGTTCTTTGTTATATCACGTGTTTTTTCATTAGGCCAGTGCTGCATTTTTTATATTTAAGTTGTTATCATAGGTATAACAAGATAGCTGTTTTCTCCAAAATAATTATCATATAATTTCCCACAAAAATTGAAGGCAAAGGAAGGATTTTTTTTCAAGGGAGAAGACTGAGTAACAAAGAAGTTGTTAATAGACTGTCACATGTATCTGTGACCTCAACTGTATTCTTACTTCAGGACTACAGTTCTTTCACCTGGAACCTGCCATGAATACTGAGCAACAAGTCATGATCTTCTGTGACCTTCAATTTGGCAGGCTTATTCTGAGCTCTTTTTGAGCAAATTATTTCTTAGAAATATGGGGATCCAGTCTAACTGGTGTGGTGGAGTTTAGAATCTATTGAGTATGAGAACTATAAGGACAGAATCAGCCACCTTCATGGTTTCTTTTATCCCTTCAGCTTCATCTTCTCAAGATCCTGGCCTTTCTCAAGAGAACTCAGAAGAGGAGCAAATGACAATTCTTTTTCTGAAAGCTAGGTCTCAGGTGAGTTGGAGTTTTCTCTCTTTTCTGAAGTGCCTAGATTGTAGATATATTTACTCCCTTCTCTTGAAAACTCCTTTCTTCAGGGAATCTCCATACAGACACTTGAGTCCCAGTTCTTCCCAGGGAGATGGGGCCCATAATAGTGAATGATTCCATAGAAGATTCTCCCCTGTTATTGAGTGCTCTCCTTCAGTGCCTTTGTCTTCCCCATTTAATATCCACCCATTCATTTAAAAAGTCATTTGGGTCTACTGTGTGGTCATTAATATGCTAAGTACAACCATGATAGAAAGTAAAAATAAGACATAGTCCTCACCCTAAATATGCTGACAGTATTATCAATAGTAGCAGACTGACACCTCAAAGGATTAGTAATAAAAGGAAGCTGATAATAAATGCAAAATGAGTAGTGTATGTTACAGGTGTATTGGAGTTTACGAAAGGGTAAGATCGGTATAAGCTGGATTGGTCAGGAAAGGTAATGGAAGGGATGGGATTTAAGGTGGTCCTGAAGGATTTGTATAAGAGAGGGAGACATTACAGGCAGGAAGAACAACCTGACAGGCACTCAGAAAAAATTAATTTGTCATTCACATGCACCAGTAAAGAGTAAGCTTAGCCTAAGGAAATTACTGTTGAGAAGTAATAGGTAATGCATTTAAATATGTAGAATTGTAACAAATGGTAGAGGACCTTAAATGCCATCCTCAGTTTAGACTGTATACTGACAGTTATTAGTTTCAAGGATAAAGTGTTTTAAAATGCTTAAGCTCTAAAGAAGGAGAAGAGTAAAAAAAAACCTTAAGAGTTGCTAGTCTAGAGTAAATAATAAAGGTGGATATGTACAGGCTTAGGAACATCTTTTATAAATAGTGAAATAATCAAAATGTTAATCCATGGGATCATGTTGTGATTAGAGGATTCTTTTCATATTCTTTCCCAGTAGTTTTCCAGGTCTAGTTGGTCTTTTCCAAGAAGCCAGGGATTATAGTTTGTTTGATTGCTTAATGGAAGTGAAATGTTTCTGTTTTCCTGAATAAGAGGAAAAACCACCAGAAAGACTTTTTACAGTGGTGGTTAAATGAGAAGTATCTATACTTTATTATCCTGTATGATTCTTGCCAAGGTCCTTCCATAAATTCTCCATAGGGGAATTCATCTCTTGACCTTGTGGATGCTAATGGAGCAAGGGAGCTTGTTGTCTACTGACTGTCTCTTAATCCTTTCCCTGTCATGTGTCTCTCTGATTTAATTACTTATATCACTTAGCATAAGAGAGACTGGTTAGCATAATTCATAATATTTCCTGAGGTTACACATTGAATCTTACCACATACCTTTTATGAATCAATGCCACATTAAAAATTAAAGCACATTTTTTTTTGGTGAGGGAAGTGTAGGAAGTAAAGTCAACAGGATCATTGAATTTAGTAGGAGTTTGGGTTTTTTTACTAGCACTGTGTGTGTGTAAATGTGTGTTTTGATTTCTTCTTTATACCATGGTCATCTCCATATATTCCCATAACATATAGCCTCATCAGGGAATTTTCCTTTGTAACAAAGAAAAAGAGCTAAACAAAATTAACCAATATAAGGACCACATCCGACTGTGTATTCAGCATTCCATACTCCTCATCCTAGTTACCCTCCCTAGTTACGTGCCAGCTTTCCAGTGTCCTGAAAATGTGGCATCCAGAAATAAACATAGTACTCCAGATGTAATCTGACCAAGATAGACTGTCGGCTATCACATTATGCTATAGACTCATTGACCTTACAGTCACCTAAAGCCCGTAGGTACTTATCATATGAATGGTCGTCTAGCCACTTCCCTCCTATCCTATATTTGTGCATTTGATTTTTTTTAAGTCCGGTGCAATACTTATTTAAAAAAAATTTTTTGGTATAGATGGTTGTAAGGGATTCCCAGTATGGTAACTCCTTCCACAGAAATAGATTAACAGAGTCATTTATGATTTTGGTTATCTAGGGGAATGGTGTCAAACTCAAATAGAAATGGCTCTCTGCAGGTCATGTTTTGTCTTAGGAGATTAGCATTATGTTGTACTTTGATTTACTTTGTTATACATTTCCCGATTACATTTTAACTTTTTTTTTTTTTTTTTGGAAAGGCAGTTGGAGTTAATTCATTTGCCCAGGGTCACACAGTGACACTAGTAAATGTCAAGTATCTGAGGCCAGATTTGAGCTCAGGTCCTCCTGACTCCAGTGTTCTATCCATTGCGCCATCTAGCTACCCCCATTTTAATTTAAAAGGTGACTGACACCTGATCTAGGGCTTGAGAGGTTGTGATTTGTCTGTGGTCATGTTAGAAATAGGACTTAAATCCAAGTCTTCCTGACTCCAAGGCTGACCCTCTATTCACTATGCCATATTGCTGCTAACTTTACATTTATCACCTTTATATTTCTTCTCTTTTCTTTTTGGAAGGGGGAAGGCAAAACAACTGGGGCTAAGTGACTTGCCCAAGGTCACACAGCTAGTTAAGTGTCAAGTGTCTGAGGCTGGATTTGACCTCAGGTCCTCCTGACTCCAGGGCTTGTGTTCTATTCACTGTGCCGCCTAGCTGCCCCTAAATTTCTTATTAGATTTATTTTTCTTCATCTTAGACCACTGAAATCTCTCTGGATCCACTGATAATAGAATTAACTCCCTCTCAACTTTGTGTCATCTACAGCATGCTATCCAACTTTCATCCAAATCACTGGTAAAAACGTTGAACAAAATAGGACCAAGGACAGAGACTGAAGACGCTGCTAGACACTTTCAGCCAGTTGATGAGTTTCCCTTAATCACCACTTTTCAGGTGCTAGTATTTGTCCTGCCCCAAATCCATTTAGTTGAACTGTCATTCAGTCCACAGGCTTTGCTGCAATGTCTGTCAGCCTAGCAAACCTTGTAAAAACCGTAAATGAGGATATGAAGTTATGACTTGGTAATGAACGCCTGCCAATTCCTCGGGATTTCTTATTTTGGTTCTTGCCTCCTAAGACTTTTGCAAAAGTTGACATAAAAAGTTGACATTTGAAAATTTGTCTTATTACTCTTTTTGAAAACCAAGCAAAATTTGGTAGTGTCTAGTCTTGTGTTGACTTTCCTGTTCTCCACCATTGCTTTTATAAAATTGTCATCAGCAGTCATATCTGCAAGTTCTTTCAGTGCTCTACGAGGTATCTCTTTTACTTGTGCCAGGTGATTAGAATCACTTTGAGCAACTAGTTGTTCTTTTGTTATGTCTTCATTTAATTAAGTTTCAGTTTTCTTTAGACAATTTTTGTTTTATCCTCAGATCAGTTTTCTCCTCAGTAGAAACAAAATAGGAATGAAATATTTCTACCTTTTTGCTGTTGTCTGTCACCCTTGTCCTTCTTCCTCCAAGCAGATATCCTGCTCTCTTATTAAGACTTTGGCTCCCAATATAGCCTTTAAAAAAGCTTTTTGTTGCTTTGAAGATTTTTTTCTCACTTTTTAAAATTCTTTAGTCTCCTTGATTCTGTTTTTAAATTTTATTTATTTCATTAAATATTTCCCAATTACATGTAAAAAAATTTTAATATTCATTTTTTTTAAATTTAGAGTTACATATGCTCTTCTTCCCTTACCCCTAGAGAAAACAAACAGTAGGATAACAATTATACATGTGAAGTCATGCAAAACATTTCCATATTAATTGTGTCACAAAAGAAAATATGCTTGTGTACATGCACACATACACATGAAATATAAAGTTTTGAAAAGTATGTTTCAGTCTGTACTCAAGAGTTCACTTCTCTTTCTGGAGGTGGATAGCATTTTTCACCATGAGTCCTTTGGAATAGTCTTGGCTCATTGCCTCACACTATTCCTATAAGACTGTGTCACTGTTTTCTTTTTATAACTTCCCATTTTTTCTATCATGTGTTTATATATTTTTGCAATTTAAATTCATTGATGAGTTGCCTGTGCAATCAAATTAATTTCAGTGTTCATCTTTCCCATTTTCTTCATCAGAATCATTTGTGTTTTCATTTTCAGAACTGATTTCTTAAGAGCATCCTACTCTTAAGCCAGCTTCCCTAATAAAATTCAAGACCACAGGATCCTATCCAAACTTTCCCTGAACTCTTTGAAATATGCTCTCCAAAAATCTAGTGCAGCGGTGGGGAATTTGCAGCTTTGAGGCCACATGTGACCTAGGTTGTTGGGTATGGTCTTTTGACTGAGTCCAAGTTTTACAGAACAAATCCTTTTATTAAGGGGATTTGTTCTGTGAAGTTTGGGTTCAGTCAAAGGGCTCCACTTGAGGCCCTAGAGGGCCATATGTGGCCTGAAGGCAGCAGATTCTCCACCCCTGATCTAAGGTACATGTCAGACTATGTCTAGTGTTCCCTTTCTTAATTACCACGAACTCTCTAAGATAGCATGGCTATTTCTTCCCAAAGTTCCTGTCATTTCTACCTCAGTTTCTCCCTTTTTTGTTAGAATCATATCCAAGATATCAGTGGTTGTAAACACTTTTAGAAATCCTATACATCCCACCTGCCCATCTATCCAGTTTCTGACAGCTTTACACATCATCCATGAGCCATGTTTGGAATAGACTTATTGGGCAAATAGGAATGTATTTGATGTTTTAGGAATCAGTGGCCTTTAAGGATGTAGCTGTGGACTTCACCCAGGAGGAATGGGGGCAGCTGGATCCTTCTCAGAGGGACTTGTACAGGGATGTGATGCTGGAGAACTA
Organism: Pseudocheirus occidentalis; assembly: GCA_028646575.1. Classification (NCBI taxonomy): domain Eukaryota; kingdom Metazoa; phylum Chordata; class Mammalia; order Diprotodontia; family Pseudocheiridae; genus Pseudocheirus; species Pseudocheirus occidentalis. Next base: position 205,769,007 of record CM053595.1, on the reverse strand, counting down.
TGGGAACCTGGTCTCACTGGGTAAGGATGGCTTCCCACTTTGACTCAGACTCTGTCAATTAGAACATTTCTGCTTCCTTGTTTTTTAAAAAGTCCTTAGCCAAACTTTAGCCTGGGGCTCGCTCAGTGATTTATAATTACTTTAGGGTTCAGAGGCCAGGCAGTTTTGTTCCCTGTTTTCAGATGAAAGGTCTGCTGTTTGCAGAATGAAAAGTAGACCTTCATTGTGCTATCTCTGATGTTTCCATTTCTCTTAGCTTTTAAAGGACTTCATATTACTCTTGGACCCTTCTTATACTGTCATCTCTGTCATCTCATATCAGGGGTCCAGAATCTGACTGTGAAATTCCTTTGCCTCCAGCATAAACAGGTCTTATTTCTTTCTCCATGAGTAGGATTTCCAGTTTCTAAGCCATATGTGATCTCCCAGCTGGAGCAAGGGGAAGAACCCTGGGTGGTAGAAAGAGAAGTCTCAAGAGGCATCTGCCTAGGTGAGTGAGTAAAAACTGAACAGATGGATTACAAATAACATTTCATCTGGTCTTTCAGGGAAGGTGAACAATTCAACCATTAGTCAGGAGCCATTATCAAAATCCTGAAGGCTTAGAAAAAATTTGAGACTATTTTATATAAGCACTTTCAAATATTTTGGTTTTTTCCGTAATATTGGTAATCTCCATCAAGCTTCCTATTTCCCTCTTTGTCCAAGGAAGATGTGTCTTTCTTAAAGTAAACCACTTAATCTGTGCTGTGGGTTTCATCTGCCTCCAGGAGTTCTATTCCAGTTGGGATATCAAGGAGTCCTCTAGCCTAGTTAGGATCAAGGAGCAAGACTAGAAAGTGTGAAGTCATAAAAAGGGAGTGAGCAAAGGACAGTTGAACAGTTTGGGGTGAACATCAATAGAGATGGTCACAAGGCCAAAGATGATTGTGATCAGTTGATTTAATTTAATCTGTCAGAGTCTTTTTCTTCCTAAGCAGCTCATGACTTTATTTTGGTTTCATCTCCTAGAGCAAAATTCAAGAGTGAAGGATAGTAAAAAGTAGAGAGAGGACCACTCTTTTTTTTTTTTTTGAGGGCAATTGGAGTTAAGTGACTTGCACAAGGTGACATGGCTTGTTTTTGTGTTAAGTGTCTGAGGCTGGATTTGAACTCAAGTCTTCCTGACTCCAGGGCCTATGCTCTATTCACTGCGCCACCTAGCAGCACCAAGAGGACCACTCTTTAGAAAGCTGTCAATGGTCCTGACAAGCAGTAACAAGGGCCTACATTAAGGCAGTGACAGAGGATAGGAGGTAGAAATGATTGGATTTGATGGTAGCCTCATTGTAAGAGATGAGGAAAAGGGAATAGCCAAAAGGTAACATCAAGATTTTGACATGGAAGACTGGGCAGATGGTAGTTTCAGTGACAGAAATAGTAGTCAGAGAGGGGAAATAGTTCAGGGACAATATGATGAGCCCAGTTTTAGACTTGTTGAATTTGAAATGTCAGTGGGACATTCAGGAGGACATATCCTATAGGTAATAGAAGTTATAGGCCTAGAGCTCAAATGGGGCTTCAGAGCTGGACATACAAATTTAGAAATCATACACACAACAATCTCCTACAAAAAATTGTTGCTGCATTCATGGCATAGGCACAAACCTGAGCATTTGGAAGCTGTGCCAGCAGCTGGAAAGACTTTACAGTTCTGCTGGCTGTGTGCTGCCCAAAGATCAGTTTGGTCAAGTCTAGAGAGGCTTATCACCAGGAGATTGACCATGACAATCCCTGAAACAATGTTCTACTGAAAGACTCATGGACCTATGATCTCATCACTTTGAATGTGGAGATTGGATCCCATTCATGCTTGCTTACTCTGTGCACTTCTTGTCCATGTCCTCTCCTAAGTTCACCACAAGGGGTTCATCTAATATGCCAAAGATCTTCCTCAGTTTCTACTGATATTTTGAGGAACATGTCATTCTTCTTCCTTGCCACATGACTGACCTCTCTTTTGTTTCATAACATTTCCTGATATGTAATTATGTTCTTTGAAGTTCCTAATTTGTTGCAATCTGCTCCTATGCTCCATGTGTCTCTCAGTTGCCTTCTGTATAATACTCATTTTCAGATCTTCATCAGCTGCTTTGTTCTACATCTCACAACTACATAATATTCATAGAATATTGGCAATGGTCCTTTGTTTCTGGGAGAAACCTGGGGTCATTAAAAGAAATCTTCAATGTCCTGAAGGCAATCCAATCCCTTTTCTTCCTTCTATTTTAATTATGGACCCAAGTTGTTGTCCATTTGTATTTTCTATCCCAGCTAAATGTGTTGATATACAATATAGGGCAGCTAGGTGGCACATTGGATAGAACGTTGGGATTGGTGTCAGGAAAATCTGAGTTCAAATTCAGTCTCATAAATTAGCTGAGTGACCTTATGCAAGCCAGCATCACAGAACAAAGATGTGAAGTTTGGATTCAGTCAAAAAGGCCACACTTAAGGACCTAGAGGGCCACATGTGGCCTCAAAGCCGCAGGTTCCCCATCCTTTGTCTTAATTCTAAGCTATATAAGGAACTGATTCAAGTTTATAAGAACTAGAGTCATTCCCCAATAGAGAAAACAGTAAAAAAAAAATACGAACAGGCATTATCAACAGCCTTATGAAAAAATAGTTCAGTCACTAATAATTCGAGTGATCCACGTTAAAACAACCCTGAGGTTCCATCTCATATCTATCAGTTTAGCAAAGGTGACGAAAAAGGAAAATGGCAGCTATTGGGGAAGGGGGGGCGAGGCTGGAGGAAAATAAGCACACTAATATGCCCCTGGGACAACTGTGATTGATCCACTCGTTGTGCAAAGCAGTTTATAAGGCAGAAAAGTCACTTGACTCTGAATTCTACAAGCAATCCATTCAGAGACCCTTACTCTAAGATTTCTCCCTCTCTTTAACCAATATATTCTTTTAATCTTGCCATAGAATTGACAGGCCAATAAACTACATGATAACAAGAAAACAATGGATAAAAAAAGTCTACCAAAGGGCTATGTGCCTTCTGCCCCCAGACTCTGTGAGATCCTAGAGTACGGAAGCTGCTTCAAACCTAATAGTTTTAGGAAGTGTTCCATTTAGTCACAGTTTAATCCTCCTTCAGATGGGGCAAAGAGATGTAGACAATACAATGTTAAAAACTCAATGTCCTACAGTTGCCTCTTGTGAGGCCAGTTAGTCATTAGGTAAATATTCAGAAACTCTGGGTACAAGACTCGTGATGGGGGGGGGGGGAGGGGAGGACTCAGCAAACAACAAAAAGTCTCATGGCCAGTGCTTTTCTTGTTCTTGGTTGGAACCAGTGGCTAGCTTCAGCAAGAGGAGTCTGCCACAGTTGTGCTGTCCTCATGCCTCTGGTCTCTTGACATTGTGCAGCTACCAGTGTGACACGTGAGCTCTCCATTTGTTATTCCTCAAATTTGTTGGTTGAATAACTCACCCTCTTTCCTGGTTATACAGCTCATTAGTGGTATCTTTTTTGCTTCTCACATACATTTGATACATGTTAATAAGCTATATCCTATTTATACCCCACACACAACTTTATTGACCTTTGGGAAACCTACAACTGATCTCAGAGAGATAAGTCTTGTTTTGCTTGGCCCAAGGGGAAGGACTAGGAATAATAGGTATGATATTGCAGAAAGGTAGATTTTGTTTTAATATGAGAAAAGACCAGATTTGAGTACAGGTCTTCCTGACTCTACGCCAATCTCTCTGTGTACTATACCAGCTGCCTCTAAAAGAGGCACAAAGAATAAACCTATTTTTTACTTTAAAGGAATTTGCACTCTACATACAGAGATATCATCATTTATACATAAATGCACACACATATATGTGTGTATACATATATATGTATATATAGTACATATGCATATATACTATGCATAGTATATATATATGTATAGTATGTAGTGCATATATAGTATAGAATAACATAAGCTTTGTGTATGTATGTGAGTGTATGCATATACTACAAAGTAAATATAAGGTATTTAGGAAGGAGACAGGCCCAAGTGGTTGGATGGATCAGAAAGAGTGGAATTCAAGGTATAGGTGAAGAAGGTAAATATTCTAGGACAGGGAAGGTGAACCTGCAGCCTTGAGGCCACATGTGACCCTGTAGGTCCTTAAGGGCAGCCTTTTGACCAAATCTAAACTTCACAATACTAATCCCCTTAATAAAATAATTTGTTCTGTAAAACTTGGACTCAGTCAAAAGGCCAAACCCAAGGACCTAGAAGGCTACATATGGCCTTACCCCTGTCTAGGAGATGGGAAATGGCCTACCATATATGCTAGTTGGTGGTTTTTGTCCTTTGTTCTTAAAAAGGATCATGACACCAGGAAAATGATGCCATGACTTATAGGTGAATTAGATTTAAGTGAAGGAGGGCTGTGCAGAGTCACTAGAGCCATCTGGGTCCAGTAGCCGGATATAGATCAGGATAGCTGGAGATGTCCTGGGATGTAGTGGGAGACCTCAGCCTTTTTAAGCTAAGGACTTTCCCAGTTCTCACTTTGACTGAGGCAACACCCATTCAGGGATTAGGGCTATTTAAGAAGTAAGCCAAGGGACAGCCCCTTTAATTAAAAAAAAAAAATCAAACTGGAAGGGGAAGACATAATGGCATAGCATCTAAATACCTAAAGAAAAAGTCAAATGATTTACAGGAAGAAGTAGACAGTGAAACTATAATAGTTAGAGAACTCAATGTATACTTCTAAGACTTAAATAAATCAGACAAAAAGGAAAACAAAAAAGAAATTAAGGTCCTGAAGAAATGTTTGGAAAGGTTACGTACTAACTACTGATTTGGAATGTAAAGAAGTATACATATTTCACAGCTGTGCATGGCTCCATTAAATTGATAATATGTTAGGACAAAAAACAAAATAAATGTAGCAAAGCATAATAAAGTCAAATTCACAGCCTAAAATCACATTCGATAAAGGAACTTTAAAGAAAGTAATACAATTAATTGGGACTAACTAACAATACTAAATAATTGGTGGGTCAAAGAACAAATCTTAGAAACAAAAAATAATTTCATCAGAGAAAATTGCAATAAATGTACATTTGGAAAACAAATCCTTAGGGTAAAATATGTATCTCTGAACATTTTTCATCAACAGAGAAGAGAAAGAACAGATAAATGAATTGGACAAAACTAGAAATGCAACAAATAAAAAAATTATGGCTAAACAGCAAAATGAGAGTTCTGCAAAGCAAAACAATAATCCACTGAATTAATAAATTAAACTACAATCTCTTAAAAATAATGACATTAACTATTAGCTAGTCTAATTTTTTTTTTAACTAGGACATTACCCATCAATCTGGGATTGTTAAAATAATGGAACATTATTGCAAAGTAATAAATGATAACAGAGGTGGTTTTAGAAAAACCTGGGATAAACTTGTATAAAATGATGCAAAGTAAAGTGAGCAGAACCCAGAGAATAATTTATATAATAATATTATAAAGAACAACTACAAAAGACATAAGAATCTAGTCAGTGCAATAACCACAGCAATGATGCTAGAAGACTGATGATTAAAAACATGACGCATGCTTTTTGAAAGAAAGATGATTAAATTAAGATGCAGAACAAGACTTACATTTCAGACATGGCCAATATAGGGACTTATTTTGCTTAACTGTATTTGACACAAGGATTTTGATCTTAATTTCATTATGTGGAAGTGGGGGGATTGAGGGAACCTAGGGCTAGGATTACTTAAATGGATATAAGAAAAACAAAGTAAGAAAGGAGTGTCATGGGAGCATTTTAAAAATGCATAGGCAAGCTTTGAAAATAACGTGATTAATTTGTTATATTAAAAATAAGTTATGTGAGAAATGAAAAGAAGGCTCATTTGGCTAGACTGTAGAATGAAGAGGAGTAATGAGTCTGGAAGGCTAGGCTGGGGCCAGGTGTAAGGGGCTTTAAAAGCCAAATAGAGGTATTTATAGTTCATCTTAGAAGCAGCTGGAAGCCATTTGAACCACTGCTCAAGTTTATTGAACAGGATAGTGGCATGGTCTGATCTATATTTAAGGAAAATCACTGACAGCTATGTGAAAAACAAGATGGGTTGAAGTAGGGAGACATTTGAGACTGAGAAACTAATTAAAAGGTCATTGCAGTAGTCTAGACAAGAGATGATGACCTGAACCAAGGTGGAAGTTGCCATCTACATAAGAAGAAAAGGTCAGGTATGAGAGATGTAAATGTAGAAATATCAAGATTTCGCAACTGATTGGGTATTAGATGTGAGAGAATGAAGAGTTGAAAGTAACACTAAGGTTATGAACCAAAGATTTTAGAATAGTGGTTCCTTTAGTAGAAATAGAGAATTTTTGAATGGGGTAGATTTGAAATAATGGTTTCTATTTTGTACATGTTGGGTTGGAGATGAGGAAGGTCTAGTGGCAGTATTCAAGAGATTTAAAGTGAGAGAGTTTGGAGGTAGAGAAACAAATTAGAAACCTGTTACAATCTAGGCATAGGTGGTGGTGGCCTGGATTCTGGTCTCTTCTTAGTTTGGTTCCATTCTGATCTTGTACTCCTTCCTGATGGGTTCTCCTTATCTGGGCTTAAATTATACACCATTGTTATTTTACTTCTCTCCTGACATTTCCTGCCTCCTTCATCAAATATAAGACATTATTTGTGAGCTCTCAAAGAAGTATGTACATCACATACATTATTTTCAGTTTTATCACTGAGTATAGAAAACAAGGGACATTTGATTTTTTTTTTAATTTCTTTTAGACTTGGGGACCAGGACTGAAATCAAGGAAGCTGCAAAGCAGGATGTTTCTGAAGAAGAATTATCTCAGAAAGTGATCATTCAAAGAGTCACAAGGGATAGTCTTTGGAATTCTAAGTCAGGCAATGCCTGGCAACATGAAACTTGGTTACAGGGGCAGCCAAGAAACCAGGAAACACATTTAAGGGAAGTGGCAATTAGCCACAAGCAATCACCAATTTGGGAAAAAGACCATGGGAGTAATGACCTTGGAAGAAGTTTCAGTTTAAGTTCCATCCTTGTTACACAACACAAAATTCCTGTGGGAGACAAATCCTATAAATATGATGCAAATGGAAATAACTTCCAAGAAAATCCACTAACAATTGGCCATCAGAAAATTGATTTGCGGAACAAACCTTGTAAATGTAATGAATGTGGAAAAGCCTTCCGTTATCACTCAGAACTTACTCGACATAGGAGAACTCATACTGGAGAGAAGCCCTATGAATGTAATGAATGTGGGAGAGGCTTCAGTCAGAGCTCATCCCTCACTCTACATCTGAGATTTCACACTGGAGAGAAACCCCATAAATGTAATGAATGTGGGAAAGCATTTAGGCACACCTCATCTCTTGTTAAACATCAGAGAAGTCATACTGGAGAGAAACCTTACGAATGCAATGAATGTGGAAAGGCCTTTAGCCGGAGCACACACCTTACTGAACATCAGAGAATCCACACTGGAGAGAAACCTTATAAATGTAATGAATGTGGAAAAACCTTCAGTCGGAGTACACACCTTACTGAACATCAGACAATTCATACTCGAGAGAAGCCCTATAAATGTAATGAATGTGGGCAGGCCTTCAGTCACACCTCCTCCCTTGTTAAACATCAGAGAATTCATACTGGTGAAAAACCCTATGAATGTAATGAATGTGGAAAAGCCTTTAGTCGAAGAACACATCTTACTCAACATCAGACAATTCATACTGGGGAGAAACCCTATGAATGTAATGAATGTGGAAAAGCCTTTAGTCACATACTGTTTCTTACAAAACATCGAAAAATTCACACTGAAGAGAAACCCTATGAATGTGATGAATGTGGGAAAGCCTTCAGTCATACTTCATCTCTTATTAAGCATCAGAGAACTCATACTGGAGAGAAACCCTATAAATGCAATGAATGTGGGAAAGCCTTCAGTCATACTTCATCCCTTAATAAACATCAAAGAACTCATACTGGAGAGAAACCCTATGAATGTAATGAATGTGGGAAGGCTTTCAGTCAAAGCTCATCTCTTGCACTACACCAGAGTTGTCATACTGGAGAGAGACCCTATACATGCAGTGAATGTGGGAAAGCCTTCAGTCACACTGCATCCCTCATTAAGCATCAGAGAACTCATACCGGAGAAAAACCCTATGAATGTAATCAGTGTGGGAAAGCATTCAGCCAGAGTTCATCCCTTATTAAACACCAGAGAACTCATACTGGGGAGAAACCATATGGATGTAATGAATGTGGAAAGGCCTTTAGCCAGAGCTCATCCCTTTTTAAACATCAGAGAACTCATAGAATCATAAAATATTAGCATTGGAAGAGTCCTCCTTGGCCGTTTAGTCAGCCCTCTTCTTTGAGGTCACCCAGCTGATAAATGGCAGAGCTAGGACCAAAAGCTAGGTTTCCTGATTCCCAGTCCTTTGCTCTTTCCATTATCTCACATTGCCTCTGCCTTATACTGTTCAGAAATGTCATGAATTAAAATATAAGGTAATAACAATTCACATTTATATAGTATTTAAGGTTTGCAGATTGTTTTAACAACAGACCTGTGAAGTAGATAGTAAAGTATTATCCCCATTTTAAAGATGAGGAAACTGAGGCTCAGAGAGGCTAAGTGATTTATCCAAGGTCACGCAGCTAGTAAGTATTAGAACCAAGATTTGAATCCTCTTCCCTACATCCAAATCCAGTGAGCTTTCCATTACCCTGTGCTACTTACATGTATGAATTCCATATATGGAAAATAATCTTCATTGTCATGGTACCTTGTCATGGTTGAGACTAATGCACCCTAAAGGAAAGGGAATGGATCAGAGGATTCTAAAAGAATGTAGGGTTTGCTGACCTTGTGACACTCATCAGAGCCATCTCCCTCTGATGTTCTTTGTCCAAGATTTCTGGCATGTCAGCAGCATGGCTTGGCACATAAAACTTGCCAGAGGAACAATCACAACACAAAGGAAACCCATAGTCGCAAAGAACAACATCTAAGAGCACTTACTTCACTTGCATTTATTGTGATTAAGAAAGATCCCATCAACCTGCCTCCTATTCTTTCCCTCTTAACATCATCAACCCTGCACATGTGGTATAATTAGGACCAACCTTCAGACACAAAGTCAAAGTCTTACTTTTACCTTCTTTTGTGTACTGGTTGCAGATATTATCCACGTGCCAGAAAACACCTCAGTGCCCTTGAGCACAGCTACTGCTTTTCTGCTTTTACTGACTAACCTTGGGCCCTTCCTTACTATGGCAACATTAAGTCACTTCAGTCCTTACTGCATATCAGGGAATTCAGAAGGGGAGCATTATTAACAGTGGTTATAGGATAGCCTTGAGTATAATTTACCCTTGTATATCGGGGACATCCCACTGAGTGTGAGGAAAGTGTCCCTTATGATTAGTCACAGCTGTTCTCAAAAACCTTCAGTGTTTCCCCCTTGGCCTTCAAAGATAATGTCATTAACTTGGTAGTCCAAGGGTTAACATAATCTTGCTACAATTTTCTCCTGTCTTTAGCCAACTGGTTTGCTCTTTTCTGGCTTATCCACCTTTCACTTTGTTGCCTCAGCTCTTACTCACAGAGCTCTAATACTGCAGAATGCTTCTTCCAGTTCTCTGCTCATCCTACAAAAACCAGCTCAAACCCCACCTCTCTAAAAGACTTTCTTGACCTCCCTCTTCCAGATTGAGTGACTTCCCCCTACTCTGAATAAGGATTATTGTCTGTGTGATTCATTTGGTAATTAATCATGTACTTTCTTGTGGTGTCTATTGTTGACTTGAACTGTTATTTAAATACTTAAATGTTATTTAATTTTTCACACATGAAGCTCTTTGAGAGTTGGGACTGTCTTATATGTCTTTGTAGCCCACATAGCACTTAGCACAGTGCCTTGCACATAATAGGTGCTCAATACAATTTTATTGATTTGGCATCCGAACTTTACAAAAATAAAATAATTTGTTTTGCATTCATTTTCGTATTCTGCTTTAAAAGGACTAGATTTTTTAATGGTTTGTTTTTTCTGTCTAATCATACTTCAGAGAATAGGGAAAATTTACCCTGTAAAGGAGCCTCAAGGCTTGTAGTTCATCTAAAGCACCTAAAATGTTTCTTCTAATGAATAGCTTCTTTTAAAAGATAAATATTATAAAACATTTTAGGAATGGGATAGAAATAGGGGGAAACTATTTCCATTTGAAGCAATGGAGAAAATGTCTTTTATCCTCAGCTTTTACATTTTACAACAGACTTTGGGATGGAATGAAGCTGAGTGAGGTACAAATTAATCTTTTGAAGAACACATCCTTTGCTCTTCCCTTTTGAAGCAATTTCTCAATAATATACTAAAATTTTTCTACTTAATTATTGCCATAAAGTTCCTAAGTTAGTTCTCTGCTCCATCAGTATTAGTATAATTAACTTAGAAGATCCTCTAGGGTAAGAACCACATCTTAACAGCTATTGGATAATTCTGGACTCTATTATAGGGGTTTGATAAATGGTTATTGAAAGACCCAACACTTTTTAAATATTTTAATCTAAGGAGACTTTTATGGAGGTAGTTCTTTAAGAAATCTCCCTCAATAGACTGGTATCTAACTGCTTGTAATGTATATTTGAAAAGAAGTGGAACAATTCCAATTAATCTAGCCAGGGATTTGTGAAGGGATTTATACAGTAATGGGAGTGGGAGGAATAAATATGTTTACATGCATGTATAGGTATGTGTATATACATACATGTGTGTATTCATATGTATACTGTGCTCTGCATCTACCAGAAACAATTTTTTATATTTTTATTAATTTATATTCTATGCTTAAGCTTTGGCTGCTTAAGAGGAAATTAGCCAAACTGGCAGAGTCCCCACATTACTTTGGTTATCTAACACAAGACATTTTGAAGTAACATTCATAGGAATCCTGAAAAAGAAAATGCCACAATATGTTAAAAACACAATTTGGGTTTAATGTACTTCATCTAAAAGAGCATTAGTTACCTTATCTTTCCTAAAGACCCCTGGAAATCATTCTTCTAAATCCATTCATCCTTCCCTAATCACTCCCCAAAGGGCTCTCTCTCCTAAAGTAAACAAAGTGACCACCTCTGAGCACCCACTGAATCCCTGAGGGGGAAAGAGGGCAGAGCTCTTAGATGAATCATAACTCATCCTTTCTGGGCATGGAGAGGGCAAAACTCAACTAGATGAGGTGTTTCTTGTTCTATTTTTAGTTACCACTGTTAATGCTTTTGGTCCAGCCTTAGCTTTTATTCTTTTTTTTTTTTTTTTTTGCTTTTTGGAGGGCAGTTGGGGTTTAAGTGACTTGCCCAAGGTCACACGGCTAGTCTTTGTGTTAAGTGTCTGAGGCCTGATTTGAACTCAGGTCCTCCTGACTCCAGGGCCAGTGCTCTATTCACTGCACCACCTAGCCGCCCCCCTTAGCTTTTATTCTTAATCTTTTACATCTTTTCCTAAAGGGAAAATTCTGGAAAGGACTTTAGACTGGAAACAGTGATTTTCTATTTTAAGTTGAAATAAAAGGGAGGGTTTTTATAATGCTTCCACATTCCACTCCTTTTTGTGCTGAAGCATAATTTACTGATCCAAAATAATAAATCTTTGTTTTAATATATTAGATAGATCCAGCAAAGCAGTGAAATGACAAGAACTATTCTATCTGTTAGGACACTATGCTGAGTGATCTAATAGAATTGAGGGCATTGTCTCGAATAGAGACATAGAGAGCAATGCAATTGATAGAGACAAAACTTGGCACTCACATGCACAAGGTGGTCCAGTTTAAAAGTAGTTGGAGGGCAGCTAGGTGGCGCAGTGAATAGAGCACTGGCGCTAGAATCAGGAGGACCTGAGCTCAAATCTGGCCTCAGATACTTAACACAAAACTAGCTGTGTGACCTTGGGCAAGTCACTTAACTCCAACTGCCCTACCTTCCCCCTTCCAAAAAGCAAAAAAAAAAAAAAGTAGTTGGAACTTAAACGTAACATTTTTTTCCCCTGTGGGCCAATGAATAGCCTGATTCCCTTTAGCTTATTACAGAATAGAGATTCTTTTACTGTATACTGATTTTTCTAATATAATCATAACTCTCATCTGGAGAACATACTTTGTATTATTTTTCAATGGAAAAATCAGATCACATCCTGCAACTATATCTTCATCTCAAACTTCTGTGCATATTTCATCTGGACAATTGTAAAGGTTTTAAAGCTCCCTAATTTCTATTTCATGTTAACATGTGATTTTATCACAGACCATTTATGAGTAGATTAGGCTTTTAGTGGTTATAAAGGTCCCATTCCCTTTTTTAAGCAGTTCCTTCTCTTACCCTCCACCCCCTTTCACCACCTCTCCCTTGGATTATTGTAGCAACTTGCTGATAGGTCTTCCTGCCTCAAATTTATTCCCACTCTATTCCCTCTTCCACTCGGCTATCAAAGGGATAAACTCCAGTGGCTCCCCATTACCTCCAAAATCAAATATAAAATGCTGTTTTACTTTTAAAGCCCTTCATGACCTGGTCCCTTTTTAACCTTTCCAGTCTTATTATAGTTTACTCTGCTTGGAGTATTCTACCATCCAGTGACCCTGGCTCACTTACTATTTCTTGACTAGAGCCCTCTGCCTCCCAGCTTCGACTTTTTTGCTACCTGTCTCTTATGACTACAATCCTCATTCTCCTTCCTATCCCCAGTATATACTGACTTGCATCAGTACATCTCAAATCTCACTTGGAAGAGGCCTTTCACACCTACCACCATGCCCCTATTGTTAGTAACTTCCCTCTGAGATTACCCCGTTTACCGTGTATGTATCTTTATGTACGTAATTGCTCCTTGAAAGGCATAGAGTGCATTTTTTGCCTTTCTTTGTATCTCCAACACTTAGCACAGTGCCTGGCTCATAGTAATTGCTTAATAAATGCTTGTTGATTGATGACTTAATCCCAGTACAGACTTTATAGCATCCCTGAGGCAAGTACCAGATTCCTATAATGGGGACCATAGGCAAGAAAGGTACATTGTGAGTAGCTGTCCCACCAACCTGAGAAACCACAGGCATAACTTCGTGGCCATAGGGTCAAATGGGATTCTTGATTCTTTGAACTTTCAGGTCAACAGTGATGAGAGAGGGCATTGGTTATGGCTCATAGCGGTCATTCAAGAAATTCTGGACCTCTGTCCCATTGGAGCGTCTCACCTATCTGATTATCTCATTGATGAAAAGAGTTTTTATGTGGTTGCCTAGTACAGAAATGACAGCGATGATGATGACAGCCAACATTTATATAATGCTTACTACATGTGACATGTACATATACACATGTACACACATACATGTGTATGTATGACATTTATATAGTGCTTAGGGTACTATGCTAAACACTTTATAATTATTTCATTTGAACCTCACAATAACCCTAAAGGTAGGTGCTATTATTATCTCCGTTTTACAGATGAGGAAACTGAGGTAAGCAAAGGTTAAATAACTAGCCCAGAATCGCACAGTGAGTAAGGGTCTGAGGCTGGATTTAAACTCAGGTCTTCCTGACCCGCACTCTATCCACTGTGCTACCTAACTGCCCAAGTGATGTGGAGCCCTCCCAAATCCCGCTGGAGCTAATTCAGTAAGACTCCTGTCATAAAGACAGCAACATTTTCTAATTGCTTCTTGAACGTAGGGACCATATTTTTTACCTTTTTAAATATCCCCAGAGTTTAACTGCAGTGCCTGGCAGCAGTAGTAGTAAGTGTTTAATAAATGCTTGTTGACTGAATGACCAGTTGTACCCATTGGCATTCTCTTTCTATATTTCTATTATGAAACTTCAGCATCAGCTTTATTACAGACATATTCAGCTAAATCTTGATTTTAATCTCTGAAATCAGGCTTTCAGCAGCCATTTATTTCTTAACAGTAATTTGTGTACAAAAATCCTTCTGCGATTTTCTTTGTGACTGCTTTGGAGCCTGTGTTAGGGTAGGTAGGGTAGGCTTCAGTTCATCCTAAGAACATATATAAGTATAACAAGAACATAGTCATCATTTTATCACTTAGTCATTTGAATAAAATCATTATACAAACAAAAGAAAAAAATTTTCTCATATGCTGCTCTCTGTCTTGATTTTGTTTCTCATCATTATGTTGAACTTTCAAAGAAAAATTTCAACCAGTCTTTTTTTTAACCAATTTCTTTTTTTTTTACTACAACACCAAAAACATCAATTTCCCCCTTTCCTCAAGTGCATTGTTCCAAGTATGGGAGCAAGTAGGGGTCACTTTTGACAAACTCTTGTCAGAAAAACAACTCTTCTAGACCAGCTAATAAAAGCAGGAAAGAAATAAGATTATATCACAGTTGTTCTTCCTAAAGGTTGAAAAAGGTTACAGACCTTGTCTACAGAGGGAGTAAGCTTAGAACTGTTTTTAAACTGCCCACCTATCCTTAGCATAACTTTGGATCCTACTTCTGAAAAAATCTCTCTTCATGCAATCTACAAAAGCAAGGATACCCAAGTGTGTTTGTGGTTTGAATTGTTCATTTAGCTTTTTAGTCTCCTCAGTTAGTCCTTAGTGAACAGGTTTATTGCATTCATTCAGGGAGTGATTTAACGTGCTGGAATATCTCACATCCGCAAGAAGAGGTCTTCAAGCAACTGCCTACTACTATATGAGATACTGTTACAAACATCGACTGATACATGTTTAAAAGTTTTAAAGATAAGTTGCAAGTCACCTGAATAGGCTAGGTCAGGTTCCCCATCTCTGGGCTAGAGCAATATGGATTAGAGTTCTATAAATCGCCAAATTTATCTTTTAAATCCAACATAGCCAGTCTATTTGACATTTTGATTACATTCTAAATATTCTGGTTCTTGAGCACCTGACTATTTTAAAATGTGTTCCAAATAGTATTTGTAGCTTTCCAATTTCTGTTGTGTTGTTAACCAAATTAGCTTTTTCACTCACTGGGATTATATACATTTGAATACCTATCAAATCAGTAAGAGCACTTTGTCTTCAAAACAATTGTCTCTACTATATAATAACAACTAGCATTTATATAGGGCTTCAAAGTTTGCAAAGTGCTTTACATCTATTATTCAATCCTCACAGCAACGTTGGAAAGTGAATGCTATCATTATTGTTATTTTACAGACAAAGAAACTGAGAGAGACAGAGGTCAAGTGACTTGCCCAGAGTTACACACCTCATACAAGTCCTGACTGAGGTCACATTTGAATGCAGGTCTTCCTGACTCCAGACCATTGATGAGGAAATTGACTTTCCCAGTATCACACACTAGTATCTGTAGCAGTTCTTGAACTCAGGTTTCCCTGACCAAATGCAGTTCTCTTCATGATATGTCACCACCTACCTCCAACTCTGATTCATAAATCTGTCACAGGATTATGATCAAGGAGGCTCTAGCCTCTTAATGTTCCAAATGCATCACACGAGATGTCATTCCAAAAAGCAACAGTATTTCTACACAATTCTCTCATCCCACATATCCAGTTCATTTCCAGATCTTGCCATTTCTGTCTCCATAACATAACATCTCTGAATATCTCCCTCTCTCCATTCACCCAGCTCCACCCTAATTCAGACCTTCATTACCCCACACCTGGACTATTTCAGTAACTTTTTACTTGGTCTCCTAGCCCCATGTTCTCGCTCTGTCGTACTCTGCTCAGCTACCAATCAGATTTTTCTAAAGCATAGGTCAGACCACCAAACCTCCCTATTCCAAAAAATCCAGTAGCTCCCTATTACTTTCAGGATAAAATATTAAGTCTTTTGGTATTTAAAGTTCTTCATAACTTGACCCCTTCCCCCCTTTCCTCTAAAAGTTGCTTGAGATTCCTGCAGAGTATGGTCTTCTTATATTTAAGGCCTGGTATTGTATCCAATGAGCCACCTAGCTGCCCCACACACATGGGCCTTGCACATATTAAGTGTTTAAGTGTAATTAAATAGGAGCAGTTAGATGGTTCTGGGCCTAGAATCAGGAAGACCTGTCCTCAGACACTAGCTGGGTGATCCTGGACAAGTCACTTAACCATTATCTGCCTCAGTTTCCTCAACTGTAAAATGGAGATAATAACATCTACCTAACAGGGATGTTGCAAGGATCAAATCAAATATTTGTAAAGCACTTTGTATAGTGCCTAAAAGATAGTACATACTATATAAATGCTCATTCCCTTTCCTTTCCTTTCCCCTAATAAATGCCTGTTGACTGGAATCTGCTTCTTTAACCATTAAGGGCTGGAAAAAAGATCTGGGAAATCAGTTGCATAGAAGTTGATCATTGAAGCCATGTAAGCAAATGAGATTTCCAAGACAAAGAGTGTTGAAGGAGGAGAACAAATGAATAAGGACTGAACTTTAGAGACTTTTCATTTAGGGAGTGGGACTAGGAAAATGAGCAAATAGGAAGACAGTGATAGAAAAGAAAGATTATATAGTTCTATAGAACTTAAAGTAGAAGAGACTCAAGAAAGGTGGAGTGACTAAGTGTCAAATATAGGGGGGAATTCAAGGATAATGAAGACTGGGCAAAAGCTTTTAATCTTTAGATTTATGATTTGTTGAATAGCACTATTTCATTGGTATGGCAGTAATAGGGCCCCAAAGCCAGAGTTCTTAGTGGTAAACCGCAGATTTAAGAAGTTTGGCAGCAAATGGAAGAAAATACATAAAAAGGTGGTTAGAAGGCGCATTTGAGTCCAGTGAAAAGACTGTTTCAAGATTGAGAAGACTTGAGAAATATTTTGCAAACCAAAATAGAGAACTGAGGAAACAAGACCATGCATGTGACAGGAGTGTAGAGCATTGAAGGTATGATTGAAAGGGTTAGTCCTGGGAAGAAGGAGGGCTCCCTTTCCTCTGAAATGAGTAAAGGTAGAAAAGAGATATTCAGATATGGAAAGAAAGGAAGATGGCTCAATTCACAGCTGATAGCCTCTATTCTGAATAAAGTAGGAGACAAAGTTAAGTTTACAGTGGATATGAGACAAGAGTAAGGGTCTGAGGTAGATTGGAGTTTTGAATAGTCATAATGGGAAGGATGGAAATTGTAAAAGAAAAATAAAAAGTACACAGCCAAAGCTCATGAGTTCCTCTACCAACACTCTAGGGCGTAGGATAACAAGTGGAAACGATGAAGTCTGGTCATGATCCAGTACTGGAGATTTGCAGTGTTAGTCCATCAAATAAGTCCTAGTATCTCAAGGGCTAGAAGGAACACTAGAGGCCATCTTATCATGTAGGAGATGGTAACTGAACTGAATCGTCTCACAGTTTCTAATCTCATCTCGCTAATGGGTCACTGTTTGACCTATCCTATGCAATTAATTAGTCACAATAGAGGTCCGGTGACAGATTGGATGTTTGTTGTTTGAAGAAAGACCTAAGGCAGGAGGGCCTCAGAAACGACTAGCTGGGTGACGCTGAGTAAATTAATCTCCACCTCTGTTTCTTCAACTGTAAAATGAGAATAATCATAGTACGTATCTCCCAGGGTTGTTGTGAGGATCGAATGAGATATTTGTAAAGCACTTAGGACAGTACCTGGTGGATAGTAGGTGCATATAAATGCTTATTACCTTCCCTTTCCCTATTGGGAAATGTCTTTTGGATATCTATCCATATATGCAAATATTTGTATATACATATTATATGTGTGTATATAGTTATATGAGTGCATATGTGGACATACATATATACATGTGTGTTAGTTGTTTATATATCTTGGATACCAAATCCTTACTTGAGAAAATTTGTATTTTTTTTTCACATTCAATCACTTGCCATCTTTTCCTAGGTACATTCATTTTGTTTGTGCAAAAGTCTTCCAATTTCATGCAATCAAAATGATGTTTTTATCTTTTACAATGACCTCTATCCCTTGTTCATTTAAGACTACATCTCCTATCCACAGTTGTGAAATGCATGTTATCTGTTTTTTTTAATGACATGATCCTTAATATTAAGGTCACATATCCATTTTGAATTTATAATGAAACATGGCATAAGGTATTGGCCTAAGTTTAATTTCTACTTGATTATCTTCCCATTTTCCCCAGTGGTTCCTATCAAATAGGAAGTTCTTTCCTAAGTAATATGTTTTCAGGTTTATCAAACACTGGGTTATTGAATTCATCTGTATCTAATTTTCTCTTATATGGTCAATACCACTGATTTTTTTCTTTTTTAAATCAGTACCACATGGTTTTTCATGACTGCTGCTTTATAATATTATATGAAGTCTGGAAGTGTTATTATTCCTTCATTTCTAATTTTTTTCATTATTTCATATTCAATATCTTTTGGTTTTTTCAAACTAATTTTATAATTTTGTTGGGTGCTATAAAGTATCCCTTTGATAATTTGATTAGAATAGCATTAAAACTATAGATTAACTTGGTAGTATTGTTATTTTTATTATATTGGCATGGCACAGCCATGAGCACTGAATATTCCTCTAGCTATTCTTTATTTCTCTAAGCACTTTGTAATTGAATCTATTCAAGGATTGAAGCTGTTTTAATAGATTGGTCCCCAAGTATTTAAATTCATTTTGTATTTATTTGTAATGAGATTTCCTATTCTATTATTGCCTCTTGAATTTTGTTATTACATAGAAATTATGTTGATTTTTGTGAGTTCATTTTGTAACTTTTAACTTTGCCAATGATCTCGGTGTCTTTGATGATTCCCTAAGATTTTCTAAGTAATCTATCATATCATCAGCAAATGCAGATAGTTTTATCTCCCCTTTGTCTATCTTTATGCTTTTTCTCATTTCATGCTATTACTAGAATTTTTTAGAACACCAAGAAATTTGTTTATCATGTCACCTTTATTTTTAAATATATATCCTCCCTCACCCCTTCCCACTGAACTATCCCTTGTAACAAAGATTTAAAAGACAAGGGAAAACATAGTTCAGCAAAATCAAATCAGTCTGAGAGCCTATGCAATACTGCATACACAGAATCTCTCACATCTGTGAAGGGAAATATGTTCTTCCAATTTTTCTCCAGAGCCAAGCTTGGTCATTATAATTGCACAGCACTCAGTTTCTTTGTTCTTTCATACTGTGGCCATTCTGTATGCTGTCTTCCTGGTTCTGCTTACTTCATTCTGCTTCAGTTCATTTAATCTTCATATGCTTCTCTTAATTCTTCATATTCATGGTCCCTTGCATTGATTTTGTGTAAAAATATTTAAATTTTATAGTCAAAAGTGTTTTATTTTTTCTATTTCTCAATTTTTTGTCATAAATGTATTAATTCTCCCCCTAATAATAATTCTGCTTTAGAGTTGAATCCTGGGTTTCAAATCTATTCTCCCACTCTGAAATGAAGAGAAAACAAAAATGTCATGTTTTCTATACCATAAAGAAGAAAAATGTTGCAAGCAGAAAGATAATGAAATTAAATGTCTTCTGAAGATTCATGGTATGGCACTACAATGATGCAATTTATATGTGTACATATCTACACACAAAAATACATATATGTTGGGGAGGAAGTGATTTGGGAAGTCACAGGAATTTTAAGTGGAGGCATAGGGAAATTGATTGCCATTTCCTTTCCTGTAACAAAGGTATACTGAGTTAATTACTGATCCCAGAGCAAAGGGTAGAAAGAGGGGGTGGAGCAGATGGCAGTAGTCTGAGTAGGGATGGCAAAGGATTGAATGGGATGTAAAGCTGGCCAGGTAGATATAGTGCAGGGGTGGGGATGGCCAGGTAGATGTAGTGCAGGGGTGGGGAACCTACAGCCTCGAGACCACCCTTCTAGGTCCTCAAGTGAGGCCCTTTGACTAAATCCAAACTTCATAGTACAAATCCCCTTAATAAAAGGATTTGTTCTGTAAAATTTGAACTCTGTCAAAAGGCCATGGCCAAGGACTATATTCACACAACATTATAGTGGGTTAGATGTATTTGCGCTCACCAATCAGGACAGCTCAACCCTAGTGGATCAATAGCTCCAAGAAGTTGGAGGCCTGAGCTGGCTCAGTCTCTGGAGGTCATCTGGAAAATATTGCTTCAAATGGGGAAGGGGAAGGGAGAGGCAGGAAAGATGGCAATATGTCCAGGGATGCAAGCACAAGTTTACTGCTAGATGACTGACTGGGATACAAAGAATGGTCTGAGGTCACTTCATGTCCTATAGAAAATGTGAATGTTCATTATAAGCTGTTCTCTAATAAACTAAAATAATTAAAAATCCCGATGTGCATTTAATGCTTTTAGTTATCAGGTCCCATTGATTTGAGGCTCTAAACCATTAATAGAGGACATAGAGAAAAAATACTCATAATCAGATGGGGAAGAGGAAAATTGAAGTTTCCTTTTGAGTTGTATCTCTCTCAAGTTGAAGCCAACAAGGACAGCAAGAGACATTTCTTGAGAGGTTTTTTAGTTAATTTTGTATTTAGAGTACTTAAGGCCAGGCTCATGACATACCACCTACAGGCCACTTACCAAGAGAGTTTGATAGCAAAAGAAAGGAGAAAATCTAAATAGTAAGCAGAAAAGTTAACAAGCTTAAACAATGGGTTTATTTAGGTTAGGGGAGTCAACATCAAGTTTTTAATGGGGTTTGTGGTCCCACCTTGACTCTTGAGCATTAATAAAGTGACAAGTCTGGCTGAAGTTTTCCCTCAATTCATGATATTCCTGGGATTATTCTTTGGCATAACGTCGTTGATGCTGGATAACAGACGACTTGCGACTGAAAACTTTCCCACATACACTACATTCATATGGTTTTTCTCCAGTATGAGTTATTTGATGTCGGTTAAGGTGCCTTCTCAAGTTGAATGCCTTCCCACATTCACTGCATTCGTAAAGCTTCTCTTTACTATGAATTTTCTGATGTTGAGTAAGTGATGATCTGTCAAAAAAGGCTTTCCCACATTCATCACATTCATAAGGCTTCTCCCCAGTATGAATTCTCTCATGTATGATAAGAGTTGAACGGTCAAAGAAGGCTTTCCCACACTCATTACATTCATAGGGTCTTTGTCCTGTGTGAGTCATTTGATGTCTCCTAAGGCTACTGCTATGTCTAAAGGCTTTACCACATTCATTACATTTGTAGGGACTCTCTCCAGTATGAATTCTCTGATGTCTGGTAAGATTTGAGCAGTTAAAGAAGGCTTTCCCACATTCATCACATTCATAGGGCTTCTCTCCAGTATGAATTCTTTCATGTATGGTAAGGGATGAACAGTCAAAGAAAGCTTTCCCACATTCATTACATTCATAGGGTCTTTCTCCTGTGTGAGTAATCTGATGTCTCCTAAGGCTACTTCTGTGTCTGAAGGTTTTCCCACATATGTTACATTCAGGGCCTCTCTCCTTACTGGGATTTTTTTGGTCATTTATTGACATCTTTTTCAAATTTCTCTTATGAGAAACAGATTTTCTCCTTGTTTTCCCTTCAGAGTTTTCTCTTTTCTTCTCCATTCTAACCTCAGGTACAGTAACTTCTCTTGTGAATCTTTCCATTAATATTCCTGAGGATTCTACTTCTTCAGAAATGTTCTGCTCTGGAGTTGACCCCTGGATCTCAGATTTATTCTCCCTGTCTGAAACCAAAAGAAAACAGAAATTCACGTATTCCATGTGCTTTTTAAAAGGAAAATCCCTGGTGGAAAGTGGATAAGACAAAAAAAATGTCTCTTTGACCACACACATTATTGGGACAGTCCTCTAAATATCCTTAAACTGAGAAGAGGTTAGAAAATAGAAGATAAAGAATTGGGGATGAGAGAAAAGTAAAGAGAAAGATGAGCAAAAAATATGACCAAGCCTATCCAGGAGATAAGATAATCTGATTCTCATCATCCTTAAGAAGAGATATTGATAAGGAGAAATAATGCATAATGATGAGGACATGATCTGGGAAGATAAAACATTCATTGAAAAAAGGGATGGTTTCTAGAAAGGATGAAGAAAGAAAAAGAGTTGGGGGCTAATAAAATAAAAAAGAGAGCAGAAGAATCACAGTTGAAGAAAGACAAATCTTCCACCTCCCACTACCACAAAATGGGAAACAGCTTTCCAGCATGGGTCCTGAGCATCAACAATCTCAGCAGTCTTTGGGGCCACTAAGAAGGCCCCCTCACTAACCATGTAGGCTATTATTTCCATTAAGTCTTACCTATCAGTCTTTCTCTTACTCACCCAAATAGTTATTTCTGGAGACCTCTCCCTCCTCAATTCTTTGTAAATCAAGCATCCATGGCTCTTCTCCTTGCTCCAATTGAAAGATCACATCAGGTTTAGAAATAGGGAGCCCTGTTTATAAAGAAGGGAATTACACAGTAGTTTGTCCCGGAGACACAAAAATTGTTCCAAAAATCAATCCTGGCCTTTTTTCCTTCCACTATATTTTGTTCCCTCCCTACTGAGAGAGGATAGGAAAGCAAGGAGTCGCAGAGATTTCTGAAGGAGATGCAGGCTTATTTCTAGAGCCTTTGAGAAACAAAAGACAGGAAAGAAACCTCTTATAGGGAAAGAAAAGTTACAATTGAAGTTGCTCATGTCCAGCTACAGAACTATTAAATGTAGAATTTTCAAAAAGAAATCTTTGGTCTGAATCATAAACACAGTTGAGCAATTCAGAGGCTCTCCAGCCATGCCAGTTCTCCTTGGTATTCCTGCACCTTAAGGAGTTGCTCAAGATGGAGGTCCCTTCTCCCTTTATATAGTTACTCTTTAGGCCTTGCCTTGGTTTCTTTTTTTCCCCATGGGAAAAATTAGTATAAACTTTCTCTAGTCTATTTCCTATCCTTATCAGGGTTCACCGGTTTTTATACACTATTTT
>CM053595.1:205675710-205745524 GCA_028646575.1 Pseudocheirus occidentalis | reverse complement strand
AGAATCTAGAATTTAAAGTTCTGCAATACCTGCAACTAGGAATTAAGATATACAGGGGCTGGGATAGGGAGACCCCTCCTACCCTACCAGAAAATAGGAGAGCAGAGCAGGGGAGGGGCTTTACAGTGGGATTGCTGTTATGGGGTTGGGGCAGGAGCAAGACGGGGAGAAAATGTGTAATTCAAAAAATGTAATGAAAATGAATAATGTAAACAAGAAAACAAATAAAAACTAAATTTAAAAAATTGTAAAATAACAAAAAAATAAAGAAAGAAAAAAAGAAAAAAATTACTTTAAAAAATAAATTCTTTTTTTTAAATTAGCAACCCTATCCTTAGCTCCTCTTCCTTTCCATCCCCTACAGTTGAAAAAAATCAAAACAAACCCCTTGTAACAAATATGCATAGTCAAACAAAAATAAATTTCCATATTGGCCTCGTCTGAAAATGTCTATCTTATTGTGCATCTTGAATTCATCAGTCAGAAGGCAGGCAACATGCTTCGTTGTTAGTCCTATGAAATTATGGTTAGCCATTGCACCTATTTCTCAAGGTTTTCAAAGTTCACACTGCTTTTCTGTATGGAGCCCTTCCTATCCCTCCCCTCTGATTGCTTTGAGAAAAGTAAGTTTTTCTTGTTTAGTGTTCAGGGCTCTCCTTAAGCTAAATGTGAAGAACAGACTGATGCCTTTCTTACCTCCATTTTTACTTTAGGTTCTCTTACTCCTAGTTTCCCCAGATTCTAATTTTTCCTCTCCTATATTTCCTTACCATAATCTGTAACACAGGTATTTCAGTTTCTTCTTAATGCTAGTTGGATGTTCAGTTATAATTCAGCGGTTTTCAACCTGTGGGTTATGTTCAATTTGTAACAATGAAAATACATCCTGCAAATCAGATATTTACATTACGCTTCATAACAGCAGCAAAATTACAGTTATGAAGTAGCAATGAAAATAATTTTATGGTTGGGGGTCACCACAACATGAAGAACTGTATTAAAGGGTTGTGCCATTAGGAAGGTTGAGAACCACTGAGTTATATGTTTTGAGGTATCTGAGGAAGGAGCTCTTGACTTCTGGACATAACAATTTTTAGATCTACATGTGGCTCTTCCCTGTTCTGACCCCTTTCTAGTCTTTCCTTCAACTTCCAAATCAATGTGCCCTCTCAGATCTATACCTATTCTTCATGTTATTATTCTTAAAATACTCAGATCTTCTAAGGTCCTCATTTTCTCTAGGATGTCATTATTCACCTGTTCCTTGTGCAGTCAATAGGACCTTATGCTCACCTTTATAGTTATATAGCAGTCACTGTAGTTTCCAAGCATTTACTATGAACATTAAGGTTCACCACTAAAGTCTCATTTTGATTCTTCAACATGGCATAAAGGTGACCCTGTGTTTTCAGAAGTTATACCAATTGAGCATAAACTCTGCCAGGCTCCATATTTATCTGGTTAGACCAGTTTACAACAGTTCATTAGTTCCTCTATTTTTACACATTCCCTCCAGCATTTGTCATTTTACGTTTCTGTCATTTAGTCAATCTGATGGGTGTAATGTGGTACCACTGAGTTATTTTAATTTGCATTTCTCTAAATATTGGTGATTTACAGAATTTTTTCATGTGACTCTTGATAGCTTTGATTTCTTCTGAAAACTGCTTGTTCATACTATTTATGACCACTTATCAATTAGGGAATGACTCTTATTTTTGTAAGTTTGGTTTAATTCCCCATACAATTGAGAAATGACACCTTTATCAGAGAAATTTCCAATAAAACTTTTTCTCCCAGCTTCTTGCTTTCCAATTTTGGCTGCACTGGCTTTGTTTGTAAAAAAAAAAAAATCCTTTTAATATAATGAAAATTATCCACTTGACTTCTTGTGATCCTCTCTATCTCTTTTTTGATCATAAACTCTTCCCTTATCCATAGATCTGACTGGTAATTTTTCCATGCTCCATTAATTTGCTTACAACATCCCCTTTATGTCTAAATCATGTATCCCTTTTAAGTTGATCTTGGTGTGAGATGTTGGTCTATACGTAGTTTTTGCCAAACTTGCTTTTTTTCCAGCAGTTTTTGTTGAACAATGAGTTCTTGCCCCAATAGCTTGGATCTCTGAGTTTCAAACACTAGGTTACTGTGGTCATTTACTTATGCATGCCATGTACTAATCTATTCCAGTGATTGACCACTCTTTTCCCATTCAGGACTAGATTGTTTTGACGCTTACTACTTTGTAGTATAGTCTGAGATCTGGTCCAAGCACTTAATTTTTTTAAAGTAATTTAATTATTTCCCTTTTGCCAAAAGAATATTTTCTCGATACTATATAGATTCTGAATTGCAGAATGAAACTATCCTTACCCAATGAGATGAGGTTTCTATAGTTCTCCAACATTACATCTCTATACAAGTCCCTCTGTGCAGGGTTCAGTTGCTGCCACTCCTCTTGGGTAAAGCTCACGGCCACATCCTTAAATGTCACTGATTCCTGAAACAAACACATTCTTGCTCACCCATGGACCCTCCCCCTGGGAAAAGAAAATAGATTAAATACACTACAGAGATAGATGATTAGATAGGAAGTAGGACTGATGTCATCAAGGACTCTAAGTACTGTGTCCTTTGGAATAAGGCATGAGAGACAGAGGCATGTGGCCCAAGGCAGAAAGTCTCTGGTCTCCAAATCACTGTGCTTATCACTGGGCCCCACTGAGGCACTAGAGGAGGGAACATTCTTTACAGTCTATCACCTACCAAGATGGGGCAGTTCCCTAGGGATAAAGAATTGGGAGCCCTCATTCCTGACAGATACTTCATGATGAAGACAGAAAAAGTATACATATTCTGGAAATTGTTACTGCATTTCAGGAAAAAGAGAGGAAAAATCAATTTACCTGGGGTCTAGCTGTCAGCAACACAGGAGCCATCTTTTCTTCTGTATTTCCTGCTAGGAAAAACTCAAGATCCAGAAATGCAGGGCTGTTAAAAAAGGATGAGGACACAAGGGAGTCTGGACTTGTTTTGCAATTCCCAGAATCTCTACATAACAGTTGGTATGCTTTTTCCCACCTCCTCCATACCATACAAAGAGGGCAGATCAAGGGACCTCAGAGAAGGATCAAGGGACCTGAGATGTTGGTTCTGGGCTTCTAACCCATTAGAACAAGTTTGGTTTCTGAGTCAGGAATGTGGCTTGAATTAACAGCTCTGTCCTGGTTCAATATTCGCTGACTCTGGAATCAGAACACCTGAGTTTAAATACTGCCTCTGTCACTTAATATCTGTGTGACCTCTGGCAAGTCACTTAACTTCCCTGGACCTCAATTTCCTCATCAATAAAATGAAGCTAGTTGGATTTGATGGCCTCTAAGGTCCTTTCAAGCCCTATTCCTAGGAACTACAGACCTTAACATCTGGGCCTCCAGCCTCCTTCACTTCGGGAAAATCATTCTCATTCTCTTCCTTGTTTCACATATTTTATAAAGAATTAAATCTCTAACTTCCAAAATTGCCTCAAGGACACATAACACAGAATCAGGGAGGGAGCTGAGAAGCTGTGCCTCTGATGATCTATGTTACCTTAGCTTCTCATGTGGTCTCTCCATATGTGACTAAAAAAAAAAAAAAGCAATGGGAGTGAGAACAGAAACCACTCACCAAAATCTGTTTTATGACTTTTAGTGATACCTCCTATCATAGAACCAAAGAATCTAAGAAGGCAAAAGTATCTCAGAGGCCATCTAGTATACTCTGTACCTGAGCAGAAATCTCCTCCAGAGCATGCCCATCAAGCAGCCATACAGTCTATAGGGACCTGTACTAAGGGGGAACCTCTTCTCTCCTGTTGGATAGATCCAGCTGTTGGAGGTTTTTTCCCCATGTTGTGCTTCAATCTGCTTTCTCACAACTCTTCCTCAATGCTCCTTGACCAGGGTCCAAGCAGAATAAGCCTAGCCACTTTCTACATAAGTTATCCATATCCCCTCTAAACCTTCATATCTCTAATTCCTTTCACTGATCCTTGTATAGAATATTTTCTAGTCCTTTGTGGATATAATAAATGGGTCTTATCTCACTCAAAGTGAGAACCTGAAAAGGCCTTAGCCTGAAAGGGCCAGGGTCTCCCACTGCATCCTGGGCCATTTCCAGTCATCCTGATGAATGTCTGGTCATTGGATCCAGATGGCTCTGGAGGAGAAAGTGAGGCTTGTGACCTTGCAGAGCCCTCCCTCACTCAAATCCAAGTCAACAGCAAGTCAGGTCATCGTCTCCCTGATGTCATGGTCCTCTTTGAGAATGAAGAACAAACACAACAACAACAACAAGCAGGTGCCTAAAGAGTGGAAGACACCTCCCCCATCACACATTCTAGTTTCCATTAGTACACACTTAAGTTTTTCTATTGATTTAAAACTGTTTCTTTTTTTAAATACAAAGACTCTAATATGTAAAAAGACAGGTTATATATGAAACCATGAATCTCTATTACATAGTTTCCTTTACGAATGCATATTATTATTGTACTTTAGGAAATGATAAACAGGAAGAATAAAAAAAAAACAAGAATAACTGTATAAAACAACACAAACAGAAGTAAGGATAACCAGGAAAACAATGTGCCCAATAACTATAACAATGTAAAGAACAACAAAACAGGTTAAAAATGCTATGAAATTACGACAAAGTTTGGCTCCAAAAA
This sequence comes from Pseudocheirus occidentalis, assembly GCA_028646575.1. Classification (NCBI taxonomy): domain Eukaryota; kingdom Metazoa; phylum Chordata; class Mammalia; order Diprotodontia; family Pseudocheiridae; genus Pseudocheirus; species Pseudocheirus occidentalis. The sequence goes on along the minus strand of CM053595.1, from coordinate 205,740,810 downwards.
AATTAAGAAAATGCATCTTCCTCTATTTTTTGCAGAGGTAAGTGACTATGGATCATTGCATATGTCAAACTCAGAGTGTTAATTGGTTTTATTGAATTTTTTAACAAAGAATATCTCGATGGGAGGGAGATTATTTTACATACATACATACATACATACATATATATGAAAATGAAGGTGACATAAAAACAAAAATACTGATAATTTTCAAAATATCTCCTAAAGCTTATTTTAACAAGACAGTAATAAAACTGTCTTTAACTCAACTCATTTTCCTTTCTAATGTGTATTTTTAAATATTTTACTGATGCTCTTTCTTTTTGCATTTGTTACTGCCTTATAAAGATCATATGTTCTTCTCTCCCCCCTCCTGCCCCCGCTCCATTTCCCAATCTGACTTTCCTAAAATATAGCACTTGGAGAACTGAACACAGCACTCCAGACAAAGCCTTGGTCAGGGCAGAGAAGTGAAGGGTGATTGTCCTTGCTGTTCTGAATGGTACCCCCTCTAGACACAGCCTTTGAGCCTCTCTAGACAGCCTCTGGTCGCAAGTGCCTTTTTTGGCCTTTTTGCTATATCCCACTGCCGACTCACACAGAGCTTGAAGAAACTGATTAAAACTCTGAAATCTTTTTTCATAAGAAATGTTGCCTAGACATACCTCCTCCTTCCTGTTCCTGTGCAATTGAATTTTTGAACCCAAATGTTTAACTTTACCTTTATCTGTATAAATATATCTGCCACAGCTAGGTGGCGCAGTGGATAAGCATTTGAAATCAGGAGTATCTGAGGTCAACTATAACCTCAAACACTAGCTATGTGACCCTGGGCAAGTCACTTAACCTGTTTGCCTCAGCTTCCTCAGCTGTAACATGGAGATAATAGCACCCACCTCCAAGGGTTGTTCTGAGAATCAAATAAGACAGTAATTGTAAAGCACTCAGCACAGTGCTTGGCACATAGTAAATGCTACATTAGCTGTTATTATTATTAAATTTAATCTCATTTGATTTCTTATTCAGCCCTATCAAGATCCTTTTGAATCTTGACTCTGCAACCCAACTTATTACCTCTTTCTTTAAACTTCATATGATTTGCAGATTTAAGAAATGTGTCATTTATGCTTTTGCATTATATACAGATTGCTGGACGATCTAGGGACAAAGACTGAATAAGACTCCAATAGAGAAATCCCTCCACGGTGTCAATGACTTCCTGACATCTTCTCTCTTATTCTGGATATTCAGTCAGTTCCAAATACACACAATTTTGTTTTCCTTTAGCTCAGGCTTTCTTACCTACTTTTCGCCATGGACCTTTAGCAGTCTAGTGAAGCCTGTGGACCACTTCTCAGGATAATGTTTTTAAATGCTTTAAATAAAATTCATCAGTGTACAAAGGAAACCAATTATATTGAAATAATTATAAAAACATTTTTAAAAAAGAAGTTAATGGATCCCAGGTCAAGAACTTTGATCTAGCTCAAACTGTTCCATTTTATCTACAAGCACCAAATTAAACTTTGTTGAAATCTTGACAAAGGTCAAGAAATATGAACATTTCCTTATATAAAAATAAACAGAAAAAGAAGACTGCAGATAAAACCACAAATCTTTGCTACACATAGCTTGGGTTTTGTCTATATGTTTATTTTTTTAAATAAGTTTTTTATTAATGTCTTTTTAAAAATCTTATCGTCTCCTTCAGTATCCTTTCCCCACCTCCTCAAAAACATTCATCCTATATAATATTTTACCAAGACAAAAAAAGAGGAGAAAACCAATATAATTGATTAATTCATTAAAAAATGTGAAACTATATAAAATTCTCAACACTTGTGCACCTCCTACCTCTGCAAATGGCGGGGGGAGGGGGGGGAGTGTCTTCTCACATCTCTTCTTCTAAACCATGCTTGTTCTTTAAAATTTTGCAACATTCACTTCTGATTCTTTTGTGCAGTGCTCTTTCCATTTACATTGTTGTAGTCACTATGTATATGCTTTCTGGCTCTGCTTACTTCACTCTGCATCAGTTTATACAGACCTTTCCATTCTTTCTGTTTCTAAATTAACATGGTAGTTCCAACACTGCCCTGCTTGTTTCTTCCCCTTACGAACTTCATTCTCCTCCCTTTTGTAACTTAGTAAAGAATGTCGATGCTTTATTAAAAATGGAATAAAATGAAGTTACTGTCTGCAGTAACTCTCTTCCATTATACCCCATTCCCCACTACACGAGAGTAGACACTGTTTTGTTGTTGTTTTTTTAAACTTTCTTTGTAGCTCCAGCGTCTGGTTCATAGCAGGCGTTTAATAAATGTGTGGTGAATTGACAAGCATACTTCCTTTTTCGGTAGATGTTTTTATGTTACACACTTAACAGAAATCATTTCAGACTATATACTGTTTATTATATGTTGTCATTTTACTTCACAGACCCAACATCTGTGCTTTCAGCCTTTCTTTAGAAGAATCAGAGAATTCACAGAATTTAAAGTTGGACAGGATCTCAGTTGGTCATCTAAACCCTACTTAAAGTCTTCTAATGACCCCCTAAATGTTTTATTTATACTTTTAGATCACACTATACCATAAATAACACTTAATAAACATTCCTTGAAAAGAATTATGAAAACAACTTAAATTTATAATAGTTAATGTGATTACATATTTAATGAGATACATAATCATGAGGGTACATGGTAAAAAAAAGGCATACATGGTAAACAGATTAATACAGTAAATACTTTTACTAAAAAAAAAAAAATTTCAAGCATATCTAGAGTCAGCTAGCAAAAAGCTATTCCTGAGAGATGGAAAGAAAAATGTTTGTGGCCTATAACTTCTTAATGTGCCAGTAAGAGATGGTCACTGTTCTGCTTTGCTGTTCTCTGAAAAGTCTTATTTTAGGTGCAGATGTTGCTCAATCTTAAGTCTCTCAAGTAAAATTCAAGCTCCTCGAGGGCAGGGGCTCGTGTTTTGGGTTTATTTTTAGCCTTATATTCCCAGGGCCAAGAGTAGTAAATACATAATAAATGGTTGTTGAATGAATTGAAAGGTACTGAAAGTAGTCAGTTTACAAGATCTCAGAAAACTGAGAAAGAGAAAGGAAGCCGCCCAGGATTACATAGTTAATGAGTAGAAGCACCAGGATACTACTTGGATCTGATTCCCAATCCAGTCCTCTTTCTGCTACATCTCACTACCAGAGGTCTGAACATGCTGAGGTCAGTAGCAAAGCCTACTGTGGACTCAAGCTAGGCAGTGATATGCTGAATTCAGAAAGATGATGTTGGGCTGAGGGTGAAAGAGACTGGAGGCAGGGAGACCAGCTGGGCAGATGTGCTGATCAGGACTGGACTAGGGTGCCAGCAATAGGAATGGAGAAAACTGTTAAACTGCAGAGCTCCTTCTAAAGGATAAAAATAACAAGAGTTGGTAACACATTGGACAGGGAGGATGGAACAAGGGATTAGTCAAAGTCCAGGAGACTTCTACCTGGAAGCCTGGAGAACTGAAGTGTCAGACTCCTCTACTGAGTCCAATTCAGTCATTTACTCTTCAACAAGTATTCACTAAGTGCTTATTATGTGCCAGGCACTGTCCTAAACACGGGAAACAAAGAAAAGCAACAAATGGCCTGTGCCCTCACAGTGCCCACATTCTAACTCCTGATGATTAGTTCAGGCACATTTAGAGAAACCCACAGATACCTGCAGGCACAGTACAGTGCTCCACACCGTGCTTCCTTCAAGGCTTAGCTCAAATCCCACCTTCTGCAGGTCTTTTCTGAGAACCGGGAAAGTCTTCCGCTTGCCCCCTTCCCTAGCAGACCACCTCTCATTTACACCGTATTTATTTTGTAGGTACACGGTACATATACAGTAAGCACTTAATAAATGCTCTTTCCCACCGGCCATTGAGCTGTCAAAGGTGATCTTCCCAAAGCTCCGGTCGTCACCCCCAACACACACTCCAGTGACTTCCTACTGCCTCCAGAATCAAATATCAAAGCCACTATCTGGTGTTCAAGGCCTTTCCTAACTAGCCCCTCCTACCTTTCCAGCCTTCTTATACTTTATTTCCCAAGGAGCACCCTTTGATGCAGTGACGCCGGCCTCTTCTTTCTGGGCATTCTCCCATGCCCGGCATGCTCTCCACCCGCATCTCCACGTCCGGCTTCTTTCTAGTCCCGCCTGGAGTCTCACTTTACCAGAAGCCTTTCCTCACTGCTTATGCCGTCCCTCTTTCGATTATTTCCAACTTATCCCGTACATCTCATGTTTTATGGACAGTGATTTATATGTTGCCTCCCCCACACCCACCTTAGACTGTGAGCTTTTGGAGGGCAGAGAATGGCTTTCGCCTTTCGTTGTGCCCCCAGGGCTGAGCACAGTGCCTGGCACACAGTAGGCTACGTCGCAGCTGCCAATACCCTATTTATCCTGTCTATAGCTCGTTCCTACATATGTTTGCTTGTCCCCCCTCCCCCATTAGACTGTAAGCTCCTGGAGGGCAGGGACTACCTTTTGCCTCTTTTTGTTTCTCCAGCGCTTAGCACAAACTATGGATACACAGTAGGCGCTTAATAAATGCGTGATGCCTTGACTAGCCGGATTGATGGACACCTAAACAGACTCCCCGAGTGCCGCACACTGGAGGAAAGTCCGGTTCTTGGCGATATGAGAATTCCGCCCCACCTTCCCCAGCCTCGGCCTCCCCCCGACAACCCCTCCTGACACAACCCCAGTCAGAGCCGCGCGCGGATACCTCGCAGTGGTCTTTACCTCCAGATCAAGGGTGGTCCGGGATCCCAGGAGCGGGATCCCAGGAGCGGAATCCGCTGCACACCTGCGCTTGCGCACACGCCAGCGGCCGAACTACCCGCAACTTTCTTGGGGCCTCTTCCGCTTCCTCCGTCCAGACTTCATTTCCCAAAGGCCTCGGGGACGCTCTGTTCCCAGGCAGGCTTAGAAAGAGATCCTGGGAAACGGAATCTGAGCTTGCCCCTACGGATGCTGGGAAACATAGTCCCCACTGCGCGGCTTCTCGGAGGTTGTGATGTGCGGCTACGGGACCAAAGCGTAAATTTGTTTTGATTTATTAGCTCTGCTAATTTGTTGTAAGGGAGGACTTTGGGGTGGGGGAAGGGATGGGAGGAATGACTCGAGGGTAGTGATAGTGCTGCGCGGAAGAAAAAGAAGAGAAGGAATGCAGCCGTGATTATTTTTCGAATTGTGAGCTTTAACAAACACCGAGTAAGATGAGCATCTTCATGTATACATAATGCAATGGAGGATTGGACATAAAGCCATGAATCTGTTACCTTTATTTTTTTTTGTGGTCACGCAAAACAAATTCCTTTATTAGTCATGTCAAAAAAAAAAGAAAGAAAAGGAAATATGCTTTGATTGCACTCGAGTCTTGGCTCTATCTGGAGGTGGGGTGGATATGTTGCTTATTTCATCACGAGTCCTTTGGAATTGCGGATGGTCATTGTGTTGACCTAATACCTAAGTCCTTCAAAATTGATTATCTTTACAATATTGTTGTTATTGTGTAAAGTCATCTAGTTATGCTCCCCTCTGGAAGTTCTGGTTGTTGGCTATAATTTTTGTGGGAGTTTCTATTTTGGAGTTTCTTTCAGAAATTATTTCTCCCAGAGGTGCTGTCCCCCCAGTGGGGAATCTTAATCTAGGTGATTAAAAGAAGCTATTTTATATGTTGTATATGTGATTATTATTATTTTAAATATTTGTCCATTTAGCCCTGGCTCCTCTTATTTCGTTGTCAACATTCACTTTTTTGAGTTCCAGATTTTTCCTCTTCCCTTCCCTCCCCCTACCCAAGACAGCATGCAATTTGATACAGGCTGTACGTGTACTATATTGCTTATGATGATTCCTTGGTCAATCTCAGTGCTCTGGAGGCTGCTTTCTCTTGGACTGAAGTTACCTCATGGGAATTCTCTAATCTCTGACCTTGCTAAGAGGCAAGAGATTTTGGAGGTGCCCCTTAAAAGTCCTCAAAGACGGTGCCCTCTCAAGTGAAATGTATTTCCATACCCCTTTCTCCATACTTGTACAGATTTCTACTTTCTTACTTCAATTATGTGAAATAATTTTCCCCATCCTTTTCCTTTTCCCTGATCTTACTACATTACTACTACTTTCCATTCTTAAGATCATCCAAATATAACAGAACCACTTTCAAGCTCTGTCTAATTAGATTTCCTCTATAACCCCTTATGATGATTATAGGGCTCTTAGGGGACACATGTACTATCTCCCCATATTAGAATGCAAAAAGTTTGTCGTTTTTAGTCCCCTATGATTTCAGGTTTACGTTTTAATGTTTCTTTTGATTCCCATATTTGTTTTTTAACATTTCAATGCATCCCTTATCTTTACATCAGGAATGCTTGGAAATCTTCTATTTCATTAAAAATCCATTTTGTTCCTCTGTACGATTATTCCCAGTTTTACCAAGTAAGTTATTCTTAGTTTTAAGTGTATGTCCTTTATCTTCTGAAACACCTTATTCCAAGCTCTCAGCTCTTGTTTAGTGGTGGCTTCTAAATTGTTTGTGATCCTGACTGTGGCTCCTTGCTGCTTGAATTCTTTCTTTCTGGATACTTAGAGTATTTGAGTATTTTTCCCCCTCTTAGAAGTTCTGGATGTTGGGTATCATTTTTGGGAGTTTCTGTTTTGGAGTTTATTTTAGGAAGTGACCAGTGGATTCTTTCTGTTTCTACTTTTCCCTCTGGTTCAAAGAGATCTGGCAGTTTTCTTATAAGATTTCTTGAAACATAATGTCAAGGCTCTTTTTTTTTCTCAGAACTTTCAGGGAGTCCTGTGATTCTTAAAGAATCTCTTTTCTGTCTGTTTTCCAGGTCTGTTTTTGCTTTGAAATACCTTACATTTTCTTCTATTTTTTTCAGTCTTTTAACTTTGTTTTAATATTTCTTATTGTCTCTTGTAGCCGTTATCTTTTATTGAATTCATTTTTATTTGTAGAAAGTTTGTATCTTGGGTAAAATGTCCTATCTGTGGTACCAAGGTGTTAACTCTCTTCCAATTCTTTCATGGCTTTCATTTCTTTTCTTGGTTTTTTTTTTCTTCCAGCACTCTGATTTCATTTATTAAAATATTTTTTAAAACTCTTGCTTCATCTCTTCTAGGAATTCTAGTTGAACTTGTGTTCAAACTGTATTTTTCTTTGAGGTTTTGCTTATAGGTGTTTTGGAGTCATTCTCTTCTTGTATCCTGTGCTCCTCTGTTGCCACTATAGTTTTGTGCGGTTTTTGTTTTTTGTTTGTTTTAATGGCAGGATTCTTTTGCTGTTGTTTTTTGCTCATTCTTCCATTCAACTTCCTGACTTCAGTCTTTATGTTAGGATTGGTTCTACACACTTCTGGAAGGAATGTTTGATCTGAGTGTATGTTCTCCTGCTGCTATTTTCTTGGATTACTGAGCATTCTTTTATTCTGGGATCTCAACATTTACAGGTCAGGTTGGGGACCTATAAGCTTTCAATACTCTGAAAGTGGTCTGACCTAGAGTAAAGTCTGATCGTTCCCCTCCTGGTCAGAACTCTACAAATTCAGATCTGGATTTGGTTCTGACCAACAAACCTTTAGACTTGGCCCTGGTTGGAGTTCCTGTAGACTCAGCCACTATCAGCCAGCTAGAAAACTCTGCAAGTTCAGAGTGACAGAACTAGAGGCTTCCCTTTGGTATGGGATTCTTGCCCTGGTTATTCCTCTTTGAACTTCAGATTAAGCTGGAAACCGGAACTGAGACCTTGTTCCACCCCTAGGGTCAAAGCCAAACAGTTGCTGCTTTCTCAGTACATGTGTTCCATATGGTCATTCCTGTCTAGAACCTGTCCCCAGTGTCCATAGACACTATCTCATTTTTGTCAACCTGGGAAGGAAAAGTGACTCACTGTGATCTTTTTATTGGATTTCCCAACAAAGATAAGTTTGGCACATTTTCCAGATATGTATGGAGGAGTATAGGAGGACACCTCTGTTGTCCTTCTACCTGCTCTTCTACCATCTTGACCCTACCTCTGGCATTCCCTCCTTGCTATAAATAGAAACCATCTATATCTTCTCAGTTGTGAAATTCTTGGTGATGTTCATGCAGAAATCCTCCATAAAGAATTCATTCAGTGTGCTAGATAGATGCTTTCTCCTAGGTCTTTTACACGTTTTTGTGAGTTCCAGGACAGAACCAGCCATATGACATTTTCATCACATGACTTCCTTTTCTCATCATACATTTCTACCATAATATCTCCCTATGCCACTTCTTACACATAGGTCATCTTTGAAAATATTCTCTAGCCTCCTCATACCCACCATGAATCTCTCCATTCCTCTTTTGGCTATCCAAAAATTAATTTTTTGAGAAATTGTAGTGTTGCAAATTTTCAACTAAACAGCATCACGAAGAAAAATTTTTGTTAAAGAGATAGTGGAGTCTGTAATCTATCTAAAATCCTTTTGACACGGGGCGGCTAGGTGGCGCAGCGAGTAGAGCACCGGCCCTGGAGTCAGGAGGACCTGAGTTCAAATCCGGCCTCAGACACTTAACACAAAACCTAGCCGTGTGACCTTGGGCAAGTCACTTAACCCCAATTGCCCTCCAAAAAAAAAAGCAAAAAAATAAAAAAAATAAAAAAAATAAAATCCTTTTGACTTTGTGGAGATTCTTAGGGTCCAAGGAAAAGATCCAGAGGGGAGCTGGCAGAACAAATGCTGAGATTCTAGCTAAGCAAAGAAAATGCCATTCCTTCACTGAGGTCCTGAGGGAAGCCATGCTAAGAGCTGAGATGCAGCTCAGAATTGAACTAGGTAGTGAGGAGCAGACACTATGCCATAGTCAACATTGTCTAAGATCATCTGAGGACTGCCAACTGCTATGAATCCTGGTTGCTGGGAGACTGGCGATCCAGGAGAAATCATCTTCTCCAGCTTTCCTTCATCCATAGATGGAGAGGAAGGGAGAGTAAACACCCTTCCACCTCCCATTTCTCTTTACCACTGAGTTGCTTGTGTTCAGGACTTTATTTTCTATCTGCCCTAAAGATCTAGGAGGGAGCAGACATGAGGGAGAGGAATTTATGTATTTTTTTGCATTTTAATTCCATAATTAAAATTATGTGATTATATTCTGAGTTCTGAATCTAGTTAGTGCCAAGAGACCAGCAAAACTGAAATATATAATGAATTTGGAATAATGAGTTGTGTATGTATATATATATATATATATATATATATATATATATTTAATCTTTTATCAGTGTTTTATCTTCTTGATGATACTTGAGACCTGAGAACAAGAGCAAATTGACACCCAATGAACTGTCATATTGGGGCAGGAAAAGACACTCATACTAATTCAGGGTATCAGCCTGATAAAAGGTATCATGTGCAAAAGCTATGAATGTCAGGAGCAGCTTTATGGAATATTCTTGGTGGGTTGCTCATTCCTCTCTGGGCTCCACTAACTCTCTAGATAGATTTCTTTCACCGTAATACCCTAGTAGCTTTCTCACCCTGCAAGATGTCTCTGCCCCCAAGTCCCAGAACCCTTCTTATCCAAGAAGTTCCCTCTACAGGGAGATCCCTGTGGTCCTTTCCTCTGGTTGGTCAGTTTTCCCCAGAACATTTACTTTAAGGAAGCATCTAGGCTGGCCATTTCCACACTTTCCCTCCTCCTCAGGCTCTGTTACTGACTCTCTGTACTTCTTTCTCCATGACACAAATATGGGCACCTACACTTCCCTTACCTCCCTGCCCACCATCTCCACCTCCACTTCCACACCGTTTCTAAACTTCCTTTTATGTGTTGTCTTCAGTGTTATGTATTAGAATGTAAGCTCCTTGAGGGCAGGCACGATCTTTCTTTTTGTTTTTATTTGTATTTGTATTTCTAGCACTTAGCATTGGCAGCTGGGTGGTGCAGTGGGTAGAGCTGGGCCTAGAGTCAGGAAGACTCATCTCCTGAGTTCAAATCTGGCCTTAGACACATTTACTAGCTATGTGACCCTGAGCGAGTCACTTCACCCTATTTGCCTCAGTTTCCTCATCTGTAAAATGAGCTAGAGAAGGACATGGCAAACCATTCCAGCATCTTTGCCATGAAGTCCCCAAATGAGGTCACAAAGAGTCGGACGTGACTGAACAACAAACATTAAACATCGTACTAGGCACGTGGCAAACTCTTAACATACGCTTGTTGACTTAAATAATATATTTCACTCTGTGCTAAGCGACACCCCTTGTTTAGATTTTTACCTATGTAACAAGATGTGTGAGTAATATTCCGAGTGAATATCACATAGTATTTACCCCACATGCGTGTCATATGTTTATGTTACAGTAATTTTTTGTGCTCACATGTAGCTGAAATTGTTAACTAGTTTGTAGTTTTACAGACTTAGTTTGGCTCACTCTTTTCTTCAGACCTGGCCTCAGACACTTCCTAGCTGTGTGAGTCTGGGCAAGTTACATAGCCTCTGTTTGCCTCAGTTTCCTCATCTGTAAAAGGGGAATAACAGCCTCTACCTCACAGGGTTGTTGTCAGGATCAAATGAGATGACATTTGTAAAAGGTGATTAGCACGGCATCTGTCACTATATAAATGCTTATTCCCTCCCTCCTTCTGTCTATATCTATCTATGTAACTAACCTCCATAACCTGCGATGAAGTTAGGGTTCTGAATTCCCCCAATAAACACTTACTCCTTGTTTAGTCCCTTGCTTGTATGACATCACCTTTTTCTCCCTCTCTTGACTCCTGTTTTTTAATTTCAGAGTTTCTTTTCAGCTCTGATCTTTTTATCAGGAATGTTTGAAAGTACCTTATGTTATTAATGGCCTGTTTTTTCCTTCTATAGGATATATTTTTTCTGGGTAAGTTATTCTTGGTTGTATAAACCTTTGTATTTTGCTTCTACTTAGAATAGCATATTCTAAGCTCTGCTCCTTGTCAGGGGCAGCTGCTAAATGTTATATGATGTTGTCTGTGTCTCCTTGCTACTTGAATTCTTTTTTTTTTTTTTTGCTTTTTTTTGGAGGGCAGTTGGGGTTAAGTGACTTGCCCAAGGTCACACGGCTAGTTTTTTGTGTTAAGTGTCTGAGGCCGGATTTGAACTCAGGTCCTCCTGACTCCAGGGCCGGTGCTCTATTCACTGCGCCACCTAGCCGCCCTTGAATTCTTTATTTCTGGATGCTTGCAGTATTTTTCTTTGACCTAGAAGGTCTGGATTTTGGATATCGTATTCCCTGGCGTTTTCATTTTGGGGTTCTTTTAGGACATGACTGGTGGGTCCTTTTAGTTTTCATTTTGCTGTCTAGTTCTAAGAGATCTGGGAAGTTTTACTTTTAATTTCTTGAAATATGATGTCAAGTCTATTTTTTAGTCAACATTTTCTGGTAGTTCAGTGAGTCTTAAATTATTTATCCTTGATCTGTTTTCTAGGTCAAGTTTTTGTTGTTATTGTTATATAAGATGGCTTATGTTGTCTTCTATTTTTTTCTTAGTCTTTTGGCTTTATTTTTAATATCTCTTGTCTTAGTGAGTCATTAACTTCTGTTTGGTTCATTCTGATTTTCCACAAATTTTGTTAAAGTTTGCTAAAGGTTTTGTACCTTTTATGATAAGTTGTTAATTGTTTTCCAAATCAGTCTTCCATTTCTCATTTCTTTTATAATTCTTTCCTCTAAATATTCTCATTTTGTTTTAAAAATCATTTTTTCATTCAACTTTTGCTTCATTTCTTTTAGGAATTCTAGTTTTATTTGTGCTCAAGATCTGTTTTTCTTTGAAGCTTTGCTTGTGGGTATTTTGGAGTTTTCTAAATTTGGTGTCTTGGGCATCTCTGCAACCATGATAGCTCTTTACAATAGGATTTTTTAGGGAAGGGTGGCTTATTCCCCACTTTAGATTTTGAATTAGGGATAGGCTTTGTGTACTTCTGGAGGAAGAATCTAGTCCATGTTTGGTCTTTTTTGTGTCCTTTAAAGTCCTGCAGCTGTTTTCTTGTGGTGGTGTGTTATGTTCTTCAAAGGTCCCAGGGACAGCGCAGACACGGAACCAGTAAGTTGTCGCTTTCCTCTTCGAAGCTTTGCAAGCTCCTGATCTGAGTTTGGGCATAAGTCACTGGACACAGGGTATCAGCCTGATAAAAGGTATCTTGTGCAGAAACTATGAGTGTCAGGAACAGCTTTATTGGAATATTGGTGCTCCTGGTTGGAACTCTAATAAACTACTGTTGTACCCAGCTACCATCAGCCATCTAGAAAGCTTTGCATGTTCAGAGCAACAGAACTATAGTTTCCATTTGGTTCTGAATTCCCTGCCCTGCAGACTTCATACTGGCCTGGGAGTTGGAGCTGAGAACCCACTCCATTAGTGCAGTCTGAGCTACAGAGCTGCTGCTCACTTCCTTTCCTGCTCCTTGCCCTGTACACAGCATCCTTGCCCCAGTCCACCACACCTAGGAACATGTTTCCTCCATAGTCCACACTCAGCTCTGACTGTGAGCCACAGAGCTGCTGGATGGCACCTGTTCCTGCTTTCTGCACAGTTATTAGACTTCTCTGTACTGGATCCAGGACCTCTTCTGGTCCTAGTGCATGGCTACAGCCTCTCCTGCGATTTCTGTACTGGAAGGCTCCAGGTGGCCTGCCCCCTACTAGACCCTCTCAACCTCCACAAACTTCCCCATCTCCTTATGTGAAAATGGAATAGAACTCAAAAAAAATTGGGGGCAGCTAGGTGGTGCAGTGAATAGATCACAGGCCCTGAAGTCATGAGGACCTGAGTTCAAATCCTCAGACACTTAACACTTACTAGCAGTGTGACCTTGGGCAAGTCACTTAACCCCAATTGCCCTGCCTTCTCCCTCCCCCCCCCAAAAAAGAAAAGAAAATGGAATAGGAAAATAACTTACTGTGATTTTTTTTCCTTGTATTTCCTAATTACGAATTGGTCTGTAGTTATAGTAGTAGTAGTAGTAGTAGTAGTAGTAGTAGTAGTAGTAGTAGTAGTAGTAGTACTAATAGTAGTAGTAGTAGTACTAATAGTAGTAGTAATAGTACTAATAGTAGTAGTAGTAATTATAGTAGTAGTAGTAGTTATAGTAGTAGTAGTAGTAGTAGTAGTAGTAGTAGTAGTAGTAGTAGTAGTAGTAGTAGTGGTAGTAGTGGTAGTAATAGTAGTAATAATCTAGCTCAGGCCTAAGGAACAGCTCGGCTCAGCAGTTGATCAGTCAGATAGCTGAAACACCATGTCCTGCTTGCAAGGGAACAACTTTCCAGTGGCCAGGACATACTTTGAATCAAACTTGGTGGGGCAGATGTTTAGTTGTAATCATTTTAAGTATGAACCCACTCCCCCGACAAATATCCAGGAGATATTGTATCCTCAGTTTGGGGTGGGGGGAAATATGTTTGTACTTTTATTCTTGCTATACCTTCTCAGTAAATATTCCTTTGTAAAAGCTAGCGGATGTTAAATGCCTATGGGTGATATCAAAGTTGACATCAACCATTTAAATGATACTGGGGAGATACTGACACGTCAAAATGATACTGGGTCATTAATCATTCAGTGATTCATATTAAGAGGACACCCACTAAAGTGGGGCTTGAACCCATAGCACTTGATGTAAACATCATAATCCTTTTAGGTTACACCTATAATCCTGACAACGGGCAGCAGTAGCCAAACTCTGTGACGTGGCTCACCAGTACCAGTGGGAGTTGGGGAAGGAAGCCCACGTCCTATAATTGCTATATTATATAAAGTGTTTTGCAAATCTAGAAGTGCTATCTACATCTTAGTTATTATTATAATATATTATCATCATTTAAAAAAACCAAAACCAGCTTAGAGAGGTTAGGGCCCCTGTGCAAGATCATTCTTTGTTGTTCATCCAAACTCAGTCAACACTGACCATATGAAAAGTTCATAACAGAGACCAAATGGAGGGAAAAGAAAGTCAAGAGATTCAAATCAAAATCACAGGGTGAAAGAACTGACATTGGGACAAGGCACCAGGAGAGAAGAGATGGACAGAATAGAAAGACGGGAATTTGTCTTAAGAAATTACTTTCTTGGGGGAACTGAAAGATGTCATGAGATCACAGCTTAGTTTTTCCTTTGTATTCCCAAGAAATAAAACAATCCTTGTTGATTGACTAAGTGAAAGGGGGGAAGTAAAGACATTTGTGAATCACTGATGATTTCCCCCATAACAGGCTCTAAGCTGGCAACAAAGTAGGAACGGAGGCCCACAGTGTCAGAAATATGCTTAATCATTCCGGTGGATCAGTTAATCAGGAATGTCTGCCAAGGAGAGCCCACAAGCTTGTTAGCCACATGGTTTGCCCATCCATGACATCGGATGACTGGTCTAGATATACTCTAAGGTTCCGATCAGCTCTATATCTACACTGCTATGATCAAAACACTAGGAAAAGTGCTGGGGTGGGTAAGGGTGGGTGTCACATTGAGGAGACCAAAGGAGTGGTAATCAAAATCCATGGGTCTCATATAGTAAATTTGGCTTTCAAATCTATGATATATTCTATATTTCAAATTCCTTCTGTGGAGTCACTAGATAATGGATAACTATGAGAGCATATGTATTAATGATCTCTGCTGAAATTCAGTGTCAGTACCCTTCCAATGTTCCTAACACAATCAGACTAATTAGAATACTTTCCAAGAACTGCTCTTCCCACTCCTTGGTTCCAGGTCAACCCAGGCAGGAAGGGAGCAGGGAGAGAGCCTAGAAACTCAAACCAGAATGCTTGGCTAATACTCTTTGGGATTCCAAGGGAAAAGATTTGTTTTCTTCAAGAATCCTCTCAAGGGTCCTTGTCCTGTCCATAATCATGGGCCTTAGATATGGGCCTTGCATTTGGATCTCTCCACTCCCTATCACCAAAGCTGAGGCCTGGAGGTTTCACTAGATTTATCCCTGCTTATGGTATCAATAAAGTGTCAGGGTGATGACTAAAATTAGTTACTGAAACTGGATTTTCTGTGCTTATTTTATTCTAGAGCTACAGTTAACAGTGTCACCTGCAGAAGAGAAGGTAATCCTATATCTTTGTCAAGAAAACCCTATACAAGATCACCAAGATCATGCAAATGATTGCACAACATCTTTGGGCAGCTAGCTGGTGCAGTGGATAGAGCACTGAACCTGGAGTCAGGAAGACTCATCTTCCTGAGTTCAAATGTGGTCTCAGACACTTACTAGCTGTGTGACCCTGGGCAAGTCACTTGACCTTGTTTGCCTCAGTTTCCTCATCTGTAAAATGAACTGGAGAAGGAAACAGCAAACCACCCCAGTATCCTTGCCAAGAAAACTCCAAATGGGGTTACAAAGAATTAGACATGACTGAAATGCCTGAACAACAGTCTGAAAAGAAGTCTGAAAGGAAGGGAAAATCTTTATAGGCATAAGTGACCATCAGAAATTACTGTGACTTACAATTTCCAAATGTGCAGCCAGAAGCAATTGCAGGTGAAACTTTCCTGTACCCTCAAAGAACGAAGATAGACTGGGCAGGATCAATCAGTGAAAGAGAGCCAGGGTCAAATAAGCTGCTTTCAAAGAGAAAAAACCAAGTAGAGCTGACTCCTCTTTCCATAGAGACTGAGGTATGAAGAAGAGGGGTATATGTGTGTGGGGGAATCATAATCTGTCCTTATTCCTCTGTTCCCTTCCCCAAACCAAGGTAAGTGTTGATTCAGTTTCCACATAGGAATAGGTGAGTGTTGTAACTCAAGGGTCTTAGGAAGCCCCTGCTGCCTAAAAATACCTAGCTTAGACTATCTGAAATTCTACCACATAGGAGATATTATCAAGCAAATAGGGAATACTGTATTGTATTATGGGGTGGCAATCATTCACACCTTAGTATGAAATTAGAGGGAATGGAAATAATGGGAAAATGACAGGTAATTTTGGACCAGGGCTGAGAGGCTGATGGAGCATTTAGCTAAGAGCAGAATGGGATAGTCTTTAGAGGAGGCTTGATGAAGATAAGAGATTTAAGCTGCGTAAGAAATTGAAAACAAGGTAGGCATAGGGACCGCGCAGAGGAAAAAGTGGGAATGAATTTAGAGGATGAGGGAAGAGACTAAGGGGCTCAAGTGTTTGAAGATAAGGTCTACTGGAATATGGCCTGATTAAGGAAGATCTTAAATGACAGGCAGAACTTAGACCTGATTTTCCAGACAAAAAGGAAGCATTTGGGGCTTTTGAACCAGGAACTGATATTTTACTTCGGTTAGTCCATCAGCTATATGCAAGATGCATCAAAAGGGGACAGAATTAGACATAGGAAGTAGGGAGGACATTAGACATAGTAGGACAGCAGGGAGACCAAAAGACACTGACTACGCTGGTGGCAGAGGAAATGCAGAGAAACAGGCAAATCAGGGTCAGTGGGAACTGATGGCCAACTGGATATGAAAGCAACAAATCATTCATTTATTCCACAGATATTTACTGAGCACCTAATATTTGCAAGGCACTGAGGGAATAAAAAAGCCCTGACTCTTAATCAGGTTATTTTTAAACTAAAGAGCAGTGGACTTCAAATACTGTACTGCCTGTTACTTAGACTGATAGGGTCTTGGGGCCTGCCTCAATTTCCTCATCTGTTAAATGAAGGGATGGGACTAGATGGCCTCTAAAGTTCTTTCTAGCTCTAAATCTATGACCTTCTGCATAAAGATAACTGAAAGTGACAGCATACAATAGCGACCATTTCTTTATACAATACTTTTGAACAGTTTTACTTATATTCTCATTGAGCTTCACAGCTCTGAGGTAAATATTACCTCCCTCCCTCCATTTTAGAGATGAGCAGACTGAGGCTCAGAGAAGTGACTTCTGTATGATTGATCATCCAGCAAGTAGAAAGTGTCAAGGTCAGGATTCAAACCCAGACTTTCAAGTACAGAATTCTCCACTTTGCCACACCGCCTCTCTAGGAGGAATAGTACAAATAAGGCTTTCTAGGTAAAAATGAAGGCTAGAATAGTGCAGAAGAGGGAGAGAAATTACTTCCATTGAGGGTGAACCTTGGAGTAATAGGATTTTAGTGAGTAGAAGTGGGGTGATAAAAACAATCAAGACAGAAGAACATCTACTTCCATGAGCCAGAAATTAGAGAAACAAGGGGGAAAAGGATCAGGGGTTAACATGGAGCTCTGCGTGGAAGAGGAATTAGGTTGGGTAGGTAGGCTGGAACCAGACTGTGGAAACACTTGAGTGTTAGGCTGAGTCTGGACTTAATCCTATAGCTGATGAAAGCTTTTGAGCCAGAGTGAGGAATAATCCCAGGGGTGTAAGCAAAATTACCTAGCTGTGTGGATAATTACACAGCTGTGTGTAGAATGGACTGAATGAGAGCCTCAAGGTAAAGAATTTGGAAAGGCTGCAATAAATTTGGTATGGGGGATAAGAACCTTAATAGGAAAATGTTAAATTGGAATGGAAGGAATAGGTGTGAAAGAAAATGTAAAGGAAAAAGACTGGCCTTGTGCAAAATGATTTCAGGGTCTGGACTAGGAAATAGACCACTGTGGCCATTGATAGAAATGGGTTATTTGGGAAGTAAAGCTGGTTTGGAATGTCAGAGATAACAAGTTTGGGTTTTGATTTGTTAAGGTCAAAATGAAACGAAACATTACAGTGGAGAGTCAAGACAACCTGAGTTCAGCTCTATATACACACTAGTTGTATGACCCAGGGTATTTCATGGACCTTCTTGGTGTTCTAGGGACAGGTAGGTGGCACAGTGGATATAGTACCACAGCAGTCAGGAGAACCTGAGTTCAAATGTGCCTCAGACACTTGCTAGCTGTGTGGCTTTGGGCCAGTCACTTAATCTGTTTACCTTAGTTTCCTTATCTTCATGCATGCCCTCTTCGTGCATCTTGCATACAGTAAAATGGAGATAATATTGGCATCTACCTCCCAAGACTGTTGTGAGAACTGAGATATTTGTAAAGCACTTTATAAATCTTAAAGTGCTATATAAATGCTAGCTATTATTATTATTTTATGAGTTGCAGAGAAGTTGTCAATCACATTTCTAGTAGTAATTTTCTCACCAAGGAGTTCCCTACTCCAGTGAAATCAGTGATAGAGGAACAAACAAACTGAGATTTACCTCAGGTAGTTAGCATTAGATAGTAGGAGCACAGGTAAGAGATCAAGAAAGAAGACTGTATAAAGACAGATTCTTTATCATCAGTCCTTTAAGATGCCAGGAGGTACAGCTGCTGCCCCACCCTGCCAAGTTAAAAGAAGGCCACAAATGCCCTGGCCCTATCATAAGCCAGCTCATATCAGTTATGAAGAACTAAAACCATCCCTCAAACCAGTTTCCTCATGGTTTTGATATATTCTGTTTCCCATTTTCACTTGCCCCGCTGGACTTGTCTTCACATTCATGGATATGTGCACTTTTCTCTTTGGATCAGGCACCTTTGTGGCCCTTGCATCCTGTGCATTACTAAAGCCAGTGTATTATTGCACCCCAGCTTTCAGTGAGATGGACCGTGTGGCCGCTAAAGCTCTACATATAGAACAAATGGAAAACAGGGTGAATGCTGGCTTATTGGCAGAGCTGGTTACCTGTCCACAAGAACCTCTTAACTTCCAGGGCTTCCAGTGTTCTATAGCAAGATTCCAACATCAGTGATGAACTGAGAATGAGAAACATGTTGGTGGTAACTGAAATCATTAAGTAACTTCTCCTGAAGGAGAAATTTGGAGAGATGAGACCAAGGACCAGCCTTTGGTCAAGAAAAACTAGTTATAAACAAGAAGGAAAGAAGAGCAGTGTCCTACTAAGGTGGGAGGCATGAAAGTGAGGTTGTACTGTTGTGGAAACGGGAAGGTTTGAAAGCAGCAGTCAAAAGTATCCGGAGTAGAGGCAGTGGGCAAGGAATAAGAGATCACTAGATTTTGATAGAAGAAAACCACAGGTAACCTTTGAGAAGCAGAGCATAAAGGGTTAAGATATGAATGGGTAATGAGAAGGCAGAGGCAATGGGTAGGGTCAGTTGGAGGGGAGAATGGTGAGCCTAGTATCATATCTGTCAGAGTGGAAAGCCCAATACTTAACTGGCCTAGAGGCTAGTGATTTAAGCTGTTAGTGGATCAGAGATAGTAAATTAGGTCTGAAATCTAAAGTTCATGATAACTGAAGTTAAGAAGGGACTAAGTTCATGTAAACCTAGTATCCTAAGAATCAGGACATGGGAAAACTCAAGTTAGCAGTTAAGGGACAAATCCCAGGAAAGCTACCATGTGGAGCAGATTGGAGTCATAAGCATAGCTAAAAGGCTTGTGTATTAACTGACTCCTTTTTCACAGTGGACTGAAAGCATTTATAGTCCTACTGTCAGTTTCCAGGTTCTCAAAAGGCTACTGCTTTCTGCTTTGATGGAGGCTTCCACAGGCTCAGGGTGCTAAAGCCATCTGTTAGTATGGGGTCCAATACATATGATCAGATAAGGGAACACGTATGTCTATTAGGGATTTGGGAATCTCAGTATCTGTGTCCCCTCCATTTTTCCCTTTATGATGAGCCCTAGGTGGTGTTTCCAGAGCTACATTATGCTTTTAAGATGCTTGACTTTAAATTTATGCTATGGTACCCATAGGCCATTTGTTCAAAGAATTAGGAAGCAAAAGAAAGGGGAAAAAATAGAATAGTAACCAGAAATGGTAGAAGATTTAAAAAACATTTAAGATTGATCTCCCCCCTCTTAATATTTTAATGGGGGGCTCTTGCCCCATCTTAAATACTGGCAATAGAATAAAGTAAAAGGATAACTGAAAATTTCCCCAAATTCATAATACTCCCAGGGTTACTCTTTGGCATAACGTCGTTGATGTTGGATAACAGATGACTTGCTACTGAAAACCTTTCCACACACACTACATTTATAGGGTTTCTCTCCAGTATGAGTTCTCTGATGTCGGTTAAGGTGACTTCTTTGATTAAAGGCTTTCCCACATTCATTGCACTCAAAGGGCTTCTCTTTACTATGAATTTTCTGATGTTGAGTAAGAGATGAGCGGTCAAAAAAGGCTTTCCCACATTCATCACATTCAAAGGGAGTCTCTCCAGTATGAGTCCTTTGATGTCGAATAAGGGATGAGAGGCCAAAGAAAGCTTTTTCACATTCATTACACTCATAAGGCTTCTCTCCAGTATGTATTAGCTGGTGTCGAGTAAGTATGCTTTTTTGACTGAAGGCTTTCCCACACTCATTACATTCATAGGGACTCTCACCAGTATGAATCCTTTGATGTCGAGTGAGAGATGATCTGTCAAAGAAGGCTTTCCCACATTCATCACACTTGTAGGGCTTCTCTCCAGTATGAATTCTCTCATGTACAGCAAGGGATGATCGGTCATAGAAAGCTTTCCTACACTCACTACATTCATAGGGACTTTCTCCTGTGTGAGTCATCTCATGTCTCCTAAGACTGCTGCTGTGACTGAAGGCTTTCCCACATTCCTTACATTCATAGGGCTTCTCTCCAGTATGAGTTCTCTGATGTCGATTAAGGGAAGAACGATCAAAAAAGGATTTCCTGCACTGATTACATTCATGGCCTCTCTCTTTAGTGTGTTTTTTGGTAGGATTTATTGATATTTGCTTGAAACTTCTCTCAAGAGAAAGTGATTTTTCTCTTGTCTTCCTTGCAGAGTTTTCCCTCTGCTTCTCCCCTCTGTCTTCAGGTACAGAAATCTCTCCTCTGATTCTTTCTGTTAATGTGCCAGGTGATCCTTCTTCAGAAATATTCTGCTTTGGAATTGATTCCTGGATTTCAGGCATATACTTCCAGTCTGAAACCAAGAGAACATACAAATATAATTTGTGACAAGGACAGATTATTCTCTTTCTATAAAGCAAATAAAATGCTCTAGTGGAAAAAAGCAGAATTAAACCCAAAATGATGAGTACATGATATTGGGCAGATCTCCAGACCAGTCTTGCAAACTGTGGAAAGTTGAAGAAACAAGAGAGGAGAGGGGAGTAGAGAAAAGAACCAGGAAGTCTGGAGGTAGGGGTAGGGGATTATCTCTCTAATCAATGTGAACAGAGAATAGGAGAAAACCCATCCAAGAATATGGTAGCATACTGCTGTGGTCATTTTTAAGGGGAGGGGAAAGTAATTAATAGAAATATCAAGGAAAGAATAAGAATTAGAATGGATGTGGGAAGACACAGTTTTAGTGAGTAAGAAAAGGTGGTCTTTTGAAAAGATGGAGAGAAGGAAAGAACTGGAGGCTGGCAACATGGAAAGAAAAGCCCAGGAATAACACCTGAGGAAAAAAGAGACTCTCCTCCACCCCCCCTAAGTCACACAATGTAAGAAAGCTTTGCTGTCTAGGTCCATTATAATGACAACCTCAGCAATCCTTGGGGTAACTGAAGGGATCTCTCTCATTAAACACCTAGGCTGTTATTTCCACCAAGTGCCATCTGTCTGGTTCTCTTTCACAGGCAGCCAGTGGCATGGCTGTAATAACACTGATTTGGAGACAGGAAGACCTGAGTTCAAATCCAGCATCAGATACCTTTTAGCTGTGTCACCCTGGCCAAGTCACTTAACCTCTGTCAGCCTCAGTTTCCTCAACTATAAAATGAGAAAATAACAGCCCTCACTTCACAGGCTTGTTGCAAGAATCAAATGAAATATTTGTAGAAAAACATGCACAGTGCCTGGCACACAGCAGGCTCCACAGAAATACTTATTCCCTTCCCTTTCCCCCCTTCACTTACTTACCTAGAGGAGTACTTCTTGGCACTGTTTTTTCTTCAGCTCCTTGGAAATCAAGTATCCAAGGCTCTTCCCCTTGCTCCAAATGGAAAATCACATCAGGTTTAGAAATAGGAAGCCCTGTTTGTAGAGAAGAGAATGGAACAGAACAGTCTGAATCTGTCCCCAGAGTCAGTCCTATGCCTTTTTTCTGCAAGGAAAGACAAGGAAAATAATATACTTATCCAGCATGACAATCTGAAGGACCTACAACATGCAGGCCTTGTGGTCCACTGCAAGACATGACAGGGTACAGGAAAGGACAGGAAAAT
The DNA here is from genome assembly GCA_028646575.1 of Pseudocheirus occidentalis. Lineage (NCBI taxonomy): Eukaryota > Metazoa > Chordata > Mammalia > Diprotodontia > Pseudocheiridae > Pseudocheirus > Pseudocheirus occidentalis. The sequence goes on along the minus strand of CM053595.1, from coordinate 205,718,650 downwards.
CTAGAAACAGCAGAGATTTTAGAAGAAGCCTCAGGCTTGTGTTTCTAGGGCTGTAGTGGGGTACAATGCACTACCTATTTTCAACTCTATGAATTGAAGAACTTTAATTTTATCAATAGGAACAAAAAAACCTAGTTTTCAAGGCCAAAAGAGAATGGAAATCTCTGGCCTGAATGACAAGCCAGGCTCAAGGTAACCAAGTCAGGGGCTCCACAGCCATTACCAATTTTTACAATATAACTCCACCCAAAAAAGAGCTGAAGTGGTAGCCCTCTCCTCTCTCTAAATGCCTACTTTCTGGACCTTCTCCGGTCCCCTTCTTGCCTGGTGCCTTTACTGGCACAATTAGTGCACGCTTTCTTGAGTCCAGCTTTCATCTGATCAAACACTGATCACGCTTTTCTGTAATGTGCCCTTCTCCCTCAGGAAGCTTCTCTTCTATTTAGAGTCCAGGTTTCCCCATAAACTGCAAGTAGGAAACAGACACTATAGGCATTTTCATCTATTCTCCATATCCCTGGTTTCAGAAAGTCAGAAAAATATTTTCTCATCGGACTATGACATAGTTCCTGCAGTCTCCCTCTAAGGTCCCTTGGATATTCTGTTACACAGTGTGTCAGCCTGGTTCACATTTGAGGTATTTGAGGGAATTCTTCATGTCTATATGGACCGCATTAAAATTTCACCTGTGTCTCTTACCAGGTTAGGATTCCTTGCTAGCTTTTTACCCACTTCTAAATCTATGTGCTTTTCCTACCACATTCCTGTTGTTTAGTCATTTCAATAGTGTCCAACTATTTGTGACCCCATTTGGAAGTTTTCTTTGCAAATATACTGGGGTGGTTTGTTATTTCCTTTTCCAGCTCATTTTACAGGTAAGGAAACTGAGGCCAACAGTAAGTCACTTGCCCAGGGTCACACCGCTAGTATCTGAGCTTGGATTTGAACTCAGGTCTTCCTGACTCCAGACCTGGTGCTGTATCCACTGCACTACCTGGCTGCCCTTTTCTACCATAGAGAGCACCTAATCTTCCTGCTGTCATTCTTGAAGCACTCACATCTTATGAGATCCTTTTCCTCTCCAGGACCCTGTTCTTTACCCAGTCTTTGTGCAAACAATAGAACCTGTCACCTTCACAGTTAGATAGTGGTCATGTAGTTTAAAACATTTCCTATAAACATCTATTAACACTCCTCCACTGAAGACGTGTCATGTTTCACTGAGGCACAGAGCTAATGCGGAGTTCTCCAAGGCTAGGCCCATAGAGCTTGGACTCTGACAGGCCTTGTATCCACTTGGAAAGGCTTCAAAGAGGGGCCTACTTGACAGACTGAGTAGCTGTTGTTAAGCATCAGTCTGGCTAAGTTCAGAGAGCCTCATCACCAGTGCATTGATTGAAGACTATATTTGTTGGTCACAGAGACTCATGAAGTCCATAAAGGGCTTTGCAGTTTGGGTTAACTGTAGAAAATCCCCACATCAACACCTTCACTAATCCTCGAAGTACTAAATAGTAACTCACACACTCTCACCCTTAAGATGTACAGCTCCCAGGAACCAAAACCAGCTCTAGTTAGGGTAGATTAATGTGTACACTACATAGCTGGTATGCCTGGTGTAGATTAAGAGTAGTCCTGCAAGATGTAGCAAGCAGCCCTCCTTAAACTGGGTGTGTCCATTGTGAATGCTGTCAGACTTGAATGTTTTTTGCTCACTGGAGGCCCAGTTACTAACCAGCAAGCACCTTGTGGTTATTTGGCAGAAATGTGACCTAGATTAAGCTTTTCATAATTAAACAAACATTTAACCAAATTTTACCAAAAAACAGAGCAACCAGGTGGCACAGTGGATAGAGCACTGGCCCTGGAGTCAGGAGGACCTGAGTTCAAATTTAACCCCAGACACTTACTAGCTATGTGGCTTTGGGCAAGTCACTTAACCCTGACTGCCTTAAAAAAAAAAAAAGGCCAGATATACCTGGTAATCTACACCCTATATACCAGAACTGACCAGGCTTCCTTCCAGCCTCCACTCAGGTGTCACATACTAGATTGAGCATCTCCTCGTGCCCTCCCTTGATATTTACCTATTTGTGTACGTGCTGTGCTCCGTTCTCCTAGCTGAATGTAAACTGCCAGGCATTGGCTACCTTTTGTTTCTGCCTTTGACATTCCAAGTGCCTTGCATACATCAGGCACTTAATGAATGTTTACTGAATTAAATTTGCTTACTTCCATTTAGTGAAAAGCTGTATCTTCTTAATACAAGGCATATCTTAAATCATAGGATGAAGCCGTCCTTACCCAGGGAGATGAGGTTTCTATAGTTCTCCAGCATCACATCCCTGTAGAGGTCCCTCTGAGCAGGGTTCAGTTGCTGCCACTCCTCTTGGGTGAAGTTCACGGCCACATCCTTGAAGGTGACTGATTCCTGAAACAAACAGATTCTGGTTTACTTGGGAATGCCTCACTCCTAGGAAAAGGGAGCCACTTAAAAGTATTTAGATAGTTTAGACATACAAGTGGTTCTGATGAGGATAAAGGACAAGTCCTGTGTACTGTGGAATCAAGGTACAGGCATGTGACCCAAAGCAGAAATACCCTGTTCCCAGGTCAGTTGTGTCCATCTCTAGGCTTTACTAAGGGAGGCACCACAGCAGGAAACACTTCTTAAGGTGGGCCCAGTTTCCTAGGAATGAATACCTAGGGCTCTGATTTCTGGATGGGCCAAAGGTAAATGGAAAAGATCCCTGATGAGGGAAGGAAAAGTATATACACTCTGGAAAAAACGGACTGAATTTCAAGAGAGAAGACATTCCAGAAGTGGCTAGGAGGCACAGTGAATAGAGCACCGGCCCTGGAGTCAGGAGGACCTGAGTTCAAATCTGGCGTTAGACACTTGACACACTAGCCGTGTGACTTTGGGCAAGTCACATGACCCCAATTGCCCTCCAAAAAGCAAAAAAAAAAAGTCCAAGTCACCTGGGAACTGGCTGTCAGGAACACAGGAGCCATTTCTTCTCCTAGATTCCCCTCTTAAATAAAGGCAGTCTTGAGAATGCAGGGCTGAGGAAAAAGAAAGAGGATGTGAAGGAGCCTGGTCCAGGCAAGAAATCTCAGGTGAGTGTGACTTTCTTACCTTTTCCATACTGTATAAAGACAGAGGCCAGAAAGAGCACAGGTGTGGCTGTCTTGTCTTCTCTCGAGATAAAAGGGTCAAGAATAATAACACTGTGACTTTGACTCTGTGTCTACACTTACAGTACACAGCAGGAGAAAGAGCTCTTATCTGAGTCAGGACACATAGCTATGTGATTTATAAAAAGACTCAACCTTTTTCTGCCTGTCACTTTCAAGAGAAAGGATTTCTTCCCCATTTCACATGAGATATAAAGAATAAATGTTTTGATTTCCCCAGCTGCCTCGTGGCTACATGATATGAGCACCAAAGAGTTAGCACGGTGGAGTAAGAACAAAAAAGAAAGAGGAATCAGGACAATTTACTCTGCCTATGCAGGTATGTGACCTATGTGTACAACTGGGATAACGATACAACATATGGCAACATGTGGTTTAAAAATGAGACTATTCATTAAAATCATACTTGATATTCTTCTTACGAATGTTTTACATCAGAGAATCTCAGAAACCACTGAATCCAACCTGTACATGAACAAGCACTCACTCAACTGCACATCTGACAAGTGGTCATCTGGCTTGTGGCTGAGGACTCAGTCTCATAAGAGGAAACCATCTTGCCTCTCCTAGATGCCCATTCCACTTGTGTGTAGCTCTCACTGAATTTTCTCCTCCTTTCTCTGAGGCTAAGGCCACTTCTTATCAATTTCCATACGTTCGTCTGAGTCCTGCCTTCTAGCAGAGTCAGCTTCTTTTCTAACAGAACAGTTCTTTATGTCTCTCCAAAGACTTTTCATCTCCAGGCTAAGCACCTCCCAATTCTTCCCATCAGTCCCTCTCTCAGGTTTTCTAGAAGGCCAAAATCCCCTGTTATATACTCTGGTCTCCTCCTGGACACACTCCAGCTCATGTATCCCTTAAGTTGTGTGCCTAGAACTTAAAATGGACCTTCACATATCTTGAGCACATGGTGGCATTTTTGCCTCTCTGGGGATTTCACCTATTTTAGGGATTGCGTCATTATTAATGTTGCATAGGACAGCATTAGCCTTTCAGGCTGCCATCACCCAGTGGGCATAGCTTGAATTTGCAGTCCATTTAATCCTAAGAGAGTCTTCACTTCAAGATGTTGTACACTGTGCCTTTTTACATGTAAGCAGCTGATTTCTGGAACTCAAGTGAACTTTGTCTGTACTAAATATGACGTTAGTATGACCCAGTGTTCCAAGTATTCAAGGTCTTTTTGGTTCCTGACTGTCATCCCTCATATGAGCTATCCCTTTAAAGCTCTATCTCATCTACAAATTTAACATGTGTGCCTCTTATTTCTTAGTCAAGTTATTGGCAAAAATAGAGACTAGCATAGGGCCAAGGACAAATCAGGGGCACCTCCTTACAGCCCTTCTTATTTATAAGTTGATATCGGCCAATTAGACTACTCTGTGGTCAATCAGCCAGGTCCAAATCCATATAAGTCTACCATCATCTAGCCCACATCTCTCCATATTATCCACAAGCACTGCATGAGAGGCTTTTTTAGATGTTGTGCTACAATTTCAGCATGGAAAATATCTATATGATTCCTCTGATAAAGCATTCTCTTTTTGGTGGGGTGAAGAATAGGATTATACACTTGTAATTTCATCTGTGTAGAAAATGTCTGGTATATAAACACATTCCAGTAATTGAAGTGACTTGTCCAAGGTCACACAGCTAGTATGTGTGTCATAAACAGGATTTGAACTTAGGTCTTCTTAAGGATGGTCCCGTCCACTGTGCCATAATGGCTAAATTATCCTGATGAAAAGGAAATTAGATTAAGCTGGCATGAACTACTGTAGCCATGCTAGATTTCAGTGATCACTGCTTCCCTAAGTGTTCCCATGTGATCCTCTTAATATATTCTAGAGTTTTTGCCAAGAATCAAAGTAAAAATCACAGCTGTTTGCAAAATCCACCCTTTCCCCTTTTTTAAAAAATTGAGACATATGACCTTCTCCAGTTCTCCAACATCTTCCAAAGATCTACAACACTGTGAATCACTTGGTTTGGATTTTTATTCCCTTTGAACCATTTTTTTGTTGGGTTCTCAGTGCAAAGATCATTCTCCTTGGAAGAAAAATGGGAAAAGTAAGAGCTGAGTTGTCCGCTTTTTTACTGTGGTCTGTCATTACATCCTTCCTGAACAGAGGTCCTTCCCTTCTTTGATCTTCCTCTTGCCCCCTACATTACTGGGGGAAATGTCCTTTGTGTTGTTCTTAGCTTTTCTAGATGGCCTTATTTCATTCTGGGACTTAGTGCTCCTAACACGGTTCTGCAAGGACCAAGCTACTCTTTGTTATCATCCTTAGCTACTTGACTTTGCCTTCGTAGTTCATACATATCTTTTAAAAATCTGACTTAGTAGAAAATTCCCTTTGCATCCATATCGGGCTCTTCAAGCCATTTCCCTTTTTCTTCCTAATCAGGATCATTTTTCTCCTGTCTTCAGAATTTCATAGTTCTCTAGGTTTGTTTTTGTTTGTTTTTTAAGATTTCCAAACATTTGTAGTAGACTGCCTTTGCTCTGGTCCCTTTTCTGAAAACTTCCATGCTCCGCGCTTGTCTGGCCAGATCCTTGCAGGTTAATACCCTGCGTTTTCCTGCCTGTAACATCAGAGACAGGAAGCCTATCAGATGCATCTGAGTAAGCACTTTCTGACTTCACAAAATTACAGAATTTGAGAGTTAGAAAGGCCTTAGTGGCCAGCAAGGCCAACCCATACAACAAAAGAGTCCCCCATATTAGCATACCCAACGTATGTATTTCCTTTAAAACCAATGGCTTTTTAAAGTATAAAAAGTGCCATGGAATAGAGGTCATAAAAGATCCATTTACCCCACACATGACCTGGAAGCGGTGCCAGCTTATTGGAACCTGGATCTTGTGCTGAGTCCTGGGACCGAGATCACCCCTGATGCTCCTGGTGTGGTCCTAAAGACTGACTGCCAAGGGTCAGCAACTAAAACTACATTTCAGGCTTTCCACTCCTGTTGAAACATGCTGATACCTTTTGCTCCTGTCCCTGGGGTCCCTTAGGATTGAAGCCTTCAAAATGTTAAATAATCAACAAGCTTTATTAAATACCAATAAACACTGGGAATGCAAATTTTTTAAAAATGAAACTATCCCTGTACACAAAGCACTTATATTCTTTTTTTTTTTTTTTTTTGCTTTTTGGAGGGCAATTGGGGTTAAGTGACTTGCCCAAAGTCACACGGCTAGTTTTTGTGTCAAATGTCTGAGTCTGGACTTGAACCCATGTCCTCCTGACTCCAGGGTCAGTGCTCTATTCACTGCGCCACCTAGCCGCCCCAAAGCACTTATATTCTAATGGGGGAGGAGGGAAGCACAAGCTACATATAGAAACAAAATGTGTACAGAATAGTTAAGGTTATTTTGGGAGGTAAGCCCCAGCAGCTATGACAAAAAAAAAATAAAATTCAGAAAATATCAGATGCAGGAAGTGGCATCTAAGATGAAATATGAAGAATTCTTCATGGGATTCTAAAAGACTGGGGCGAAGAATCAATTCATTCTAAGCATGGTAGACAGTACGCGCAAAGGCAGAGACAGGAGCAAAAACGTCATGTGTGAGGAGCAGCAAGAACACTTCCTGGCACACAGCAGAGCACAAGAAAGGGAGTTATGTATAATGAGGTTGGAAAGGTAAGTTGAGGCCACTTTGTGAAGGACTTTAGATACTAATCAGAGGAATTTATATTTGATTCTAAAAATAAGAGAGAACCATTGGAGTTTGGGGGTAAAGGAGGTGATATGATCAGACCTGTGCTTTAAAGAATATCTCTTGGGAGCAGCTAGATGGCAGCAGCCCTGGAGTCAGGGGGACCAGAGTTCAAATCTGACCCCAGACACTTGACACACTACCTGAGTGACCTTGGAGAAGTCACTTAATCCCAATTCCCCTGCTTTCCCTCCTCCAAAAAAAAAAGTATCACTGTGGCAGCAAAGATGGAAGAGAGTTGAGACAAGAAAATCAATTTGGAAGCTTTGCTATAGTCTGGGCAGGAGATGGTGAGGTCCTGAATTAGGGTAGTCGCCATGTGAAGAGTCCAAATGCTACAGATGCTGTGGACATAGAATCCATAAGACCTGGTAACTGGTTGGCTATGGGGAGCAAGAGGAAGTCAAGGATAACCCTGAAGTTATAAGCCTGGATGACTCCAAGAGGGTGCTCTCCACCATATAAACAGTGAAGTTAAGACCCTACTTGTACCACAAACATGACTTTCCTAAGATTCTGACCTCATGTCATCAGCCTTTTCAAGATATCATTTATTCCCATGGCGTCAGCTATCACCTTTATAAAGAATATCACTCAAATCTATTATCCCCAGCCATGCCCTTTCTCCTTAGTTCCAATCTTCCCTAGCCAGCTCTGATTTGGTTAAATCTTTTACTACAGCAGTAAATAGCCCTTCTTCCTCCATTCCGTCTCCCTCTTCTCCCATTAAAAGGCTAGTGATCTGTGAAAAGAGTTTAGAATTAGGGGTGTTGATCTGAGAGTCCAAAGCACAGAAATAATAACTGAAGCCGTTTACAATGTGTGTTCTAACCATAACAGTGAAGCACAGAAGGCTGAAGGTATAGCCTTGTGGAATACTGACATTTAGTGGTGCAAAGAAGAAGAGGAGGCAGAGGAGGAAGCTTTAGAGAGGCAGGGGAAGAACCAGGAAGGTCAGTGTCATAGAAGCCAGGAGAGAAAAGAGGAGTTTCAAGAAATGGTGAGTTCTTGAAATTCATCAATGAAGAAATAGGCATTGATATACAAGACACAGTCCTGGAGTTTACAGTTTACTCATACATAAAATATATGAACATCAACTGCTAACAATAACTGACAATCAATGATAAACATCAAAAGAATGAAGACTATATATATATATATATATAGCCCCCCTTTTTTGTGTGGCTATTCCTGCATGGAATGCCTTCCCTCCCTCTTTCAGGGAATATAAATTCATGCTTGCAAGTAGGAAGAGAAAGAAAAGCCTTGTGGAAGTGGCATGTGAAGAGCAAGAAGGTAAAGAGACCTCAACTTCATGCCATTTGAAGAACGGTAAGAGGGAGACAACCGACTTGAAGGTAAGCTAATGTCCTGGTTTTTAAAAAAAAGTGTGGAATCTGCCAACTATGGGCTGGTGAGTTTCACTTCAATTCCTACAAAAATTCTACTTTTTTTTTAACCAAAAGAATGGTAAAATCTAAAATTTAGGCAATTTTTACATTCATTGGACTGAAATCTTAATACTGTGTTACCAGTTCCACATTTATTAATTGATTAATTTTATTGATGCAAAGGCCCAAAGACAAAAACAAGACAATTCTTACCCTCAAGGAGCTAACACTCTCCTAAGGAATACAATATATACACAAATACATAAACACACTGTGATTTCAGAAAGAAGACAGAATGAATAATAACAGGGAAGAAAGAAGGCTTCATTGGGAAAAAAATGGCTTCATGATGGATAATTTGAGCTGAGGCTTGAAGGAAGGATTTTGAGGAGTAAAGATGAGGAATACATTGATTCACAAAATTCAGAATCTAAGTCAAAGGCCATCTTGTCCAATGTATTTCTGAACAGGAATTTTCTTTACACTATATACCCAAACATAGTCATCTAGTCTTTACTTGAAGACAGTGAGGGAGAGCCTATTAATTCTCAAGGAATTTATTTTACATTTGACTAATTTTAATTAAGTTTTATTGTACTCTTTGCAACTTCTGCCTTAGTGCTCCTAGTTTGGCCCTATGGGGTCAATCAAAAAAAAAAAACCTTATCAAATGAGATAATATTCATGAAGCACTTGACAATACCTGGCACATAGTAGACACTTAAATGTTTCTTCCCTCCTTAATCCCTATCCCTTTTCAAGATGACAGTCCTTCAAATAACTGAAGACATGTTCTTAAGTCCTCCCTCCTCCAGGATATTTTTTATCCTACTGGGCAACGCAGTGAATAGAGCATGCACCCTGGAGTCAGGAGGACCTGAGTGCAAATTTGGCCTCAGACACTTTACACACACACACACACACACACACACACACACACACACACACACACCTAGTCGTGTGACCTTGGGCAAGTCACGTAGCCACAATTGCCCTACCATCCCCACACAAAAAAAGAGAGAAAGAAAATATCTTATCCCTGCAACAAATCCTTATATATGACCATGGTAACCCTCCAGCTAGACACTCTCCAAACTCAACAATGTACTTGCCCAGAACTGCATACTCCAGATGTGAACTAATCAGGGAAACAGAACTCTGACCTCCCTAATAAAAGCAGGTGATATTTCTGTAGACTTTAACGATTTTGCAGTGCTCTCCCCACCAAATTCCATTATCTTCCTAGTGCTAGGAATTCTTCCTCCCTTAATGTAACCTAACATTAGGTGTTTTGGCTGCCACGTCAGACTGTCGATTCCTACAAAGTTCAAAGACCACTGAAATGGTTGTGGTCCATGTATGTAAGCAGGAAAATGAGGAAGCTGCCCCTGTGATTCTCAGGTTAAAGGTGAGATCACATTGACTCCATAGGATCCTGGATGGGAAGGGCTAGTTTTCTCTCTCATCTTTGTATTCCTTAGTGCCGGCATGTGTCAGGTAACAAGGGGAAGGAGACGAGCATTTACTAAACACCTATGATGTGCCAGGTACTGTGCTAAGGGCTTTACAAATATCCTATTTGATATTAAATGCTTTTTGAACTAACTTTTATAAGGACTACAGGGAACTGAAGTCTGGAGAAGTTAGCGAGTCTCGTCCGAGGTCACATGGCCAGTTTGTGCTGGGGCACAAACCGGGGTCCGAGTCCAGAGCTCTTTCCACCCTACCCTACTCGAACCAAACCACCTCCACTCCTCCTTGAATTACCGTGATAAATTATATTTAGGATAGAGTGGGCTGAGAGTAGGAGAAAATGGGGCCAGTAAGACCAGCTGGACAGAGTGAAGGTCTGGACTAGGGTGGAAGCAGTGGGAATGTGGAGGTCACCCCCAGAGCCCTTTCTGAACCACAGGTTCCATGAACTTGGAAGGGGAAAAACCTTCTACATCTTTATTAATTGGTTTCTTTTGCTTGTAACCCCCGACCCAGCACTGTGTCGGGAGACCAAAAGGAGAGGGGCAGGAGCCCCTCCCATCCCCTCGGTCTTTGATTCCCCAGCCCCTAGCACGGGTCCCCGCATTCAGGAGGCGATTAATAAATGCCTTTAGTCTAGAAACCTGTAGGGTAGGGGTGCCAGGCTTCCACACGGGGATACCCGGACCTGGAGGTGACTTGCACGCTCGGTGCCACCCACGATGACCCACGGAAGGACAGGAACACTCACGAGAACGGACACGAGAGAAGTCCAAGCTGGGGTGCTGGCCGGGAGAGAGTGGAACTCCGGCTCCCCGCCACTCCCCCACCCCACCCCTGTCCCCGCCATGGGGTCCGCGACTCCCGCTCCCCACAGGCCTCTTCTGACACAATCTCAATCTCCCACACCTACGCAAGCGGGTGCCGACAGAACGGCCTTTACCTCCAGACCAAGGATGGTCCAAAGTCCTACACTTCGGTTCCAACAGGCTACTGCGCCTGCGCACCCTTTACCACCTCTAGCCGCCCAGAATTCCACCCTAGACTCCATTTCCCGGAGGACTCTGCGGCGCGCCGCCCCCGTCCGTCCTGGAGATGGATTCTGGGAAATCGAGTCTGAATTGGAAACGATGTGACCCTATGAATTCTCGGAAATGTAGTCCTCTTTCTGTCGGCGCGCTTGGTAGGTACTGATGGTGGTTAATTATATTTATTATTCCTAGGGATAATGGTGCGTCCGCGTGACAAGTCACAGAAACACAGCTGTGTCTACTGAAGGCCCTGCACCATTTTAACATTTTCGAGCACAATCTCCTGTAATGGAGATCTTTTAACTGGTATGAAATGCTAAAGTCAGACATAAATAGAACGCTAAAGTGTAATTTGATCATTAGAACATCCAGACTTCAGTCTCAAATGTGTAGGGCTGCCATAAATTTGAGGTGCTGCATTCCAGAATTTAGCTATGTAACTTACCAGCTATGTAATTCGCCAGCCCATTTAAAAATTTTTCCCATAAAAAAAAAATGTATGGCGCGTCAGGAACTTAAGCACTTACTAGATGCCATACATTGTACTACAAGTAGATAGAAAATCAAAGATAGTCTCTGTCCCTAAAAATCGCGATGTGAAAGGGGAGACAATATGCAAAATACTATGTGTAAACAAGATATATACATGATAACCTGGATGTAATCTCAGAGGGAGAACGCTGGCATTTAGAGACTCTAGGAAAGGCTTCTTGCAAAAGATGGAATTTGAGATGAGATGCAAAGGAAGCCAAGGAATCTTGAAGTTGGAGAGGAGTAAGAGCGTTCTAGGCATGGGGGGGGGGGGGGGGGGGTCGGTCAGCCAGTGAAAATGCGTGGAAAGAGGTGGGTGTCACTGGATTGCAGAGTACATGGAGAACAAAATGTAAGACTGGAAAGGGACAATGTTTTAAAGGGCTTTAATAAAAGCCCAATAGAGGATTGTGTACTTGGTCCTGGAGGGAACAGAGAACCACAGTTTATTGACTAGAGGACGGTGGCACAGTTAGACCTGCACTTTGGGAAGTGCACGTGAGAGCTGAGTGGAGGACAGACTAGGGTGGGAAGAGACCTCAGGCAGGAAGATCTACCAGCAGGCTATTGCAATAGTCCAGGCATCAGGTGATGATGAGTGCTGTCTGGCACTCAAAACTACCTTTCCAGTCTTACACTCAACTCTTCCAAAACATGCTCTTTGATTCAGTAACAACTGGCTATGAACAAGACACGCCCTCTCTAAGCATTTTCTCTGGCTGTTCCCCATGCCTAGAATGCTCTTCCTCTTACATTCTGACTGTGGACCTCCCTGGCTTCTTTTACATCTCAACAAAATTTCATCTTTTGCCAGCTTTCCCCAGCCCTCTTAATTCTAGTGCTTTCCCTCTATTAACTACTTCCTATTTATCCTGTGTGCAGTATGCTCTGTACATATTTGTTTGCATATTATCTTCCCCATTAGAATTTTTTGCCTCTTTTTGTATCCCTAGTGCTTAGCACAGTGACTGGCATGAGGCAGGTTGACTGATTAACTAGAGTTGTGGCACTGTTAGAATAGAGAAGGGGGGACGGGACGTATACGTATAAGAGATGTTTCCAAGGTCAAAATGATGGGATATGGGCACAAAGTGGATATGGGCGGTGAGAAAGTGTGAGGAGTCCAGCTTGGGTAATAATTTAATAAATTTTATTTCCTTGTTTACAAAATTTTTTTAAACTTAAAAACAACCATTAAGTATGCACATATGACCCAATTAATTTTTGAAAGTATTCTTCTTAGTAGGAATTTTTTGTTTTTAGTTCTTGGTACAGTCAGAACTTATTACCAGATTTATTTATATATAATATTTATTACCATAACTACTAGTGCAGCTAGGTGGCATGGTGAATAGAGCAGTGGGCTTGGCATCAGGTAAACCTGAGTACAAATCCAGCCTCAGATACTCACTAACTATGACCCTGAGCAAGTTATTTAACCCTGTTTGCCTCAGTTTCCTCATCCATAAAATGAGCTGGAGAAGGAAATGGCAAACCACTCCAGTATCTTTGCCAAGAAAACCCCAAAAGGGGCCCCCAAGAATCAGACATAATTAAAATGATGAAACAATGACTTAAAGAGTTCTTTTGAGCTCATGGGACAATTATGGTTAAAACCTCATGGTTGGTTTGGTTTTTTTTTTTAATCAAATCTATATTACCATCCTGTTTAAAGTACCATAATAATTTCTAATGATTTTGAAGATTTCTGCAGTAGGATTAAGATGTCAGTCCTTGACCTGTGTAAGCATGTTTGACTCCAGCACCACACAGCTGCCTAAATGGGGGTGGGCTGATAGACTGAGGGTCTTTCATCCATCTTATTTCCTTCTATCTACAGCAGCTCCATAGTTTGGTCTGTAGTAGTATTTTATATCATCTTGGCATTACTTTACATAGCGATGTTATTAATTTGTAAGATTAAGAATCCCTCAGGGGAAGAGATCCACATTCCATATTCTTTAAAGAGGTGATGAGAGCACCATAGAATGGCTTAACACAGACTTGCTGTGTGAAAGCACCATAGACTGACCTAGCATAGACTGGCACCTTAAGAGTCTACCCCATATGGCAAACTTAATGAACTTTCAATAAACTTTGTTTTTCTTTGGCTGAGAAAAAAAAGAAAAGAGGTATGACACAGTTCATCTAGTGTGCCAAGATAACAATGAATCTGATACCGTTCTAAGTTCTGATTTGTTTTTCCCAGTGCTAAGATCAACATCAAATTAAAAATGAAATGACAAAAAATTAAACTGCAGTCGTGATATTTCCACTGAAATGGCAATTAAGAACACTGCAAATAGATTTAGAACCAAATACATTTCATAAAATCATGTAGTCTTAAAGTTCAAAGGAAACTTAGAGGCTAACTGGTTTAACCTCTTGCCCAATCCATGAATCCCTTCCCTCACATTCCCAACAGATGGTTCGTCCATACTCAGCCAGAATGTTTGGGTATATGGACTCTACGCTACTTCCTCAACACTCGATAGTCACCACAACTGGTCATGGTGAGCAAAAGCTCTGATAAAATCTCTGATGCCAAATTCCCTCAAGATAGGCCTTCTGTGTCTCAGGTAACATGAAAGCCAAACATCTTAGCCACTTCCCTTGCAGGACTAGTCCAGGCTACTTGCCAATGAAACTTGTGACCAGGCCCCACCAAGGAGGAAAGCAAAACAATAACAAAGGGGCAGGGGTAGAAGGGAGAGGAGGTGGTATGCTCTTCCTCATACATGGAGATCGGAGCTTCTGTCCACATCCCTGGCATGGCTGCTGAAGAGAGCAGCAGCCACAACTGTGTATAATAGGTGCGGCTCTTCCTATAAGGAGAGACTAGAATAAGACCTACAAAGGCCAAAAGTTGACAAAATGCTATAAGTAGAAAAATTATAAGGAAATTTAATGTCTACTGGAGATCAATGGCATTAGCAACTTTCAAAAAAGCTGACTAATCTGTAAACTGGGGAGAGGTGGAAGTGGGAGAAAAGAGGTGACTAGGGTATAAAAGTAAGGGGAATGTGGCTAGCTCAATAAATGAATAGCCTGTCTAAGAGCTTGGTAGGGATAAAGTCAGGTGGAACAGAAGGCAGATGAATAGGAATACCAAAGAATAAATCAGAGAAAAGATGAAATTTAGGAAAAATGAACACTCCAGGAGTAAGGAAAGAAAGAGGAGAGCTATACATTATTTAATTCCATTGCAGAATGGCACATAACCAATACTTGCTCTGATCTATCTTCCACTCAGCTATCAAAGTTGAATTTTCTCAAGTATAGTTCTAACCATTTCAATTCTTGCCCTCTACCTCCATACCAAATAAAATCTGGTATTTAAAGCTCTTCATAACCTAGTCCCTACTTAACTTTCCAGTCTTCCCACACTTTACTCTCCTCTTTGTACCAGCTACACTGTCCTACCTGCTCTCTCCTACCCTGGGCTTTTGCAATGGCTGGCCCCATGCCTAGAATTCTTTATGCCTCCCCAGACCCTGCCTTATTATTTCCCTAGATTCTTTCAAGACAATTCAAATCCCACCTTCAGAAGGCCTTTCCTGGGCCTCCCAGCTTCTGGTGCCTTCTCCACTTCCATCTACTCTGTATATACCTTGCATGTACCTAGTATGTCTCCCTCAGAATGTAAGCTCCTGGAGTATAGCAATTGTTCTTGCCTTTCTTGGTAGCTGCTTGGCTTAGCACAGTGCCTAAGACATAGTAAGAACTTAATAGATGCTTCACTGATTCAGCCTTGTATGAGATGTCAAGCTGGCCCCAGACTCTCCCAACTCCCAATCAAATCAAAATTTTGATTAATTATTCATTAGGGAAATTTGACCTACCTGGACATCTTGCCAAGGAAGATATATGCTTTAAGAGAAGGAGACTTTTAAGTTTCCTCTTGAGTGTTTGTGTCCCTCTCAGATTAAGGCCCAACAAGGCCAAGAAAAGTCCACTTTTTGGAAAGGTTTTAATTTCATTTTGTACTTAAGAGTATCTGACATCAAGCTCATGACATACTACCTACAGACCACTTGCTCTTTTGCTTGGCAGCAAAAGGGAGAAAAATTAAATAGCAAGCAGAAATGGTAGTAAGTTTGAATAATGGGTTTATTTAAAATAAGGGAGATTAATCATAAGTTTTTATGTGGTCCCTTATCATGCCTAAATTCTTGAATATTTAATAAAGTGACAAGCTTGGCTGAAGTTTTCCCAAAATTCATGATATTCCCAGGGCTATTCTTTGGCATAACGTCGCTGATGCTGGATTACAGATGATTTGTGACTGAAAATTTTCCCACATACACCACATTCATAGGGTTTCTCTCCAGTATGGGTTATCTGATGTCGTTTAAGGTTCCTTTTCTGGATGAAGGTTTTTCCACATTCACCACATTCATATGGCTTCTCTTTACTATGAATTTTTTGATGTTGAGTAAGAGATGAACGGTCAAAGAAAGCTTTCCCACACTGATCACATTCATAGGGCTTTTCCCCAGTATGAATTCTCTGATGTCGATTAAGATGTGAGCGGTCAAAGAAGGCTTTCCCACATTCATCACATTCATACGGCTTTTCTCCAGTATGAATTCTTTCATGTATGGTAAGGGATGAACAGTCAAAGAAAGCTTTCCCACATTCATTACATTCATAGGGTCTTTCTCCTGTGTGAGTAATCTGATGTCTCCGAAGGCTACTTATATGTCTGAAGGTTTTCCCACATATATTACATTCAGGGCCTCTCTCCTTACTGGGATTTTTGGAGGCATTAACTGAAACTTTCTGGAAACTTCTCTCTTGGGAAAGGGATTTTTCCAATGTCTTCCCTTCAGAGTTTTCTCTTTTCTTCTCCAATCTAACCTCAGGTACAGTAACTTTTCTTGTGGATCTTTCTGTTAATATCTCTGGTGATTGTATTTCTTCTGAAATGTTCTGCTTTGGAACTGATTTATAGGTCTTGAGCTTTTTCTCCCACCCTGAAACTAAGAGAAAATAATATAAGTTAATATGATAATAATCAATATAATAAGTAATACAAGTTAACAATTCTCTGTGCTATTTAAAAGGAAAATGATCTGGTAGAATATGGCTATTGATACTAAAAATACCTAATGAATCATCCACATTATTGGGCAAGTATCAACAGCATTGAAATTAAACAACTACAGTAGTGCAAAGAAGAAAAAAAGTAGGGAGAGGGGAAAGTAATCAGCAAGGTAAGCAAAAAATGATTGAGCTTATTCAGGAATAGGGTTAACATTACTCTCAGCATCCTTAGAAGTAGGGATACTAAGGAGTAGGAAAAACAAGGAATACATAAGGGTTAGGATTGGATTTGGATAGATACCCTTTCAGGGATTAATGAAGGATGACCTTTAGATAATGTGTAGAGAGGTAAAGTATGCAGCAAAAAAATGAGAAGGAAATCAAAAGCAACACAGTTAAAGAAAAACAGATTTCCCATGCCCACAAGATAGGAAAAAGCACACTTCCTCACTAAACACACGAGCTATCATTTCCACTAAGTCACTAGCAGTCTCTCTCTTACCCAAAGAGGCATTTCTTGGGACCTCTCTCCCTTCAGTTCCTTGAGCATCAAGCATCCAAGGCTCTTGTCCTTGCTCCAACTGAAAGATCACATCAGGCTTGGAAATAGGAAGTCCTGTTTACAGAGAAGGGAATGAGACTTAACAGTTTGTCTTGGAGACAGAATTGTGACAGAAGTCAATCCTGGCCCTTTTTCTGCAAAAGAAGGGGAATATATTTGCTACAAAAATTACTATATCATCTAATACAGTCTCATTTTAGATGTGAGGAAACAGATGTTTAAGCAAAGTAATTTACGTTCACAAGATCACAGGGCTAATAAGTGAAAGAGCTGGCTGGGATGAATCCACTTTCTTCTGACTCCTCCCTCTTTCCACTGTAACATATCATATTCTACTGGGTTAGGACATGATAATAAGCCAGGAGATGAATAGGTTTCCAAAGGAGGCTCAAGGCTTACTTCCAGAGCCTCTGGCAATGGAGGATATGAAAGGAACAACTTGGGGTAAGGTGGTGAGGTAACAAATGAAACCACTTATTTTCAACTCTATTTCTTAGAACTTTCAGAAAGGATTAGAAATCTCTGACCTGAATCACAAGGCAAAACTCAGATGAGCAACTGAAAAGCCACACAGCTCTTAGCAATTTCCTCTGATATACCTGCACTCCTATGACTCTGAACCTCAGGGTGAAGTTATCCTTACCCAATGAGATAAGGTTTCTATAGTTCTCCAACATCACATCTCTGTACAACTCCCTTTGTGCAGGGTTCAGTTGCCCCCACTCTTCCTGGGTGAAGTTCACAGCCACATCCTTGAATGTAACTGATTCCTGAAACAAATACATTCTTGCTCACCCATGGACTCCTCACTCCTGGGGAAAAGGAATTGATAAAAAAGCACTTAAAAGAGATAGACAGGATAGATAGGAGGTAAGTCTGATAATGTTAAAGTCTCTTAGTACTGTGGAATAAGGAATAAAGCAAATAGCATCTTGTTTCCAAGTTACTGTGACTATCACTGAGCCACAACGAGGGAAGGCAACAGAGAAGGAAACATTCCTTATAGTCCATCATGCACCAAAATGGGGCTAGTTTCACAGGGCTGAAGAATTGGGGGTTCTTGTTCCTGGATGGGATAGAGGTGGGCAGAGAAGCTTCATGATGAGAAAAAGGAAGCACATCCTGGAAACTGTGACTATGCTTCATGAAAGATAAATTCACCTGGGATCTGGCTGCCAGGAACACAGGAGCCATTTCTTCTTCTGTATTTCCCTCTTGAAGAAAGGTAAAGTAGGCTAGGGGAAGAAAAAGAGGACATGAGTAAGTCTGGTCTTATCATGCAATTCCAAGACTCAACAACCTACGCTCTGTACATAACACTTTGGTGTGATTTTCCTACCTCCTTCACATCACACAGAGGTAAGTCAGAATGAGCCCAGGCATACATTCCCTACCCTTTCCTTGGGTAAGAGACAAGGATCAAGGATATTATGACCTGACGCCTTCACATTCCCATGCTTATAGAACATTACAAGGAACAGAGTTCTATTTCCAAGACAAGAAACATGCCCTGAATTAAGAGATCTATTATCAACTGGCCATGTGATTTGAACCACAGACCTCAACATCTCTGTGCTGTTAACCTTTTTTAATTGAGGGAATTGTAATTAATTCTCTTTCCTGTTTCCTGATGTAAAGAATTGAGTTTGACTTCCAAAGTAGGATCATAGACACATACCATTAGAATCAGAGACAAAACTGAGTAGCTGTGGCAGTGACTATCTCTGCAACCAAAGGCAAACCATTTAGTTTCTTATTTGTTACCTAGCTTTTATAAAATGTGACTAAAAAGCAATAGGGGTGATTACAGAAACCACTCACCAAAATCTGTTTCATTACTTTTACTAATACCTCATATCAGAGAAACACAAAATCTCAAGAGTTGGAAAAGAAGCTCAGAGGGCATCCAATCAAGTTTGTACTTGAACAAAAATCTCTTTAACAGCATACCTAACAAGCCTTCACACAGCTTGTAAGAACTCTAAGTAAGGAGGAACCTATTCTCTCTTAAAACAGCCCATTTTACTTTTAGATAACTCTAATCACTGGAGATTTTACTCTTACATCAAGACCAAATCTGCCTCTTCACAACTCCCACCCCATTGTTCACTGGCCTCTCCAAACAGAATGAGTCTAATCTTTTTCCATATAAGAGTTTTCCATATCTCTTCTTAAAGTCTTCTCTCTTTCAAGCTAAACATAAATAGTTCCTCTATTTGTTCCTTGTATGGCATATTCTCTAGTCCTTGTGGATAGAGTAGGCAAGTGTCTGAATGGCTGGAATTCTCCCTCCCCACGCTCCCTTTCAATCATGACCTCTACCTTTTCTAATGATTTTTAGTTTTTTTTCTTTTTTATGAAGTTAAACACAAAGATTCTAATATTAAAAGGGACCAAAAACTGCATATGGAACAATAAACTCATGTAGTTTTTTTAGAAGTATATATTATTATTGTGCTGTAAGAAACAATGGATGTGAGTAATACAAAGAAAGTCTTTTCCTTCTGCTATTGGGCCAGAAGTGCCAGCTTTATTCTCCTCCAACCTCACCACCTTCCACCCCTGACTCCTCTCCTGATTCACGCAGCAGCTTCTTCTTCAGT
Organism: Pseudocheirus occidentalis; assembly: GCA_028646575.1. Lineage (NCBI taxonomy): Eukaryota > Metazoa > Chordata > Mammalia > Diprotodontia > Pseudocheiridae > Pseudocheirus > Pseudocheirus occidentalis. Next base: position 205,699,087 of record CM053595.1, on the reverse strand, counting down.
ATGAATTTCCCAAAGAAATTCCCAATTCTGAAGCTGGAAGATGGGCTCTAGAAGCAGAGACCCAAGACCAAAGCAGAACTGGATGGCAAGGGTCAGGACACTTGGCACATTCTATAGCCCTGATAGTTACTTGTCTTGTTCAGATGCCTCTGGATTAGGGTTTTCCCTGGACTATCCCACTATTAGTTTACATGTTATCTCCAAGGTCCTAAATGTTTCTCTGTAATAACACGTGTATGTTATGGTGAATGTTCAATTTAGCAAGGAAGAATAAATAGAAGCTCATATGGTCAAAGGGGAAGAAGATGATGACAATGACAAAGATACTAGGACCACTTGTTAAGTTCAGATTTGCATGGAGTGATAAATCAGTATCTGAAGCACTGTTTGCTTTAATCTGTGAATGCCAAGCTTTACACCCAAGCCTGAGGATGAAGATTCAGATGATTGTGCTGGAGAAGAATATGATGTGAAGGCACATGAACCAGGACAAAGGATTAGTCCTACATTTCATATCTACCAAAGACTGTCTATTGTAACTGTAGAAGGACATACAATTGCATATGAAACCACGAATCTTCATTATGTGTAGCTTGGATTTTTCCTCTATATTTTTAAATAAATTTTTGTTCTGTCTTTTATACATCATTATAGTTTCCTTTAGTATCCTTCTCCTGCCACTCCTAAAGAGCTTCCCCATATAATATTTTTTAAAAAACAAAAAAAAGAAGAAAATACATCAAATACAATACATCAAAATCTGAAAATACACAAAATATTTATGGACCTTCCCCCTCTGCAAATGGGTGGGGTGGGAGTCTCTTCATCTTGGTTCTAGGATCAGACAGTTTGTACTTTGGAAAAATCCCTTTGGCAGTTGTGAGGAGGAAGCATTAGAGAGGAAAACCCTGAGGCAAGAGGTCAAATTAGTAGGCTATTGCAACACTCCAGGCAAGAGGTAATAAGTGCCTAAACTAGGGTGGTGGCCCTTTGAATGGAGAAAGGGGAAAGATGAAAGTGATGTGGGGGAAGGAATAACATGATCTGGCAAATAAATGGAGATGGGGAGTGAACATTCAAAGTTAACATCAAGGTTACAAACCTCATGAGAAGGATGTCTGATATCCTTCAGAGAAACAGGAAATTTCTGAAGAGGGATGGGTTAGGGGTAAAACATAATGAGTTCAATTTTAGACATGCTGATTTTGAGATGCTTATGGAATATCCAGTTAGAAATATCTCACAGGCAAATGGAAATATGCACTTGAAACTCAGGAGAGACTAGAGTTAGATATATAGATTTGGGAGTAATATTTACATTATATACATATACATATATGTGTGTGTATGTGTATATATGTATATATATATGTGTGTGTGTGTGTGTGTCATCATTAAACTCATAGAAGTTCATGAAGTCACTCAGTGAGAACATGAAGAAAATTTTTAAAAGGCCCAAGACAACCTTGGGAAATAACCAGTTAAGGGACATAATATGGATGATGAACCAGGCAAAGGCAACTAAGGAAGCCTTAGAGAAAGAAGGAAAATTAACAAAGAACAGCATAGAGAGAGAGGAAAGAACACAGAGGAGAGAACAGTGCCAAATACTATAAAGGTTAAAAAGGATGAAAATTGAGAACAGATCATGAGTCTGAACAATTAAGAGATCACTCACTGCCAATCTTAGAAAGAGTGATTTCCACTGAAGTCACAAGACAAATTGCAAAGGGTTAAGAAGTGAATGGAAAGAACAGGAAGTAAAGGTAAGAGAAGTTTGATTGTAAAGAGATCTAAGACAATAATAGTATGTGAAATGGTAAGGTCTAGTGAGATTTGGGGGTGGGGTGAGAACTGAGGTATATTTGTAAACAACAGGGAAAGAGCTAATAAATAGGGATAACCTAAAGATGAGAGAGAGAAATGGGAGTTACAAGGCCCACCTGCCAGAGAAGAGAGGAAAGGGCAGAAGCAAGGATGTATGTATAGAGTTTTGAGGGGAAAATTCCATTTCAGACATGTTAAGCCTGAGATGTCTCCAGAATACCTAGATGGAAATTTCCAATAGGCAGATGGAGATGTCTAACTGGAGTTAAGATGCTGGTCTTATGGTCTTTCATGATAGATTGAAACAAAGGACAAGAGAATGTGGGATGATGTGAAGGTGTTTTGAGATGTAGAGAAGAGGGGTTACATCATGAACCACCTCTTCACTTTTAGTACAATATGAGGAGAAATTCTCAGCTGAGAGTGAGGGAAAGAAGATAGCGTATTATCATTTATTCTCACATGAATCACCAAAAGTGGGTAATGGTCATAAGACTTGACAATTCTTAAAAAGTGCTCTATCGTGTCCTACATACATGCTCCTGGCAGACAGCAAATCTTTCTGGCACTTATGTTAAATTGATAAATAATTGCTTGGTAATTCTCAGCATAATATCATCTACCACCACCATTACCTTCTATTTCTCAACATTATTGGATGACTTCCCAATAGAAGGCATCTATGAATCTGTATCATCATTCCTGAGAACAGATGCTACTTCTTTTAGATACAGCCCAATTCCTCCCTCTTCAGGAATAGCTTCATACCTATTACACAGCTCCAAATACTTAGTGGTATTTTTCTTCTTGGTGCTCCTTGCTTTTTATCTTTTGTGTTAGATGTCTCTACCCTTCAAACTCTACACAGAGGTGAATTTTTCTTGTTTTTTTCACATTCTTTTTTTTTTTCCATTTCTTCACTGAGAGTATTTCTTCTACTCTTTTAAGAAACATTTCATTCCACCTGATAACCTGAACATTAGAAACAAGTTCCTCTAGCCTATTCACATTAAAGAAAGAAAAGGATTCATATTCACAAAAATATTTATAGAAATTCATTTCATAGTAGCAAAAACCTGGAAACTAAGGTGGTATTTATCTATTGGGAAATGACTAAACAAGTTGTAATATATGAGGTGATGGAATATTATGCCATAAGAAATGACAAAATGAATGGTTCCAGAGGAAACTAGGAAGACCTCTAACTAGAGAGTTTTTTTCCCCTTGACTCTTAAAATTTTTAATTCTTGCACACGATTCACACTTTTAGCTCAAAATTTCCCCCTAAGTTCCTTGTCCTCTTGTTCTATTCCTAGTCACACCTTGTTAAACTCCAAACCTGAGTTACTCCATTCACTGCTTTCTCTGATCAAATATGTGAGCTGCCAAAGGATCCTGGAGCAAGTTAGACAACCTGCTGACTGTGTTCATTACCTATTTATGTTATTTAATCTTAACTTGTCCCTCACTCACTACAGCACAGGAATTCTTTTACCTGATTGATTTTCTACCACACTCTACATTGGCTATTCCAAATTTCTGCTCAGATCTTCTATATTATTTCCTATCAACTCTCTCTCAGTATTGGACCTCACCTCCTACTTTACTGACAAAAGAAGTGTGCATTGTGAGTTCCTTCTTTTCTCAATCTAAACCTTAAAACTTTCATCATTCCCCCATTCTTATCTTTCTTTGCTCCACTCTCTATAGAAAAAACGAAAGTTCTTCATGTCAAAGTTAACCCCTCCACTTGTGTTCTTGGTACTCATACCTTCTTGTATCCTATAAGAACTTGTGCCCCCCCGCCCTTCATTCCCTCTTTCATCTTCAGTCTTTCCTTGTTCACTAACTCCTTCCATGATCCCTACAAAGATGCTTTTTCCTATCTTTCTTTTCCCTTCCCTTCAAGTATATTCCTTTTCCTTTTCATTCTCTTCTTAAAACCATCAAGACATAATAGAATCACTTCAATTAGACTACTCTTTTCATACTTCCTCACGATTACAGGGTTCAGAGAAAACATACGTACCATCTCCTCATATTGGAATGTAGACAGTCTATCCTTGTTTAGTCTTTTAACACTTTAATTCCTGTTTATTTGGGGTGGGGCATATAATATTTGAAGTTCTCCACTCCTTTATAATATGCCTGCTAAATAATGTGTGATTCCCCTTGGTACCTCAATTTCTTCTTTCTGGATGCTTGCAGAATTTTTTTCCTTTGACCTGAAAGTTCTTGGTTTTCATACAACATTCCTGGAAGTTTTCATTTTGAAGTTTCTTTTGTGACATGTCTAATAGATTTGTTTTTTGACCAATTCCACTTTGCTCTCTGATTCCAAGAGATGGAGGTAGTTTTCTTTTAAGATGACTTACAGTATGATATCTATGCTCTTTTTTTGGTCATGTCATTCATACAATAGTCCAATGATTCTCAAATTTTTTTCAGTCTCTTGACTTTATTTTAATATTTTTTTCCTTGTCTCATGGAGTCATTAGCTTCTATTTAGTTCATTCAAATTTTGAGGGAATTTGTTGCTTGGGCAAGGTTTTGTATGTCTTGTTAAATCCCCTTCCACTTTTTTTCTTCCACTGCATCTCTTCTAAGAATGAATTTGTGCCTAAGCTTTAAAAAGCTTAGGTTGGGGGGGGGGGGGCTTTGCTTAAAGATACTTTGGAGTCATTTTCTTTTTCTGGGCTTATATTTCAAGCAAGTAATATTATTATTACAATAATAGCACACTATTATTGTAATAATAGTTTTTCACAATGAGACTGTTTGTTTTCTCACTTTTCCAGCCTATTTTCTGACTTGATGTTTTGTTCTTCAGTATGCATGGTCTCAAATTTTTTGCTACCCCAGAATTCCAGGGGCAGTTCAGGGTGAAAATCTGCAAGCTTTCAGGTGCTTCCAAAGTCAGACCAATGTTAGACCCAGGGCAAAGTCTGATCACTGCCCTGCTGTTCTGAGCCTTGCAAGTTTCTGACGTGAGTTTGGGTCGAAGTAACAAGAGACTGCAGCTTGACACAGCCACTATTAGCCAGTTAGGAAGCTCTGATTCTAAATGACACATCTGTAGGCTACTGTTTGGTTTGGGATTGCTACCCTTGTTATTCCTCTGCAGGTTTCAGACTGGGCCACAGGCTGTAAATAAGACCCTGCTCTACTCCTGGGGTTGGGGTCATACTGCTGCTGTTTGCTTCTGAGCTTTCTCCTTTCAAACTAGGATCTTTGGCAGCTTCTTACTTCGAACTGCCACACCTGGGCACAGGTTCCCTTCTAAGATTTGCCTTGGATCTCCATTTGACCTCAACACTTCTCCCTTCTATCCCTTTCTTATCACTCACACGGTCTCTCTATCCTACTTCAGGTCCTCAATACCCCTTGTCTACACTATTGCAATAGCCTCCTAATTAATTAGTGCTTCCAGTCACTTCCTTGCCTAATCTATCAACTATATAGCTGCCAAATTGATATTTATAAAACACATTTTACCACTACTGCTGGAGTCAACAGCAAGGCTCTAGCATGGACTCAATCTGAGTAGTGATATGTTGAATTTATAAATATGAGTTTGGGCTGAGAGAGAGAGATTAGAGGCAAGGTGATCAGGGGTTCTCAGTATCCACAGAAACTGTGTGGTGGAGGATAGACTTAAATGTGAGAAAAATTATACCTTTATTTTCACTAACTTCTAACTGAAATTTAGAATTTTCTTCAATTATTTAAAAACTTTATTCTGAAGAGTCCAACAGGATTCCCAAAAGGGTCCATAACACAAAATGGTTAAGAACCCCTGATCTAGATATACTAAAAATGATGAGTGACTAGGACTAGTGGGAATGAATGAAGAGAATAAGGAGGGGTAGAGGGAATTCCCTGAGTAAGGAAAGGCCCTCTACCAATGCAGGTTAGCACTTCCTCTGCAACTTACAATCTCTGAGAGTTACTTACAGAAGAGAGGCTAAAGTGGTTTGCCCAGTATCACACAGGCAGGATGTATTAGAGAGAGGCACTTGAACCCTGATCCTCCTGCTTCCATAACCCCCCTTTTCCATTCATTATACCACCTTGCCTCTGGCAGTAAGGAAAATAGGTCAAAGTTGAGAGTACCAACTAAAGAATAAAAAAAAACCCCACACCTCTCTTCTCCAGTCCATCCTCCACTTGGCTGTCAAAGTAATTGCAGATCCCACAATGTCACTCTCTGTCTCTCTCTCTCTGTCTCACACACACACACACACACCCTCAAGAAACGCTAGTAGCTCCCTACCTCCTCCAGGATCAAACACACAATACTCTGACATTCAAAGCCCTTCTAGACCTAGTCCCCTCCCTCCTTCCAGTCTTCTCACACCCCAACATGTACTGTCCCATACTGCTACACTGGCCTTCCGGCTCTTCCTCAAGCCAGACACTCCCTCTCCTGATTCTGGCCATTTTCCCCGGCGGCATCCCGGCCCTGGAATGCCCTCACTCCTCATCTACAGCCCCGGGCTTCCTTTAAAATCCCCATCTTCTACTGGAAGCCTTCCCTAACCCCTCTTAATTCTACTGCCTTCCCTCCGTTAATTATGTCCAATTTGCCTAATGAGCTTCCAAATGGAAGAATTCCGAATTACTTTGTACAAAGGTGTTTGCTTTTTGCCTGTCCTGTCAGATGGCAAACTCCCCGAGGGTAGGGACTCGTCTTCCGTCTCTATCGGTACCCCCGACCGTAGGCACCTAAGAGGCGCTTAATCAATGTTTATTGATGAACTATGGAGAGGACCGGGCCAGCGGTGGTCAAGCCCCGAAAACTATGCCATGCCCCGCCCCGCCCCGCCGCAGGACCACCGCTCCCGCGGCTGCCACAGGGCAGGGGGCCGTCCACTTCTCGGCGGTCTCCCGCAGGGACGCGGGAAGGTTTCGAGCGGCTCTCTCCGCCCCCTTCCACACTCCGGGGCAGGCTGACCCCACTGCCCTCGGGCCCATCGTGACACAATCATCACGACACGCCGCGAACGCGGAACGGACTTTACCTCCAGAACGAAGATAGTTCAGAGACCAAGATAGAACTGACTACACCTGCCGCTCTGCTTCCGCTTCAGGAGGCTTCGGCCGAAATGGATTCTGGGAACGTTGATCTCTGAGGGATTCTGGGAAATGTAGTCCCAGCTGGAACGCCTCTTGGCAGTGGCAATATATGCAAGAGACTCAAGAGTTTGTACTGGAAGTTTTCAGAAAAACTCAAAGCTATATATAGACATGTGAAACAATGTTCTAAATCACTATTGATTAGAGAAATACAAATTAAAAGAACTCTGAGGTACTACCTCATACATATCAGATTGACTAATATGATAGAAAAGGAAACTGACAGGTGTTGAAGGAGATGTGGGAAAACTAGGACAATAGTGCATTGCTGGAGTTGTGAACTGATCCAGCCATTCTGGAGGACAATTTTGAATCATGTCCAGAGGACTATAAAACTGAACATACAATTTGACCCAGCAATACCACTACTAGGACTGCATTCTAAAGAGATTTTTAAAATAGGAAAAAGACCTTTTTTAGACCTCATTGCAGCTCTTTTTGTGGTGGCAAAGAGTTGGAAATTGAGAGGATGCCCATCAGTTGGGAATGGCTGAACAAGTCGTGGTATATAATTGTGATGGAATGCTATTTATTGTACTTTAAGAAATGATGAGCAGTGTGCTTTCAGAAAAACCTGGACTTACATGAAGTGATGCAAAGTGAAGCAAACAGAACCAGGAGAACATTGTACATAGTAACAACAATTTTGTAAAGTGATCAACTGTGAATGACTTAGCCATTCTCAATCAATACAAAGATCCAAGACAATTCAGGAGGACTTTCAATGAAAAATTATATCCACTGCCAGAGAAAGAACTGATGGAGACTGAATGAAGATTGAAGATTTTTATTGGGTTTTTTTAGGAACTTGTCTTGTGAAACTTTCTGTTAACATCCCTGAAGATTCTACTTCAGAAATAGTACACTTTGATATTGACTCCCAGGTCTCAAATCTACTCTGTCTTTGGAGAAGAACAAACCAATGGAAAACACAAAGAATCCATTCTCTTCAAGAAAGAAAAAAATGTTGTAAAGAGAAAGAGCATAAGGAAATAGAAAAAAAATGCCCACCAGGCACCCATGGTATTAGCCAATTTCATAAAAAGACTAATTTATATAATCAGGCAAGAAGATAGAAGATGGAGAGATGTAGAGGGATAGAAGAAGAAGTGAGGTGGCTAGTCATTAAGAAATATGATCAGAGAATGAGAGTGTTGTAGAGTTAATAAGAACAACAGGGTAAGTAGCGAAGACAGAATGAGTAGGATTATCAAGGAATGATTAAAACAGAGTTTGAAGTCTGGGGAAATGAGTTTTTAGTGAATAAGGAAAAGGCAAAAGTCAGTCAGTGGTAAAGAATACATGAGAAAGGGGAAATAGAGAAATAAGTTGTGTGAAAAAGTAACCACCACTCCCATCTGACTAAAAAAGAGGGAAGAGAGTTTTCCTGCCTGAATCTATGGCAAAAAAAAATTTCAGCAACTCTAAGGTCATCTTAGAACTTTCTCTGAACTGATTTTTCCAGTGTTCCCATCTACTTGGTTCTCTTTCATTTACCTAAAGAGGTATTTCTTGGTATCTCTATTTCTCTTCAGATTGATCATCTGTGCCTCTTGCCCTTGCAGTAAGATCACATCAGGTTTAAAATGGGAAACAAAATTTATAGAGGAAATGAATGTCATAGAAATGTCCCAGAATTTAATCCCAGAACCTTGTCCTGTAAGGAAGAGAAAGGAAACATAGTCTCGTTTAATGTTATACCTGAAAAGGTCATAGAGAATATCTAGTCCAACTTGCCTCTTCTGGCAGGTCTGAAAACAGGCCCAGAGAGACGTGATTTACTCAAGATTGCACAACTAATAAGTGGTGGGGGTGGGACTTGAATTGAGGCCTTCTGACTCTTTCAACCACAGTAAGTCTCGCCCTATTCAGAAGGGACATGCTAGGAAGTAGAGAGGGGAATACGTGACCTACCAAAGGATGCCTGAATTTCCTTTTTTCTAGAAAGCAGTCATTTAGGTAACCCATCAGGTCTATCTGAATTAGTTCATTTTTTCTCTTCCCCTATTTTATAACTGATAATCTCTTACCTATCTATATTAAAATTTTGATTGATAGTCTCTGAGCTTCAGGAAAAGAGGATAGGGAATGCATACACAAAGAAGCTGCTTATTTTTTCCCCCTTTTTGGAAGGAGAAGGCAGGGCAATTGGGGTTAAGTGACTTGCCCAAGGTCACACAACTAGTGTTAAGAGTCTGAGGTCGCATTTGAACTCAGGTCCTCCTGATTCCAGGGTGATGCTCTATTCACTTGTGCCACCTAGCTGCCCCGAAGCTGCTTATTTTTAAGACCATGAAATGTATAGCTTTCAACTTATAATAGGAAACAGAAATAGACATATCATAAAATATGAAACATGTAATATGGCCAGTTGGTAGCACAGTGGATAAGAGTGCCAGGCCTGGAATCAGGAAGACCTGAGTTCCAATTTGGCCTCAAACACTTACAAGCTGTGTGACCCTGGGCAAGCCACTTACCCCAGTTTGTCTCAGTTTCCTCATCTGTAAAATTAGCTGGAGGAGATGGCAAACCACCTCAGTATCTTTGCCAAGAAAACTCCACACGGGGTTACAGAGATTTGGACATGACTGAACAACAACATTTATCTAAGAGTAGGAAACCTGCTGCCTCAAGGCCACATGTGGCCCTCTATATCCTCAAGTTCAGCCCTTTGACTGAATCCAAATTTCACAGAACAGATGACCTGTAATAAAAGAATTTGTTCTGTAAGACTTGGACTCGGTCAAAAGGCTATACCCAAGAATCTAGAAGGCCATGTATGGCCTCAAGGCTGTAGGTTCCCCACTCCTGCTAATTACACTATAAGATCTGCCTGGTGATTTACAAATATTATCTACTTTTATCCTCAGAACAACCCTGTGAGGTAGATGCTCTTTTTAGTATCAATTTATAGCTGAGGAAATATGGCAGAGGATAAATGACTTGCCCAGGGTTACACAGCCATTAAGTATTAGAGGTGTTATTTGAACTCTGGACTTCATGACACCAAATCCAACACTTTATTCACTGTGCCACCTAGCTGCCTCATTGGCAGAGGAAATTTCCTCACTATGAATTCCATACACCAATATTACAGATCTAGCCTCTCAAATTGGTTTGGTTTAGTGTCTCCAGAGTCAGTGATGACCTCTATCCTGGACCTCCTTTCTCGTTTCCTAATACTGGTTCAATCCAATTCAACTACTGATACACTTGTATGATTCTTTTCTCGAGAACACTCGGTGTATGTTTGGCATCTAATTAACATTTATGGCAGAAAACAGAGAACAGCTTTGTCTGTGGTGGTAACATTCTTTCACCAGACTTCTGTGCTCTCTGGTTCTATATCATGGGACCAGGATAGTGTAGCCCTGGGTGTTAGTGTAAAATAGACTGTATATTTTACCTTGTGTTTACTGTTATTTGTACATACTGTAAATTATGACATCAGTGGGCACCAAATGCTCTAGGTGAAACTGAGAACAGACCCAGACGTAACATAAGCAGAGGCCACAGGCAGAACACATTCAACTTGCATAGATGATTTTGGACCACAGTGATGTCAGCTTTAAGGATGTGAAGCAACTGATTCTTATCACAGACAAAATCCACGTACTGTGTTACAGGATTGCAACAAAGATGTCAATAGAATTATCACTGTGATGCTGGAGAGGAACCTGGACACTCATTCCTGGGAGATAGCTGAGGAAGATAAAGGAACATCAGAACAAAAAGATGGCAGACAGATGGAATCCAGCGAGGAAGGCAAAGACTCTAGGTCTCAGATGGGGTGGGGAAGGGAAATGTGGATTTAGTGTCTGAGGTGGGATTAGCTGCCTGGACAGTTCCTTAATTTCTAGCATTTCATTGCAGGATACCGAGACAAATGTTGGTTTCAGAAAGATTAGCATAGATATGATAACTGAAACTACAAAAGTAAAGTGGAATTTCTAAGGAATAAGTGTAAAGGGATAAATCCAAGAGCAAAACCTTAGAGAAAATCCAAAGTTATACTTAGGGAGGAAAAAGAATCATCTTTAGGCAGATGGAAAAAGTATATAAATATAGAAGTTAAAGTGAATTTGGAGGAGGATGTAGACAGAAGTATCATTTCTGTAAAGAAGCCCAAGATGACAAGAACTAAGAAAAGTTCATTAGATCTGGTTATAAGAAAAAAGTGCCCCTTAAGGTATTCCGATTCAGGGACAATTAGGTGGTGCAGTGGATAGAGCACCAGGCCTTGAGTCAAGAAGCACTGAATCCAAATCTAGCCTCAGATACTTACTAGCTGTGTGACCCTAAGCAAGTCACTTAACCCTCTTTTCCTCAGTTTCCCCATCTGTAAAATGAGCTGGAGGAAGAAATGGCAAACTATTCCAGTATCTTTGCCAAGAAAACCCCAAATGGGGTCACAAGTAGTTGGACATGACTGAACAAGGACTAAATGACAACAATATAAGGACTGGGGCAGAACAGCTTTGTGGGAGTTCTCACAGTTACTTTTTGTATTTATGATACATTCATGGCACAGTACATAGCATCTACTTGCTCAGAGTTTGGTAAGCGACCATATCAGTTAAAACTTGTTTCAGAAGACTGATGGAGAGTGAACCTTCCACCTCCAGGTAGATTAGAAGGTGGTAGATTAGAAGTACTGAGTGCCAAATACAATTTTAGGCACTGTCAAAATGCTGATCTGTTTAGAATGACTACACTAATTTTTATAAGAAAAGGTTCTATTAGAGTGGAGAGGGTCAGTGAGAAGTGACAAGAAAAGAGCTTCTATAGAATATTGTTTCTTTAAAAAACAAATTTGGCATCAAAAGAGAAAAAGTAAATAGCAGCCGGAACATTATCAGGTTTGGACAACAGATTTGTTTGCAATTGAGGAAATCTGTGTTAAGTTTCTATATATTTTCTTGGTTCTTGAATATTTAACAAAATAATAATTCAGACTAAAATGATCTCCAAATTCATTATATTTCCAGGGTTACTCGTTGGCATAACATCGCTGATGTATGATGACAGATGACTTGCTACTGAAGAATTTTCCACACACACTACATTCATAGGGTTTCTCTCCAGTATGAGTTCTCTGATGCTGATTAAGGTGCCTTCTTTGGATTCAGTGCATTTATAGGGTTTCTCTTTGCTATGAATTTTCTGATGTCGAGTAAGAGATGAACAGTCAAAGAAGGCTTTGCCACATTCACCACATTTATAGGGACTTTCTCCTGTGTGAATAATCTGATGTCTCTGAAGACTAAGATTATGTCTGAAGGCTTTCCCACATTCATTGCATTCAAAGTGCTTCTCTCCAGTATGAGTTCTTTGATGTCGAGTAAGGGTTGATTGGTCAAAAAAGTCTTTTCCACATTCAATACATTCAGGACCCCTTTCCTTAGGATTTTTTGGGGGAAGTTTGATTGAGAGTTGCTTGAAATCTCTCTCATGGGACAGGGTTTCTTCTCTTGTCTTCCTTTTGGTGTTTAGTTTGTGTCTCTCCAGTTTGCCCTCGGGTACAAACACTCCTCCTCTAACTCTTTTCATTAACATTTCTGGTGATTTTTCAGAGTTGTTCTGTTTTGGAGCTGATCCCTGGGCCTCTGGTATATTCTCCAAGCCTGAAACCAAGAGAAAATACAAATGTCATCTATTTTCTATCCTAGGGGAAATGGAAGGAAGGAAAGAAGGAAAGAAGGAAGGAAGGAAGGAAGGAAGGAAGGAAGAAAGAAAGAAAGAAAGAAAGAAAGAAAGAAAGAAAGAAAGAAAGAAAGAAAGAAAGAAAGAAAGGAAGGAAGGAAGGAAATGCTACAAAGAAAAGAAGATAACAAAACTACAAATAATGCATGCTAAAATTTATAAGACTGGATAGATCTCTAAAAAGCATAGTACACTGGAGAGAGGATCAGAAATGGGAGAGAACAGAGCTGAGGATACAATTGGAGGGAAGGTGACTTGGCCTACCAAGCAGGATGAGCAGAAAGTAGGAGAACCAATATAAAAGTATGATAAGAATGATGAGCAAATATGTTAAATAGAGGGGATGGTGATGAATAGGAATATCCGGATATGAATAAGGATTAGGATAGGATCTGGGAAAATAAACTTTCACTGAGTAATGAAGATTGTCTCTGCATAAAGAAGAAGAAAGAGCTGGTGGATGACAACTTGAAAAGAGAATCAGAGGAATCATATTTGAAGAATATGTTACCACTGACCCAACACAGATTTCCTGCATGAGTCAGTGGCAATAGAAATATCAGCTGACCTTGAGTCACTGAAAAAAGTTCCTTCTCACTAAACAACTGGGCTATTATTCCAATCAACTCCCATCTATCTGCTTCTATCATTCTCTCACCTAGAGAGGTATTTATTGGGACCTTTCTCACTTCATTTCTCTGCAGGTCAAATATCCAAGGCTCTTCCCATTGCTCCAACTATATGATCATGTCAGGTTTAGAAATTGGAAACCCTGTTTATAGAGAAATGAATAAAGTACAGCAATTTGTCCTGGAGATACAGAACTGTCCTGGAAATCATTTCCAGGCCCTTCTTTTCTGCAAGGAAAGGAAGGTAAATATAAATTCATGTTAAAAATGGAAGAACTTTATAGGTAAAGAAACTGATGCTAGACTTCCTCAAGATCACCAAGCAAATAAGTGGTAGAGTTGGGATGAACCTAAGTCGCTTGCCTCTACTTTTAATTAGAATTAAAATCTAATTAAATTAGAATTTAAAAATTAAAATTAAATACAAAAATTTAATTTTTAGTTAAAAAATTAAAATCAAGCTGACACAGAATGTGGCAGACAAATTCAGAAGGAGTTTGCAGAGATTTTTTTTTTTGCGGGGATTTCTGAATGAGACACAGGCTGGTCTTCTAGGAACTTTGGGATCACAAGATGGGGGAAAATATAACATCAGAGAAATACAATGAAGGTACCTATTTTCAATTCTGTGAACTGTAGAACTTTCATCTTGTAAGAGAGAACAGAAATACTGAATATCTCTGAGTCCAGAAAATATTAGAAACCTCTGGCTTGACTCACAAGTCAAAACTCATTTGAACAACTCTCTTCTCTATAATCATCTCTTTGATATACCTGTGTCCCAAGATGCATTGAAATGGTGACCCTTTCCTCTGTCCTCTGCCTCCATACTGTTGTGGTCTGTACCTTGACTGACTCTATTCCTGCTTTTTTGTTTTTTTCTTTATGGGCACAATGAATCCACACTTTATCTTCCATCCTTGTCACCAATCTTTGGCCACTTTAAGCACTTCCTTGTCCTTTCCACCTAGTTTTAAGAACAGGACATTGATTTCTCTTCTCTTTAGGATCCAGAACCCCCTTTAGGCTACAGGTTGTTTGTTCTTACCATTTACATTGCAATAGTCATTGTGTTTATTATTTCAGGACCTCATTTGTTAGGTAGTCCTCATAGAGTTACTAGACTGTATTATTAGACTACATTATCACCTACATAATTAAACAAGAGTCTCCAAAGCTTCAAAGCATTTCCTATAGGCATCTATTAAAGTCTAACACTACTGTCTTATTATCATACATTACCATGGCATAGAGGTAGGTGAGCCTATACTCTCAAAAGTTAGACCAGTGATCTTGATAAAGGCTTCAAGGAGGGGCTTACTGACGGACAATATGCCTGGTATCAAGGACCAGCCTACCTAAGTTCAGAAAACCTCATCAACAATTTTCAAGGTGCTGAATTTGTTGGGCACAGAGACTAAAGAGATTTTCTACAACGTGGTAGAAAGCTGGTGCTTTGCGTTTTTTGAAGACTATCTCTGATGCCTGCAAACTGAAATCACTCTAATATGACTACACTTAGCACACAGTCACAATGAAACATAACTCTAGTCACACAACTGCCCACCTTGAAGCCCTTCTTGATCTCTTCAACAGTCACTGCTCTCTCCTACCTCAAATTATCTTATGTTCACTTTTCTGTGTACATATTATAACCTCCCATCAAAAGTAGAAAATAAACTCCATGGGGCTGGTTTTCATTTCACTTTGTTATCCTTAGTGCCTAATAAAATGCCTTACGCTTATTAGAAGCTTAGTGAATACTAAAGAGGTATAGCAGATGAGCCCACCTGAAGCCAAAAGGACATGGATTCATGTCCCACCTCAGATACATATTAGCTGTATGGACCCTGGTAGGTCCCTTGAACTCTCAATGTTCTAGGCAAGGCTCTAAGATGAAGTTTAAGGTATCAACTTGCATTGGTAGTTTCCACACTTGGGAGCTCTGTATACCAATAAAATTACAAGTCCAGTTCTTACCCCCTAATGAATATTTATTGAATTAAACTGAATTACTTACATTTAGCAAAGAAGCATATCACCTTATTAAAGGGCAAACTCTAAATCACATGATAAAGCCATCCTTACCCAATGAGATCAGATTTCTACAGTTCTCCACCATCACATCCCTGTACAGGTCTCTCTGAGCAGAGTTCAACTGTCCCCACTCTTCCTCAGTGAAGTTCACAGCCACATCCTTGAATGTTAGTGATTCCTGAAACAAATACATCTTTGATTGTCCTCATCCCTGAAAGAAGAAAAGCATCTGAAAACATTCAGAGAGAGAGAGACAGAGACAGAGAGAAACAGAGACAGAGAGAGACAGAGACAGAGAGAGAGACAGAGAGAGAGAGAAAGAGAGAGAGAGAGACAGAAAGAGACACAGAGAGAGAGAAGGGATAGATATGAAGTTGTTCTGATGATGTTTTCAGGGGTTCTTCCTATTATTAAGGAGATTTGTTTCGTTTGGATTCAAAGGGCCACACTTGAGGACCTAGAGGGCCATATGTTGCCTCAAGGCTGCAAGTTCCCCCTGTTTAAATGCTCTGAGTTCAATTTACCATTAAGTGAGGAAGAAGCCAGAGAGAGTTTCTTGTTTCCAAGTCACTGTGACCATCACTATGTTAGGCTTCATATACAGAGAGTACAAGAGTAGGAAACCAAGATGGATACAGGAATTTAGGGGATGAAGAATTACGGCTTATCTCTGGACAGTTGGACAGAGAAGCTCCATGACAAGGGAAGTTAAAGTATATACACTCTGGAAACTTTTGATTTTAGGAAAGGGGGAGGAAAAGTCAATTCATCTGGGTCCTGGTTCTCTGGAACACAGGAGCCATTTTTTTCCTCTTTTGTATTCCCCTTCTGGAGAAAGGCAGAGTCCTGAGAACGCAGGGCTGAGAAAGGAGAAAAGGACATGAGGGAGATTGCCCATCTTGTAGCTCCTAGACTCACCATGTTGGAAATATTTACATGCCATCTTGGTGGGTTGTTCAACTTTCTCCATGCCCTACAGAGGGAGGTCAGAAAGAACTTAGGCAATAGGCAACCAAAATATATTCCAGGGTGGGAGAAAAGGATCAATGATACTGCTGGGGCCATCACTCTGTACTTGTAGTTGTGGCACATTGCAGTAGTCGTTTCTGAGTAAAGACAAATCACTTAAATTAACAAGAGGCCTCGACTAGCCATGATTTGTGTCCTAATTCAACCCCTCTATGCCCAAGTCACCTTCTCCTTCAGTGAGAAAAAGTATTGCCCATTCTTTCCCCTGATTCTCATGGCATGTAAAGAATCAGCAACCAGTCTTCCAAAGTGGCTTCAGAACCATTAGATTAACATCAGAGAAAAGCATAGTGTGGGAAAAAGAGCACAACCCTGGGAGTGAGGAAACTTGGGCTGCCATTTGCCCTGAGGTCCTAGAACCAGAAGATAAAATAGTCATCAAAAGAATTCACCAATCACCTCCTGAAAGAGATCCCAAATTGAAAATGCCAAGGAATATTCTAGCCAAATTTCCAGAATTATCACATCAAGGAAAAAATACTGCTGGCAGCCATAAAGAAACAATTCAAATATCATGGAACCATAGTCAGGATTATGCAGGACCTTGCAGCTTCTACATTAAAAGATCAGACGGCTTGGAATATATTCCATAACGTAAAGGAGCTTGGATTACAATCAAGGATCAATTACCCAGCAAAATTGAGCGTAATCTTTAAGGGGAGGAGATGGATTTTTCAATGAAATAGGGGACTTCCAGACTTTCCTGATGAAAAGACTAGAGGTCAACAAAAAACTTGATCTTGAAATGCAAGACTCAAGAGAGGTATAAAAAGGTAAACAGGAAAGAAAAAAACAACTTGTTATTCAATAAGGGCAAATTGTTTACATCCCTACATGGGAAGAAGATACTTAAAGTAATGGGAATGACTCTACAAACCAGTCACAAAAATCAGTTCTTTACATCTTTTTTTTAATTTATTTTTTTATTCTGAATTTAATGGACACTTTAAAAAAGTATAGGTTCTATAAACAAAAACTGAAAAAGATTATAGGTGAAACTGTGCATACCACCTGCTTTTTTAAAAAGCATATAATCAATAAGGTTTTTTTGTACTTCCTTTAGTATAATTTACTTGAGGGCAGGGTCTATTGTTTTGGTTTTTTTAATAGCCCAATAGTGTTTTACATCAATATGTAGAACACCATTTTACCATCTTTAATATAACTCATAAAACAACTTCATTCTTTTTTTATATTTGTATTTTTATTCTGAACTTAAACACTAAAGAAAACAAGCATTTGTATACACTTAGAACAGAAAATAGAGGATTGTACATGAAACCAAAGGTCTCTGTTATGTAAAGTTTGCTCTTACATCTATGTTTATTTTATATATCTAGTATATATATTTAAGTTTACATATATAATATATAAAAGTGTATATATACACACACATATATATAATCTGTCTATAAGATGAACTAGTAATTTTTTTCATTTAAAAATCTTATTTTATTGACTATTTCCCAATTACATGTAAAAAAATTAACTTTTTAAGATTTTTAGTTCCAAATTCTCTCCCTCCTCCTTGAGAAGGCAAGCACTTTGAGGTCATACAAACCATATGTCCATATTAGCCATGTTGCAAAAGAAAACTCAAATGAAATAAGAAAAATAGTCAAGTAGTAATTTTCTAAGCTGACCTACTTATCTGGCCTTCTTTCTGTTTTTTTCTTTCCACTTTTTAGGAAAATGTCTCAATGATCCTTTTTTTTCTTTCTTTTGGTACCCTGTCCTAATCTTCCCTACCTCTTGACCCTCTTCCCCAACTGGAAAAAAACCGGAAAAATAAAGTTCTTGTAACAAATATAGTCAAGGAAAACAACTTTGCCCATTGTATACAAAAATACAGGTCTCATTTTGCATCTTGGGTCCATCATCTTTCCATCAAGAGGAGTGCCAAGGTTCATCATTAGTCTTCTGAAATCATAATTGGCCACTGCAACCATTAGAGTTCTCCATTCTTTAATTCTGATCACTCCATTTTGCATCAGTTTGGACAGGTGTGTTCAGGCTTGTCTGAAACTATCCCTTTCAGTGTTTCTTATAGCATAATAATATTCCACTCCATTATATTCATATACCATAATTTGTTTAGTTATTTTTGTTATTTCTTGAACAGAATCACAGAATCTGAGAGGTGGAAAAGGAACTTCGAGTCCAGTTACTCCAATTTGTAAAACAAGATGAATCTCTGTGATATACCTAACAAGTGGTGAGTTTTGGGGGACCTCTAGTGAGAACAAACCCAGTATCTCCCAAGAAGCCCATTTCACTTCAGGAAACCTCTGTTAGGAAGTTTTTCCTTACATAGACTTTATTTTTTTTCAATTGTTTGGAGGGCAATTGGGGTTACATGACTTGCCCAAGGTCACACAGCTAGTTTTTGGGGTAAGTGTCTGAGGCCAAATTTGAACTCAGGTCCTTCTGACTCCAAGGCTGGTGCTCTATTGACTGCACCACCTAGCCGCCCTTTACACAGACTTTAAATCTGCCTCTTCAGAACTTCCTCCAGTTTCTCCTAGCTCTCCCCTCTCTGGCTAAGTAGTAAAAGTCTAATAACTCTGCAACTAGATGGCACAGTGGATAGAGCACTGGGCCTGGAGTGAGGAAGACTTACCTTCCTGAGTTCAAATTTAGCTTCAGACACTTACTAGCTGTGTGACCCTAAGCAAGTCACTTAACCTCCAATTGATTCAGTTTCCTCAGCTGTAAAATGGGGATAATAATAGCACATATCTCCCAGAGTTGTTGTGAGGTTCAAATGAATTAATATTCATAAAGTGCTTAGCACAGTCTCTGGCACATGGTAGGTGCCATATAAATACTAGCTATTACTATTATTATTATTGTTCTGTTACAGCCCTTCCTTTCCCCAACAAAGTCTTCTATTCTCCAGGCTAAACAATTTCTGTACCTTCAAATAATTTCTATATGGTACGTTCTCCAGTCATCTGTGAATAAAATAATTAGGTCTCTAGATAGCTGAGATCCCTCATTATGCATTCTGGTATCACACTTCTGGATTCACCATTGCTTGTTAATGGCATTCCTAAATTTTGATGCCCAAAAGAGAATAAAGTCTTCCAGTTATAGCCTAATCATACAGCCTAACATCTTTTTTATTCCGTTTTCACATAGTTGACTCAAAGAAAACTTGAAATCCATTAAAAAACCCAGACCTTATTGTTTCAAAAAGATTTATTGATTTTTTTACATTATCTTTATTTCCAAATATACTCCTACTTCCTCTCCAACCCAGTGAGCCTTTCTTGTAACAATTTTTTTTAAAGATATAGCACCCTTCCATGGTTTATTGAGCTGTAACCTGCCATGGAAAATCTTCAAATGTTTCAAGGACTGGCCTCAAAAGCCAGTCCATCCCTACTACGCCAAAGGGGAAAAAAGGGGTAGTTCATCAAAACTAACCAGCACATCAACTAAGCCAGACAGGCAATGTTCCATACCTACAGTCTTTCTCTGTTGAGCCATGACTAGTTTTGTTCTGGGGTGTTTTTATTGATATATTTTGTTTCTATATCACAATCATTTCCAAATCTTTCCAACTGGTGAGCCATCCCTTGTAAAGAAAAATTTCTAAAAAGGAAAAAAAGCTCAGTAAAACACATGAAAAAGGACTGATAATTTATGTAATTATTAGTCAACATCTATAGTCCCCTCCACCCCCTTGCAAAGATAGGAAACAGGTATATTTTCTTATCTGTTGGGGCAAACTTGACTCCTAATCTTTTTCACAGGCACTGTCATCTAGGTACATCTCTCACTTACTATATATGTATAGAAACAGTATAATGACTTTTTTATGAGGGAGGATATTAGTGTAGAATCTCACATTTAGCTACATTTTATTTGGCTCATTGTTCATGGCCTTTTTCAAAATTCTTACTCCATCACACAGCATGTCAGTTACATCTCTCTTCTTAAGTCAGTTGCAAAACTGACAGATGTGGCCTTTTGATTGAGTCCAAGTTCTCCAAGACCAAGATTTGTTACAGAACAAATCCTTTTATTAAGGGGATTTATTCTGTGAAATCTTATTTCAGTCAAAGGGCTGCACTTGAGGACCTAGACAGCTACATGTGATCTCGAGGATGCATGTTCTCTGCCCCTGAATTCTAGCCCATCTCCTCATTTTATCCACAATTGGTGACTTTGTCAAATGCTTTGCTGAAATCTGTCTACACTATTCCCTTATTCTACAATCTATTTATTCCATGTCTTTACACTTTATACTTGCTCTGCCTTCACTTTCCTTCCCTCCCAATGCTGACTCTATAATTAATCAATTCAACTATACACTATCATCTACTTTCAAATTTTCTGCCTTTTTCTCTTATTGCTGCTCATTCCCTTCCAAATATCACCCATAGAATGCAACCATTACCCATTTTCTTTGCTTGTACTCATCATGCTGAAGGAAGTCATATAACATCAGGGCTGGAGAAAGTCATATAACCATGCTGACTGGGTACATGTCATCCAACTTCAACTGAGTCCCCACTGCAGCAAGCAATGATAAATGAAAGCAAATAATGCTTTAAGATTCCTTATTTCATTCCTCACAAAAGCTACTCCAAATGTTCTCAAGATTCCTACATCTTCCCTTCTACCCATATTCTCAACTGATGACCCTAGCCTAGAAGAGAAATTGGTAAGCTTACCTAAGCAATGAACTTTACAAAAACTAGGGTAAACCAAACAGAAACCAATGACTCCATGAAATAGCAAGAAAAATTAAAAATAAAACAAAGTTATTTTTTAAAATAGAAAATACAGGAGATATTTTTTAAAAACCGGTCTAGAAAACAGGACCATACCAAACTACCAAAAGATTACTTTGTAGAGCTAGAAAAAATAATGAAATTCACGAGGAAGAACAAAAGGCCAAGCATCTCAAGGGGAATAATGAAAAAAAATGGGAAAAAATCCCCTGGTGGTACAAAGCAGTAATTATCAAAATAATCTGGCACTGGTATATATACAGAGAGGCTTATCAGTGGGAAAGATTAGGTATGTAACATATAGAAGGAAACAAATAATAGTAAACCTGTTTAAAAAAATTCAAAAACCCAAAAACTATTAGGAAAATTGGAAAGCAGTCTGACAGAAACTAAGTATTGACCAATATATTACACCATATGCCAAGATACTTTCCAAATGTAAGTGTGACTTAGAGATAAAAGGTCACATTATCTCATAAAACTACGGCTAACGGAAAAGTTCATGATGAAACGAGGGCTAGACAGGATCAAAGAAGATAAAATAGACAATTTTGATTACATAAAATTTAAAAGCTTTTACAAAAACAATTCAGCTAAAATTGGAAGGAAAAACTGGGGGGGGGCAGGAATTATAACAAGTTTTTCTTTCCAAGATATATAAGAAACTGATCCAAATTTACAAGAACAAGATTCATTCTTCAATAGCTAAATGGTAAAAGACTAAGAACAGTAAGTTTTCAAAGGAAGAAACCTAAGCTATCAATTGCCCTATGGGGGGAAAAATCTTCAAATAACTAATAATTAGAGAAATGAAAATTAAAGCAATTCTAAGGTTCCATCTTATACCCATCAGATTGGCAAAGATGACAAAAACGGAAAATTACAAAAGGGATATAATCTCAGAGGGAAGATACTAGTAATGGAGAGATGGGATTGGGGGACCAGGAGAGGCCCCCTGAAGAAGGTAGGATATAAGGTGAGTCTTGAAGGAAGATACAGATTGTTAAGGTGGAAAAGTGAGCATTCTAGGTGTGGGAGACAAATGGTGAAAAGGTGAGGAGTCATGTGATGAAGTGTCTTGTGCTAGGAACAACAAAGAAGGCAGTGTTTCTGGGTTGTAGAGTATGTTGAGGGGAACAGGTAGTAAGAAGACAGGAAAGGTAAAAGGGGGTTCGGTTGTCAAGAGTTTTAAAGATCAAATAAAAAATTTCCTATTTGATCCTGGAGGTAAGAGGTAGTCACTGGAATTTAATGTACAGGAGAAGTGACATGGTCAGACTTAAGCTTTAGAAAGACAACTGGAGAGGGGCAGAGCCAAGATGGTGGCATAGAAGCAGGAAAACTCCTTAGCTCCCCTCATAACCACCTCAAATACCTATAAAATATGACTTTAAACAAATTTTAGAGCTCCAGAACCAACAAAAGTACAGAGAAACAAAGCTCCCACTGAAGTCAGCTCAGCAGATGGGACAGGAAGAGCTCATCGCAACATGCTGGGAGCTGAGACCAGTCATGGCTTTAGCCCCAGAACCACCAGGACAAGCTGTGGCTGGAGCTTTCAGGAGAGCGGATCACTGGCAGCTATGGCAGTTTCCAGAATTATCTGGAATTATCCATAAGAAACAAGGACAAAGTGAAAGGTCAGTGGAACTTGGATAAATTTGGGGGAGAAAAGTGGGTCTGGCCTTCTGCCCCCAGGGCAAGAAAGCAACAGAAGCAGCAGCCCTGCAGCCACCTCCATGTGGCTGCTTGAGAGCTCTCAGCCTGTAGCGGGGCCAAGAGATCACTCAGAGGCTAAGTGCAAAAGGATCAAAGCATGGAATGGGAGGAAGACAACACAGTCAGAACTCCCGCACCAAAAGCTTCCTAGAAAAATGTAGACTGATTATAAGCTATAGAGAAGCTTAAGAAGGATTTTGAAAACCAAGTAAGAGAAATGGAAGAAAAATTGGGAAGAGAAATGAGAATGATGCAAAAAAAATCATGAAAAGAGAGTCAACAACCTGACTGAAGAAAACAACACCTCAAAAAACAGACTAACTCAAATGGCAAAAGAGGCCCAGAAAGCCAATGAGGAGAAGAATGCCTTAAAAAGTTGAATTTGTTAGATGGAAAAAGAATCTCAAAAGCTTTCTGAAGAGAATAATTCCTTCAGAATTAGAATGGAGCAAATGGAAGCAAATGACTTTATGAGAAATCAAGATAATATCAAACAGATCCAAACAAATGAAAAAATAGAAGGCAATGTGAAATATCTCATTGGAAAAACCACTG
>CM053595.1:205654173-205675210 GCA_028646575.1 Pseudocheirus occidentalis | reverse complement strand
GCCTGCTGCGCTGCCTGTAGTGCTTTCTGTCTTGTGGAGAGTTTTGGAGCTTGAAAATCTGTTTAGCGTCCCATTTTATGAGTTTTTTAGTGTGTTTGTGTGGGAGCTGTGGTGCTTTGCTGCTTCTACGCCGCCATCTTCCCCAAATATCCAAAAAATAATTTTTTTAAAGTACACACACGTATAGTCAGGGAAGATAATGAATTTTAAGCATAAAGATTCTCTTTACAAGGTCTGCTGGAGAAGTTCAAAGGCTTCACCTACAGTTAATAAGAGGTAATGGAACTGGCCTCCCCAGTAAACTATAAGCTAACAGGTAGATAAGGGTCACAAGGATCAGTTTTACTATTTAAAGTAAAGCTCGCTTCCTTTTCTTGTACTTGCAAGTTATGTTAATTTAAGAGGAAAAGAAAAGCCTGGCCAAAAGGATCCGAGGGATTTTTCCTTGTGGAAAAAATACCCCCAGTTCACCCCAAAAGAAATCTCCCTTGAAGGGCAGAGTCTACAGTAAGTATTTTGTAACTAC
This sequence comes from Pseudocheirus occidentalis, assembly GCA_028646575.1. NCBI lineage: Eukaryota > Metazoa > Chordata > Mammalia > Diprotodontia > Pseudocheiridae > Pseudocheirus > Pseudocheirus occidentalis. The sequence continues at coordinate 205,674,684 of CM053595.1, read as the reverse complement.
TCCATGAAGTATCTATTTAGGTCTATCTGTATGCATGTGACTAACTATTTGACATTTGGATACACAGTACTGGGACAAGAACACAAGACTATTCTAAAAAACTGTAAATACACAGGAACATTTTGACTTGTAATTTTTATTTTGGTTCAGCCCAGTGAAGGGTTACCATTGATATGGGGTTTCCCAAAAAGGAAACCATCTCTCTCCTTATGCAGAAGGACAATCGTTCTGCTTATAGAACAGAATTTGGGGGAGGAGTGAGGAGAGGAGAAGGGAGCTGTTATCAACTAAGTGACTGGGCCAGGACCACACTGTGTGTGTCAGAGGATGGACTTGGAGACAAGTATTTCTGACTCCAGTCAGCTCTCCATCTACTAGACCAAGCCGCCAATCCACGTTTAAATTCTAAATATCTTCTTAAAGGTAACAGCACTTTATTCTAAAAGGAACCCCAAAAATCATCTAGTCCAACCCCCTCGTTTTACAGATAAGGAAACAAAGTCCAGAAAGTTAAGTGATTTGTCCAAGGCTAGATCACAATAATACAAATATCACTGTGTTTTTTAGCAATCTGCTGGCCAGAACTGTAGTAAGAAATAAAGGATGACAAGCTAAGTACAAAAGTTTGCCATTTTAGTGTTAAAATAAATATGCACTGAAAGGTCTATCTCCCCAAAAGTCACCTCTCATATCAAAAGAACTGACTGTCATTTTACTTAAAAGCGCTGGTCAATTTAGATTAACTAAAGGAAACAATGACTGAAATGTAACATTTGTTTTGTTTTTTTTTATTTTGCTTTTTCTTTTGGAGGGGGCAATTGGGGTTAAGTGACTTGCCCAAAGTCACATAGCTAGTAAGTGTTAAGTGTCTGAGGTCTGATTTGAACCCAGGTCCTCCCGACTCTAGGGCTGGTGCTCTATTCACTGTGCCACCTGGCCCTCCCAGAAATATAACATTTAACTGAGTATTCACTTCATGAAAGCTAATAATGGCAGCTGAACAATACTGAAAACAATAAATTCAATCCAAATTTTTCTCAAACCATATTAATATCACATGTAATATCTACCTGTTTTGATAATGCACGGAAGACTCCTCTGGTTATATTAATTAAATTGACAGATCCAGTAACCTTTGCATACAAATCTTTAATTCCTATTAGTTTACAAATTGTAATAATGGCTCGATGACAACGAAGACCATGACCTGGAAAACAAGAGAAAATAACAAAAAAGTTACACACAAAATGGTATGTCTCTATAAAAAACTGAAAAGCTTTTGCAAAAACAAAAGCAACAAAGTTATAATTAGAAGGGAAAAAATTAACTAGGGGAAAAAATCCTTGCAACAAATTTCTCTAGTAAGGTCTGATAGCCAAGATTATAGGGAATTAATACAAATGTCTGAGAACAAGAGCCATGCTCCAATAGGGTCAAACACCATAAACAGGCCTTTCAAAAGAAGAAAATCAAGCCATCAATGAACATATGAAAAATTAAAATGATCTAAATCACCAATAATGAGAGAAAGGCAAATTAAACAGCTCTGAGCTTTCATATGACAAAAAGGGGAAATGACAACATTGGAGGGGCTGTGGGAAAACAGGTAGTTTCATATAAAATCTTTTTCTCCTGTTATACCATGCATATGCAAATACTCATTTTCTTTGGTGCTTTTCAAATTCAGAATTGAAAAAAAATAATTTTTTTAAAAAGAACTGCTATGTAAAATAGTTACATTCTAAGAGGCAAGGTCATTTTCATGCCTGAGAGGGAGTGAAGAATGTTGGTTTCATCTACTTTTTAATTCTATATATATTTCTTCTTTAAGGAAATGTGAGGTTGTTAGAAAACGCTCTGTGGGCTGTTAATTTTTTTAAACCTTATTTCAAACTGGATTAGATTCTCCAGGAAGATTCTCATGGATGTAAAACAGAATACATGCTATAGGGGATAGGTTACTTGTTGAGGGCCAACTCCAGTTAGGCAGGTGGAAGCGGCCAGCTTCTGGCAGCTGCTCCCAGGCCAATTGGATGCTGGCTCACTGCTCTCTGTGACGTGCAGGGAACAGAGCACCCTGAATTCTTACTCACCCTGAGAGTAGTGACGTAAAGGGAACTAAGTACAAGGGACTGTACAGCCCGTCCAATGTGAAATGGGAACACTAGATAAAGAATGGACATGATAGCCTTCAAGGTGTGCCTGACATCATCCGCCTGACATCACGCAACTAAACAAAGCAGTCATGTAAAACATAGTGACTGATAGTTACCTTCTTTGTCTCATTGCTCTATAAAAACCTTGCTCATTGTATCAATAAACGGAGTTCTATCCTGAACTACCTGCCTGGCCCGGTTTTTCTCACATCTCCCATCACACATGATGAGTCAAGCGGCCCCACAGCAGTTACTGGGGCCAAAATGCCCGTTTTGAAGTGACTAAATGTATATTGTCTGAATCTAGTAGGTTTCTGCATTTTATCAGGTCTGCTGCTTCCTCATCATTTTAAGTTCATGTGTGCAAAGACAAATTCTGTAATTACCATTTGATGAATTGCCTAAATTATCTATTTCCACCAGGTCATTCAAAGCCTAAAGAACCATGAAAACATTTTTGTACTTTTTCTACATAATTGGTTGTGTCAATACCACCAAGAGCAAAGTGATTTTTCCCATTAAGCTGGGGGTATCGTGATCCAAAATTGTCCTTCCAATTCCTACCAGGAAGAATGGGAAATAATTCATGAAACTTCTACTGAGGAACAAAAATTTCCTCTCAAAGCCTCCATTCAAAGGGGGCTCACAGACTAGCTAGCTCTTCATATCCCACCAGAGGCACTCCTGGGACTTGGACTCCACAATTCTATCCCCCCCGCCCCACACTGTTCATACTTCTTTGGCTTGTGGCCTTCCCTCGCTAGACTAAAATCTCTGTGAGGGCAAGGAATGTCTTTCTTATGTGTGTCCCTAGTGCTTAGAATAGTATTCGGCACATAATATGCACTTAATGTCTACTGACTATAAACTGAAATCTATAAGTGACTGATGGTCTCTCCAAGGAGTTCAGCAGGACTTTCTACCACTGCTCCCAAGACTGCTGTCTTTGGAAGGCAGCATTAGCAGCCAGGGCACCACAGTCAACTAAGCTGTCAGCTTTAGGGCTTTATTCATTCATATGCTCTGAAGGCAAAAAATGGCTTTGGGAAAAGGCACCATAATACAATGGCAAAAGCAGTAGATTTGGAGTTAAGAGGACCTAAATTCAAATCTTGATTCTATTTACTACTGTGTGCCCTTAGGCAATTCACTTAATCCCTCTAAGCCTCAGTTGACTCATCTGTAAAATAAGAGGACTAAACTAGATATCCTCTAAGACACCTTGAAACTCCACATTTATGATTAAAATAGAGAAGATAGCAAACCTTCAGAAAGCCACAAATGAAATTGCAACATTCAGATGTATAGAGGCCTAAATACTGAAGTCCAGATATAAAAATAAATGGGTATAGTTTTGCTGGGTATAGTTTTGTTTTTTTAACTGGAATTTAAAAGATGTAATTAAGGCAACAAAACACGTTCTACTTTAACTACTTTCCATTTCCTTAATGAAACTGCTCCAAGTTATATAATCCATAAAGTACTGCTTTACTAGCCCTCACCAAAAAACCCTTCATAATTCATATATCAACATTAGGATGAAAAAAATGTCCTTCCCTGACACCAGTCATAATTCTTTTAAAGCTGGTGTAGCCAAACACGAGTCATTGTGACCAACCTGGTGAAGAATTTTATCACTCACACAACAGACCCAGTCTATCACTTGGAGCTTCTGCAGTGAGGCCCTTCACTCTCATGGTCTTTGAGAACTTGGGGTCATTCCAAGTCACAACATAATTACTCCACAAAAAGCAGAAAGGTCAGGAACGGAACTCTATTTCCTACTCTCCCAAGCCCATCCACCCACTTAACTGCTGTCTCTACTCCTGTAACACAAGTTCTCAGACCTTAACTTAGAATCATATCTTTAATATTTCCACATTTACTAACTGGCAGTAATGGCTCTACACAGTAATTCATGGTTTGAAATTATGCTTCATCATCTTTAAAGTCTCATACCTTTTTATTTTTTATTTAAAGTGTGTTGTTGGGATGTTTTTTTGTGGTGATTGTTTATTGGGGTGAGAGGTTGAGAGGAGTATGAATCAAAAAATGGAATTTGGGTTCTATTAAAATTTGTTCCAAAATGGCCATGGGCAACATTGTACAACTCAGGTTAGCTATTTCATTTCCAAGAACCTCTGTTTTTTCCCCCAAAGTCAATCATTTCTTAAATACCTCTGGGCTGCTTCTTCATCCTGATATGTGTTCTCTTAAATGTTAAAGAAATATCATGGTAAACTAGAGGAACAAAAACAGATAGAGAGTAATTAGACACGAATCTACAGCATCTACACCGAAGATAAAAAGCAAATGGCTGCAGTAGTTTAGCCTTATAAATACTGATTTACCCAGAGTGATTAAATCACACTTACCCAGAATGATTAAATATTTACTGAAACTATTGAATGTCCATTTCTTTTACTCAGTTAACTACTACAGAAAGGAATTAGGGGGACTGATAAATTTTGACAATTTACTTTTAAACAGAATTATATAAAAACACCTCACCAATATAAACACAAATAGATTAGGACATGAAGATGCACACCTACCTACCACAGAAGTGTGTAAAATTGCACGTGTGGGTCTGTTTAGGAAAATAGTTCACAGACAAGGATGCCATATTTGCTCATAGTTGAGAACAATGGGTGGAAGGGCATAAGATTAAAAGGGGTTCAGGAAAAAGACAGAGTAAGATGTGTATCTCTCATACAATTTCCTTTTATATTCTTTCTTTGTATATTAAAAAAATTCATGTTTATTGTTACATTTATAATAGATATAAAAAATTTTAAAGCATACAGAAAATTAATATTTAACATCTCCAGGAATTCAAATATATGCAAATTATATCAAAAGGACAGCACCACACTGGGCAGCTAGGTGGCAGTGGCTAGAGCACTGGGCCTGGAATAGGAAAGATGGAGTCTCTCTGAGTTCAAATCTGGCCTCAGACACTTACTAGTTGCATCTTCCAGGGCAAGTCCCTTAAGCCTGTTTGCTTTACTTTTCTCATTTGTAAAATGAGCTGGAGAAGGAAATGGCAAACCACTCCAATATCTTTGTCAAGATAAAAAAAAACCAAATGGGGTCACTCACAAAGAGTTGGACAAAAGGATGGCACCCGTATTAAAGAGATTGACTGCTCATCTAGATCTATGAATCAAACAACTAACAAGCATTTGTTAAATCCCTACTATGTTAAACACCTTTCTTATCAAATAATAGCACATATTCCTGCATAATCTTTATTAAAAAAATTAGTAATACATACTTGTGTGGTCTTCATATCTTTCTATGTAATGTAAATAATGAATTGCTCTATTCTTTGCCTAAAAGAGAACAAGAAAAATTATATTTTGTCATAATTTGTTTCCTCAAAGTCATTTTTATAAATTAGCAACTTCATCTCTTTAAATATGCTTATTATTAAACTTTTATAATGACCTTTCTAATAAGTCCAACACATAAGCGTTGCATATTCATGGTCATTAGTGTTTAAGCAATGTAGCTGTAATTCCTTAAGTATTCAAAACAAGATAAAATCTACATACTTTTCTAAAAGCATTGATCCGATCAGGGGCTTTCCCAACGGCAAAACCTAAATGAGAAAAAGGCAAAAACATTAATTAAACCTTCTCAGCAAACATAAATTGCTTTTACTTCATTCCATGGTTCAAACTATGTCATGAAATGAAATATTATCACTCAAATGCTTCATTGTTCTATTCCAATGCAACAATAAAAAATGTGGGATGCCTAGGCCTCTCTATGTGTAGGATTATGCAAATGCCGAATAGTTCTTGAATATCAAACTTGAACGAAAATATTTAGATTATTATATTAGGTTAGAGGGATAAAATTATTTTCCATGAATCAAAAGATATTTTCAAACCGAAAGATTAGATGTAGACATCTGATATATCAGAAAAGGATCATAAATGTTGAAAAAGATACATATATTCAGAAAAATCATGATTAACCTGAATTCTCATATACAATTCCACCTACATTAACCAGAAAATGAAATGAAGCATCTTTGAGTTGTTAATTTGTATTTTACTGTGGTGTCCAAAATGCAGCAATAGAGACAAAGATAAATCTTTTTGTCTGAGAAATAAGTAATGGGAAGGATAATAAAGCATGACGAAGACAATTTTAAAATTCAATCACATGTAGAAAAAGGTATTTTAAAATCAGTTTTATGGGGCAGCTAGGTGGCACAGTGATTAGAGCACCAGCCTTGGAGTCAGGAGGACTTGAGTTCATATCCAGTCTCAGACATTTAACACTTACTAGCTGTGTGACTATGGGCAAGTCACTTAACCCCAATTGCCCTGCCTTCCCCTCTAAAAAAATAAAACAAACGTTTTTGATCACATGTGTAAAATTGAAAACTTTAATTTTTACAAATCTCAACATAATTCTATGCTATAATAATATAAAAGATAAGAATCAAACTTTTTTTTTAGAAAGGAATACGTGGTCTCATAAAGTTAGCTGCCTTAGTACTTTAAAATGTAAAGCATGTTTTCAGGAAAATTTGTAGCATGGAACACTTTCATTGCTTTCATAAGGGACAAGGACAAATAGCACTGAAGGACTGAAATAGTTAAAAAAACAACTGGTAAACCATCATGCTTCCCAGAGGATTAGTTACAAACGGTTATTTCCCAGCTCTAAGAGTCTGACATGGTATCATCAGACTGTACTCACCTGCAGCTCCGTTTCCATTCCCAACTGCCACGAGGGCCCGCACTGACTTCTTTCTTCCTTCTTTTGCGGTCATATTAAAAACATTTCTTACCTAAAAAACAAAAAAATTCATGATCACAGTACTTGGGCACATGCCATGGGCAGGCCTGCGCTTTAAGGAGAATACTCAGGGGGCTGAAGATGGATTAGAGCAGACAGAGACAAGAGCCAGGAAAGGCCCACAGTGCCTTTTAGACAAGTGTACTGTCTGATGGTGCCATCTCAATCTTGCACTTGTGATGCCTACTTTCTTTTAGCCCAAGTATAAAACTTTACAACTACTCCTATGGAATTTTATCTTACTAGACTCTGCCCAATGTTCTAACCTGTCAAGAATCCCAGCATCCAATATGGCAGCTCTCCCCCATAGTTTTGTGGTAGCAACATATTTGATAAGCAGGCTGCCCACAGTATCCTCAGGAGTCAAACAGCTGATATTCAAAGCCTATGCATAAGGCTCTTGTGTGGCCTCGGGCGAATGACTCAAGTCCATTGGGCTAGAGTTTTCTCACCTGTATAAAATGAACAAGGAGCTGGCCTCGGAATTCCGACAGCCCTGAAGCTCTAACGCTATGATTATACATTCAACAGCACACAGCCAGGCAGATGACCGCAGCGCTCCGATGGTGCTTCCGGACCATTAAGCACTGCTCTCTCAGCACCCAAACAGCTCAGGATCCATCTAATCACTTTTCCAGTCTAGCCTGTGTTGTTCCATCTCTTCCAAAGAATAGCATTAGAGACTTTATCAAATGTTTTCCTACAATCTAAATAAACTATAACTATAGCATTTGCCTGATCTACATGTTTAAGGCCATAGTGATAATAGTAATACTAGTTAACATTTACATAGTGCTTACCATGTGCCAGGCACTCTGTGTGCTAAGCATTTTGCAAATATCATCTCATTAGATCCTCACAACCCTGGGAGGTAGGTGCTATTATTACACCCGTTTTACAGATGAGGAAACTGAGGCCAAAAAAAAAAGGGGGGGCGTAAAAGACTTGCCCTGGATCACCCAGATAGTAACTATCTGAGACCAAATTCAAACTTAGGTCTCCTGACTCTAAGCCTGGTGCTCTCTCCAGTGTACCATCCAGCTATCTAGGCTGCATTTACTTTGCAGAGTCTGCTCTCCTCTCTCTTTAAAAAATGGGGACATCCACCGTTCTCTGGTCCTGCAGTTTGTCTACTGTCTTTATCACTCATAGTGATACAGCAATACATCTACAACTTCTTTCAGTTTGAGCAGCTGGCCCAGATAACTTGAATTTGTCAAAAGGAATACATGCATACTTACTATCTCCTCTCTTAAAGTTGGAAGGGAACACTAATCTCACTTTGGTTTAGGAAACACGGAATCCATCACCCCTAAATCTATATGAAGCATTATCTTTATAGTTGTCAATCAGAAAAAAAACTCAATCAAGTTTCAGATTTTACTTAATCAACTTATCTCCCTCACCTCAGAAAAATTAACCTATCAGATGTTTTAATAAAATGTCCAGATTGTTTTACTCACTTCACTACTCTCTAAGAGAGCACTATGGAAAGACTCATGTATCTGAGGTCAGAGGACCTCGGTTTGACTTTAAGCTCTGCCACTTATTTCCTGTGTGACCCTCCTCTCCCCACCTCCCTCCACTGTTCTCCCAGACCACTGCAGCTGCTCTGGCTTCTTTCCCAGTTAAACAGCTCCAACTGAATACCCCCCTCTAATCCCCAATAACTTATCACTCTGTCCTAAAACCACCACTCTTACCTGCCGAATAGTGCCAGAGAAAGTCACGTAACTGTGCTGACTGGGGACACAAAAAGCTTTTGGCATCTTAGCTTCATCGGGCCCTAACTAAAGCACACTTATCCTTTTGCTCTGATCATACTTCCCGTTGCAGCTATTCCAAAAGTTTTATCTTCTGTCCATGCTACACCCCCTCTATCCTACCTCTCAGCAGAGGGCTGTGCCAAAGACTTTAGAGAATAAAGCAGCCATCAGTAACGGCTCACTCAGCCCTTCTATCTTTCATCTCAACACTCCTTAACATCATCTCTCATTCTCTCCACTGCTTTCATCTCTGAATAAGAGAAGGCCCTTCTACTCACTAAAACCAGCCCTTCCACAAGTATTCTTGATCCTGTTCCCTTTCATCTCTTCCTAAAGACTACCCCCACAATCATCCCCTCTTTCTCTAATCTTCCAATTCCTTCCAAACTGTTGGTTCCTTTCTTGCAACCTATAAAAACAACCACACATCTAATCCTAATTCTTTTTCTAAAGAACACTGATGAGATCTACCATCTCCCCTATTATTTCTCCTCCCCTTCTTGGCCTAACTCCAAGAAAAAGCTAACTTCTTGGCCCCTCAAAATCTGACTCTCAGCTTCACCATTCAACTGAAAACCCTCTTTCCAAAGTTACGCAGGTGCTCTTCACTGCCAAACCGGCCCTTAGGTCCTCAGTCTTCAACTTTCTTGACTTCTCTGCAACATCCGACACTGATGGCCATTGTCTCCTCCTCAGCACTGTCTCTTCTTGATTATGAGTAGACCGTAAATTCCAGGACAGCACGAGCTCTTCCACTTTCATATCTGTATCCCCACCACCTAGTACATGCCTAACATACAGCAGGCCCTCAGTAAACATTTTAAATTCATTTTTGTGACATTGCTTTCTCGGTTTTCCTCCTATCTTTTAGATCTTTCCATTTCAGTCTCCTTTACTAGATCATAAAATCACACAGAATCACAGGATTCTGGAGTTGGCAGGGACCCTACTGGTCATCTAGTTAGCCACAGCCAAAAAGGAATCCCTATTGCACAACACATCAGGTAGGTGGTCACCAGCCTCAGTTCAAGAGGGGATCCTATCACCTCCCAGACAGCCCATTCTACTTATGGACATAGCAAGTTCCTCCTGACCTCAAGCAGAAATCAGTCTTTCTCTATGCCAGGTTCTGAGACCCAAAAGAACAAGTCTAATCTCTCTTCTACAAAACAGCCCTTCAAGTTCTTGAAGACTGCTACTAGGTCCCCAAAGAGAACTCCCTTCTATGGGCTAAATCTCCCCAGCCCCTTCAACCCATCTCTCCATGGCATAAAGGTGAGGAGGCCCTTTACTGTCCTGGCTGCCTCCTATAATGGCTCTCTAGTCTCTTCAACTTGGGAGCCTCAAAATGAACACAGTCCTTCTCAAATGGTCTGGGTGGCCAGGAGGGGGTCTGTCAGAGCCTCTTTGTTCCCATAAGTTTTGCCTCTCTTAATGCATTCAAGATCATATTAGCTTTTTAGTCTGAACCTCCCTCTACTGATTCATACTGCATCTGCAGTCTATCAAAATCCCCAGATCTTTTTCAGAAAAACTGCTGTCTCCTATCTTCCTCTTCCTTCCCTCTCCTATCTTATACCTAACTTATAGGTTTCCCCCTCTAGCACCAGCCAAACTGGCCTTCTCTGATCCTCATAAAGGATACTCTATCTCCTATCTTCTTTGCCTTTGCAAAAGTCATCCTCCATGCCTGGAACACACTCCCTCCTTACCTCTGACTCTCAGAATCCCTCTCTTCCTTTAACACCCACTATAAGCACCACCTTTCACCCAAAGCTTTTCCTGATCCTCCCAACTGTTAGTGCCCTTCCTCCCAAACTGCTTTGTACTATCTGTATTTATGATCTTTCTACTCACTGTATGTTTGTACTTGTGATTGTCTTCCCAGTTAGAATGTAAGGTCCTTATAAGGGGGTATTGTTTCATTCTTTGCAAGACACACACATTCTCTCATTCTCTCATTCTCTCTCTCTCTCTCTCTCTCTCTCTTTCTCTCTCTTTATATATATATATATATATATATATATATATACACACACACACACACATATAGATAGATAGATAGATAGATAGATAGATAGATAGATAGATAGGTGTATACACAGATATAGATATATAGAGCAGCAGCCTGCTTTCCAAGCATGGCAATAGCCTCTTGGACTTCTCATTTCCTTCAAAGCCTAGCCATATCCCAGCTCCTCCACAAGGCCTTTCCTAATCCTTCCAGAGGTGGTGTTCTAGTTCCAAAATAACCTTGTATATATTGTGTTTACTTTTATATATATATGTAAAATATGTATATTTGTGTATGTGTGTGTGTGTGTGTGTGTATTATTTTCCCCAATTTTCCCTGAAGATTAAAACTGGGTCACTGTATCCTTGCTGCTTAACCAAGTCCCTGGCACAGAGCTAGGATTTTAAAAATGCTTCACAAATCAAAGCTTACCTCAAGTATTCTGGTATCAAAATCTTCATAAGTTTCTGTCAAAATAAAAGAAGGCATTTATGTAAATTTGCTCATATAGTTCATATTCTAAATTATTATTCCTATCAGGCACCTCACTTAAGAATGCCCATGAAGAAACAACCTTAGAGATCATCCAGGAGTTCATTTCTCATTACTGTTTGCTAATTCCCTTTTGCTTTCAAGGGTAGGCCCTTCTCCAAGGGAGGCAGTTTAAAACCTCTGAAGACAGAATACCTCTAATAAGGCCCCGTATGTACAGAAATCAAAGATTTAGAGCAGAAAGAGAGCTTAGAGTTCATCCGATCCAACTTCCTTCATTTTACAGATGAGTAAACTCAGAACCAAAAAGCCCAAGTGATTTGCCTGGGATCACATTGCTTCTAAAAGTCTGAGGAAGGATTCAAATCCAAGTCTTCCTGAATCAGAGTTCAGCACTCTACCTATTGCACTATACAGCCTGTCCTGACTGTGCCATGGGCCCCCTGAGCAGGCAGCTTAAAGAAGCATGGAGATCCCTTCACAGAACCATGTCTTTAAACATTTAAATACAAAGTGTGGAACAAGTAGACAAATCATCCTCCCCAGATGAATCCCCAAGACTTACGTCAGCAGGTTTCCTGAGGCAGGCAGCTTCTATTCGGCCTCCTCACCGTTCCTGCCTTAACATCTCTATCCACCCCTTTACTGCACCATTAACTTCCCTGTCTTATTTATGCAAGACAGAGACTTTCCCCTCCTTAAAACCATCCCAGCTTCTAGGCATGCTGACTCTATCTCGTTCTGTGTCAGCCATGTGGCTGTAAAAGACCCCTAGCAAGACCAGCTGCTGCAGCCAGGGTCCGAATTCTGAGGACATTCTCTTTCTTTGATTAGTGAGATGAGCTATACTTAGACAATAATTCCCTTATGTTTCTCCTATAACTAATAATAAACATTTTTCTCTAACAAGTATACAACTCCACTTCATATGACCACCTGTGTTCAATGAGTAACCATCATTCTTTTCTTTATTCACTCAATGATTACACTGAATGATGTTTAGTTTATGAAAGCTGCCCTAATATATGTCTACACAGAACCTCTCAGGCCAGGCTTATGGTGGATGCCATCCACCTGGCCAAATAGATTTGATTTATTCCTTTTTTTTTTGGAGGGCAATTGGGGTTAAGTGACTTGCCCAAAGTCACACGGCCAGTTTTTGTGTCAAGTGTCTGAGGCCGGATTTGAACTCTCGTCCTCCTGACTTCAGGGCCAGTGCTCTACTCACTGCACCACCTAGCCACCCCTGATTTGATTTATTCTTAACTGACTTCTTATTGCTATTACATGACAGCAATCTCAAGAACCCAGATTGGTGAATACTGATATATATGTATCATATATATGTGTGTGTGTATATATGTGTGTACACATATATGTATATGTATACACATGTACACATATATGTACATATATATATCAAATATATGTATTTGGGGATCTCCCCCCAAATTCCACTATAATAATTACAAAAGAAATCAATTAGGCTGAAATAGTTAGCAAAATATTAAAAACAAGTCTAGACACAAGATTAAAAAATTCCTGATACTGAATTTGAAGCTTTAAATAATCTGAGGGTAAGAGATCATAAAGTATTAGGAACTGGAAGACATCTTGGAGGCATCTCAAACGTAAAATGCAATACTCCTGCACGTGGCAGGCCCTGGTAACTGCTTCATGAACTGAACAAGGAAACAGAGAAAAGCTAAATACAGGGTAAAGGGGAGAAAAATGCTAGGCAGTCAGCTCTTAATTTTAACATGCTTTTGGTGAAATATAGTCAGCACTAGCAAAAAACATTTATTAAAAACACACTCCTCTGAACAAAAGCCCAAACGGGAATGACTGAAAGCTTTTTCTCACTTCAGGGTAATGTACTTCAAAGCACCTGAATCCTTCTTGCTGTGGGTATCTCCTCCATTAGTACAAATAAAACTACGCAATCTTCTTATCCTATACAATTTCTCCCTACATTCCTTCACAGATTCCTGAAGAGAACCATGCCCAACAAGCCAAGGTCTTCTTCTGACCTTTTTATGTGTCAGGTCATCACCCACCAGCCACCCCCTTGAGGGCCACTTCATTTTCTAGCTCTTTCTCACATGTGCACATGGTACACTCAGGAAAATCAGAATTAAAAAGGAATCAAATTTCAGTGGCTAGTTTTTGTTTTTATTTTAAAGAGAGCCGAGTCATCCCCACAAAAGCCCTTCCAAATTCCAAGAGGAGAACTAACATTTTATAAATCATCCCCTTCTGGGACTGGCCAACAATGACTGTAAACCAAAATAGCAGAACACATTCCCACCATTTACTGTGCTACCTATTAACTGAATGATCTTGGGCAAATAACTTAATTTCCCTAGGCCTCAGTGTCCTCATCTTTAAAATGAGGAAGTTGCAACAGACATTCTTTGAAAATTCTTCCAATCCTGAAATTCTATGATGTATTCCCTGAACATACACCAAGTGAAGGGAAGCAATCCATTTAGTAGGGTCTATTTTAAAAGGAATTCAAAACTGGCCAAGTATATTCACTGTAAGGTTCAACATCATAATTATTTTCTTAAAATAAAAATTAATGCATTTTTAAATTTCAGAAGTAAATACATTCCTCATGTTATAGTTAAACATATCCTATGACCAAATCAAAAAGAGATCTCATTACCTCCATTAGGACCAGGATCTGGAGGTCCTAAACTGACTCCTCCCCAAGAGTTTCCAGTCCAACCTCTCTCCCGTTTAATCTTCTTTTTTCTCTTTTTGTCCCACTCATCTCTCTGCTGAATCATTTCAGCCTGTATCTTTTCCTGTTCTTCTTTGCCTCTTCGGCCAACTCCTTGAACCATCCCCTGTTTTAAAACAGGAGCATTCAAACCAGGCCAGAGAAAACCAGATCGACCTGAAAATAGAAAGAAAATTGCTTGCCTTAAAAGTAAAAATCTAGGCTTTTAAAAAATACTGCTGTAGGGGGCAGCTAAGTGGCGCAGTGAATAGAGCACAGGCCCTGGAGTCAGGAGGATCTGAGTTCAAATCCAGATTCTCACACTTCAACACAAAAAAGTAGCTGTGTGACCTTGGGAAAATCACTTAGCCCCAACTGCCCTACTTTCCCCCCTCCAAAAAAAAGCAAAACGAACAAACAAAAATACTGCTGTAGTAAATCAGCCAATCAATCAATCAAAAATTTATGTGTCTACTATGTGCTAAGTATTATGTGAGAAGTCAGAAACATAAATATAAAAGAAGCAACAATTCCTACTCACAAGAAGCTTACATTTTAATGGGGAAGACAACACATGCCTACAAAACACATACAACATAAATATAAAGTTAATAAATATGGATAAAGACAAGGTAATTAGATACAAGGTAGGTGGGAAGGAAGGCACAAGCAGTTGGAGGAATCAGGAAAGGCTTTGTGCAAAAAATGGTTCTTATGCTACATCTTCAAGAAATCACAGTACTCTGCAAGGCAAGGGAATCAAGGGATTACTATTAACATTGGAGAGAGTCATTTCAGGTGAGTGACAAGGGAGGCTGTACATCACAGGCACGGATGACAGTTGGTACAAAGACAGACAGAGTATTGCAAGAAGGTCAATCTGACTGGATCCCAGAGAACAGGAAGGAGAGCAGCGGCCAGTGAGGCTGGAAAGACAAGTTGGGGTCAGGTTATATAAAGCCTAAAAGTTAAACAGAAGAGCTTATATTTTAATCTAATGCAACAGGAAGTCACTGGAATCGTTTGAGCAGGGCAGCAACATGACCATAACCACACTTAAGAAAAATGGCTGGTAGTAAATGTGTGAGATGGCCTGGAGTGAGGAGAGACTTGAGGCAAAGACAGGAATCGGAAAGCTCTTTCAATAGCCTGGATGAGAGATAAGGGCTGTGCAAGTGTAGAGAAGGGGTCAGATCTGAGAGACATCATGAAAGCAGGAATGGCAAGATTTGACAACTGATTGGCTGCAGAGAGAAGTGAGGACTCCAAAATAATATAAACGTTATGAACCTGGGAGATGGAATAGAGAGGCTGGGAAGAGGGAAAAAGATAGCGGAAAGGTAATGACTTCAGTTTTGATGGGTCAAGATTAAGATATCTCCAGATCATACAGTTCTCTAACAAGCAACTGGTGGTATGGTACTGAAACTTAGGGGGAGAATGGGACTGGATCTATAGACCTGGAAATCATCTACTAAGAGATGACAGTTAAATCTATGGGAGCTGATGAAGTCAATGAGAAAGAGCATGTAGAGGTCAAAGAGGACCTAGGAAAGCAGTTTGGGAACAACAAAGGAATGATATAAATAATGAGTCAGCAAAGGAGACAGAAAACGAGCACAATCAGACCAGCAAAAGGCAATCCAGGAGAGGAATGTCATGAAAACCCAACAGAGGAGAGTATCCAGGAGAGAGGGGTCAACAGCACCAAATGTAACAGACAGCTCAAGAAGGAGTTAAGACTGAGAAAAGACTATCAAAATGATGAATCAAGGGATCACTGGTAACTCTGGAGAGAGCCATTTCAGGTGAGCAATGAGGTTAGAAGTCAGACAGCAAATGGGTGAGTTCTAGAGAGGAAAGGAAATAAGAGGAGTAAAACAGAAATCACATTGAAACCCAAGATCAAGTGGTCCCCTCTTCTTGCAACAGCCCTGGGATCTCTGGGCTTGGTAAGCAATGTTATTCCCTTTCTTTACGTTTGGTAATGGTTTTTATATTCCATGCATCAAGCAACCAGACTTACATGCAAAACATACTGGCAGACACAACTCCTGTCCTAAATAGCTCACATTCTACTAGAAAAACACAGAAACAAAGGTACAAACATCCCCAGATTCCATAATGGACTCCCATCCAGCCTTTCTTTGGTTGGTTGATAAACAGAACAAAGGCATGTCTCCACATAATAAGGCACGAGCTTGTCGCTCACCCCCAAGCCCCATCTTTCCTTAGAGAGCTAAGGTAGGCCCTCAAAACGGTCCAACACTCAAATCCTCTAGCTTTTTCAAGGAAACTAAGATGAGGGAAATGGCACCTCAGTGAGTGATGGTGGCCCCAGTGCAGTTTCTTTAGGATCTAAATGAGAATCAATAACAATAAAAAGACAACTAAATTTCTATGATAAACAAACGTACCTTCACCAATAATCTGGCCCCTGTTTAGGTCCTTCTTCCTTTTTTTCTTGCTTCTTTTTCCTCTTCCTTTCCTTGCTCCAGCACCAGACTCAGCTAAGGCCCCTTTCCATAGTTCATCTGCTGTTACTGCAAAGAAACAAGTTTCAAGAGTTATGGACCACAGTCTCATAGAAAGTTAAAAGGCTCAAACATGCAAATAAGGTGACCCAGAGGTTTCGTGACTAGACTTAAACTCCAAGGATGCCATCAATAAAAAGAAAGTTCCCACATACGCCAAAATATTTATAGCTACACTTTTTGTGGTAGCAAAGAACTGGAAACAAAGTAGATGCCCACTGACTGGGGAATGGCTAAACAAATGCTAGTATACTCTTTTGCTTAACTGTCTTGAGAGAAGCTACTCTCTAGGAAGGCTTATTGAGAGGCCTTGGGGAAAGTGTCGTATGTCAAAATAAACTATATTGATCTTTTTTTTTTTAAATGAAGACATACAAAGGAGGCACAAGTGATCAATCAGTAAAGGTACTGTCCTAGAACTAAGGTTTTAGTTTTCCCAGCACTCACTATGGCAAGGCACTCTTTATGCATTATTTTTGAAGACAAAAAACCAACAAGTCTTTATTTTCCTTACATTTGGTACATTAACACAGCTTTGATCCCAATCTCCCACAAAGACAATGAAAGACCTTTCTAGTAATTTGTGACTAATGCTGCCTCTCCCAAGATGTTAGCTTTAACACAGAAAAGGCCTCATGGTACCATGGGAACCAATGTACTTGGCCAGGTCATTTTCTGAGAAAACTACTTAAAAGTGACTCCAGGTTCTAAAATAGGGCAGAAACCATCTATTACTATCTGGACAGCCCTAGAAGAGCCTGGGCTCATATCTTGATCCAGAATACCTCCCATTTTTCTTTGCTTCAGTTTTATTCTAGCATACTGCTGGTTCTTCACAGCCACTTCTAAACCGTTCTTCTCACAGCATCATTCAATGGCCCCTGCAGTTGATGTCACTCATTTATACAAATCCTCTTCACATTCTGATTATCATATTCTTGCTCCCTACTAGCTGACTTAAAACACCAAGAAGCCCAAATTGTTAAGTCATGACTTTTTTTTCCCTTTAAAGACTTCTTACAGCAAGCCTAGCTGAGTGGGCTTTAGGAGTTCAGAACTAGAGAATTCAGTACACAGAGCTCATGATGTTCCAGACTGCTCAGTGCTTAAGGAAGCAGGAAGCTCAGAGACCCAGATATTCAGAGCATTCAGAATTTGTTAAAAGGAAAACACCAGCATCCAGAGCAGAGTCCTTCTTGGGTAGGAGCTGTTTATGATCTGATTGCCAGGAATTCAAAGAACCAAGTAGAAGATTCTTCACACCTCCCTGCTGCCCCTAATTACGTACTGACTTGTATTATCATTACAAGTACACTTCATTTCTCTTTTTCTTTCCTATGCCAACTCTTCTTGCTTATTCTTTCAAGTTAACTATTACATCATTTAGTTTTTTACAAAAGCTTGAAATAGAACAAGGATATTCATTCTCCTGTATGGCTCTAACAATAAAGAAAGGCAAGGTAGATTTTGACTAAAGCCTAGGTGCTCCAAATTTCTCTGAAAACCTAATCTTACCCTTCTCTGTAGACCCTGAGATTCTGTCTTTGCACTTCTAGACAAGATAAATGATTTTAAACAATTGCACCAAAACTGTGCTAAAGGTTTCCTAAGTTCTTCTCCAAATGGCATCCAAATGGAATGTGAGCATAGGTTTAAATGAATGTCCCCAAAATGAAACAATTAAAGAAGAGCTAAGACCTAGAAAATCTTACTTTCCTTTCTCTTATACTTACATTTGGTGAAGAAACTGTAGCGTCTGTGTGGCGGTTCTATTAATCTGCTGGGAGCAGAAATACAACACTGAGTCTGGAAAGCATGGGCCAAGCTGGTGTAATGATTAAGGCTCCTGGTTCCCTGCAGCGAAAAACGACCTGTGGAGAGAACAGAACCTTTATTAAGGCACTCCACAACTGCTAATATGACCAATAAAAAATGTTAAAACCAGATGACCTTAAAAAAGCCCTAGTGTCCACATAATTCTTTTGTACAGCCCCAGTGTAGAAGTGTACACAAATGACAGCTTGAATAATGATCTCCAAAGACAATGCTAATGTCATAAGTGTTTGTGAAAGATGCATGGAGAAGATAGGACAATGAGTACCGGGCTGTCGGCATTTTCTGAACCTGTGGGACTCTCCACACTTCAAGTTCTACAAAAGGACTCCCAGTTAAGATCCTGCACATCCTACAGGAGCCCAGCTTGCACAAACATACGGCAGCAAAGGCATACAAAGAGCACTGGGATGAATCAATATCAATAAATCCAAAGAGGAACTAGAGTAAGCATCTTTCTGAAGCCCAGGACTACACAAAAAAGACAGCTAGAAAAAGCCTCCTGGCACTGGGAAAGGGATTCTGCCTGAAGAGTCCATGCCAGTCAAGGAAAACAAGTGAGAAGCCTGCTGGTGTTCAATCCAAAGAGCCTCTAGGTAAACTGAAGCCTGCAACACCTAGGGAAAGAAAGGGTCGATAATCTAGAAAGAACTTGATTTCTATAATCACGCAGATAGAACTTGTGACACAACAGCCTCCAAACCAGCAAATGAACCAAAGTTCAAAACACTCTGAACTGAGATACTCCAGAAGGTCCTAACTAGAACACTCTGAACTAGAATGATGGTGGAAGATGGAGGAGGCCTGCCAGATTTCTGAATATAATCAGACAGGTGGAAGTGGATGCTAACGGAAAGATTCCAGATAACAAAAATTAAGACCAAATGGGCCTGATCATCTAAGGCAGTGGTTCTCAACCTTCCTAATGGCGTGACCCTTTAATACTCATATATGGGCATATCTGCATGTGGGCGGACCTGCCTGGAGACGGAAAGAGGAACAATGTCTCAGTTTGTAAGACCATCGGAAATATGTGTTTTCCAATGGTCTTAGGCAACCCCTGTAAAAGGGTCATTTGACCTCCAAAGGGTTTGCGACCCACAGGTTGAGAACCGCTGATCTAAGGGAACAGAAGGAGTATAAGTTATTCCTAGTACAAAGTACCAAATCAAGGACTAAGACTGAAGATATGAAAAAAAAAAAACCAGGACACACTGAACACTATAAAGAAATATTATGGGTCCAAAGATGCCCGAGAGACAACCCCAGATAAACAGGGAAACTCCACAATAGCTACAAGGAGAACCACAAAGAAAAAAAGGGGTTGGTCATACATACTACAAGAGTACCCATAAGAAAAGCAAGAGCCAAAAAAAAAAAAAAAGAAATTGTAAATGAACTAAACAATCTGGAGGAAAGAACTGGAATAGCTTCAAACAAAAAGTGGAAACATGCATACAAGAAACAGACTCCCTAAAAATCAGAGTGGACCATACATAAATCAAAAACTCTGTAAGACTAAAAAAAGAGAAATATTAGGACAAAATCAAAAGTTTGAAAAAACAAAATCAGTTAATAAATATAGATGAACATATATTAAGCACCTAATATGTGCCAAGAATTTGATTAGTGCCAGGGATATTAAAAGGGATAAAAGATAGACCCTGCCCTCAAGGAACTCATAATCTAATGTGACAATATGAAAACAAATATATACAAAGCAAGCTAGATACAGGATAAATAGGAAACAATCAACAGAGAGACGACACATGAATTGAGAGAGGTTAAAGAAGGCTCCCAGTAAAAGATGGTATTTTATTTGGAAAGGAAGCCAGGGAGGTCAGTAGTCAGAGCAGAGTAGGGAAAGCATTCCAGGTATGGGGAAACCCAGAGAAAATTCCTGGAGCCAAGAAAGATGGAGTGTCTTCTTCATGGAATAGCCACGAGGCTGTTGCCACTGGATCAAAGAGTACATGTTAGGGAATAAGGTTAAGGAGACTAGAAAGGCTGGAGGGTACTAGATTATGAAGGGCTTTGAACACTGAACAGAGCATTTTGTATTTGCTCCTGGAGGAAACAGGAAGCCACTGGAGTCTATTGAACCAGGAGAGACGTGATAAGACTTGTGTTTTAACATCACTTTAGTGGCCGAACGGAAGATGGATTGGGATGG
>CM053595.1:205633035-205653673 GCA_028646575.1 Pseudocheirus occidentalis | reverse complement strand
GGGAGAACAAGATGACAGATCTTGGCTGATTAAAACAAAACATTTTTAATGAGTTACGATAAATTTAAAGGGCCAAAGTTGATATTTTCTTGCTCACTAACAAAAATTTATGATCTTACCCCACTGAAAAGGCCATCTATGATAGTGCCTCCACTTTTTCTTCTCACTCTTATTAATCCCTTACAATACAGCTTCCAACCTTATTCCACTGAGATCGTTTTCTCCAAAGTTACCAATGATCTCACAGGTGCCAAATCCAATGCCCTTTTCTCAATCCTTTTTCTCTTAGACTTCTTGGCAGTCTTTGATCACCCTCTCCTAGATACTCTCTCTTCCCTCTGGGTTTTCAGGATATATCACTTTCTCCCAGTTTCTCTCCTACCTAACTGCTCCTTTTCAGTCTCCTTTGCCGGATCCTAATCTAGATCATGCCCTCTTAATGGGTGTCCAACAGGGTTCTGTCCTGGGTCCTATTCTCTTTTCCCTCTATACTACTTCACTTGATCTCAATCAGCTCCCATTTTCTCTCTGTCTCCTATGCCTGAAATACTCTTCCCTGATCTGCCTGGCTTTTCCACAGGAAGCTTTCCTTAACCCTCCTAATTCCAGTGCTTTTCTTCTTTTAATTGTTTCCTCCTACATATTTCTGCTTTGTACATATTTGTTTGCATGTTGTGTCCCCCATTAGATTGTGAACTTGAGGACAGGGGCCGTATTTTTCCTCTTTTGTATTCCCAGGGCTTAGCATAGTGCCTGGCACAGAACAGGTGCCTGATAAATGTTTATTGACTGACTGATTAAAATCTACCCATCCTGTCCTTTACTCTCTATTGACCTCTCTAATCTTATCTGCAGTTCCCTTTTCAGACATCTCAAAGTGGATGTCAAATAGACCTCTTATGTCCAAAACAGAACTCAGTATCTTTCTCCCGAAGTACCCCACCCCTGCAGGCAACACCATCTTCTCATCCCTCAGGCTCACAACCTAGGTCATGCTGGATTCCTCATTTTCTCTCATCCCCCACATTCAAACTCTTGCCAAGGCTTGTCCATTTCCCCTCTGCAATATCTCTCAAATACACCTACACTCCTTCCTCAGTCCCACCCCTCTGGGATGGATGCTTACCACCTCATTTCTGGCTTCTGCAATAGCCTGCTGGTGGGTCTGCCTGCCTCAAGTCTCTTCCCATTCTAATCCATTCTCCATTCAGTTACTAAAATTGATTTTCCTAAGTGCAGGTCCAACTATGTTAACCTCCTCAGCCAATAAACTAGAGTTGCCATCAGGACCAAACACCAATTCTCTCTTTAAGGTTGGAAGCCCTTCCTTTCCCAATTCCAATCTTCTTACTTCTTATTCTCCTACACACCTACTCTCAAATTCAATGACACTGTCTTCTATGTTCCGTGTACAAGATACCTCATCTCTCTGATCCAGGCAATTTCTCTGGCTATCCTGCATGCCTGGAATACATTCTTTATTTTATCTTTCCCTACTGACTTTCCTGGCTTCCTTTAAGTCCTGATTAAAACTACTTTTTCTACAGGAAGCCTTTCCTAAACTTCACTTCCTGGTATCTGCCATCTCTTAATTATGACCCATTTACCTTGTATATGGCCTCTTTCTATATTTGTTTGACTGAAGAAGAAAAGCAATTAGGTAATGCCCTGTCTAAAACAAATTCACTCAGTTATGAGAAGGGAGGAAGGGTAAGGAGGCTGCTCCAGTAGGGTTAGGGAAAGTAGTATAGGACTTCATAGAAACAAATTTGATGCTAAAAGGGGACCCTTTAAATCGCTCGGTCCAAATCCAACATTTTGCATATGAGGAAACTCAAGACAGTTAAGTGACTTGCCCAAGGTCACACAATAGGTAGTAACTAGTAGAATCTAGATTGAACTCCCGGTCTTTCGACTAGAAATCCAGCATTTTTCCTATTACCTTACTATGGCAGGACAAAGGGAGCGCAGGGAGGATGTTTCCGCTGAGTAGGAGAATCAACTAATAATCAAATAAATGCACAAGCATTGGCTTTAAGTTCAAGGCACCGCGCTCTCCAGGAACTTTTGGATTCTACTGGGAGGGAGGAGGAGTGTCCAGAAGGGACACTGTTCTAAGTGTAACCTGTTCTAAGGCCCGAGACCAGCTGGACTGTGAGTCAGGGAGAGGGGCCCGAGCGCGTAGGCCAGAGGCCCGAGGCTGCTCCAGAGGGGAAGCAGGGAGGCAGTCCAGGCCGGCGGAAGGAGGCCGGAGCCCGTGGCTATTGGCCACATGAGGGAGGGCTGAGGCAAACAGAAGAGGAGTGTGGGAAGAGAGAGTCGCGCTCCGCGCCGGCTTTGGACCTCAGAGTCCCGGCTGCGGGGCCCCCTGTCTCTCCATACACAAAGGCCCCGCTGTCCCCAAGCTCCCGGGAACCCCGATAGCGCCCAGGCCCAGCCGCCGCCCCCGGCCCGTCAGCCTAGTACGGAGCTCTCCCTCCGCAGAGGATCGGCCCCAGGCCGGCGGGTCCCCGCGCTTAAGCGGGAGACGCGGGGCGTGAGGTGAAGGGGATGGAGCAGCTCACCAGGGCGACCTTCCGAACCCCCGCCGTGGGCGCGCACACTCACCCCTCCAGGCTCGGGCTCCTCTTCTCGCCCGTTATGGACAGCACACAGGCTTTAAGTTCAAACTGTGAGCATAACCGCGCGCAAACGCTAGACCGCGCGCGATTGGTGCATCCCGACGTCTCATCGTAATACGTCACGGCGCAAGCGTCTATAAAAGCTCCGGGGTTACTGTTCTTGTCCTTGCCAATTTCTTTCCTTGGCCCCAGTTTTCCTGCTGTGCAAAATGAAGACTAGATAAGCGTCTTCGAGGCCATCGGGCGATCTCTGTTCTCAGCTTACATGCGAGCTCACTAAAAAAGTGTGCAGAGCCTAAGCCAGCCTTCTTCCAGGCAGACTTTCTGCAGGACTTTTTACTTAGGTCCTGTAGTCTGCCCTGCCATACTTATATTTTTCTTTTTCGGTCGAGAAGGCTTTCTTAAGTAGGGACTGCAAACAAAGCTGACCTCCCAATTATGATCTGTTGAGTAGAGAAAAAATTCAAGAATTACCCTGTTAATTTCATTTGCCTTATAAACTAAACTCTTATTTTTGTTCTTTGTACTTGTATCCTCAGCTCCCAGCCCAAGTGCCGGGAGCTTCATGGACACTTAAACGCTTATTGATTTGACTGAAAAACGAAACATAACAGCAGTTGCTGGTTGTGAAACTAAATTTTTGTAGAAGCTAGAAACTAAGTTCTGGAAACTTGGTAGGAAGTACGCTCCGGATTCTTGCTCTTACTACGACTATAAGCTTCACTACTGGTACAAAAGTAGCTAGCTATCCGCATAAATTGGGGGAGCAGTGTAAAAAGAAACAAATACCAAATGGGTGATTAAGATATGTAAGGTTTCTTCTCTCTTCCAAATAATTCTAGATTTCTTGGTGTTAATGGAATGATCTTTAAAAATAATTGACATAGTGCATAAGACTTGGAGTCTCAGTTCCCACACTGGGTTTGAACTTTGGCACTCACTTGAATTGTGACTGGGGCAAGTCCTTTACCCCCCAGGCTTTAGTTTCCTTATTGGTTAAATGTAATAGTTGTAGCACTAATAAAAACTTCAAGAATGTCGTGAAGATCAAAGTAAATAATGTATGTAAAATCACTTTTCAAAATACTGAGGATAGGGATTGGACCTGCTGACTAGCATCTAAGCATGGCTTCATAGAAGAACATTTTTATTAACTGACTTAATAAGTGTCTACTATGGCACATCCTAGGACTTACTCTACTATGTGCTGGGGTACAACTAGCCACAGAAGTGAGATAGTCCCTGTTCTCATGGAGCCTATGTTCTGTGGAGTAGACAGGTTAACAAATGCACACATACAAAATAAAAGGATGGAGGAATCAGCAAGGCCTTTTGTGGTAGTATGAAAGCTGAGCACTGCTGTTGAGGAGAGGAATTGGGAATTTTACCTGGTAGAACCATGGAGGGGGACATTTCAGGCATAAGAGACAGCAGAAAAAAGAGATGGGATAGCTAAAAGGATGGCAAGTAGGTCAATTTTTCTGAGGATGCATGAGGATGAACATATATGTAAGAGGGAAAGACAGATTGTGTCCAGACAGTCAAAAACACTTAAATGCTAAATAGAGTTTCTGTTGCACCTTTTGTATGAGGGAGTGATTGTGTGTGTATATGTATGCATAAATGTATATATACACATGTATATATATATAATATAGCATGTGCATACATCTACAAGTATATACATATATGCACATATATGTAACATTGTGTTTTAGAAATGTCAATTTGGCAGCTTTGTTGGAGAATGGATTGGAGAAGGGAGAGAAATAAATTGGATGCAAAGAGACCAGTTAGTAACGCACATATTTCAATAGTCCAATCAAGATGTGATAAGAGTGTCTGATTGTGGTAGAAAAGGAGAACAAGACTGGAGATGTGGTAAAGACATAAAATTGATAACAGGACCTGGATAGTGAGTTGGGGCTGGTTAATGAGAGTGAAGAATCTCAAAGGATGACTCCTGTGTGCATCAGGATGGCTGAAAGAATATGTCCCTCAACAGAAGAAATTTTCATTGTTAAGTAATGCTCAACTCTTCATGATTCCACTTTTGGGTTTGTTTGGGGTTGGGTTTTTTTTGGGGGGGGGGTTTGGCAAAGATACTAGAGTGGTTTGCAGTTTCTTTCTCCAGCTCATTTGACAGATGAGGAACTAAAGTGAACAAGGGTTAAGTGACTTGTCTAGGGCCCAACAGCTGGTATCTGAGGCCAGACTTGAACTCTGGAAGATGAGTCTTCTTGACTCCAGGCCCCTTCACTCTATCCACTAACTCATCTAGATGCCCCAACAGAAAGAGGGGAATTTAAAGGAATGGTTTTAAGAGAAGATTTTTGTTTTGAACATGTTGAGTTTGAGCTACTATGGGAAATCCAAGTGAAGACATACAATAGAAAAAATTTATAATAATAAGGTTCAGAGGTGTAAGATGTGATCAAGATAATATCCTTAACAATATAGTATTATTTACTTAAATTTTGTTTTCTTTGTTGGTTAGTGCTCGATTTTGAAATTTCCCTACCTTTATGAAATGTTCTTAATTTTAAGACTGAATATGTTTATACTAAATTGCTCAAGCAGATTTATTTTTTTGTTGCGAACAAATACGCACCAGTGTGTTCAACACAAGGGAAAAAATGAATAAAGATCAGAATTTTTATATTGAACATTTTCTTGAGTTAGATATTTTATGACAATTTTCAGCTTTCTCCAAATTATTTAGATAGTGTGTATAAATGCTAGGTCAAATGTATATGTTAGGTTATTTCTTGTTTTGTATATATTTTTCAACTATATGTGTATCATAACCATTCTAAATTTCAGGGGGAAATGTATGCAATAAATTCAATATATGCTCATTAAAAATTATAAGCTTATTCCATTTTGTCTGTGAGGCCTGGCAGCTGCTACATCTATTGTCAGTGTTTCAAGTCAAGTAAACAAATATTTATTAAGTTGCTTATTACATACCTGACAAATGTGCCAAACAATAAAAGCCAAAGAAATCTGCCCTTGCCCCTTGTAATGGTTATGGGATTTGAATCTTCCATGCCCTTCCATGCTGATATAGCAGGAAGGGATGGAGCAAGAAAAGCCTGAGCCAAGTTAGAGTCACTGTGGTGGTGACTAGAAGCAGTGGTGGCTGTGATTGTGGCGTGAACTTCTTTTCTTCATGGTTCAACCTTAAGATGACATGTCCTGTAGGAAGCCTTTCAGGACCTCTTTGGGTAATTAGTATAGCATTCTTTCTGCCTACAAATATCTTTGTATTTATCTATTTAAAATATCATTCTTTTAGTAAAATATGAGCTCCTTGGGAGCAGTAATTAAATGGCTTTGTCTTTGAACCATGAAGAAAGCTAAGGATTTGAGAGAGAGTGACCTGCACAAATGAGAGATCAATGGCATCAAGTTAGAAGACAGCATGTCAAATTTGGGGGATAGCAAGCAGTCCTGTTTGAGTGGAAGGTCAAGTGAATGAAGGAGTAATGTAAAGTAAATCTGGAAAGGTACACTGGTGCCACATTGTCAAGGATTTAAATAACAAACTTGAAGACATATTGTGTTGCTTTTGTTGATGGTGGGAATACTTCTAAGGGATTCTTAACTTGAGATCCGCAGACACACCCCTCCCCAAGGAGAATCAATGGACAGATTTTTAGAGGGTCCATGAATTTAAAAGGGAAAAAAAAATACATCTTTATTTTCACTAACTTTAGGTTTCCTTTATAATTCTATGTATTTTGTTTTATGCACTCAAGAACATTATTCTGAAAAGAGGGATCTGTAGGTTTTACCAAACTGCCAGAAGGGGTCAGTCAGTCAATCAAAAAACATTAAGACAGTGCCTGAAGAGGTAGTCTATGACACCAAGAAGTTAAGAACTCCTATTCTAACATATGTCCATTATGCATGTTAGTTATTAACCTTAGATATTTCAAACTTTTTTTTAATCAGATACTTTTTATTGGTAATGACTCTCAAAGATCACATACCACTTTTTAGCACCTTAATGTACTTTTTGTATCATATATTTACATTATTTGCATTTTAAGGATACATTATTTTATATTATAGTGGCCTATAAATATAAATCTTATCCCCCTCGATGAAGCTGAAATTATTTAACAGGTTCAGTGAATTAAATTAGCCTTACTAATTCACAGACCTCTGGTTTGACTATGAGATGGAACTGGGACTCACCATGTACTGTCTTGACATCTTCCCTCCCCCATCTCATTGGTCCAGGTGGGGTGGACAGGTATTCAGGGAGCACTTAGCACCTCTTGTGTGTGAGGCCTTGACTGAGCACTTTTCATGACTGCTCATTCATCTTTGGCATCCACCTGATTCACTCAGCTCTCATCTGAGGCTCCAAGAAGCTCTGTAGTATCACGTGGCCCCTCCCCAATATACCCTTTTGGCAGATGGGTTAAACCAGGTTGATGGTGACCAAGGAGTCTCAAACCTGTCACAGGTTTCATGATCAAAATGAAGCTAAACTTCTATACCTACCAAAAGGAGGGAACATTTATGACAATTCCATTGTCACTTGCAGAAAAGGACCATACCACCTATCATCAGATGAGTGTATGCTCCCACTATTATGAACACTAATGAGGTCAAAGAAAAATTTTATGAAGAACTTGGAGATCCTCATCATCAATGAAAGAGGACAAGCTTGAAATTCCGAGTGATTTTAATACCAGAGTAGCAGACACGTCATGACTATCAGACACGGCAAGGGTGCTGGTGGTGTTATTGGGAGGAATGGAGCTGGAAATAGGAACAGTAGTGATCACGAAGATTTGTGTGTCTCATGTTCTCATTTGGCCATAGCCAAAGTGATCTTATTTCCAGAGACAGATGGATAGGAGAGTTGGGGTCTGGCAGAAGTCACCCCAGTCCCTTGTGTTCAAGCCCAGGGAGTTTGCTTTGACCCCGTGTGACTGGGCCACCTAACTTCTTGACTGACAAGCTTAACCCCTCTCACCTATAGGATTGTAACAGCCAGTTAAAGCAGTGAGGGTGCTGTGAGACAAAAAGAGGGGCAACATGTTAATCAGTGAAGTGGCAAAGTCATTCCTACCTGACCACCACAGACTTCGGCAGGCCTCAGGTTGGACAAGCACAGATTCCAGGCAAAATCTCACAGGATCAAGGTGGGTGAGACTGCCTCCTAATAAGGTATCCATCTCCAACAACCAAATCTCCTTTGTTCAGGCGGGTTATATACCAAAGAGAAAAGTGTATAATTTTCTTTTAAGCCTTTCTAAGGTTTAGTTATGAAAAGGTTTACTTATAAAAAGCATATTTGCATTGTAGAATGAATTATGTAGTTTTTTCTCTGTGTTTGGAAGCTGACTACATATAAATAAGCTTATCCTATAATCTACTTCCAAATTCCTTAAATTTAGAAAAATTTGCCTGTAAATATGTCTAGTCTTTCTGCTGGCCAGTTTATTAATTACAGAACTAATTCTCCCTATGAAATGAATCTTTTTCAGTTTATCTATTTTACTACTAATAGCACCGTAAAATGTAACATAAATGGATGTTTATGGTCGCACTGCTATGCACTCTGCTGGGGGTGGATACATAATAAATATATTTATAAACATATTCACATGTTGATATATTGTTACATATACTACTTATTTAACATATTAATTATGAGTGCATAAAAGAGTGTAAAGTGCTGTGAGATATAATGAAGGAGAAATTACTTCTAGATAGGATAATTCAGGAAGATTTTAAGGAAGAAGGTAGTTTTGAAAATCAGAGTAGGGATAGCAACAGTCGGTATGGACAGGAAAGGGGATAATATTGCAAAAGTGTAGGGAACATAATGAGAAAAACAGCAAGGATGTTTAAAGCACATGAATTGAAACACTGATGGTGATGAGGTATAGGCTCTGGGACCTCTCCCCGCCCTTTTTGAGCTCTCCTTGATTCTTTGGCTCTGGGAAAGTAAACCTTCCCAGGGAAGAAATTTGCCTGGGGTCATGGGCCTCGAGATGCGGCTCCGCCCAAGTCTTTAGCTCGCTTTGTTCCAATAGTTTCCCACCCTTGAATTGGCCTGGCCCACCATTGTCTATGGTCTCCAGGTAGCCTCCAGCAACTTTCCACCCTGAACCACTCATTACTGGAGTCTGACCTCATCTGACTCCTCCTGAAGCCCCTCCCCAATCTCCTCCTCTGGACCACCCCTAGACTCCTCCCACAACCTTATTGTATATAGAACCCCATCTTCCCTCCACATGTGTGAGAGCGCCTTAGAATGCCTTAGTAGAGACTTTGCTCTGTGAGAGCGCTGTAGAATAGCTTAGCAGAGACTTGCTCTGTGAAGAGCACCTTTAAATGGCCTAGCACCCCACGTGGCGAACTTGAACTTCCAATAAACTTTACTTTTTCCTTATCTGAGAAGACTTGAGTGGAATTCTTTCTGCAGGACCCGGTATTTTGGTATTTTGGGGTCTCGGGCAGCCCTAACCCTCTTTGGGCTTCTCTTCAATGGGACCACTGCGTGAGTGACGACTTGGTCTAATTTGCTTAGGGTACACAGCACTTACGTACTGGTCAAGGGTGGCTGGGTTGGCTGGTGCTCTGTGATGAGGTACTGTAGAAGAAAGATCAGAAGATCTGGGCTTGATCCCCGACTTTCCAGAGGACTAATGCCCTCTCATTGGGCGCCGCTGTGTTTTCCTATCTGTAAATGGGGAATGGGGGGGTAAGTCTAGGTAAACAGAAAAGGCTCCAGCCCGCACCCAAGTTTAGGGACGAAAGAGGCGTCAAGGGACCATGAGGAAGGAACAGCCTCTACAGGAGGTATTGTCAGCGCCTTTCCTTCACACCTACCCCAGGAACCCCCTAGGAACTCTGTCCCAGATTATCCTGGACCTGCACAGACCAGCTTTAGGACTATATTTCCCAGAAGCCTCAGAATTGCTTTCGGACTCCATTTCCCATAATCCTCTGCTCCCTTTCCCCTCCTCCCCCCATAGCAGAACATTACAGGCTCCGGAGGAACGGAAACCACACTGAGAACTCTGGGAAATTGAGTCAGTAGGTAACTAAGTCAATAGAATTTGGGAAGAGGTCTTGTAGGCGGTTCCTGATCTACCAATACAAAACTAAGAGTAACTGTGCAGGCATAGGACGCGGGGAATGATGTGGCACCAGGGTTAGTGGGCGTGGCACCAGGGTTAGCCTTTTGGATCCCATTTTATTGTTCTTCAGAAGTTTTAGGAGATGTTCTCAGTAGTCTGTAACTTTTCATTCCTACTGCCTCTTATGTGTTTACCTAGGTGGTCTTTGGGCTTCCAGTCTACAGTCTACTTGTACACACATAGATGGAGAGAAACGCATACATGCATATGATCGATATGCATGTATACACACCCCTATACAGTCAGTGATAAGACCCAAAAGAATGAGGACAGTAAATTGAATGGGAATTGAGAAGGCTGAGCAATCGCTTCTCTGGGTACGGTGGCTAAGGAAAAATGTGGGATTTGAGGCCGTCCTGGAAGGTTGTTTTTGAATATGAAGAGAACGAGGTGAAATCCATACAGGAAGACAGAAAAGTATGAACCCTTAAAGCATGGGAGTAACCTGCGTGTCCAAGACATACATCATACATGTAATTGCTTTGCAAAGCCTAGACAAAGTTAGTAGAGATGACTAAAAGATAATTCAACTAACACTTAATGCCAACGATGCTCAAAGTACTGTGCTACAAGAAATTAGACTATTTTGGGGCCACATTGAGGAGGGTATGTCAAATGCAAGTGTGTGTGTATTTTCTTTTTTTTTTTTTATAAATTTTAAAATTTGTTTTCTTGTTTACATCAATCATTTCCATGAAATTTTTGACTTACAGATTTTCTCCCCGTCTTTCCGCTACCCTAATCCCCAAACAGCCATCCCACTGTAAAGCCCCTCACCCCCCCATCTGCTCTCTAACTTTCCGGTAGGGGAGGGAGGGTCTCCCTACCCCAGCCCCTGTATATGTTAGTTCCTAGTTGCATGTATTGCAGAGCTTTAAATTCCAGATTCTTTCAGTTCCTCCCTTGTCAGAATAGAATGCCTCAGACTGAACCTTAAAGAATGCCATTTTTTAGGAAAGAGGGAGAGAGAAATGGAACAGGAGTCAAGAAGGTAGAGAATGAAGACAGAACCCAAAGGATAGTGAACATTTTTTAAAGAGGGAAACAGAGAAAAAAGGTTGTTGAATTTGGAGATTCATAATTAGCTGGAGCCTTAAATTTTTTTTAATTCTTAAAGGAATACCAAAATGATATATATTTCATATATAATGTAGAAAAGAAAAAATTATATGTGAATTGGTGAATCTGTTACATATAGCTTCCTTATTAAAAAATTATAACTTCAACACATTATATTGAAATCTGTCCTTGTCTGCATTTTCTTCTGTCCTTCTTTTTACATTTTATAAAATGTAAGAGAATGATGTGAAGCCCATACAGGAAGAGAGTATGCAAAGCATGGGAGTAACTGGCCTGTCCAGGACATATATCATACATCATCTTGGACATTTTATAAAATGTTTCAGTGACCCTTTTTTTCTGTTTGTTTGGGGGTTTTTTGGGCAACATCTGTCACCTGTGCTCTCCCCTTCCCCAAATAAAAAAAAGACAATCCTCGAAGAAACAAATAAGTATAATCAAGCAAAATCCATATAATTGTCATGTTCAAAAATGTATGCCATTGAAGATTTTTGAAAGTATTATTTAACTTATAGGAAGAATGTGGTCAGATGAGGATTGGAAAGTGATGAAGCAAAAAGGGGTTTATAGTTCCTTCAATAAGTTTGCCAGCTAAGCCAGTTAAATGAAAGAAATATAGGAGAGAGGATTGTTTCAACATAAGGTACTGTTCCAGTGACCTCTTCTGCCCCTCATTACTTTCCTTCTTATCCATTAAGAGTTGCAGGGTACCCTAACATATGAAT
Source organism: Pseudocheirus occidentalis (assembly GCA_028646575.1). Taxonomy (NCBI): domain Eukaryota; kingdom Metazoa; phylum Chordata; class Mammalia; order Diprotodontia; family Pseudocheiridae; genus Pseudocheirus; species Pseudocheirus occidentalis. The sequence goes on along the minus strand of CM053595.1, from coordinate 205,642,078 downwards.
CATAGAAATGCACTGAATGAATGTTAACATCTATTTATTACTTTAGATGGCATGTTTTTAGAGTGATTGACTCAGAAAATTTGGGAAATATAATAGAAAATCCATAACTTAATTAATGGAACTTTTGTTTTCTTGTCATTTACATAATTCTGTATTCCAGGAAGGAAAAAAGAGAGGGAATGAGGAAGGAAAAGGAAGGAGGGAAGGAAGGAAGGAAGGAAGGAGGGATGAAGGAAAGGAAGGAAGGAATCGAGTCTTTACTTAGGTTTACTATGTCCCAAACCCTGGGAATATAAATAGAAAAGCAAGACAGTCCCTGTTCCAAGGATTTCACATTCAAATGGGAGTAGAGGCAGAACATAGAGAAGGTTCAGGTACAAGGTGGATGGAAACGCCTTACGGTCTGAAAAGCACAGCTGTAGGGCATGGAACCTTTTTTTCCCCAAACTCCTAGTGATCTATATATATGACTAATACTAATGGCCATCTTGATGAAGGACTGAACCACTGGATTCTGGGGAAATATTTTGCAGACCCCCAGCCAAGGTCACAAGAGCAGACTCCTATCTGTTTTTTTGATGAATAATAAAATTGCAGTCATCAGGGGATGTATCAGACATAAATGTTAGGCAGAGGCTGGCTTTCAATCTGTTTGCACAAAAATATTTATAGCAGTTCTTTTTGTGGTGGCAAAGAATTGGAAATCAAGGGGATGCCCATCAACTGGGAAATGCCTAAACAAGTTGTGGTATATGAATGTAAAGGAATTGTTACAAGTTAGAGACTCCCACAAAGACAGACCACCACTCAATTGAAATTAGCTGTGTTTTATTGACAGGTTCGAACCTGGGCCCCGCCTAATAGGTAATCAGGCAGATGGCAGGAGCCTCGAGCTTGAGAAGTTGGGTTAACTTATACCCCAGGGTCTGAGCCTGAGGCAGCTAAGGTAAGAAGCTTAGAAGCTGCTGACTGACCAAAACCAGGGGTTTGCGGTTTAACATTTACAGAGTTACAGATCTTAGCAGCTTTGGAGCATTTGTTAATCTATTTTGCCAAAACAAGCTTTAGGCAGGATACATAACATGATGCAGGTGGGGAAACAGGGTGCAAAACAGGACATTGTGGTTAGGATCTCCCCCGTGCTTTGGGGCAAAACAGGATGAAAATTACTGGCAGGTTGGGCTGTGTGCCTGGTCGGGGTGCTTTTACTGAATGTCCCATGTCTCAAATCCCATGTCACACGTCACATTCCCTACTAGTCTTATCCGTGGAATCAAATCCTAGATTCCAATTCGCCCTCATCATCCAAGGGGATCATGTCCTCCTACTGGGTCCTGAGGAAGAGGAGCCGCAGCTCACTAGTTTTGGATAATATCGGGTTGGACAGAGCCTTTAATATTCAGGGGCCGATAGAAAGTGCCAGAAGGAGAAGGAGGAGAGGCCCAGCCAAGGCATTGACAAGAGTCGTCAGCCAGGGTGACCAGGCGAACAAAGACTGGTACCAGTTGCCCTGGCTGGCCCTAGCCTCCTCTCGGTCTGCCAACCGTCTACATAGCTGACTGAGGCTATCTCTGACGACTCCATTGGCATAAAAGCAGCAAGCTTCCCCTAAGGCCATACAAAGGCCACCTTGCTTCATAAAGAGGAGATCCAACCCCTGCCTACTCTGCAGGACAACCTCAACTAAGGAGAATGACTCCTCCAGGTGTGAGACAGTGGTCTCCAGGGTCCCTAGATCCAAATTAATCTGGCGGCTGAGTTCCAGGAAGTTGGCATTACCCCGTACAAGGGCGGTAGCCCCTACAGCCATTGACCCAGCCACACCCAGCCCCAGGAGGAGCAGGACAAGAATGGGGCTCGGTGATGCCTGCTGAGTCCCGCATGTTCCCTGCCTCCTTCACCTGAATAATAATAAACCTGAGGGAGAACGTGGGTCAAGATACAAAGGTCAGCTCTGCTAGACCAGACAAGCTCCAATGGAGAGAGACACAGAATAAGGCCAAAAGTGCAGGCCCACCAGGTGCCTTCCGGGGCGCAAGGAAATCCTCCCACCCCTCAGCCCCGGGTTGGATAGGCACAGTAAGGTTACAGTTACCATAATATGGAGAAGATGAAAGTGGGTAGGCTGAGCCCATGACACAGGTCCCTGTCCCCTGGACATCCCCCAGAGTTAGGCCCCATCAACACTCCAGGACATCCAGGGTATTCTCTGGTACTATAACGTTAAGGATACTACCAGGGGACGTCCCAATCAATGCCTGAGTAGCTAGGCCGACCTCAGGATTTAGGCAGAGCCAGCAGTCATCGGTTAGCATAGGATTGGAGGAATTTAGGAACTGAAAGGTAATATCAAGAGTATGGAGAAGGGACCCTGCTAGACTGGGCAAGGAGATCCAGCTGTGAGTCTAAACGGGTGGTCAATACAGGGCTCAAGGTTAGGGCAACCCCAGGTGTGGTGGGCTTCCCAGGCGCCACGTGGGGTCCAGCCGGGGTTGGTGGCCAGATGACCAGGTCAAGGGGGCCTATAGGGTTAGGCCGATGGGGGAGCTCCTTCTTCTGGATTGTGAACAGGATGCCAGGGTCTTTACCAGACGCATAATACCTCAGCCCCCAAGTCTTCCCAGCTTTCCAATAGTCAGAGTGCCAAGACTTGATTGACAGCTCGACCAGGTTACAGTCTCGCACTCAGCAGTTGTCGGGGCCCTAACCCTGACAATCCGGTGGAACTGAATCATGTGGTCCACAATTTTCCAGGGAGCAGAGGTCTCACAACCCCAGGCGGCGCAGTAATAAGTCACCTGGCCCCCCCACACTCAGGCGGGCCGTCACCCAGGCAGATGTAGTGCTGGGTGTGCCACAGCGCTTGTTTCAGGTCCTTGGAGCCACAACCGTAAGTGTGGGCCAGGCGTGCAGATCCCTTAACCCGCGGGGGCCCCCCCATGGTATGTCCTGAGGTCTCATACGACCCTCTGGGATCACCCCAATCCCTTCCCATGAGGGCGCAAAGATTGAAGGAGAACATTGGAGTTCCCAAGGCAGAGGCATTGGCCACCAAAAACCCATCCAAAGTTCAAGTGAGTTCCCAGTGGTAAGTGGGGGGGGACACAGGAAGCCCAGAGGGGCAGTGTAGAAGACAGCAAGAGGGAGAGCAGGATCACGGTGAGGTCACAAGTTTGACCTTTAAGGGGTCTGTTGTCTTCATGACGCGCCATCACTGGTCACTGTCTGGCTGGGCCGACCTTTTAAGGCGGGAGTGATGAATCCAGGTATTCTTTCCCGCAACTCGCACCACCGTAGGGGTACTGAGGACAACAGTGTGGGGTCAGTGGTTCGGGGTCAAGCCCTTTCACCAGAATGAGGTCGCCAGGCTCGAAAAGTGGAGGTCATTCCTGAGCAACAGCTTCTCGAGGTATCTTGTTGCCGCCCCTGGCGACCTGCAAAGCCTGCAGAGACTTAAGGAAACTTTGATTTGTTATTGCAGCCACCCTCTCCTCTCCTACCCTAAGGACATTGGGCGGTGGTCGACCATAAACGATCTCAGACCGGGTAAAACCAGAGATATAAGGGGAGCACCTAACCCTCAAGAGAGAGAAAGGAAGTAGCTTAATCCAGGTACCGTTGGTCTCTAATTTAAACTTAGTGAGAACTTCCTTCAATGTCCTATTCATCCTTTCCACCTGTCCTGAACTTTGGGGCCGATAAGCACAATGGAGCTTCCAAGAGATATTCAGGGCCTTAGCTAGTTGTTGAGTGACCTGGGGCCCGTTGTCAGACCCCAGACAAAGAGGCAGCCCAAATCTGGGTATAATTTCGTTAACCAATTGTTTAACCACAACCTGGGAAGTCTCCCTCTTAGTGGGGAAAGTCTCAACCCAACCAAAAAGGTGTCCACCAGCACCAGAAGATGTTTATAGCCCCCTCTACTCGTTGGCATGTCCATGAAGTCAACCTCCCAGGCCTCGCCTGGGGCATGACCGCGAGCGCTGAGGCGGTTCAGGCACAGGGACAGGATTAGCATTAACCTGCAGACACGTTAGGCACTTGCGGGCCTCATCCTGAGTTAGGCGATAGAGGCTGGGGATCAGGTAGGATTTCCGAAGCAGCTCGGTGAGTTTGGTGCCCCCAAGGTGGGAGTTCTGGTGTGTCTTGCGGATGACGTCTGTGGCCACTACCCGAGGAAGCAAAATTCGGCTGTCGGGCAACATGAACTACCCGGAAGGGGAGGAGTGGGCTCTCAGTTTTGTTTTTTTAATTTTTTTTTCTTTTTTCTTTTTGGAGGGCAATTGGGGTTAAGTGACTTGCCCAAGGTCACAGGGCTAGGTTTTTTTTGTGTGTGTGTTAAGTGTCTGAGGTCACATTTGAACTCAGGTCCTCCTGACTCCAGGGCCGGTGCTCTATTCATTGCACCATCTAGCCACCTCTGGGGCTCTCAGTTTTTGTGCGAGGCCCTGTTCTTTTGCAGAATATTCTGGGCGCACTGCCAGGTCGATATCCTCGATGAGGAACATAGTCTGAAGTGGGGACCCTACTAGTCTTAGAGCCACTTCCCGAGCTGTTATATCGGCCAGGCCGTTGCCCTTTGTGATTTCGGACCCACCCTGCTGGTGTCCTCTGCAATGTATTACAGCCACCTTGCAGGGCTCCCAGACTGCCTGGAGGAGGGTCAGGATCTCAGTTGAGTTTTTAATATCCTTACTGGCTGCTGTCAGTAAGCCCCTTTGTAGAGGGCTTGCCGCAGAGGTTCCGCCCACACAACCGAGGTCAGGGTGACTACCACAGCGCCTGCATATCTTACCCCAACCTTCACGAAACTGCTCCCATCAGTGTACAGAGTCTCTTCTGCATCTGACAATAGGGTGTCAAGGAAGTCTGGCTGGGTAGAATACATGGTTTCCAGGAACTCAGGGCAGTCATGCAAGGGTGATTCATCCGAGTCTGGCAGAAGGGTCGCAGGGTTGAGAGTGGTGGTGATCCTGAAAGTTACTCAAGGGGGGTCCAAGAAGAGGACTTGATATTGAGTGATGGGTGATATTGAGTGATCCATCTTTCAGGCAGGGATTGAAGCAGGCCCCCCAGATTATGGGGGGACAGGACCTCCAAGTTTTGGCCAAAGGTTAGTTTGGTGGCTTCCTTTACTAGCAGACCCGCTGTCGCAACTGCCCTCAACCAACCAGGCCATCCTGCAGCCAAGGGGCTGAGGTGCTTGGACAGGTAGGCTACAGGCCTTTTCCATGGGCCTAGGGTCTGGGTGAGTACTCCCTTAGCCACCCCCTTATTCTCAGTTACAAACAGCTGGAAGGGCTTGTCGAGATCTGGGAGGGTCAGGCCTGGGGCACTCACCAGGGCTGTCTTCAAGGCTTGAAAGGCGGCTTCCTCCACTGGAGTCCAGTGGAGGTCCGTGCTTCCTCCTCCTGTGGCTGAGTATAGGGGTTTGGCGATTTCGGCAAAGCCAGGAATCCAGAGCCTGCAATATCCCACCGCCTAGGAATTCCCTTACTTGCTTCTTTGTCTTAGGGCTGGGAATTTGAAGGACCGCTTGAATTCTGTTGGAGGAGAGGGTCCTCTTCCCCCGACTCAGTTGGTACCCCAGATAGGTGACTTCCTGAGTGCAGAGCTGGGCTTTTCTAGCTGAGACCCTATAGCCTAAGCAGTCCAGGGTCTCCAACAGTTCTTTCGTGGCTCGCTGGCACTCGTCCTGAGACTTAGCTGCCACTAGAAGGTCATCGACATATTGGAAAAGGGAGACACCGGGATTGGAAGCTCTGTAATTCATTAAGTCCTGACTGAGGGCCTCGTGGAACAGAGTCGGGGAATTTTTGAACCCTTGTGGGAGCCGAGTCCAAATCAATTGGCTGGACACTCTGCTGTCTGGGTCGCACCACTCAAAAGCAAAGATGGACTGGCTCGTAGGGGCCAAGGCAAGACTGAAAAATGCGTCCTTCAGATCTAGGAAGCTGTACCAGGGCAAATCTGGAGGGAGGAGGCTGAGGAGAGTATAAGGATTAGGGTCTGTTGGATGGATAATCTCGACCCTTTTATTTACCTCCCTGAGATCCTGGACGGGTCTGTAGTCAGTGGTCCCAGGTTTGTTCACAGGGATTAGAGGCGTGTTCCAGGCTGACCTGCAAGGGACCAAGATTCCGGCTTCCCGGAGCCTGTCAATATGCACCTTTATGCCCCGTGGGGCCTCCGTAGACATGGGGTATTGTTTGATACGAACAAGTGCGGCCGAACTGTCCAGCTGGACCACTATTGGTGGTCTATGGGCGGCCAGCCCCAGAGGGTTCCTTTCTGCCCATACTCCCGAGACCTCGGTCATCCATTGGCTTAAGAGGTCCTTTGTCTCTAGGGGGCAAGGTCCAGACCCTTCAAAAAGCAAATACTCTTCCTCCAGGGGCATTGTCAACAGAACATGTACCTCCCCCAGTGTCACATTAGCTTCTCCCAAGTTTTTAAAAGTAATTGACGCCCTCAGTTTCTGTAACAAGTCTCGCCCGAGCAGAGGTTCGGTGCACTCGAGAATTACAAGGAATGAATGACTGACTGTTCCCTTCCCGAGATCTGTGATCCTTCCATGTGGAATAGGGTAACTTTTGGCTCTTCCCATGGCCCCTATAATTTTTATTCTTTGTTCCGCCATGGGTCCTACGGGGCGTTTAACAACTGAATGGGTAGCCCCGGTATCCACTAGAAAATCAATAGACTGGCCCCCTACCGAGAGTTTTACCCTGGGCTCCCGGGGGTGGAGGGAGCCCTGAAGTCCTTATTCTAACTCTTCAGCCAATATGGGGGCCGCACCCGTTTTACCTCTTAAGCGCTTAGGACATTCCCTTTTCCAGTGTCCGGATTCCTTGCAGTAAGCACATTGGTCTTTCCCCAGATGCCTCCGGAACCGGGCTTCTCAAGCTGCCGAGGGCCTCCCACACCTCTTTTCATGGGGCTTCTCCTCCCGGGCCAGGAGGACTTTGGCCATTTTCTATGTGAGGTCCTGGGTGACGTTGGCCGGGTCCTCCCGATTATCATACACCTTCTGGGCTACGGCAACCAACTCAGAAAGGGACTTCCCTTCAAAAACCTCCAATTTTTGTAATTTCTTTCTTATGTCTGGGGCTGACTTGGAGACAAATTGAATAACAACAGCCGGCTGGTTTTCCGAGGCCTTCGGGTCTATGGGGGTCCATGTACAATAAGCCTGATATAAGCATTCTAAGAAGGCGGTAAGACTCTCCGCTGGTCCCCGTTTTACTTCCGTAACTCTAGCCAAATTCGTGGACCTTCTGGCTGCCGCCGGGATGTCCCATATGAGGACCTGATGGTACTGATGGAGGGCAGCCTCCCCTGCAGCCGAATTGGGGTTCCAATTTGGCGGAGAGGCCGGGAAAATCTCCTCAATTCTTTCTACGTCAGTGGTCACTTCCCCATCCGGCTCCCTGACCTGTTTTTTACTCTCCAACTTAATCCTTTCCCTTTCTTCTGTAGTAAAAAGGGTATTTAAAAGTTGCTGACAATCATCCCAGGTGGGCTGATGGGGGTAAAAGACAGACTCTAAAAGGGTAACAACCCCTTCAGGGGCAACTGAAAAAGGGGGATTTTGGTTTTTCCAATTGTAAAGGTCGGATGTAGTAAAAGGAACATACATCCTCAGGGGGCGGCCAGTCAGGCCATGCTCCCCTGTCTCTCTAAGGGGGAAAATCCCGGCAGGGCCATTCGCATCAGGGCCAAAGGATGTGCCTGCTTGGGTATGGGGCGGACTTGGTAAAGTGGAGTCCGGCAGCAGGGGATATAGAGGAGATGATGGGGGGCACACTAGGTCCCCCAACCTGACAAGAATATGAAGGGGGTGCAGGCACTGCCGCCCCAGTCTGCCATGGCAGTGGGGGGGTCTCAGGTGCCTCCGGCAGGACGGGAGCCAAAGGCTGCCTAGATGCCTTAGCTACCATGACCTGTCGGGGTTTCTTTAAGTTAGCCAATTTCTGAGGGGAAGAAGATGAACAATGGTTCAGATAGGACGGTTTGTCCCAAATGATATCCAGCCAAATATCGATGTAAGGAATTTGGTTGGGGTGGCCAGGCTTGCCATAACATATTTTTCGGACCTTGTCGCCATTCAATGGGTCTAGGGAGCCAGTGGAGGGCCAGCCCACATCAAAGGTGGGCCACTCCTGTTCACAGAATTTCCGCAGATCGAAAGCATTAACAACAACGCCATAGCTGTCTGCCCGCTTCTTAAAATCTGCGAAATTCTTAACAATGCAATCGAGTGGACTCAAGGGGCCCTTAAAATTGTCTCGTCCCATCTCCGCGGCCAGGAACAGGACAATTCTCAATCTCACTGACACAGACACAAAAATACAGTACAAAACCACAAATAAAACCAGACCAGAATTTTACCATTCATTCACACACAAATCATATAAGCCACATTTAACCAGAAACCAGAGACTCTAGGGGGTCATCACCACCCCGAGTTGTGGTCTTGGACCCGAAGGTGGCGTCCCACCGTCCTCAGACTGACCTTCCGTGGAAACAGAGCCAGAAAAAGAACCCGGGAATTTAATCTGACTTACCGCCACCATGCAGACAACAGACGGGTGGTCCAGACCGAGATGGTCTGTCCGGGGACCCTGAGGGTCCCCTGGTGGAATCTTGCTGGGGCCTCCAAATGTTAGAGACTCCCACAAAGACAGACCACCACTCAATTGAGATTAGCTGTGTTTTATTGACAAGTTCGAACCTGGGCCCCTGCCAAAAGGGTAATCAGGCAGATGGCAGGAGCCCCAAGCTTGAGAAGTTGGGCTAACTATATATACAGGGTCTGAGCCTGAGGCGGCTGAGGTAAGAAGCTTAGAAGCTGCTGATTGGCCAAAACCAGGCCAAAACCAGGGGTTTGCGGTTTAACATTTACAGAGTTACAGATCTTAGCAGCTGTGGAGCATCTGTTAATCTATTTTGCCAAAAAAAGCTTTAGGCAGGATACATAACAGGATGCAGGTGGGGGAACAGGGTGCAAAACAGGACATTGTGGTTAGGACCTCCCCTCCCC
>CM053595.1:205594662-205625738 GCA_028646575.1 Pseudocheirus occidentalis | reverse complement strand
GAGAGCTCTGTCCCAAATTGCTGGGGTTTTTGCAGCTGCTGGACCTATTAGGAGGCCACAGTCTCAGCAGCCCCTACCAGCTTTGGCTCACTGAAAACACACCTCAGGACCACCACCCAAGACTGCGATCCCGATCCAGGCAGCTCAAGGCAAGAGCACTTAGCCTCTGAATGATCGCTTGTCCCCCTGTAATCTGCAGGGCACAAGTTCTGAAGCAGCCATGTGAAGGCAGCTACAGGGCTGCTGCTTCAGACTGCTTCTAGCTCTGGAGGCAGTAAGCCAGACCCTCTCCCCAAAATTTAGCCTAGTTCCACTGACCTTTTCCCTTTGTCCTTACCTCTTATGGGTTGGTAATTCTGGATACCACTATAGCTGCTGTTGATCTGCTCTACTGAAGGCACCAGCCAGGGCTTCTCCTGGACGGCCTGGGGCTAAAACCACATGGGGCTGCAGCAATGAGCCCTTTCCATCTGTCTGCCAGCTTGCCTTCTGTGGGAGCCTTGTTTCTCTGTCATTTTATGAATTCTGGAGCTCCAAAATTTGTTTAGAGTCATATTTTATATGTATTTGAGTTGGTTATGGTGGGAGCCACAGAGTTCTCCTGCTTCTGAGCCGCCATCTTGACTGCTCTCTCTCTTCCTATCCTTGGCAGCTGCATTTGTTCACTCCTCTTGAATTTCTCTTGCTTGGGGTATTTGAGAAGCAAATAATCTCTTAATTTCTGGTTTTCTTTCTAAAAATGTTTCAAAAGCTTCTTTATTACTGAATATCCACCTCATTTTCCATGTATAGTTAAGCTCAGATTTGTGGGTTATGGCAACTTGGGCTACATCCTGAGCTCCATTGCTTTTCAGAACACATTATTCCATCCCTTCCAACATTTTCTGGTGGGTGCAGAATAGTCTTGCATTTTTTGAATTTCTTTTCCTTTGTATTTAAAGTTCTTTTTCTTGATCACATGTGGAACCTTGTTTCTGAATTGAATTGCTAAATTTAACTACTATGTGCCTTGGAGTTTTTTCTTCCCCCTGGGGATGATTTATGAATCATTTCAATTGGCTCTTCATTTTCTATGTTCAGAATTTTAGGGCAGTTCTCTTCTATTATTTTCTTCATTATGGTGTTGATGTTTCTTGTCCTCTCATGTTTTACATTCCCAATCTACTGTTCTCCCTTTTGTTTCTTTGTTGAGTCTTTCTAACCAATATTCCCATTTTCAAATTCTGCCCATTATTTTTTTGCTATGCAGGTCATAAGTTCTGCCCTCATAATTCTCATTGCTCTTTTGAACCACTTAAGAACAGCATGTTATGGTTCTATGTTCTTCTCACATTCCATGGGGTCCTCTGTCTCATCAAGCTTTGGATCATATTCCTTTGTTTTATAGAATCTATTCATAGATGTCTGAACTCCTATACTAGATATGGAGGCCATATTTCTTTCTGTTGTTAATGTTTTACCTGATGATTTATGTGCTTGTATTCAAGGTCTTTGAGTTTTCTTTTTTTGAGATCTTTGGGAATTTGTCTTTTTTTTTTTTTTTTTTTTTGCTTCCTCTCCCCTCTGATATTGGTTTCCTTGGGAAATGGATTATAAAGTGTCAACCTCTTCCCACCCTGGCCAATTCATGGTTCACCAACCTAGATCTCTACCCCAAATGACTTTTGGGTGGTCAGAACTGGTTTCAGTTGGATGCTATTCTCTTTCCTTTAAGGTTAGGGAGCGCTGCACAGATTTCTCACCCCTAACATGGTGTCCTGTTCTGGTGACCTGTCCTGTGCCCTCTGTTCTTCACTTCTCTGGCCCAGCATAGGTGGTTCAGAGCCTTGTCACAACATTTTCCCTAGCAATGTTAGTTCAGAGATTTGCAATTCTGGTGCTATGGGGTTGTGATCCTGGCAAGTTTTTGCTCTTGAAGGGCTGTGATCAAGGGGACTGTTACAACTGGAGCAAACTTCTGTAGCCTGTTTCAGGTCCTACAGCTTCACCACCAGTAATGTGGAAGATGAGAGAAGGGTGCTGAGTGAGCTCAGAAGGGATGGAATAATGTGTTCTGAAAAGCAATATCAATTTATGGGTTTGAGATTTTTTTTTAACCTTTTTTATTCTGTGTTGTAGATCATGGAAACAGCTGAAGTTGCTTTATCTTTGCTGCATAATTTCTATTTTGGAGACATTTGAGAAATTGTGGGGGTCAAAGAAATATCTAGTCCTTCATCTATCTTGTGGCTCACATAACCAAGAAGTCCCACATATAGATTTAATATAATACTAGAGTCATTACAATATTCACATTGAAAACCAGATGAAAATATCAAGAACTAAGAAGAAAATCAGTGAAAGGAGACTCACCTAACCAGATTTCAAAATGTAAATAACATTTTTTCAAAAATCTGATACTAGGGAAAAAACCAAAACAAAAAGATCAATAGAACAGAATTTTTAAAATCCAGAAATAGTGTTTGATAAACTCATTATCCAAAAGTATAGTTTTTATTTATAAGTTTTTTAAATAGTTTAAAAAATAATAGCTTTCAGGAAATCCAATAATCCTTAAATTCTTCCTTGATCTGTTTTTTTATATCAAATAGTTTACATTTTCTTCAATATTTTTCAAATCTTTTAATTTTGTCTTAGTATTTCTTGCAGTCTCATGGAGTCATTGACGTCTATTTGATCTATTCTAGTCTCCAGTGAGTTCGTTTATAGGGTAAAGTTGACCACTTTCTCTCCTAAGCAATTTCTTCCTCCAGAACCTTTATTACAATTCTTACCTTTTATGAAGCTCTGAGTATAGAAATGCGAAAGTGACATAGGTGCAGCTGGCTGTTAAACTAAGGAGAGAGATACATTTCTCTAAGCTAAAAAGGATTCATAGGTATAGCTTGTTATTGTACCAAGCAGGGATAAGCAGTTCATGAATTGCTAGGCAGAGTGCCAGCCAGGGAAGACGCAGTTAATGCTTTGAGGCTGGGGAAAATGTGATTTTATAACTTGATTTCACAAACTGATACTGCAAACATAAGTACACAAATACAAGTGTGATTTTACAAACCGATATTACAACTGGATGTTACAAACATAGGCACCCAAGCACCTCATCAAGATGACTTAACAAAAACAAATGGTTTTGAAGGGGTATAGGCCCTGGAAACCTACCCCAAACTTGCCATGAACTTTCCCCCGGGGTTTTGGCATTTGCCTAAACCTATAATACTTTCAACTGGTTTTTCATTGTAGCCTATGCCCAATTTCCCAATTCTCTGTTACCCCTAATCTAGCCCAGCCATTCATTGTTACCTCTAGGTCCCTCCGTCCCCACCCTGACTGTGGTTACTCCCCACCCTTGACCCTATCTAGACCTTTTTCCCCTTAACCACATGGTCCAGGTCCTTGCATTCCCAGCCCTTCTCTATTATCTCTCAGTCACCCCAGACTACTTGGCCACCCCTAGATCCTCCACACAGTCATTTTGTATAAGGATCCATCTTGCCCCTATTAAGGGGCTCTGACTCCTTAAGAATCTAGGCAATGCTCAGATTTCTGAAGAGTCTGGTCAATATGGAAGGTTTTTTAGAATCACACACCCCCTGACAGGTGTTCTAATAAACCCTGTCTTTGACTGAAAGAAGGCTTGAGTCAAATTCGTTCAAGGTAGAACCTGTGCATCCATATTTTGGGGTACCTGTACTCCTAAACCTCAACAATTCCAGAACTGTGTGGTCTTGTGATGGTAAGGTAAAAAATAGGCTGTGGAGGAGGTGTAGAGAAAGGAGGAGAATCATTTGAATAAATGACTTTGCTAGGAACTATCTCCTAGGTTCTTCTAGCGTGAGAAGTGCAGTCCCATAGAACTTAAGAGTAGTTACACCCCTTTGGGGACCCAACTAGAAAGTGTCAGAGCCAATTTGGGGGAGTAGTGCAGAGTAGGGGTGCTGCACAAATAACCCTCTCCAGCTCTCTTCTGCTCTCTTAAGTTTCCTTAGTTTGATGCTGAACTCAATCAACTTTAAAACCTCTGTGCTGTAAATTTCTTCAAGGTTTCTGCTGAGTGTTACATAGTTGGTTTTTGTTGTATGTTTGTTTTTTAAATGTTTAAATAACCAGTGCCCAACATTGCCCTAATATGCTTAGATCTGGGAGGAGTATCCCAGAGTTGGGAGTTAGTTACACATCAATATGCAAAGTCAGACTAAGAGAATTTAAACCAGACAGGTTACCATTGCTTGAAGCAAGCCTTTGGTTCTTCTGTGCATATAAGGACTAGGAGAAAGTGAAAGGTAGAACTCCGAGGGAGAAGAACTGCACAAACGGGAATACAAGACTACATTGCCCAGAATGCATTGAGCTCAGCTGATGCGCACAATCAACTTCCCAGATTCCACCTCCAGGCCTGATTGGGGTGCGGACCACCGCTAAGTCCTATGGGAAATGGAGTTTGGGAGCCGAAACAGTGGTACGAAGAAATTGGGGCTCCCCGGTGGCGCGGGAGGGTAGGACTGTGGACCAGCCTTGGTCCAGAGGTAAAGGCTGCTCTGTGGCCCCACTTGTGTGCGTGTGTGTGTGTGTGTGTGTGCGTGTATGATATGTTATGAGACTCTTGTGGGAGTTATGCTGGCGTGGGGGTCCCACGCTGGGGGCGGGGGCTCGAGGAGCCGTTGGAACATCCCCTTCCCTCCCACTAAGCCTTGAATGAGACCTTCTGGAAGCGCCAACCCCTCCTCCCCCCCAATTTCCCAGGCTTGCGCGTGCCGGTGTTCGGGTGTGGATTAAGCCAGGCACCAGCCCCACCCCCAGTAGACAAGCTAATACTCTTCATCCCCTCTGTCCAAAATGGGGCTAGGTCCTGTCTTTTCCATCCTTTAGATCAGAAGATGTGCTTCACTCCGCCTTTTTCTCTTTCCCCTCCGGCTGGCTGGTCTTAAACAGACTCCAATTATCTTCTACCTTTGGTTCATTTTCATCTCTCTTAAATTCAACCTAGTTCACAAGTCTACTGTGGGTGGAGGAAGGAACTGCTTTGAAACTGAGGTGTTGAATTTATTGTATGTTATGTTTTTCAAAACGGCAACCATGTGTAAATAGAGATTCGAGAATTCATATGCAACTTTTTTCTGTTCTTTGCATATGGTAGTAGCGTTCATTTTTGTTGGTAGTTATCAAGTTCAGAATAACAAAAAAACTTACCAGATTTTTTAAAAAAAGAATCCCATTATTGCCCATTCTAGCATGTTCAAACTCCCCTTAACTCTGACATTATGGGTGTGGTAGAAAGAGCACTGGATTTAGAAAAAGAAAGACCATAGGCAAGTCAGTTGGTACTCTGCAAAACAGGTCCTTTCATATACCCCTAGATCCATTTTTTTGTTTTTGTTTTTACACCTGCAAATTGCCGTGTTATGCAATTTGTAGCATGGCTACAAATACAAAAAAAAAGTGCTCCTCAAAGAGTTTGTATTATATTTCTCATCATGGGGTGAGTGTAGTTTATATTCTACAAGAGATCACAGGACAGGGTCAGTAGATAATTTATTTAAAGCTTTATAATCATAAACATATTAGGAATTCAAGCAATTATTTAATTCAAAGGTAAGAAGAGACGCTGGACCTGTGATTTCATTTGTAGAGAAAACTCCCAGGTGAGAAAATTTCCTCTACCAATGTAGAGAGATGCCTAGAGCTAGAAGTTAAGTGACCTGCCCAAAGTCACACAACTAGTATGTGACTTGAACCTAGGAGGTCTTCCTGGCTTCAAAGCTAGCTCTCACAATCTTGCATAATCTACCACTTACCCTATTCAGCCCATTTTCCTGCTTTGTTCTGTCATGTGCCCTCAGCTATAAGAAGTCAGCCTTACTGCTGTCCTCCTACACATGCACAAAACTCCTTCTTGTCTCCATACTTTTGCTCACGCCATGTGCCATGTCTTTTCAGTGCTTTAGGATCATAGGATTTTAGAATTGGAAGGAACCTTGCAATTCAGCTAGTCCAACACCCTCATTTCATGGATGAGGAAACTAGACTTGCAGGAGGGAAGTGACTTGTTCCTTTTCAAACAGATAGTAAATGGCAGGGCATTTGAATCAACTCTTCTGTTTTCAGATACAGTACTCTGTCAACTTCATTATGCTACTTCTACCTTCTTTACCTCTTCCTGTCAAAATATTACTTCCCTATGAAAGTTTCTCACCACTTAGATTTTTAGAGGATATGGACAAGTTGTAATGAATCTTTGAAATTGCCAGGAAATTTATTTCATGCCTCCATCTGTCACATCTTGTAGGACCAGATATTAATAGCATTGCCTTAATGGAATCACCACCACAGTCATACATATATATACATAACTGGACACAGTTACCATGAATAAAACTCTACTATCATTTGTTAACATAGTATATGACAATTTCTTAATTAACCTGTGAGCAGATGTTAACTGTATTACTAACCCCCTGAAAAATGCCTACTAATTGCCAAGTCCAGTGGTGTTTGCTCAAGCTCTATTCTACTTGACCTCTCTCAGGAATTAATACTTTATTTGAACTCTTTCAAAACTCTCTATCACATACTCCTTCTAATCTAGTCCAACAAAAGCTTTTATTAGCTACCTGCAGGACACCACCCTACGTGCAGAATAAAACAAACAAAACAAACCCCACCAAAAGTAGTTTATATTCTACTGGGAAGATGCAACCTGTAAACAGATAAATGTTTGCAATATAATTTGAAGAGGAAGGAGCACTACATAGGGGTTTATGAAAAGCTTCCTGTAGGAAATGCTCCAAGAGCTGAATCTTGAAGAAAGTCAGATATTTTAAGAGGCAGAAGGGAAGAGGGAGTGCATTCCAGGCATGGGGGACAATTTTTGTAAAGGTACTGAGATGGGAGAAGGCATCCTGAATTCTATCAGGCCAGTTTAGCTGGAATATAGAGTGAATTAAAATCGAGTAAAGTAGAATAAGCCTGGAAGAATGGGGTTCTGTCATGTTGTAAAGGTTTTTAAATGCCAAGTTAGAGAATTTATGTTTTATCCTAGAGGCCATTGAAGATTTCTGAGCACATTTCACATGCCATTCCATCTCTTCTCATTTTCTTCAGGCACTCCCTGACTTTGATCATTTCCCTCTAGAAACTTCCATCTCTTTCTACCTACTGACTGCTTCCTTGGTGTCTCCAATCTTTTTAAAAACAATAATCAAAATTTCACTTGACCCAGTCATTCTCTAAAATATTGTCCTTTTTCTTTCCTCCCCATTCACAGTCAAGTTCTTATAAAAAGCCCTCTACAAATCTTTCTTCTTTCCTGTACTCCTCCTCCATCTCTTATAACCTGGCTTCCTACTTCACCACTCAACTGAAACCATCTATTCTAAGACTGCCAATGAAGAAGACTACAAGACCTTAGTTGCCAAATATAATGACCTTTCCTCAGTTCTCAAATTTCTTAATTTCTCTGTAGTATTTCACACACACACACAGACATACACACAGACACACACACAGATAAACACATATATATCCATATATACATATCTATGTATCTATGTATATATTAAATATATACATATATATGTATGTATGCATGTATCTATCTATCTGTCTATCTATCTATCTACCTATCTATCTATCTATCTATCTATCTATCTATCTATCTATCTATCTATCTATACACTCCCTCCTCCTAGACACTCTCTTCATCCTGGGCTTTCATGATTTTGGCTTGCTCTTGGTTCTCTTCCTACCTGTCTTATCAGACTAAGAGATTCTAGAGGGAAAGATGAAAATCAGGGAGTATATGGAGGAAATGAGAAATAATGGAATGATGTGTGAACCTTATGTTTTACTGACTTCCATAGTACCATGTTCCAAATGAAAGAATCACAGAATTTGAGGACTCTAAGGAACTTCAGAGGCCATATGAAGTCCAACTCACACCCCAAAAAGAATCCCCCATCATAGCATACCCAGCAAGTGATTATCCAGCCTCTGCTTAAAGACCCTGAAAGAGGTGAAACCCACTACCTCTTGCAGCAGCTCATTCTACTTTTCGATAGCCCTAATTATTAGGAATTTCTTTTCTTGGATTAGGCCTATATTTACCCCGTTTCAGCTTCTCTCCTGTTTCTAAGTCTACCCTCTGGGGTCAAACAGAATAAGTGTAACCCTTCTTTCACGATGAAAACCCTTCATATACCTTGTAGACATAGCTGTATCTTTTACTTTCTTAGATTTCAATTACTTGGAATTAGATTTTCTTTTAGCAATCTTTTTTTTTTCGGTAGTCATATACATTCTCTTAATCCTGCTTGCTCTCCTGTGCATCAATTCATATGACTGTTCCTTTAAAAAAAATGAATGCTTCCTTGTTCATTGGAGTATGGAGAGGTATTCTTCAAGCTTTTTTACCTTCTCTTATAAAAGGGATACCAGCATGTACTTGGAGCATAAGCAGTCACTTGGCTGTGATGAAGAACGGATATCATATTCAATGCAAGTCATTACAAAATTTCCCTTACTCTCCATTCTTACCAGTAGTTGAACCCTTCTTTTCATCACTTTAAATATCTTTACATCCATTGCAGATTGACTGACTTTACTTTTTATCACCTCCTTAACATTTTGACAGCCATACCTAACTTACTTTTTTCTAAACAGCTATTAGACCCTCTCCCCCATTTATTTTCCTTAACTTTTTTTAACATTGCCTAATTACTTCTTTATTCTTGAAAGTTCTTGAAATCCTTTCTTTTTTTTCTTGAGTCCTTTTTTACTCATTTTTTTTCTCATATAGCTTGGGTTGTTTTTTGTTTTTGTTTTTTATTTTCCTTCAGCATCTCCAGAATTTCTTCTCACAAGGTTCATTGTCTGGCTTTCTTCACAAGTCCAGAATGCTATACATTGCCTTCAGAGTTTCATCTATGTATTCACCAGAGTCTGTCTCGTCTTTAGAAGTTAGATGTATAAGTACTAGCCAGATTCTCTTCCCACCTCCCCTAATACGACTTGGGGATTCTCTTGCACCCCAGACATGGCTGCTTCTACCTTCAGTTCATTTCTCTTACATTCTCAATATAGTCCTTCAAACATGAATTGGCTACTATGTGCAAAGATTTCTACTGGACATTGGAGATAGAAAGACAAAAACAAAACAGTTCCTGCCCTCAAGGAACTTACATTCTACTGGGGAAATATAACTTATATAAAAATAAGTAAACACAAAGTAATAGAAAGAATTTTTAAGAAATTTCATAAATGCTGGAGGTGGGGAAGGTTCAGGAAAGGCCTCATATAAGGAGAGAACACCCAAGCCACTCTTTCCAAGGAAGCTAGTGATTTTACAAAGTGGAGAAAGAGAAAATATGTTCTAGATATGGGAGAACCATTTGTGTAAAGACATGTAAGTGGGAGATGAAATGTGTGTAAGAAACATGCAGTAGGCCCACTGGAATAGAGACTATATGAAGAAGAACAATATGAAATAAGATTGGAAAGGCAGGTGGGGACCAGATTGTGGAAGGCTTCCTTTAAATGCCAGGTTGAGGAGTTAGTATTTTGCACTAGATGTGAAATGGAACCATTCAGGATTTTTGAGTAAGTGCTAGCATGGTCAAATCTTCAAATGTCAGCTTGATGGCTATTTAGAGAATAGATCCAAGAGAGTGAAGGCAGGGAGATCAATTAAGAAGCTGTTGTAATATTCCAAGTGACAGATAATTAGATATTTAATTAGGATGATTAATTGTGTGAGTGGAGAAGAGGGCAGATGAGAGAGGTGTGATGGAGCCAGAATATACAAGACTTGGAAATTGGTTGGATATAGAAGTTGATTAGATAGAGAGTGAAGAGTTGAGGAACTGGTTGACTAGAAAGATTACAGTGCCATCCATAGAAATGGAGAAAGTTATATGATGCGTGTGTTTTATGGGGGAATATAGTGAGTTCCACTTTAGATATGTTGAGTTTGGAATATCTGTGGGATATCCAGGTTGAGACATCCAGAATATATGAAACTCTGGAACTCAGAAGAGAGATTAAATCCGGATGTATATATTTGATAGTCATCTACACAGGAATGATAATGAATCCATGGGAACTGTTGAGATCACCAAAAAAGAATATAGAGAGGAGAAAATAGGGGTTGAGATGGATCTTTAAGGTATACCCATGTACAGAAAGAAACACATACATCATAATCCAGCACAGAAGACTTAGAAACTGCAGTCATAGAGGGAAAAGGAGAACCTAGAGAGAGCAGTATTAAAGTAGCCAAAGACAAAGATTGTCTACAAAGAAGGAATGGTGAAAGATGTCAGAAACAGCTGAGAACTCAACAAGAATGAGCACTGAGAAAAGGCCATTGGATGAGCAGTTAAGAGAGAGCAATTTCAGTTGAGTAGTAGGGTCAGAAGTCAAATTTCAAGGGAAATTTCAAGTTAGTAGTTAAGGAAATAGAGGCAACAGGCGCCAAAATTACCTTGCATAATTCTTTACTTTTAACTTATATACGTATTGTTCCTCCCCAGTAGTATAGGGTTTGCCTATAGTAGGTGCTTAATAAATATTTCTTGATTGATTAATTGAAAAGAGAAGTCCTAGAAGGGCTATGGAAAGTCATTAGACTTACTTGGTTTAGCCCTATTAAGAAAAGGAAAGGAGAAAGAGAACAAATATGTAAATGCTTACAACTGTGTGCCAGGTATTATACTAGGAACTTTACAAGCAACAATAAAGAGAGGCAGATTTAGGCTGAAAGAAAGAAAACATTGACGTTTAGAGCTATCCAAAAGTAGAACAAACTGCCTGAGTAGAGAGGGTAGTTTCCTCCCTCATTAGAAGCCTGAAACAAAGACTGGTTGATAACTTGTCTGATATGTTAAAGAGAAATTGTTTTATGTACAGGTTAGACTAGATACCCTCTGGGATTCTTTCTAGTTCTTAGATGTTGTGAAGTGAAATGTTGCTAAGAAGTAATAAAATTTATTTTCACGAGTGGCTTGTGGAATCACTCTTATTCATTTTGAATTATATGAATATAAAATGGAGATACTTTATCTTCCCAGATCTGGGCTTTTTCTCTGGCTGCCCCTATGCCTGGAATGCCTTCCTTCCTCATCCCTGCCAACTGATTTCTCCAGCTTCCTTTAAGTTTCAACTAAAATCCCATTTTTTACAGAAAATCTTTCCAAATTCCTCTTAATTCTAATGCCTTCCCTTTGTTAATCATTTCCTATTTATCCTGTATATAGTTTGCCTTTTATATATTTGTTTGCTTGCTCTTTCCTCCATTAGATTGTAAGCTCCTTGAGGGCAGGGACTATCTTTTGCCTTTCTTTGTATCCCCAGCACTTAGCATAGTGCCTGCCATAGGTGGGTACTTAATAAATATTGATTGATTCTGATTTCATAGATAGTAATTGAGAGGTTATATAATTCACCCAAGGTCAAATCACTAGTACATGGCAGGACCAGAATAATAGCCTAAATATTCCAAGTCTTCATTTTACGCTCTTTCCCCTTCCCTAAGATTCCTCCCTAAGCCTGATGTTACAATGTCATCAGGCCCCTCAGAAGATGAGAGAAATAATTCTTCATATAGCTCATGGGATAAGGAAAAGTATAGGTAATAGTTTCTTTCAATGAAAGAGAAGACGACTGAAGCACAGAGAGTTTGAGTAAAATGTTCTGGATTGCACAGCATGTTGATGACAAAGCTGTGACTTCAAGGCTGGTTGCTGACTTCAAGATAGAGCTCTATTCATCCCCTGCCATGTGCTACGAGTATACCTCTGAACCCACCAGAGGGTGGAGCAGTTCTGTCTCTGCTCTTTTCTGACTTCCCTTTTGTAGGGCCCAGAAAGATTGAAAAATGGCACTAACCTGTGATTTCATGATTTCTAAGCCTCTTAACTCTGTGAACTATAAGAAAAGGCCTCTTTTTTAATCCTCAGCCCTGTATCTTCAGGACTCAACTTTTCTCCAAGAGGGAGCCCAGAAGAAGATGAAGAAGATGATTCCTGAGTTTGAGGTGAATTATTGGCCTTTCCACACTCTTCCCTGACATGAAAACCACAGTGTCCAAAGCATATGTATTTTTCCTCCCCTTGTCATAGAAATTCTCTGCCTGGTTGTGTCCAATCCAGGGTTCAGAACCGCAGTTCTTCAGAACCTTGGTAAATTACGTACTATAAAGAGTGTTCAACCTCACTGAAGCCTAGTGTTACACAGTGTCTTGGGGACAAAGCACTTTCTGCTTTAGATCACAGGTCCCAGCCTTTTTCCTAATACACAGTAGACCCATTAATGTCATAAGAACCACTTCCTATTCAACCTATTCTACCTGTCTTCTTCCTGGGATGAGGCATCCATGGATGAGCAAAAATGTGTTTGTTACAGGAATTGGTGACATTCAAAGATATAGCTGTTAACTTTACCCAAGAGGAGTGGAGGCAATTGAACCATGCTCAGAGGGACCTCTACAGGGATGTGATGCTGGAGAACTATAGAAATCTCATCTCCCTGGGTAAGGATGGCTTCATCCTGTGATTTAGGATCTGCCCTATAGTAAGAAAATACAGTTCTTTGCTAAATGCAAGTAATTCACTAAGTGCCCAATATATATATATTTTTCTTTTTTTTCTTTTTTCTATTTGGAGGGCATTTGGGGTTAAGTGACTTGCCCAAAGTCACACAGCTAGTAAGTGTGTCAAGTGTCTGGGGTTGAATTTGAACTCAGGTCCTCCTGACTCCAGGGCCAATCCTCTATTTACTATACCACCTAGCTGCCCCTATTGTGTCACCCAGCTGCTCCTAAGTGCCTAATATATAAAAGGCACTGTACTAGATAGACATTGGGAATAGTAATATGGAAATAAATAGCAATGCAGTACAGTTTAAATTACACTTGGGCCAAGCACATACACAGATAATAAAACAGAAGCCAGATAAGAGTACTTGAAACCAGGGACTTCAGAAAAGGTTTCCTATAGGAGGTAATACCTGAGTATAATCTTCAGGGAAGCTAAATAAATATAGACAGGTGAACTTTAGTTACCTATGTTGCACTTATGTAAGAAATATAATTAAGATTTATATCACTACTTCAAGGACCTGTGGTCTTGTTAATGTGAGTTCTTTCTTCAACAAAGACAAGGAACCACCCTGCTACAGCTTGGTTTTTATGAGTTTCTGAGGCCAAATATATACCACCCTGCAAATAAACTGGTAATGGGTAATGAGGCTCCTTTAACTAAGCTAGGCTTCACAGACTCCCAGGCCATCAGTAGCTCACTATTTAAAGTTTTTCTAGCTCAGTAGAGCATGCAGGGATGGCTTTTGAGAACCCTGATAACACCATGTTGATGCCACCATGTTGAAGCCTCTATGAAGGACATGGGTGGAGGACCTTAATGATATCTGTAAGAAATGTTTTGATTCCCCAGTGCCTGCTACCTAACTATAAACTGATAATGAGGCTCTCCCGGTTACACAAGGACCAGATAAAAGATGGAATGCTAGAAAGGATGAGGATCTCAGCACATCTCTGTGCCTCTAGGATAGAAACAAAAGGAACATTTCTAGTACAGAGAAAGCCTGCAGATTTAGAAGTAGAGTGTGCAGGGGCCAGGAAGCATGGCGAGGGGAGGGGATAGATAAGAAAGGATAGAAAAGGGAAGGAAAGAGTATATGTAAAACTTTTAAACAACGTGTCTGCAAACGAGATCCCTAGAACATCTCAGATAGACAACACTTAGAACAGCCGATCAGAATTTCTATTATAGGTTATATAGCAAGACCCAATAGTTTGGAGAGGGGGAATAAGATTTTTCTGAGTTCAGAGACATAGGGACTTAAACAAGAGGGAGGTGACAACAGTGTGATCTGTTTTATTTCCTGTAGGGAAACCTGGGCCAATAAAAAGAAGGAAAACTTCCTACTTTAAAACTAGATCCAAGAGATGGGGGAGGAAGGGCACATTACAGAAAGATGGTGTGATGAGGATGGGACATATGCATGAAGGAAAGTACAGACTCCTTGTGCCTGCAAAGTAAAAACCACAAAACACCAGGCAGGAAGGGTGCCAGGCAAGGTCTAGAAGGCAGCAGGATAGAGAAGGTGGAGACCCTCATTTCAACAAGTCTTGAGTTACAGGTATATCGAAAAAGATTGTGGAGACTTTGAATTGTTCAGCTTATTAGTCATTCAGGCCAGAGATTTATAACCTTTTTTGAACTCAGAGACCAGGTACTTATCTTCCCTTTATATGCAAGTGCTCCTATTCATAGAACTGAAAATAGGCAACCTCATTGTATCCCTAGAAACACCTGCTTAAAAGAGCATCAGAAATCTCTGTAATCCCCTCTGGATTTTTCTATCTTGTCTTTTCTCAGTGAGGAGGGACCATGATATAGTAGTCAGGAGAACTGGGTTCATCCCAGCCCTGATGCTTATTAATGATTCGATCTCTAGTAAGTCAGGCACTCCTTAATATTCTGATCTGGAAATGAATCAATATCCTCGCTTGGACTAGATGGATATAGGTCCATCCAATGCTCCTATGAGTCTATATTTCACATCCTTACCTAACAACAACAAAAATAAAAAAGATCTGGGACTGACTTTTGGGACAATTGTCTGCCTCCAGGAAAAACTGCTGTGTTTCTTCCTCTTTTTATATAAACAGGGCTTCCCATTTCTGCACCTGATATGATCGTACAGTTGGAACAAGGGAAGGAGCCTTGGGTATTTGATTTGCAGAGAACAGAAGAGAAAGAGATCCCAAGAAGTATCTGTCAAGGTGAGTGCATAAGTGATAGGGAAGCCAGAAAGAGAGGACTCACTGGAAAGAAGAGTCTGTAATGGGGGGCCATATTCAGTGGCCCCAAGGCCTCAAGGTCCCTTTCTATGGAACAGGATATAAAATCTCTCCTCTCTCCTATGTCAGTGTTGGTGGAGCCACCAAGGCCCATTTTCCCTTAGCTGTCTGTGGTTCCTTTGCTTAGCTCTCATTTTGCTAGCCTCCAGTTCTTCGTCTCTCTTTATCCCGTCTAGAGACCACCCTTTAATTTCCAGATCGTATCCTAATCTTACTCATCCCTGGCATCTCCTCTTTTTAAGCATGAGGGAGTTAAATGTTACCACATTTCTGGTTTTTTATTGTTGTTTACTTGTTTTAATTGTATCTGACTCTTTGTAAACCAATTTGGGATTTTCTTGGCAAAGATACTGGAGTAGTTTGCTATTTCCTTCTCTAGCTCATTTTACAGATGAGGAAACTGATGCAAACAGGGTTAAGGGACTTGCACAGGATTACATTGCTAATAAGTGTCTGAGGCTATATTTGAACTCAGGAAAATGAGTCTTCCTGACTCTAGACCTAGCACACTATGCACTGTACCACCTAGCTGCCTCTATTCCTGGTTAGGCTCTCATATTTTCTGCTTACCTTGCTAATTACCTTCCCTCCACCAAATTCCACCTGTTCACAACTCCTCTCCCACTTCTAACCTTTGCCTAGTTTACCAGGCTTTTTTGAAAACTTGTCCAATGCCATCAGTATTTTAGTAGGAATTACTTTGGTTTTTGTTATCCTATTTCCATAAAAATGGTTTCCTTTTTTTTTCTAGCAAAGAGATAAATTTGTGTTGTCTTTTTTTCAGATTTGGAGAGTAGAATTGAAGTGCAAGAGTCTCCTCTAAAGCAGAACATTTCTGAATTAGAATCACCAGGAATTTTAATAGAAAGACTCAGAGGAGAAGCTCTTCTACCTAAGAGCAGGTTGGAAAAAAAGAGACAAAATGCTAAAAGTGAACCATGGAGAAAATCCCTTTGCTGTGAAAGAGATTTCAAGCAAATATCAGTGAACCCTCTTAAAAATCCATCTAAAGACAGAGCACCTGAATGTGATAAATGTGGGAAAACCTTTTTTGATCGCTCATCCCTTACCAGGCATCAGAGAACTCATACTGGAGAGAAGCCCTATGAATGTAATGAGTGTGGGAAAGCCTTCAGACACAGCAGTAGCCTAAGGAGACATCAGATGGCTCACACAGGACAATGTCCCTATGAATGTCATGAATGTGGGAAAGCCTTCTTTGACCGTTCATCCCTTACTGTACATGAGAGAATTCATACTGGAGAGAAGCCCTACGAATGTGATGAATGTGAGAAAGCCTTCTTTGATCGCTCATCTTTTACTCGACATCAGAGAATTCATTCTAGAGAGAGTTCCTATGAATGTAGTGAGTGTGGGAAAGTCTTCAGCCAGAAAATCCTACTCACTAGGCATAAGTTAACACATACTGGAGAGAAACCTTATGAATGTCATGAATGTGGGAAAGCCTTTTTTGGCCTCTCATCTCTTACTCAACATAAGAGGATTCATAGTAAAGAGAAGCCCTTTGAGTGTAGTGAATGTGGGAAAACCTTCAGCCAGAGAAGTCACCTTAGTCGGCATCAGAGAACTCATACTGGAGAGAAGCCCTATGAATGTAGTGTATGTGGGAAAGTTTTCAGTCGAAAATCATCTGTCATCCAACATCAGCGACGTTACGCCAAAGAATAGAAATTCGGAATGTAGTAAATTATAGGAAAACTTTAGTCAGACTTGTCACTTTATTAAATGCTCAAGAGTTAAAAAGTGGGACAAGAGGCAACATTTCTCTTATTTTAAATAAAATTCACCTTAAAACTTATTATTTATGATTGCTATTCAGTTATCCCTTGTCTTTTCCCACCAAACTTCATGAATCAAAAATCTACGTATATACTCTTATGAAATGTAACTCTGATAATGTCTCAAAAAACTCCCTTATTCCTCTCCCTGAATCTAGTTGTTCGTAAGATATAACTTGAAGAATACACAAATACTGAAAGAGAACCCTCTAGTCCTATTATCTCCCAAAGCAATTGTTTTTGAACTTTAGTAATTAACTCCCATTTTCTTAAATAAAAAAACCTCATTCCTCACACATAAATGAAACAACCCATATAAATAATTTTCTTAGCTCATACTTAATTCGAACATATTTACTAAAGTGTTATGACAAAAATATTAAACTTTCACATAATGTGATTCTTAGTAGATATTCATGATATTCATATTTATAACAAAAAATATTCATGTGATAAGTGGGCTTGTTTTTTGGTACAAAGTTTTTTGAATGGGATGTCATTGAGGATAGTGTTGCTAGTAAATTTTTTTTTACCATCAATTGAGATTGTGACTCTGTCTTTAGAACAGGCTCAGCAGAAAACCCAATTTCACACAAATGAGATGTAATGAACTATGGTTAATCTGTATTGTTTTGTTTGCTAAACCAGAGTACTTTTTTCACTCATCTAAAATAGTGAAAATTTCAGCTTCAAATATTTGTTTCAACATACCTTGACAGATTAAGTTTACTTACTTCTTAATTACTTCACTTAATCCACTTCAAGTGGATTAAAACCAAATTAATATATTCCCATAGTAAGTTGGTTCTTTGTCTATATTTTGAAATGTCTAGGGCTCCAGAATAAAATTACAATGGCTTCTAATCAAGTGATTAATGAGCAGATATTGTCATTTGTGAGGTATTTTTTTAAATTGGACAAATATTATTTTAAAAATTTGTTCATCTTTTTGTATTACCTGTCTCACAAAATTACAAAGAAAGCATTTTGTAAAACATTACGCAACATAATGTGAACTATAATTATTATCATCATCTCTTGACATTAGGAAGATTTCCTTGGGGGAATATCAGAAAATTACTTGGGGATAAAAAGCAAAATAGATCAGAAAATTCTTTGTTGAATTTTATTTAATTTTTTTTCTTTTTTCTTTTTTGGAAGGCAATTGGGGTTAAGTAACTTGCCCAAAGTCACATGGCTAATTTTTGTGTGTGTTATGTGTCTGAGGCTGGATTTGAACTCAGGTCCTCCTTACTCCAGGACCTGTGCTCTATTCACTGTGCCACCTAGCCGCCTAAATTTTAATTTTTAAATAAGTTTTTGATGTCTTCTATTTTCACATCATTATCATGATCTCTAATATCCTCCCTTTCCCATCCCATGTAATAAACAATAATTTTATTAAAAAAGAACAAATCAGCTTAACTGACCTTTGAAAACTGGAAAAAATCTGAAAATGTGCAGCATTTAATATCTATGGAACTCCCACTTCCATGAAGAGGATTGGAGGTGGGGGGGTATTTTCTCATATCTCTTCATTCCAGTGATGCTTGATCTTTGTAATTTTGTTATATTCACTTTTGATCTTTTGGTATATTGTTCTTTCCATTTATGTTGTAGTTATTGTGTATATATTTTCTTGGCTCTGCTTACTTCACTGCATTAAGTCATGTGGATCTTTCCAGCTTCTCTTATTTATCACATGCATAACTTTTTTATAGTACATTAATAATCCATTACATTCATGTACTACAATTTGTTTAGCCATTCCTCAATCAATGAACATCTGTGGTCATCTGTTGTGTTTCCAATTCTTTTCTATCACCCAAAAAAAAAATGCTGGGGGCAGCTAGGTGGTCCAGTAAATAGAACACCAGCCCTAGTCAGGAGGACCTGAGTTCAAATCTGACCTTGGACACTTGACACACTTACTAGTTGTGTGACTTTGGGCAAGTCAACCCCAATTGCCTTGCTTTCCCCTCGTCCAAAAAAACCCACAAACAACAACAACAAAATGCTGCTATAAATATTTTGGAATATATGGGGACTTCTTCCTTATCAGTGGCCTTCCTTGAGGTATAAGCCCAGTAATGGAGACTCTGGTTTAGAGTATACAGACATATTTGTCACTTTATTCGCATAATTCCAAATGGCTTTCTAAAATGGTTATGAAGTGGCCAGGAGCTAGTTAAGTAGAAACTTCATGGACTTATGAATGAAGTAGCCAGGAAATAGTTAAGTGATACTTTGTGAAATTAGAAGTCAGCAAGTTAGAAGACAATGAACCTTCCTATGGGCCAGGCTGGGGTGTGGGAACCAAGCTAGGTATTCATTTTTCTTCTCCTATGTGCTCAGGTTATCATGCCCTGTACCCCTCTCTGCTTACCCCACAATCCCCTACCTAAAAATGTCCCTATTGTTCATTCTTCTTCATGCTCTGTCATTATGCCCTGTAATCACAAACTCCCTTACTTCAGCAACTTATCAATTAGTTTTGGTTACGGATTGTTTCTGAATACCAATTTAGTTTTAGTTACTGATTATGTTTGGATATTAATTAGCTTAGTTACTGAGATGTTGTTAGAAACCCAAAATGGTATAAAAGACCCTGCATTTCTGGATCAGGCTGCTGCTCCCTTCAGATTGGCATGGGACAGCCACCAGCTGGCTAAATTAATTTCTATTAAAGCTCCTTAAACTTTTGATTGGACTTTGTGGTCACTCTGTTAATACTTGCTATTTCATTTGACCATTACAGTTATACTGTTTCATAGCTCCACCAACAATGTATTATAGTGTTCCTATCATTCCATAGCTCCTTTAATATTGAACACTGACCTTTTTTTCATCTTTTCTTATTTGTAGGATGTAAAGTAAAATATTAGAGTTGTTTTGATTTGCATTTCTCATATCATTGGTGATTTGGAGCAGCCACCATGTGGTTGTGAATACTTTGCAATTCTTTTGAGAACTGTTTGTTCCTAACCTTTGACCACTTATCTATTGGAGAATGACTATTAATCATATATGTTCATTAACTGTTTCTATATCTTGGATACCAAACCCTTATCAGAGAAATCTGATATAAGGATTTTTTCCCCCTATTCAATTACTTCCCTTTTTATCCTAGGGTCATTAATCATTAAATTTTACTTTCACAAAGATCTGCCTTCTTCTCCTGCTCCTCTCCCCCACTGAGAAAGGAGGAAAAAAACTCCCTGTAACAAATATGAATAAATAAGCAAAACAAATCTCCTTATTGGTCATCTCCAAAAAAGCTGTATCTCACTTTGTACTCTAAGTCCATCATATCTCTTTCAGAAAGTAGGTTATCATGTTTCATCATGAGTCTTCTGGAATCCTGGTTGGTCATTGTGTTGATTAGAACAACTAAAGCTTTCAAAGTTGTTTGACTTTGCAATATTGATATTATTGTATAAACTGTTCTGCTTTGCTCACTTCATTCTGCATCAGTTCATACATGTCTTCCAAGGTTTCACTAAAGCCATCGCCTTCATCATTTCTTTCAACACAATAGCATTCTATCACATTCATGTAACTATAATTGTATGCATATATAAAATATATACATTGTGTGTATATATACATATAATATAAATTGTACATAATAGATATTAATATACTATAACTACTATAATTCATACAAAGATGTTATTCTCTAATTGATTTTTTCCAATTTTTTTTTTACCACCACAAAACTATTTGCTATAGTCTTATACATATGGATACCTTTCCTTTTTCTTTGATCTTTTTGTGACATGAAAAGTATGTGGATATTCCTTGGAGGAACAAAATAGATCAAAAAAGTTTTTTTTTCCTTAACAAAAATATAATAGATATACTTATGATTTAACAGCATTCAGATTAAAGGGGGAAGCAAACTACCTTAATAACTTTTTCCAAAATACAAGAGAAAATTTTGCCTACCCAACATCAAGTATTTAAAACATGTAATTTATTACTAATCAGATGACAATAATTCAGTGGAATGCATTTTAAAATTATGTTATAGATAAAATCATCTATCCTATTTCCTTTGGTATTTTATTAATCATATCCAGTGACATCTAAAACCTAGTATGGAGTAATTACAGTAAATTAAAGAGGTGGCAATAGTTCACTTAATATAGTGTTTACCACATGCCAGGGCTTTTTTCTACTTGACAATAATTAAACCTAATTTTTCACAAGGATTCGTTATTTTTAGTTTGCCCATATTAAAAAAAAAAACTCATGGTGACACTCTCAGACCCATAATTGCTTCTTTATTACTTTGAATCATCCAAATTGCTAAACCAGTTCCTTTTATTTTTCTAATTAAACCCTACCAGTGTACCTTAAGGCATTTCTCAAAAAATTTCCCAAATCCCTTTTCCCCAAAAAAACTTCAATCCTTTTTCTTTCAAGCCCTGTATTTACACTGTGTCAGTGCTGATTCCAACTTTCCTTAAACTCTCTACCCATTCTTCTCATATCCCTATTTGCTTTAACTGTTGTTTTTTCTTTCATTTTATAAAAACACTTCAAAATTGAACCTTTCTTGTTCCCTTATCCAATACTTCTCTTTCTTCTATTTGCTTAATTCTCTCTAGTCTATTCCCTAATCACATCCAAGATTGCATACAGACTTAATCGTTGGCCTTTACACCTTACCACAGGTTTTTATTACACAAAACCAATTAATTGCAATACTGTCACTCTTTTTTGGTTCATTATGGCTTACAAATTCAAAGATCAAAGTTTATTGAGCACATACATTTAAGGTCCCTCCTTAGTTCATCATTGATGACCTTGGAGAAAAAGGATTCCAATCTGGAATTCTTTCTGTGACTATGAATGATGTTTGTTCCTAATTGCCTCTTCCTTTTTCAAAGTTTTGACATTTTCCAATACTGTAGCTCATTTAATTATCCAGTGATTTCAAATGAACAGAAATCTTCTTCACACCTATTTAATTTTCAATTCGTCTAAATGAAATAAAGCTATATAATTATTAATGGTAATAATTGAAAAATCAACTTTCACAAGAGTCATCAACTGCCAAGACTTCAAATTTGGGGGCCCAATATTATCTATGTGCTTATGTTTATATTTGACAATAAGGCAAGAAACATATTGAAATAATTTTCAGTTTTGTTCTCCAAAAATTCCTGGGTTTTACACTAATATTTATAAGCTATATACTCCTTTTAATTTGACCTTTTGTAGTCTGACCACTTTATAGTAAGTATACACGAACTTAATATACTCTCGTACTTTCCTATAACATTATATTCTTATTTAATTCTATCTTCAAGAAATCTTACTATAACTTATTATAGTCTCACTACCAAAGTATAATTTTGAACTTATTTTCACTTCAACTGATTTCAACATGTTTTACTGTGTTTCTAATTTAACTAAACAATGGATTTAAACTATACCAGTATCATTAAATTTCACTTACTTCCAATTGTTTCCTTATTTCAAAATGAGCTTTCCTCTTTCTGGGAGAAATTTGGGATTCACTTTCAATGTAGGAGTCCCAAATAAGGCTTGCTTAGTGGCTTCAGGTTGATTGTTTAGAAATAGTCAGCAATAGAACAGTAAGTAAATTCCAACTCTACTTATTTCTAATTTTTTGAAATGTGAAGATGTTCTAAAAATTTCCTGCTCTGCCTTCTAATAAAAAAATTTCACATTTCCTTCCTGCAATAAATTTGTCTCAACTTTTAGTTTTAAGTATGTCTTTAATTTACAGTAAAGTTAAAATCAATTTCATAGAGCGGTACCCCAAAACTTCAGAATCAAGCAAATGTGTTTTAAATGCTGGGTTGTGGAATTACTTAACCTCACAGGAGTTTTATTCTCATTTCTCCGGTACTATTTTCCTAAGTTTTTCTTATTTAAAAACTTCTCTGAATGGTTACTGACTCTCTATTTCACTGAATGTCTCATGAACAGATTCCATAATTAATAAAAATAGTTCTTAAAATTCAAACTGCAGCTTTAAAATCAATCTCTAGTCATATATGGTAGTAACTGATCTGTCAATTTTTGTTTCCATTAAACTTTATCAAGTTTGCTCCTACTTCAAAAGCTCATCAAAATACTCATAATTTAGAAATTTCCAATAGAGAATAGCAAACTTAATTTCTATTTACTTTTATCTGTCTTTCAGCTCTGCAACTTCCAATATGACCAGTACTGAAAACAGAGAAAAGAGAGACTTGTCTTTTCTGAAGACTTTTTGAAAATGTTTACTCTTTTACAGTCTTTTTCTCTGGGTTTATTTGACCAAAGTAAAAAACATAGGACAAAACAAATGCATGGAAGCTCCTGCCAGCGTGGATCAACACAAATCACAGCTGAGAAGGCACAGATTTCCCATTCTCTTAAAAATTTTCCTAACTGTATAAAGTCCTTTTCTACTTGAAGCAAGGAACCCGCTATTCCTAAACTTAGTTTCATCATTCACAAAACAGACAAACACAGAACATATAACAAAGACTTGAGACAACATTAAATCAGGCCTGAACTTCTTTAAAGTTTTCTCTAGGTGATTTTGAAGTCAGGATTTGTCTTGTCTTAACTTAATTCAATTGGGTGAAACAGGACATCTGATTAGTTAGTTTCTCCCAGACTTTCTTAATCCAAATTCATCAAAGTGAGATTACACCAGAAGTCCTGAATCTATGAGTGATGCCTTTTGTAACCAGAAAGTTCACTTTAAAGGGGAACTTGTGGTTTTTAATTAACCACCCTATCTGCCAAGATTACATTACTCAAGTTAGATTTAACCTCTAAGTCAAGAAAAAGAAAATGGAGCTTATCTACTTAGACTCTAAAGAGGAAGTCAACTTTTAGTTACTCCCCACCCACCTTTCTCCAGCTGCTAGAAAGGGGAAGTTAGCCTTTAATAAGAGTCTTATAATCCTATGATGATTTTATTCCTACAGAAATATATATCTTACCTGTTACTAAATGATAAAATCTTATCTCTTGGAAGAAAACCTCAAAGTAAAAGTACCAGAAATACCACATTCAAAATCCAGAGTTTCATTTCAAATAAAACATATTGCAAGCATCCAGAAAGAAGGCATTCAAATACCAAAGAACAACAGTGAGGATCACACAAAACATGGAACTTTGTACTATAGATGATAGGAGAAATATAATATTCCAAAAGGCAAAAGATATAGGAGCAATTTACCCTACTTTATGGTAGGAAAAACAATGAAAATTAATGAAAGAGAGGACTTCTAAGCATTCCTCATGAAAAGACTTTGAAAAAGGATGCTTTGAGATACAAACACAATGAAGAGAAACCTAAAAAGCTAAACTTGTTTGAATAGTTAGAACAAACTGTATGATGATGCGGTACTAGCATTCTTATATGGGGAAACCAAATGAATGAATCTTCAGAACATTTATGTCTTCAAGGGGTATTGAGGGCATTGAATAGTAAAACAGAAGACCTTGGATGGATTGATTCTTTCCTTAGAGTATTAGTAGGGGAAAGAGAAACAAAGATTGAGGCAATACATTGATATGGAAAAGAAGAAGAATGTGGTAGAATTGGCTACTTCTCATAACTGGTATTTTTGAGAAGAATATATAAACATGAAGGAAGGAGCTAGGAGTAGCAGTCATCAGATGAAGGAACTCTGAAATAGACAAAGGAGGGTTGAGAAAACACACACACACACACACACACACAAACAAACAATTTGGTGTAGAAATCCATCAAAATTAACAGGAAAAGAAGCAGGAATGGCGCAGCAAGGAAATTAAAGAGCAAAGAATATCAGAGGCAAAAGCTCAAAACAAAACATTGATCCTGAAGGAGGCATTTAAAGGGTGGAAAAGACTAGACTCTAAGGAAGTGGGGAAAGGCTGAGTAAATTTTTTGGCATCATTTATCACCCTCTTCTCTCCACGTCACTCCCCAATTAAAAACAAAAGGAAAAAAATCTTGTAACAAATCAGCTTAGTTAAGTAAAAATGAATTCACATAGTGGCCAGGTCCAAAATATATGTCCTTTCTGACACTTTGAGTCCATCTGCTCTATCAGAAGGTGGGTAACATGCTTCATCATAAGATCACTGGAGGCATGGTCAGTCATTGCTTTGATCAGAGTTCTAAAGTCTTTAAAAGATGTTTTTATTTACAATGTTGTTGTCCTTGTATAAATTATTTTCCTAATTATGCTCACTTCACTTTGCTTGAGTTCATATTACTCATAAGTCTTTGAAATAGTCTCTTTTGTAATTTCTTATGGTACAATATCATTCCATTATATTCATGGGGGGAGTGGGGCTGGAATCAGAAAGACTTGAGTTCAAATCTGGACTCAGGCTGCGTGATGACTAGCTGTGTGATCCTGGAAAAGTCACATAACTTCTGTTTGCCCTAATGTACAGGAGAAGAAAATGGCAAACCATTCCAATATCTTTGCCCAGAAAACCCAGTGGATAGTATTGATGGACCACAGTCTACCTACCAGGTCATGAAGAGTCAGACACAACTGAACAACAAATTCTTGATGAAGATAAAACTAGTTTTCAAAGATAATGGCTTCTGTCAGCAGGAAATCACAATATCATGAGACTTATGTGAAAATTAGGTTTATTTTAAGAGAAATGAACATGCATATGGAACCCAAGGAGTTCATAGTCCTTACAGTTTGCAAATTTAAGATAGTACAACAAAAGGAGAGAAAATAGGAAGGGGTGTGGCACAGGAGGGAAAGGTAAAGATGGGAAAAAGGACAAAACTCCTCCAAAAGAGAGGAGCAAGGTGATGGCAAAAGCCTCATTCTTTTCCCATAGGAACCCTAGACTATGAAGATAGGAGGGTCCATTTATCTATAAAGGACCCCAGCTGCACAAGCATTTTCTCAGCCTGGCACAGACTGACTGGCTCCTGTTTTGCCTACTAAGGACACACAGGGAATCCAGCTTGGGGTGCAAACAACAAATTATGTCAGCTGGGGTGGAATACTTCATCCTTGACATATGCAGGTCCTTCTGCATACTCTGGGTCCAATGTTTCTGGAAAATATGGCAACTCAAAAAGACAAGTTCAGGGGACCCCTTAACAGTTCCTTAACATTTTTTTTTAATTTTATTGACTTATTTGTTTACTTTTAGGTTACAAGATTCAGTTCCAGAATCACTTAAGTTTCAGATTTTTCTTCCCTTCCTCCCCACCCCTGCCATGGTGGCATACAATCATGTATAGGATCTGCAAACTCCTTCACATTGTATAATAGTCTGATTGAATAGGTGTTATAGTCAATGGAGTGAACAATGAGAAAAGAGAAACAAAAGTCAAACATCAAAACGAATGATAGCATGCATTGCTTCAGTCTCCTTTTAAACTCTGATCTTTCTCTGAATGTAGACATCTTCTTCCATCCTGAGACTTGTATAGTTGTCTTTTAACTGTGTGATGCTGAGAAGCGTCCAGTTTTTCAAAATTGGTCGTCACACATATGATGTATCTGTGACTGTGTACTCCTTAACATTTCTAATTGCTCATAAATAAGTTCTCAAAAACATGCTTTCTTATTCGACCCCCAAAGAACAGGGAGAGAAAGACGGTTGTAGCCTCCCAGAAAGTAAGGATTTTGAGATGATAAACAAGTATCAGCTTTAGTTTAAAATCCTTTTCTGAATTCTCTCTCAATAAAAGTATTTGGGATCCCTCAGACGTTTTAAAGCCAGTTTGAATTTTTTCTTTTTCAGGAATGTAACCTCTGAAAGGCATCTTATTCCAGAATGAGACTGTTTCATTCACATTAAAAATTTATTGATTAGTGTAGTTACCTTATTCAATTATTTTCTTCAAAATACCAGGCTATTTATCCATGAAACCTCATTTGCATTGGATGCCTTTTTAATAATTTTAACATTAGGCAGTCAAACTTAATTTAAAAAGTGATTGAACCAACCATGCCTTGCAGTAAAAGTTTCTTTGTCATCTACTTCATTTCCATTTTCTTTCAGTCTTAAAAAAAATATTAAAAGCTTTTGTCTTAATGGCTTCTCTACCAAGATGAATCCATTTTGATGGCAATCTTTATTCCATATAACTAAAAGATGCTTTATTTCTGTAACACTTCTCATCCTTGTGGTTATTTGCAAACTACAAAAAGCTGATCTGGCTTTATCTTTTATTTTGCCTGTCTGTTTTATAATATCCCATATTGTAGATTCAGGCATTCTGCCATCTCATCCTGTTTTAGAATTTCTCTGACCACGTTCATACCATTCAATCACATAGAATTTTTGTTCTAATGTAATACAAACCTCTTCATTTTTGTACTGGGAGTACAAGGAAAGTGGTGGAACAGGGAGCCAAATAACCTGTCACTGCATTCTGTCTGCCAACTGACTAGCCCTGTGACTTTGGTCAAGTTGATTTCCATATCTGGGTCTCTGTTTTCTTATTTGTAAAATGAAAGAAGTGGGACTTGGAGGGTGGGGAGGAAAGGAGAGGAGGTAGAGCAGGTAACAGAACAGGCATCACCATCCTGCCATTTGCCAAAGCTTGCAAAATCCTCCTCCTCCTCCTCCCCTGCTCACTCAAACTCAGCCCATATTCAGTTGCCATCTTATAATTTCTATCTTCAAAACATCCCTCCTACACATTCCCTCCTCTCCACCCACGATGCCACCATTCTGGTGCAGGCTCTCATCACCCCTTGCCTAGACCACTGCAGTAGCCTCCTAAGTAAGGTCTCCCTGCCTCCAGGCTCCAACGACTCCAATCCATTCATCTCTCAATGGTCAAAGTGATCTTCCATAAAGTGTAGGTGTGACCATGTCATCTCCTCCCTGTTTGTGGTATAAAAAAATACCCATTATTCTTAATTTAATTAGAAAAGTAAACACAGAGATGCCTTAGATAAGAAGAGGAATTTATTCCTTTTCTCCTGGGAAGAAAGGGGTGCCCCATGAGATGATGTCTTACCCATGTTGATGCATGAGGCCCAGCCGGAAGAGAGAGAGAGCCTAGCCCTGTCCCAAGGTTTAAAAACCTAATTAGGACATCCCCTCTCCTGGCCAACTGCCCTCTTTCATTGGTGAAAAATTCACCTCCCAACCTCCTCCCCAATGAGACTACAAGGGGGTTGGCCTTGACCAGGCTGGAAGAAATGAACAAAGGAAGATAAAAGTAACTGACAGGAGAAGGGGGAGGGTAGACACTCAGGTGGAGGGGGGGGTTTACATTCCAGACTGAGAAGTTTTCACTAATTTCATGTCCCACACATCCCGAACAGTCCCACTCAACAAACTCCTGTGGTTCCCACCTCCGGGTTCAAATATATAAAGTTCTTCTTTACTTGACTCCTTCCTCCCATCTTCTCACAGCTTACCCCCTCCCCCGCCCCGGGACACTGGCCTCCTTCTTGCTACTTGACCTAAACGCTCCATCTGCCAACTGCAGGCATTTTCCCCGGTTGTCCCCTACGCCTGGAATTCTCTGCCTCCCCCGCCCCCCCCTCCCAACGAGGTCCTGGCTTCCTTGGCATCCTCAGGACTCAGCTAACATCCCACCTACAATAAGGCTTTCTAGCCTTCCTTAATGGTAACATCTTCCCTCTGAGATCCATCTCCAATTTATCCTACACGTATCTTGCTCCTACACAGTTGTTTGCATGGTGTCTGTCCCGTTAACCTGTTAGTTCCTCGAGGACAGGGCGTGCTTTTGCACCTCTTTGCACCCCCAGCTCTTAGCACTGAGCCCGGGCCCTAGGAAACACATGACTGATTGAGAGCCTGAAAAAAGAGACAGCACAAATGGAAACTCAGTACTACATTTCCCGGAGTCTATGGGGACAGTCCCTTTTTTTCATGCTTCGGACTTCATGTCCCAGAATCCATCTCCAGGCCTGACTACGGCGGAGCGCCGTAGAGTCCTCTGGGAAATGGAGTCTGGGCACAGGAAGCAAAGAAGCCTGAAGGAATTCCAAGAGTAGGAGTTTGAACCCAGCCTTGATCTGAGGTAAAAAGAGAGGGAGCGAGCAAGCGTGAGTGTCACAAGATGCTAGCGGGAAGCAGGATTGAGCTGATTCCTTCGCCAGGGGCGGGGGCACAGATTGCTTCTGAAAGGAGAGAGGATTCCCTTCCCTCCAATCAAGTCTTGAATGGTTCCTCCTTCCCACCGGAAGCAGGGGCGGGGCACACCGGTGTGTGGGCGGGGAGGGGCGCTTCTCTGCACTTATGCTCGAGCTGACAGCAGGAAGTGGAGGAGACTGGTGCTGCTACCTCCTTTCTTCTCAGGTTACCTTCTACTTTCACTGTATCTGTCTTGTATTTACCTCTTATTATACTGTGAGCTCCTTGAGAGTAGAGGATAGTGTTTTTGCCTTTCTTTTTCTGTCCGGTGATTAGCAGCTGTATTTGGAACATAATAAGCTCATAATAAATGCATGTTGGCTGACCTGCTGACCTCACCTTCCTTCCTAGTTTTCCAGGCTGGAAGTCTTGCGGTCTTCCGGTTTTCGTTGTTGTGGTTTTGTTTTTGAGAAATGCTTTTTGATGCCTGCTCGTTGTTATTTTTTTTAAAACATCGTTGTCATTTCTCAAAGGCTAACCATCTCTTCCACCTTCATAGAATCCTTCCTTGGTAAAGAAGTACAATTAAACAAAACAATCTGATACAGTAAGTAGTGTCTTCCCTTATTCTGCACATGCAATTTACTTTTTTGCAGCTGGAAATATGCCTCAGTAAAAGTTCTGTGAAATTTTGATTAAATCACTATGTTGATCAAAGTTCTGAAAATCACCCCATGTTGTGTTCTTTTACTTTATTTTGTATATTGTTCTGCTTATTTCCCTAGAATCACTTCATACACGTCTTCACTAGTTTCTCCAGATTCTTTATTGGGTTGGTTTCAGAGAAACCTGAGAAGAAATAGGAATTGATACAAAGTGAAATGAGCAGAACCAAAATAACAATTTTTTATAATATTGACAATATAGTAAAAAATAAATAGCTTGGTAAGACTTAAGAACTCTGATCAATGCTATGATCCAAAAGAACAGATACTGAAACATACTACTCATTTCCTGACAGAGATGATGAGCTCATGATATAGTATAAGAAATACATTCCAAATGCTTAGAATAAGCGTCCAAAACAAATTGGTTGTGTCCAAAAATAAATGTTTCATTCTCCATTTTGAGTCTGTGACCTGTTCCTCAAGTTGAGTAATGTGATTTTATGTCCAATCCTTTGCCTTAGTAGTTGACCACTGCACTGATAACAGTTCTTGAGTCTCCCAGAATTGTTTGTCTTTACAATGTTTTTGTTATTGTATAAATTGTTCTCTTGATTCTGCTAGCTTACCATGGCATTCATTCATAGAAGTCTTGTCAGGTTTCTCTGAAATCCTCCCTTTCATCATTTTTAAAGCATAATAGTATTCTACTACATTCATATACTATCAATTGTTCAGCCATTCCTCAATTGATGAATGTCCCCTCCCCTTAGTTTCTAGTTCTTTGCCACTACAAAAAGAGATGCTACTAATATTGTTATACATATACATCCTGTCTTTGATTTTTTGAGAAGAGGCCTATTAGTATCATTGAGTCAGAGTAACTGAAAATAGAAGATTCAGTTGTTATGTTCTATTCCTGCTCACTTCACATATTCAATCTGTTGCTGTCTAGATTTTCCTACTTTTAAAATATCTCTTGTATAAATCCCTTTCTACTCACCCAATCATTAATCTAATAAAGGCCCTTATCACCTCACACTTAGACTACTGCAACAGTTTTTTGTTTGGTTTTTCCACCTCAAGTTTCTCTTTTCAGTCTAATCCATCTTCCAGTTATCTTTCTTTCTTTCTTTAAATTAACTTTTGTTTATTTTTGGCTTACATCATTCGTTTCCACAAGATTTTTGAGTTACAAATTTTCTCCCCATCTTTCCCCTACCCACCACCCCAAAACAGCCATCCCATGTTTACCCCCACCCTCAATCTGCTCTCTCCTATATCCTTCTCCATCACCCCTCTGACTTTCCAATAGGGCAAGATGGATCTCCTTACCCCAGTGCCTGTATATCTTAATTCCCAGTTACATGTAAATAATAATAATTATATATATACATATATATACATATATGTACATGTATATAATATATACATTTTTTTAACATTTGATTTTAGAACTTTAAATTCTAGATTCTTTCCCTACCTCCCTTGTTACCCACCCCCACTGGAAAGACAAGCAATTCAATACAGGCTGTACATGTGTAGTTACATAGAACATCTCCACAATGGACATATTGTGAAAGACTGTATTTCCCTCCTTCCTATCCCGCCCCCCCACTTGTTCTGTTCTCTACTTTGTCCCTGTCCCTTTACAGAAATGTATGTTTCTAACAA
>CM053595.1:205563672-205594162 GCA_028646575.1 Pseudocheirus occidentalis | reverse complement strand
AAGCTAGAGAGGTGTTGGAGGAGGGCATAAAAGGGAACAGATTGTGGGAGGGGCCTTATCAATATTCTGGGCTGGGGGGTAGGGGCAAAAAGGGGAGAAAATTTGTAACTCAAAACCTTGTGGAAATGAATGATGTAACCAAGAAAATAAATTAAAATTTAAAAATAAATAAATAAATAAATAAAATTATTACCTGTATTCTTCGATTATGTGAAGGTGATCCATTGAATATATCATCATGATCATCCTTGGGCAGCTGTTCTAGAAAATCTCTCATCTGCTGTTTTCTTTTTAGAGTTCCCACTCTGGCAGTTATCCTTACAGGCTGGTTTGTATCAGTATCAACTCCTGTGCATTAGATTCATAACAAAAATTTTTGTAAGAATTTGATTAGTCGTGCTATTTGGTCTGGAAAGTTAGTAACTTTAATAAAATCTAAAGTCTGCATACACATATGCCAAACTCAGTTTCTGACAACTTGCTGCTTCCTTAAACACACTATTCTCTGTCTAAGTTTGGTATTCTACTGTGGCCTGAAGTTAGGGAATTGAAAGGCAGAAAAGAAGGACCATATGATTTCAGTAAAGGAATAGCAAGAAGAATGTAAAATTCTTTATAAACTGTAAAGCACTAAATAATTACCACTAATTGTTATTATCATTATAGAAATGGAACAAAAACTCATTAAGGTCCTTATGAAAATGGTTACATTCAGATGTTTTAATTATGTTGATAATTAGTTACCACCAGAAAATCAGCAAGTAGGTGTCTAAGCTACTGATTTCACTGTGGTATATAACATTAAAGTATGGTAGAGCCATGAGGTAAAGTTTTGAGTATCATTATACCTAATCAATATTTATTGAGAGCCTATGTGTCAGGCACTGTGTTCAAGTTGTCAAGACAATCTAATTACAATCTAATCTACTTCTATACATACTGCCTCTTCTTAGACATCCAGGTAGTTGGTAGCTTTTGAAGCAATCCTAGGGAGGAGTGATTTTCTTATCACTGGGGGAAAGTATTGGCTTAACTCTAGTTATCTTAAACTGACTGTAGCCACACTAAACAGTGAACTAGACCTTCAGATGACTTGTCAACTACCATCTTCCTGGGTTAGTATATACAACTGAGACTAAGAAAAGTCCTGTAGAGAAAACTCAAACTAAACTAGGTTTTAAAAAGCAACATGGGTATTCTCTAACGTCCCTACCACTTATAAAATTCAAAGATTTCCAGAAAATGCTTTAGTTTTAAGTGGGAATAAGGAAAACAAGAGTTAAGTATCAAAAGAAGAAAAATACGCATTTAGACAGTTAAGTCTTCAAATAACTCAAATTCATAACTGTGTAATGGGATAACCTTCCCATTTGAGACTACGTAAACTCTACTACTGGACTGTAAGGTTACCATTTGAGCCTTTGGGCTTGGGTATCATTTTCTTGATGGCATGTTTATGAGAACCTTTTCTTTGGT
The DNA here is from genome assembly GCA_028646575.1 of Pseudocheirus occidentalis. Classification (NCBI taxonomy): domain Eukaryota; kingdom Metazoa; phylum Chordata; class Mammalia; order Diprotodontia; family Pseudocheiridae; genus Pseudocheirus; species Pseudocheirus occidentalis. The sequence goes on along the minus strand of CM053595.1, from coordinate 205,592,686 downwards.
GTTCTTCCACATGTTTCTTTTGGGATTCTTCGGCAGTCTTATGACCCATAGCAGTGGCTACATTTAACCAGAAACCATGCTTTTGTTTTGGCACAGATGACAAAGCCCTATGGAAGTCCAAAATCATACATGCTTTTAAAATAAAAAATATCAAAGCAGTCAAAGTTCAAATAAGTGAAAATGAAGAATTATTAAAACCTGAAGAATTGTATCAGTTTAAAAAAATACTATTTACCTACATATAAATTATATAAATAGCCGATTCCCTTTCGTAAAAATGCCTCAAGAAAGTGATTACACCCCTCTTCCTTAACTACATTCCATTTAATCAATTGCTTTTGGGTTTTCCTTAGTGGTAAAAGAAACTAACTAGTCATCCTTACGCATTTAAGGATGCAATCCTTATGCATGGAACCATTTATTAAACTTCTACTTTCTTTTCTATTGTATATTTTAAGATTTTCCTCATAGATCTAATTAACCAACCCATTAAGCAGCTTTGTAGTCCTAAAGTTATCTTTCTCTGCCCACAACAAGGCACAGTACTATAAATAAATATCTAGCTATTATTGTGTGAAGAGTTAAGCTCCAGATTCCAATCAAATACAGATGAATTTCACTATTAGGCTTTCTTTTATTTTTTAATTTATCTTTTAAAATTTTTAAAAATTTTTTATTTTTAAAATTTAATTATTATTTTTTAATTTAAAGAACCAACATTTTAGGGAAAAGGCTCAACAAAAATTTGGAGAAATGAAAAAAAGTAAAGTATTAAATCAAACTTCTTACCCTTGAAACTTTCGTAACTCCTCTGTGCAGTTATCCTCTTTAATTAAATCTGGAAAACACTCCAAAGGTTGATTCTTTGTTTTTCTAGATTCCATCACCTCTGCTGATGAAAACTTTCTTCTATTACCAGTCTTCTGAATAGTTTTGTTGGAAGAAGAGGTAGGTTTCTTTGTCTTGGAGTGACAATCTTTATCGCTCTCTTCACTTTCATGTTCTAATATCACTGGGCTTTTCCTAGTATCTTTCCTTCTGCATTCTGACTGGTTAATTACAGTTTCCTTGGTATCCTTCTGCCTTGTTTTCATACCATGTTGAACCTTCTTTCTGGATTCCTCTTCTGCGTCACTTTCTTGACTAGAGAGTTCTGTCATCGTGGTTTGAATTTTGTGGGACAACGTATTTCCAGAAGGTTCAATTCCCTGTAGTCTTAATGACTTCTTTATCTTTCTCTCAGAGTCAAAAATAGAACGGTGCTCCTTTGGAGGTGATGAAGTATATATGCCAGTATCTCCCTCATCCTCACTTTTGTATACGAAGCCACTTCCAAATGTGTTTTCTAAAGACCTTAACAATCTGCCACTTTTAGTTTTCTTCAAGTCAGATCTGCTGTTGCCATTTTCTACCTTATACTTTGGCAAAGCTAAATCTGAGATTCTTTTTATGGAGTCCGTGGACAAATTATTATGTTTACATTTTTGCTCCAACATTTTTCTAGACTTCATTGGTGTTAATATGACAGTAAGTTTCTTTTTTGTATTATTCATATAATCCATTTGTTCTGTATGTGAAAGAAACTCTTCCCTTGAAGACTGGGTATCACTGGACTCAATCAAGTCTTGGGTGATGTCTTTAGCTACATTCTTTCTTACTTAAAAAAAAAAAGGTCACTACATTTATACATGCAAATTTAAATTAAAAGCAAAAGTTTCAATGTATTTCATAGCTAATAAATAAAATATATGAATCGTTAGAGGAAGTATACCATCCACCATTTGAAAGCAATGCTATTCAAAACCACATGTGATATTGAGCAATATGCTACCATAGCACTTGAGACAATACCCAAAAAAGGAAGCTTTTTTTGCTAATAAAATTAGACATACAATGTATTTTAAGTATATACTGATCTGTACTAATGAATGAATGAATAAAAAAGCACTTATTAAGCATGCTTACTATGTACAAAGCAACTACACTAATCATTGGTGAAAGAAACTGAAGACAGCTTCTTTTCTCAAAGAAGTCATATTCTAATAGGAGGAGACAAAATATACAGGGAGTTTCAATTGCAAAACAGATGCAAAGGTCTTTAGGGTGTAAGTGCAAGGCAGATGATAATTCATCTCCTTTACTGTCATTTTCAATTGATAAAAATCCTATCAGGTTCTGATGATGAACCATGTGAAATATTATTATATAAGTCAAAGCCAGTTTGATGTAGCTGTAAGCTCTATAATTAAATAATTATAAAATATTTTAAATAAATTACATTAAAGTATTGTACACATTAAAGTAATTATATCAGTTAGTTTTGCAAACTCTACATCTATGATGTTATTCCTCTCCAGGTTTAACCCATCCTAAGCCTTAAATTCTAAACTTTCTTTTAGGAATATGCTGCTTTCAAAACACTTGAATTTTTCTTCAACTAACAAAAATTAATCAATAAATAAATTAAATTAAGCACCTACTATGTGCTGGGCATTACATTAAGAACTGGGGATTTGAAAGACAGATCCTGACCTGGAAGACCTTTGATCTAATGAGGGAGGCAATAAATACATACAAAGCAAATTATATACAGAATAAATAGGAAATAATTAACAAAGAATGGGCAGCTAGGTGGTATAGTGGATAGAGTACTGGGTCTGAAGTCAAGAAAGCATCTTCCTAAATTCAGATCTGGCCTTGGATATTTACTCGCTGTGTGATCCTGTGAGCCTTGGTTTTCTCATCTGTAAAATGAGGTGGAGAATGAAATGACAAACTGCTCCAGTATTTTTGCTGTAAAAACTTTAAATGGGGGCATGAAGAGTCAATCATGACTGAAAAAAGACTCAATTAAACGAGGAAAAAGGAACAAGAATTAAGATGGATCAGGAAAGGTTTCTGGTAGAAGATGGGATTTAAGTTGGGACTTAAAAGAAAGCCAGGGAAGTCAGTAGGTGGAGTTGAGGAAGGAAGACATTCCAGGAATGAAGGACAGGCAGAGAAAAGTCCCAGGGAAAAGAGATGGAGTGTTTCATTTGTGGAACAAATAGCAAGAAAGTCACTATCATTGGATCAAAGAGTACATGGCAGGGAGTAAGGTGTAAGAAAACTGGAAAGGTAGAAAGGGGTTGGGTTATGAAGGGCTTTGAAGGTAAACAGAGCATTTTCCATTTGTTCTTGGAGACAAAAGGGAGCCACTGGAGTTTATTGAGTACAGAGTGAGATGGTCACAACCCGAACTTCAGAAAAATCATTTAAGTGGTTGAATGGAGGATGGATTGGAGCATGGACACCTCGAGGTAAGCAGTTCCACTAGCAAGCTACTGCAGTAATCCAGGCATGAGGTGATGAGGGCCTATATCAGTGGTTGCAGTGTCAGAGGAGAGAAGGGGATGTCATGTATTTGAGATATGTTGCAAAGGTGAACTTGACAGACCTGGGCAACAGATTGGCTAAGGAAGGGTGAGAGAGTGAGAAGTTGGGGATGACTCCTAGGTTGTGAGCCTGAGGAACTAGGAGGACAGTTTTGCCCTCTACAGTAACAGAAAAAGCGGGAGTGGGGGGGAGGATTTAGGGGAGAAAGACAAAACATTTTCTCTCCCTCTCCTCTCTCTTCCACTAGAAAAAGGACATCCTTATAACAATAAGAATAATCAAGCAAAACAGACTTCCATTTTGGCCATGTCAAAAAAAGGTCTCAATCTGTACTGTGGCCATCTCAGGAGGTGGGGAGCATATTTCATCATAATTCTCCTGAAACTATGGTTGAAGACCAGGCCCCTTTAAATTCACTGTCTATTATCTGCCCATGTTTCCATATTCTGGACGTACCTTTAAAAAAAAATCTATGTTAGGGGCAGCTAGATGGCGCAGTGAATTGAGTACTGGCCCTGGAGTCAGGAGAACCTGAGTTCAAATCCAACCTCACTTAACACAAAAGAAAAAAACGAGGGCAAGTCACTTAACCTCAATTGCCCTGCTTCTCCCCTCCAAAAAGCAAAAACAAACAAAAAAAAAAATAAGAAAAAAAAATCTATGTTAGTCCATAGTGCCCTGTGCACACATTTGTCTGTAGACAAATCCCTTTTTTCTACTCATCAGAAATTATTTCTATCTGTGTCTTCAGAATGTCATTAGTTGCTTAGTGTCATTAGTTATGTCATTAGTCTTAGTGACAGAGTTGGGGTGAGGGGACATGGGGGGGGGAGAGAGAGAAAGAAAGAGAGAGAGAGAGAGAGAATGTGTGCGTGTATGTGTGAGTTACTGAAGGATTTTTTTTTTAAATGCACAGAAGGGTCAGAAGGAAACACAGATAAACAAACTGAAAGTAACATGTTGAATTTATTATATATTTATTTTAAAAGCAAGATGTATATAGTAGAGATTTGTGGCCTCTTCCTCTTCTATCTTGTGTAGGTTTGGGTTTTTTTTGGTATTCATTAAATTCGAATAAAACAAAACTTCCTTCTGAGCTGACTTTCCCTACAGAAACTTAAGTCTATGTGGGATCCTCTAACCATCTTTTTTCTATATCCTTTGAAATCTGCCCTCTCAAGTCAAGGATGTATACCCAGTTTTACTCTCCTCTATCATTAATTACAGAAGGATTAATAATTTTTCCCCATAGTTCCTGCCACTTATATGTCAATAAAACCAGTTTCTTCTTCTTGGTAAGAATTGGGATATAGGCTACCAATTGTCTTCATGAGTTCCTCCAATTTTGGAGGAATGAAATTATTATTAAGGAAAGTCAAGAAATTCTTAAAACCCTCCTAAATTCTCCTCTTAGCAACTTTAAAATAATGCCTCAAAATGAATTCTGGAGCAGCAAAACCCACAAAGGGACTAAGTGAAACATTTTTCCAGCTCCAGACAACTTAGAAGGTCAACAGGAAAGGTCTGTTGCAGTTCCAGGACAGAATACCAGAGCAAAGGCCAGGAAGAGTAGGAAACACACCAATCCTTACATCATACCATCTTGGAAGAACTGAAAACTTACAGATCCCCAGAACTATCTCTGAAAAGAACAGCACAAAAAAACCTGAAGCTTGGAACAGTGCTCCCTCCACCTAAGGAGCAGAGCCCAACTTTAACATAAAGTTAAAAGTCAAGAGATGGGCTAGAAAAATGAGCAACAACAAAAACCCTGATCATAGAAAGTTAGTATAGTGACAAGAAAGATCAAAATACAAATTCAGAAGACAACAAAGTTAAAAGTTACATTTAAAGCCTCAAAGAAAAATGAGTTTTTAGGTCCCAAAAGAATTCCTGGAAGATATCAAAGAGGATTTTAAAAATAAAGAGGAAGAGAAAAAATTGGGAAAAGAAATAAGAATCATGGAAGAAAATAATGAAAAAAGAGCCAACAGTTTAGTAAAAGAAGCATGAAATAAACACAATAGGTCAAGCAGTAAAAGAGGTACAAAAATCTACTGAAGAGAAGAACTCCTTAAAAAGTAGACTTGGCCAAATGAAAAAAGATATACAAAAATTCACCAAAGAAAAGAATTCCTTAAAACGCAAAACTAGCCAAATGGAAAAGGAGATACAAAAGTTCATTCAAGAAAGCAATTCCTTAAAAATTAGAATTGGTCAAGTGGAAGCTAGCTAATGGCTGCATGAGACATCAGGAAATAATAAAACAAAATCAAAACAATGAAAAAAAAAGAAAAAAGTGTAATATCTCATTGTAAAAACAACTGACTTAGAAACAGATTGAGGCAAGAAATTTAAGAATTATTGGACTATTTGAAAGCCATAATCAAAAAAAGCCTCAACATCATCTTTCAAGAAATTTTCAAAATCAGGAAAATTTCTCTGATATCCTAGAATCAATCTGAGGATAAAATAGAAATGGAAAGAAGCTATCAATTATCCCCTGAAAGCGATCCTAAAATGAAAACTCCCAGGCATATTATTATAGCCAAATTCCAGAGTTTCCAGGTGAAGAGGAAAATATTGCAAGCAGCTAGAAAGAAGCAATTCAAATATCATAGATCTTAGTCAGGATAACACAAGCAGCTTCTACATTAAAGGATCAGAGGGCTTAGAATATGGTATTCCAGAGGGAAAGGACCTAGAATTACAACCAAGAATCATTTCCCAGCAAAACTGAGAATAATTCAGGAGAAAAAAAAGAAATTTAATTAAATTAAGAGAACCTTCAATCATTCCTGATGAAAAGACAGAGTTGAACAGAAAATTTTATTTCTAAATACTACTCAAGAGAAGCATTAAAAAAGTAAAGAGGAGAGAAATCATAAGGGATCCAATAAAGTTAAACTGTTTACATTCTTACATGAAAAGATGATAGTTATAACTCCTAAAAACTTTATTATTACTAGAGCAGTTAGGAGTATACACAGACAGTGGGCATGGGTATGAGCTGAGTATGATAGGGTGATATCTAAAAAGTAAATTCAGGAGAAACAGGAACACACTGGGAGAAGGGGGAAGGGAGAGGTATAACAGGGTAAATTACCTCACATAAAGGAGGCACAAAAGAGCTTTTACAATGGAGAGGAAGATTGGGGAGAGCACTTGAACTTTACTCTCATTGGAACTGGCTCAACAAAGATATAACACATACACTTAGTTAGGTATAGAAATCTAACTTACCCTACAGGAAAGTAGGAGATGAAGGAGGTAAGAGAAAGGGTTGGGGAAAGGCTGATAGAAGGGAGGGCAGACTGGAAGAGGCAGTAGTCAGAAGCAAAACACTTTTGGGGATGGACAGGTTGAAAGGAGAGTATAGGATAAGCAGAGGGGAAAATGGGATGGAGGGAATTAGTTAGTAATCATAACTGTGAAAACATTTTTATAGGAAGTTTCTCTGATAAAGGTTTCGTTTCTCAATTATATAGAGAACTGAGTCAAATTTTAAGAATACAAGTCATTCTCCAACTGAAAAATGGCAAAAGGATATGAACAAGTGGTTTTCAGAAAAAGTAATCAAAGCTGCCTATAGTCATATGGGGAAAAAAGCTCTAAATTGCTACTGATTAGAGAAATGTAAATTTAAACAACTCTAAACTACTACTTTTCACACCTATCTGGCTAATATGATAGAAAAGGAAAATGACAAATGTTTGAGGGGATTTGGGAAATTTGAGAAACTAATACACTGTTGGTAGAGTTAGGAATTGATTTGATTAAACTGATTTAATTCTCAGAGCAAATTGGAACTGTTCTCAAAGGGCTATAAAACTGTGTATACCTTTTAAATGAGTAATACCATACTACAAGGTCTGTATCCCAAAGAGATTTTTAAAAGGGAGGGAGAGAGGGAAGGGGACTAGAATCTATTTGTACAAAAATATTTATAGCAGCTTTTTGTGGTGGCTAAGAATCGGAAACGGGGGGAAAGGATGCTCATCAGGGAATGACTAAACAAGTTGTGGTATATGACTGTGATGGAATATACCACTGTGCTATAAGAAATTACAAGCAATAAGATTTCAGAAAAACCTGGAAAGACTTTCATCAACTGATGTAGAGTGAAGTGAGAAGAACCAGGAGAACAGTGTACACAGCAACAGCAATACTATGATGATCAACTGTAAATGACTTAGCTATTCTCAGCAATAAAGCGATGCAAGACAATTTCAAAGAAGCTATGATGAAAAATGCTGTCCACCACTGAAGAAAGAAATGATGGAGTCTAAATGCAAACTGAACCATATTTTTTTTAAATGTTATTTTCCTTGTTCAGTTTTCCTTTTTTTGGTCTGTTTCCTTTCACATGACTAATATAGAAATGTTTTGCATTACTGCACATGTATAATCTATATTAAGTGGTTTGCCTTCTCAATGAGGAGGCAGGGGTGGAAAGGAAAGAGAGAATTTGTAACTCAAAAAAATTTTTAAAAATGTTAAAATTGTTTTTATATTTAATTGAGGAAAAATTATTAAACAAAATACAGAGGAATTTGGCTGTTGCCTTATGCATGGCTGCTATGAAACTGCTTTTTTGTTAAGAACTGGAGTTTTTGCTAGCAGTGAACTTCATTTAGATTATATCCTAAGCTCCTGACTTGTATTAGAGAAGCACATGAGCAGGTTGAATGTTGCGTCCTCTGCAAATAAGCCCTCAGTATTTAAACAGCTGAAATCTGACCAGTCTCAATTTCATAATGTCTATCTCCAACCACAAACAGATATCTCTGATCATGAGAAAGGCAACAAACCATCATTTCAGATTTCCCTTAGTTTCCTAATGCTACATATATCAAAAAGTAGCTCCATTTATGAGCACTTTGAATTGTCTGAGACAAGAGTATACACTCTTGTTGCTGATGTACAGGGTCCACAAAGCACATCTAGGGTAAGGGTGCTTTCTTGCTACATTAATCACAGAAGCATTTCCCACAACAGTGACAATAATGCTTTCTAGTCATGAATTAAACTTGATGTCACATTTGCATACATCTTGGACATGTTTCACCTAGAGACAGAAGTCAACTCTTTGGTTGGTTTGTATTTTTCCCCCATTTTTGAACTGAACTAAATTAAGGAAAGCATAGAATACATGCTTAAATAAACTGCAGATGGTGCAAAGTTGTCTAGTTCATCTGGTGGATGACAGTCAAGTTCCAAACAGATTTCAAGGGGCTAAGACAGGCCAAATCTAATGGGATGCAATTTAAGAGAAAGGTGTGGAAGTCCTACACTTAGGCTGCAAAAAGTCAAGGTAGGAGTAGAAAACAGTTAATTTAATGTGGCAGTCAAAAGAGATAACTCAAGCTTTAGCTGCATTTGGGGAAGCATAAGGTCTAGAAAAAAAGGAAATTACAGCTCCTGTTGTACTCTGCCCTTGTCAAATCTCATCCACAGTTTGATACCTACTCAGTTCTGGATGGCATGGCTAAGCTCTGGGACCCACTGTGGTTCACTGAAGCCAAGAGAATTGCTGAAGACCCCCAGTGCTCAGGGACAACACACAGTCCCTGTGTGACAGTACACCAGCTTCCTGGTATTGCAACAAAGGCTCCCCTGCCTGGTCTGGGGCTGCTACAGTGAACCTATTACCTGGATCTCTTCATACAAATATATCTTATTAATATACAATGCTACTCCCATTCTACATCTTTACTTACTCCTCTAAACTGTTCCTGTGCCATATTTCAGTCACAAGTCCCATGTCACCAAGTTTCAGTAAGACCTATGAATGAGGTCTTATTTGTTTCATTTCATTAGGATGTTCATTTCACTTTGCCTATTCCTCATGTCATGTATATTTATGGGTAAAAACCTGAGGTTAAATTTATATTTTTTGCTGGTTCTTGAATTTTGTATTTGATGACTTTCTGAGTGTTTTGACTACTACTCTTCCTGAATTGAAATAATTCTCTACCTAGGTACCAAGTATCTAGCTTGGTAGCTATACAGAGGGAGGTTTCTCTCACATTCCTTTTCATTTTAAAGGCTTTTCTTTAAAATTAGATTTGCAAGACTCTAGGTAAATCTGGACATTTTTTTTTTTAAATCAACCCTTGTCAGGTAAACCATGTAACTAGCCAAGAGCCCTTCATTCTTTTATTTGAAGCTGAGGTGAAATCCCCTACTCAGATATCATATTCTTAACTAGCTGTTCATAAATCTGCCTCCTTTTTCTGAAACCATTAACTCCGATTGGCAGTGGTGATGAAAACAGTAGTTTTGCCCGTAAAGTGCTGAATTTCTTGCCAAAGATTTTGTAATCTTCAGATATGCTTTCTAGATTCCTTCTGGCAGTATGATTTATGCCTATGTGAATTACCAGAAGACAAGTCTTAGGAAGTTCTCTCTCCCAACATGTTAGATATACACTCTGGGAAGATCTCTCTGTTGTTAATGTCCACTTGCCAAACAATTACCTTAGTATCTCTGAGCAGGGATTCCATCATCTACCAGTAATTCTTGTCTCTTCTTGATCATTCTCCTAATAGCATTGCTGAAATCACAGCATGCTCTTTGGAGGACACTTTTGTTTCACCTTTCCCTAACCATCATTTGATGTGTATGCTCAGTGAAGACTAACAGGCTTTAATGTTAGACGAATATATAAGGAGGAAACTAAATTTACTTTCTTACTATTAATGTATACAAAAGATTTCTGGATTATCTGTCCATGTTGCTGTTCTTTGGTACTGCAGACTATGTAAACTGACTAATTGTCAGGTTAAGAATTGGTTTGCTAACTGGGAATTAAGATATACAGGCACTGGGATAGGGAGACCCATCCTGCCCTACTAGAAAGAGGGGTAAGGGGGGAGGACATGGGAGAAAGCAGATTGGGGGAGGGGCTATACAATGGGATCGCTGTTTTGGGGTGGTGGGTAGGGGAAAGATGGGGAGAAAGTTTGTAACTCAAAATCTCGTGGAAATGAGTGATGTAAACAAGGAAATTAATTAATTTTTTAAAAAAAGAAATGGCTTGCTATATCCTGCCCAAAAGACAACAGTTTAGGGTAAGTATATACCTAATGCTTTCTAAAACAAGTCCCTACTTACTTTTTTAAAGAGTGTTAGCACTATTATTTAGAGGCCTGTGGCTCTAAATTAGTAAAAATAAAATTTAATTTCTTTGTAGCTCTATATATGCTCATCAAATAGTAAGTAAAGTGAGCAACACATGAATATTTATTTCGTTGTATCTTAGAGTCAAAGAAGAGAAATAAAATTTAGCAATTTATGAATAATCTAAAATTCAGAGGAACAAAAAAAGAAACTTTTAAGTAATGAATTCACTATGCATCATTATGCTGTGTCTTCTTTTATTTATTTATATGGAACATGAAAAGTACTCCTACATATTATGTGAAAAGGAATTTTATTGACAAAAGTAAAATGCAGTTTACACATGGCCAGATTGTTTGGACAATACTGAAGCGTAATAAGAAATAAAGCCACTAAAGTTTATTTCAAAGAACAGGTAACTAAATTTGTACAAAATCCTGATTCTGAAAATACATATTATCAAGTTACACAGTAACTATTTTTTTGTGTGTAAATAATAGCCCATTTGTTTCACATCTGGGAAATTGTCCAGTACTTTTAATAAATCCAAATGGTTTACTGCCTCAGAATAACTTGTTTTCTGATACTATAAATCACAGTCAGTATTGTAAGATAAAATAAATTATTTAGATTACCTAAGATTGGCATAAAATAAATCAATGAAGGCGGAATTAGAAGAAAAACTAGAGAGCAGGAAAAATACTGGCATCAACTATCACTGATAAAAGTCTGATATTCAGATGTCAAGACCCCACACCAAGTTGACTCCTCTTTTCTTACTATTAGGAGACACATTGTTTTCTAGAGCTAATGCCTAGCAAACAAGCTGTGACTTGAGACTGGCACAATAGTGCTTTTCACTCACCACCTGGATGAACTCTGCTGCAGCTAAATCACAGAACTGGCTCAAATCATCCTCCAGGTGGTGCCTAAACTGAGATGGAACCACATTCTGGTCATGAAGCCTACTATGAATAGACTTTTTATCACTAGGCAAACTGGCTTCATTGTTGCTGTTATACCTCATTGCTGTGGTCACACTGCTTGGTTCTTTGTCTAGCCACAACTATACGTATCAAGGCTTAGTCTCACTGTGTTAGGTCTCTTGGTCCTAGAGCACACTCTGGCACATGTGTCTAGTATACTTCTACTGGAAATAAACCCCAACGAAGTATAAAAAAATTAGTCACAAAGGCCCAACATATGCCAAAATATTAATAGGAACAATCTTTATGGGAGGAAAAAACTAGAAACAAATTAGGAATTTATCTACTGGGGAATGGCTAATGTAATGGAATATTATATAGTAAGAAATAACAAATATGAGGAATTCAAAGAAATACGGAAAGATTTGTATGAACTGTTGCAGAGAGAAATAAGTCAAATCAAGAGAACAATATAACATTTACAACAGCGTAAATGAAAACACACCAAAAGGAAATAAAATTCTGAATCACTGAAAAACTAATTGATATCTCAGAAAAAATTATAATGAAATATACTCTTCTTCCTTCTCACAGCAGAGAGGTGGGGGACTACTATGAAAAAATACTGTATACACTGTCAATACAAATCACTACATCAGATGTTTTTGATTAAAATTATTTAGTTGCAAGGAAGGGTTCGATTTAGAGGAGAGAGGTGAAACAGCTATGATATAAAGAAAAGGCATCAACAAAATACATTAAACATAAAATAAAATGTTTTATACAATTTAAAAAGCCATTAATACAGAATAAGAATGGAGAATCCTTAAGACATTTCAGGAATAATTTTGGCCTAGACAATTTACAAATGGCCACTTTCTAGATCGATAGATTTAAAATATATAGCAAGCAAAATACCAAGGTTCATTTAAAAAATACTGGGGGCATTTTACCTCTCTTTAGACTTTTAAATATTGTTTCATTTGTTTTAGCTTCATGATTTTTGGTTTTCTTTGGAGAAGTCATCTGTTTACTTTCATTTTTTGAAGTTGATTCCTTAAAAACAAAATTGAAGGGAATAACTTTCTATCATTAACTCTTATCAGTATCTGCCCTAAATAGAAAGCTCAGAGCACTTTAAACATTATGAATATGGCATGGAAATGAGTAGATTTCTACAGTCTAATGTCACATTGTCTCCCCTCAATATGTCCTGGTGGAAGAAAGCAAAGAAACAAACAAAATAATTTTCTAACCACTCCAGTCCTTCAGAATTTTCTCTCTCCGAAACAGCTTCTCTTTCATCTCCTGCTTTGCAAGTTGCCGACTCTAAAGGTTGCCTCCCTTTGCAGGAGAAGTCATGAGGCAGAAGTAAAGCCAGTTGATCACATGGTATCTCAAATTCCCTAGGGCAGGGACTCTTAACGTGGGGTCCATGAACTTGTTTTTAAAAGTATTTTGATAAGTGAATTTCAATATAATTGCTTTACTTTGTAGTCCTATGTATTTTATTATACACATTTTAAAACATTCTTGAGGGATCTTCCAAAGGTTTTATCAGACTGACTGACAAAGGGGTCCAAGACACACAAAAGATTAAGAACTTGGGTCCTACTGAGTAACAAAAGGTAGAAATAAATAGCCAGAAATTGCTACAGTGGGTGAATCACATCATAGGGGTTAACACTCTGGTACCTCATTATACTTATATCCTCTGAATCTTTGCCTTAATATTGTTTTTTTAGGTGAGGTTATGCTAATAATATAAAAAGTTTTTTCAGTACATATATTAACTGAGGTTTCTCTGGCTGAAATTTTAAATGTACTTTTAGATTATAAAAAACATAACAGATAATAGTATGTGTAAACTCCACTGTATACTTCATCCTGACAATCTCCTATTCTTTAAACAGTCAAACATGGACAAAAAGCACTAAATATTCAATTGAAGTCAGATGTCTATTTTACTCATTTGAAGATCAAACAATAGTGTATGAAAAAAAATTACCTCTTTAAGTAGGCAGTTTTTTCCTCCACTTTGGAAAGTCACGTTCATTTGATTATCACAATTATTACATTCACCACACCGCAATTGTAAAGGTATTTTATGAAGCTGATCAGTATGAAACATGTTTAATTCTGTAGTTCGACGTAAAGCATTACACTCAGTAGGTATTTCTATGAGGACAAGGATTAATATTTCATTAGCAATAAGATTTTTAATGTATAATGCACTTCCTAATAGAAGATATATCAAATGAATACATATAGTAAATCAACTGTTACTGAATAAAAGTAAGCCATTGGAGTAAAAGGAAACTTCGTTTATTCCTAATAAATCATAAGATACCATCCTTTACAACTTCTTAAAGCTTTTAGACAACTTATCTCATGGGGCAGGTTCACCCTATATCATTCTTTTTCAAAACACAAAGGAAAAGGTGACTCCATGCACTGAGAGTTATGAATTTCTAACCTTCTTCCCCAGATTCAATAACACGTTATTCAAAGTGGAGGATTAGATCAACGTCCTCATTTTTAAAGTGAAGTCAATAATAACTGATCATCTTTTCTCACTGGGTTGTTATGAGAAGCAAATGGTAAAAAGCACATTATAACCTAGAAAGTATTACACAAATGTATTACATGTGCAAAATTTAATAAAAAGTTAACAAATCTATTTCCCTATATTTCTATTTGTACATGGGATACTTATGTTAAAATCTGTTCATTTTGTTGTCTAATACAATAGTAACTATGTTGTCAACAAAATAAAACATAAATACAAAGTTTATTTAAACATGGAATTGTACTTGGAAATGTGAAAGCTGTTATTAGAGGAAAAACCTTTCATAATAATTATGAAAACCTACACACTAAGAAACTGCTCAAAGAATCTAATTCAAGAGTCGGAGACCAAAGAATAAAACTGGAAAATGACAAAATGTTGGTCAAATGTTACAAAAATGTCTTAATAAACACTGCTAGCAGGATAAGATCAGTATTTAAACACTGTTTAAATTTTTATTTAAAATTTATTTTAGTATTTAAAGAACTCACACAAGGGGCGGCTAGGTGGCGCAGTGAATAGAGCACCGGCCCTGGAGTCAGGAGTACCTGAGTTCAAATCCGGCCTCAGACACTTAATACAAAAAACTAGCCGTGTGACCTTGGGCAAGTCACTTAACCCCAACTGCCCTCCAAAAAAGCAAAAAAAAAAAAAAAACAAGAACTCACACAAACTACAAGTACAGTAAACTGGAGTCAAATGGTTAGAAAGGAAAGTGATCAAGGAATTTGGAGAGGTAAAAAAACATATTTTCCCATTGTAAATCATTAGGCTGGTAAAAGAAATCAAGATCCTGAGGAAAAATTTAAAATGCAATGAACAATCCCAAGTTTAGTTAAATTGCTGTATTTTTCAAGACACTTAAAGCTTGTCACCAAATGGATTATCTCTGTGATAAAACAAAAGAAAATTTTATGATTTGATCTCATTCCTGTAAGGCTTAAATTTCTACCTCTCATATTGTTACCCAACCCTCATTACTGGGAACAATGAGGACATTTTCTCTCCATGTCATTTTTTCCCTTGGCAGTCAGAGTGGGACACCATATCTTCTCTTTTTTGAAAAAAGTAATGCCATTAAATGGGAGGTAATAGATCAAGTCCCTATTTTTGGGGTCTCCTTTACCCTAATCCTTGTGTAAGGATAACCAAAAGGTAAATAAAGTATAATCTGTCTCAGACCACCAAGGGAAATCAAATATTAAAAGATAATTTGAAACATAAAACACTGCACCCAAAGTCAGAAGCTGAGCAGTTGGGAACCAAATATGCAGCTGATCAGTGGGGAACCAAATATAACTATATGTTTCCTTTATATAGGTATCTATAGAAAATAGCTCACACACAGAAGTTCTCTTGCCCTATAAAAACTCCCTTCTCTACATGGCAACCAAAACTTCTGCCTGCCTTGGCTTGTAACAATAGACAAAATAAAGGTTTTAGTTTCAAGACATCAAGCAAAAATCTTTCTTCTCAGCTTGACAGTTTAAACAGGTTGGGCATATAATTAAAGATGGACGAGACGATGTGAGTATCTGAATTCTAGAAGCTTCCAGTCACTTTCCATGACCTTCCCTAATATTTGAGATTTTCAGTTCCATTCACTAATGTAGGAGAGAGCCTACAAGCAGATAAAGGCTTGAAAGACAACCAAATGGATGCAAATTATTCCTTTTCTACCTTGCAAGGTATGAAGTACATTTGTCTTAAAGAAGTCTCTGCTTGCAGTATGACTGCTGATTCAAAACAGAAAAATAAGGAGATGGGGTGTCAAGAGGGATAATTATACAGGGAAATAAATATCTCTTTCTCTCATATAAGTGATAATGGGAAATACACCAAGAAATGCTATCATAGTCAGTAGCAGCTGTCTTGCACCTTTAAAGTTTTGGTATGACTAATAATTTCAGTAATTTTTTTTAGACCAAATTAGGTCAAATTATGTTCTTATTACTACCAAAAAGAAAATGGGTTTGCTCTGTTTTTTAAATAGGTATGAATCATTTTAATGGCTCTGACATAAGACTGGACCAGGTTCTAGGGTTTAAATGGCCAGAATAACTTTCTTTGTTCTATATAATGTAATATATTTACATGCTCTGTTGAAGTTAAGATTAGTTGATTTATCTACTGAGCTACCTGGAATTTACTATCTAATAGGAACCAGAAGAAAAATTATGATCCTGGTTGCAAAGTGTTCTAGGCATTACTATGTAATTTATCAGTAAAACGATTTTCAAAACCAGGATAAATTACCCTAGTAAATGCAATGCTTCAAAAACTTCCATAATCTGCACTTTAAGAAGAAAATAATATAGATCTATGAAAAGTTCAACACTTCTTGTCAATTTAACACATAAGAAAAAAACCAAGTATACCAGAGCAGTTTTCAGAAACATCATAAGTAGTATTTATAATTCTGGCACTTCTGGAGACCATTTCTGTTTCGATTTCTTCTGATGTATCACTTTTTTTCATTCTTGTTTGAAAGACAGATTTATCTGTTTCTTGTTGATCCAATTTGCATTTTTTAATTTTCTCAGTAAATGCCCTTTAAACAATTAAAAAATTAATAAATTAAATACTTTACATAGTTAACATTCAAATTTTCTATTATCGAGTTTTTAAAAGAACAAAATAGTAACTCGGTCATAATTGTTATATAATAAAACTATCAAAGAACATAATAAGAAAGATGAAATAGAAATTCTTATATAAGAAAACACATCATAGGTGTCACTGAAAATTAGCAGAATAAAATTCATGACTGAAATTTATGGCTTATGGCTATGAAAGAATATGCTTTGTTAAGAACAAAGAAATCAAAAGAGAACACTTTGGTATTGCATATTAACATATAATCATGCAAGGACATGCAGGAATATGAGTGGGGGAAAGACAGTAGAGAGGAAAAAAAATATAGAATCTGTGTGAAGATCAGAGAAAAAGAGAAAGGATATTATCACATTAGCATACTATAGACCACTGGGACAGAAGGAGGAAATAGATGATAAGTTCAAAAAACAGCGTACAAGCCTAACATGGGGCATGACGAGAAATGATGCTTTAATTGTTTGAAAACCTGCTATGGCTTTCTCTCATCAAAACCAGAGCAGCTAATACATTTCTTAACTTGTCTTAAATATTCTTTAATCTTTTCAAAAATAGGAAAATCAACATGGAGAACCTGAATTTAATTCATACAAAAATGGACCTGACTGCTAAGAGGAAAAATGAGAACTGAAAGGAGAAGTTAATGACTCTATTTTAGCACACGGGACAGTGTGAGGAAAGCCAGATGTCATTTGATCTGTATCCTCAATTTTAGAAAGTACAAAGAGAAAGACTAGTTAGGATAAAAAAAACTAAAATTTTATACAAATTGGTCAAAGTGAGACAGGAAGCTATCAGGAATGAAAATATGAAGACACTAACAGAAACAACTGGAGTGAGAAAGAAAAAGGGGAGGTATTTAAGGCATAGGGAACTGAGCCATTGATTTAGATTTTTAAAAAGATAGGTACAGAGGATGGGAGATAGTGCCCAAAAAACACTGCCTGGTGCCCAGGTTGAGGTACAGAAGATGAGGTCAGATCAGCAGTCAGGGAACACAGTGCTGTCTCTTGTCAGCCCTGCTCAAGATATAATAGGAATAGAGGGGCCCCATGCTTCAGACACAGGAGAAAGGATCATGGCAGCATGTGAGAAGCAAATCACTTAGGGTCTCCCAGAAAGCCTTGTACCAGTACCATCAACCACATCTAGATCACAGCAAAGGACAAAGTGAAATTCAGTTTTGGAACTACGTAAGAACAAAGAGAAAAGGTATTCAGGGTTAATATTTAAAGCAAATCATCAGAAGACTGAGGCAAAGAGGAATTCCTATAGGAGGAGGAGCCCAGTCTTAACCACCGTACATGGGACCAAATAGGGGGTTGCCCATATTATCCAAAAGTATGGAAGGTAGCAAGGTCTAACTCATTACAAAGCCATAATCCAGAAAGTTGTATCTAAACATATGAGTAAAAAAAATGTCAAGATCAGAATGAGGGAGGTGACAGTTCTTCTATACTCTATCCTGACCATACCATGTCTCAATCATTGTGTTTAGTTTTGGATGTCACATTTTAGAAGGTGGAAGGTGTAGAAAGGAGGAAGACCTAGATGGAGAAGGGACTAAAGTCTTCATACTACAGGACTGGTCAAAAGAATAGGGGTTATTTTTCCTAAAGATCTGGGAGAGATGAAGGGCATGACAGTTGTCTGTAAATCCTGAAAAGGCTAACATGTAGAAGAAAGGTGGACATTCTCCTTGGCTTAGAATGCAGATATAGGAACAAAGGGCAAGAATGAAGTACACAGAGACATGGACATTAGTTTGAGAAATGGAAATTTTTTTTTTTTAGCAAATTGTAATTCCAAAGGGGGAATAAACTGCCTTGGGAGGTGGCTGGAGCATCACTAGAGTTCTTCAAAGAGCTGACAATCTCTTGAATGTTGTCAAGGGGATTCTTATATGCTTATGTGTGGGATTAGATTAGATGGCCTCTCAAAGCCTTTCAAATAAGATCTTGTGATACTATAACATAGGGAAAAGTGGTAGGTAGCTGAGTGTCCATCTTAAAATGGGCCAAATTTTATCAAATTTTGACTTAGGTTTTATTTCTAGAAAGCACATACATTCTTATCAAGTCCTGCTGGCTTATGAGAGCACATGTAAGAATAAGGAGAATGGGAAGGCATAAAGTGGAATTTTAAGCAATGTAAAAACAAGATAGCAATAAACATTTATTTTTTGAAATATCGTCCCCCCAAAAAAAGGCCAAAAAAGGAGACAAACAGGAATTTTGTTACTACAATGTTCAAATGAATTTACACTTAAAATTGTATAGAAGTTCATGGTTTCATATACAATCTTTTTTTTTGTTCTTTGTCTATCAAAGTTAGAATGCTTGTTGACAATTTTTAAGTTAATAAGAAAGAAAAAGGAAAAGAATAAAATGAAAAAGAATAAGCAGAGTTATATTTTACATTAAGAAAAACACTTTACCTTAGTTCTTTTAACAAATCATCAACATATTGTTTCCAGTTTTTTGGAAATCCAAATACAAACTTCCTAGTAAAACTGGCTGGGAACCCTTTTTCAAACACAGAAATGGTTAACACTGAAGTTAGCACTTTTTTCAGAGATACAAAATTTTGAAGCAAAATATGTAATTATAAATGACAACTAGAATTTAATTGCAATTTCTGATTTTCAGAGAAATGTTTCACTGAAGGCTTGATTTATGTTACTAATAGCAATTTATATTTTCAGCTTAATTAACTGAGCTGCTGGAAAAGAGAAAATATTTTATTCCTGTTCCCAAACTTTCCAATTAAATTTAATTCAGTAAGGATTTCTTAAAAAGTTCAAATGCATTTTTGCTTAACTAGGTATAAAAGGTGAAAATAAAACATCCTTGGTTTGAAGGGGTTTATAATCTAGCAGAGGGAACTGGACATGAATGTAACATAAGTATAACATAAAGGCAATGACTTCAATCTTAATATGCTTAATATTTTTCTATTTCACTACTAAGTTCATTATTTTAACTATTATAAAAAAACTACTAAATCATCAAAACTAGAGATGTACAGTCAGTTTACTATTACTTAAAAAAAATAAAAATGAAAAATAAATTTTGCTCTAAAGTTTTTACCTGCTTCCTTCATGGAAACTGCGTCTATTGTTCCTTTTAATACATAGATATTGTCTGATATAGTCCTAAGTCTGTTGTAGTCAAGACGTTCAACAATTGCACTACTATGCCAATATAAGTCAGGAGTATTTCTAGAGAAAAGATGATTAAGATTCCTCAGTAAATATATCTTCAAATATTCACATTCAAGATTTACATGAATTCATTGTCTTCATCATAGCTAAAAGCATTTTATAAAGTGTTTTAATATTTACAAAGAGCTTTGGATATATTTATTATCTTATTTGATCTTCCCAATAACCTGTACAGCAGGTGCTATTACTACAGGTGGAAAACAGAGGCTGACAAGAGTTTAAGTGATTTACTTGCCCAGGGTTAGAAAGACAGTAAATGTCTGAGGCAAGATTCAAATTCAGGATTTCCCAAGTCCAAATCCAGCACTTTATCTTATGTCACCTAATATAAATGAGAATAAAGCAAAATTTCTGGGAATTTATATACCAACATGCAAGGATCTATGACTTGGGCACTGTATGGGAACTTCCTAGGCTAAGACTGATAGAAACCCATCAATGGACTTTGGTCATTTAAAAACTTAAAATGTAAAAAAGGAATAAGCTTTAAACTCCAGTTCAAAGTTGATTTCCATCCAACAGGAAATGCTCCTACTTCTGCTTTATAAGGCTAAGTAGAAGAAGTCTACACCCTTTTCTAACTGATAGTCCTTCAAATAATTCAAGAAAAGCTATCATGTTCCCACTTAGCACTTCCTACACTCAATTTGAATAAAATAATTTACTGAAAACATATTGATATTGTATACTTACGTCAACATTCCTTCTACACACACAGCAGTATTATTATTGATGTTCCTAATCATCCATTTCTGGAGACAAATTTCCTATAAGTATAAAACAAAGTACACATTCCTTCTATTAATTTTCTAATGTTCATGGGGGAAAAATACTCAGACTAACAATACCTTACTTACTTAAGTAACACTTAATAAACCTAACTATAACTGAAAAGAACCCAAGGAGAAACACTGCCAAACTATTCAATTTTATTTTTTTAAAATGACTGATACTGCAACAGAAGGGACAAAAGAATGGAATTTTCAATATACTCTTCTCTTTTTCTATCAAGTATCTATCATTCAGTTACTTTAATACCACATACCATCTTCTAGCATCCTAAACAACTGAAAAGCCAACATTAAACTCTCAACCAAAGCACTAAGACAACACAACACAGAACAATAATATGCAGATTTATATAACTCTTTAAAACTTACAAAATACTTTCCTAAAATTTGTATTTTGTTTTTCAATTAACAAGCACTTAGCGTATCTCTCTCCCACTTCCCCTACTGAGGGAAAAAGGAAGAAAAAAACAAACCCTTGCCAACAACTATGTATAATAATAAAAAATTGTCCATGTTAAGTAGAAGAATAAATAGATAATAAATAAATAATGAATAAATAAATAATAAAATATGAAATAATAAAAATAAAAATAAATAAGTAAAATAAAAATAAATAAAAAGATCAAAGAATGGAGAAGTGGAAAAGTGACCAGTCCATAATACATTCACACTATCACAAATGCCCCAAAATTTATGCTGTATTCTGTATCTTTAATTTATTCTCTGGTGCAAATTGGGTAGTACACTTTTTGACTAGCCCTACAAGCATTGTGGTTAGTCACTGCTTTGATCATAGTTAAGTCTTTCAAAGGTGTCAGTCTTTATAATGTTGTTATTATATAATTATTCTCCTGGTTTTACTTATTTCAGTTTGCACTGAGTCATAGAAATCTTCCCAGATTTTCTCCAAAACCATCGCTCTCGTAGTTTCTTATAGCACAATAATATTCCCAAATTCATGTAACATAATTAACTTAGCCATTTCCCTATTGGTGGGCAACCCTTCTTAGTTTCCTGAACTTTGTCACTATAAAAAGACCTGCATAAATATTTCTGTGTATATGGAGCTTTTTCTTCTTTCTTTGATCTTTTTGAGGTCTAAGTTTAATGGTATAATAATATATTTAGTAATACATCTAGGGGCATATGCACAGTTTAGAGACTTTTTGGATACAATTCCAAATTGCTTTCCAGAATGGCTGGGTCAGTTCATACCTCCACCAACAATGCATTAGTGTGCCTGGTTTCCCACATCTCCTCTAACATTTGTCATTTTAACCAATTTGTAGGGTTTGTGGGTGGAACTAAAGAGTTACCTAAATTTGCATTTCTCTATTATTATTAATTTGGAACACTTTTTTTTCATGACATAGTTTAGATTTATTTGTTTGAAAAATGCCTGTTATTATCCTCTAGCCCTTTCTCACAAAATGCTTTCCTTACCACACTGTGAGGAAGATGATACAAATACCAACTCAGTTTTGCAGATGAGAAGATTATGGATCAGATCAGGTAGCATGAAGAACTCAAAACTTGAGTCTCTCCTGACTCCAAGTGCAGTCAGTACCCTTTTCCCTACACCCCCCTGCTTTTGAAAAAGACTCAGAAATAAAAATAAATAAAAAGACCAAAGAATGGAGAAGTGGAGAAGTGACCAGGCCGTAATACATTCACACTATCACAACTGTTTCTCCTATTAAGATTAAGAAATTTTCTTTCCATTAATAATCCATTAGACTGTGTAGATTATTTTGCTTGGATGTGTTTTCGTTGTGCACTGTATTTTTTAAGTACTGAGATGACCTGCACTATCCAAGTTATCTGGACCTTTCTGGATATAAGGTTGTAGCTTCTATTCTCACAAAGGATGCACAACAGTTTCTTCAGATTCTTCCCAAACAGACACTTTGGAGTTGACATAAATAAGGTACAAGTCTTCCCTTCTACTTTTCCAGATAAAGTCTTCAAACAGTAAAAAAAAAAAAAATCTTTAAAACCCTAGAAGCTTGGATGGCTTCTCTTACTTATGGAAAGCTCAATTAAGTGTTACTCTTAGAATCTGAATTTTACTAAATCATGCCCGGATATGTATTAATAATAATTCCACCATGACATTACCATATCATTTTTAACTTTTCCCAAAGTACAGGACTTAGAATAGGAGAGCCTATATTTTAATCCTATCTTTGGAAACCATGGGCAAGTTATATAAATTCTCAAAGACTATTTCTTCATCTATAAAACTCAGATAATAATACTTGTAGAACGTACCTCAAAGTGTTATCATAAAAATTGAATTTAAAAAATGATTTAACAATTTTCAAGTTTTCAAATGCCAACTCATTATTTCATTGCAACAACATAGTTCTCCCATAAAGTCCTACTCCAATGTTTTACTCTAAAAGAAGAGGTAAACTTGGATTCTTAATGCTAGACTAATAAGAGTACAAACTTTAGTCTGTTCTACCAAGGTAGAAAGGCTCTGGATACAACATCCACAATAGATTAAATCTGCTTTCTGAGGACCAGTCTAGCTTAAGGATGGACAGGTTCATCTCCAGCAGGCTAGCCAGAGAGAGAATTAGACTACACTACGTTTGATCTTGGGGCAGCTAGGTGGTACAGTGGATAGAACACCATGCCTAGAGTCAGGAAGATCTGAGTTCAAATCCAGCCTCTTACTAACTGTGTGACCCTGGGCAAGGCACATAACCCCTATCTGCCTCAGTTCCTCATCTGTAAAATGGGAACACACTGGAAAAGGAAATGGCAAACCACTCTAGTAGCTCTGCTAGGAAAGCCCATGGACTTTGTCACATAGAATCAGATATGACTGAACCAAAACAACAATGTTTGACCTTCTTCCCTCTAATCCTTTTCAGCTACACACTGGGCTGGGTCATACCTTTGATTCTGCCATTGTCTACAAGTGTCCCATTTCCATATTCATGAACTCTGGAATTTTAAAAAAATCTCTCTGTAGTCTTTTATGAGTTCAATTTTCCTTGTTTCATGATTCATAACTCTGTTCTCCATCCTCACAGTAACTTCATCCATTCCTTAGTTCTATCTTAGGTTTTACAAACCCTGAACTTTCAAACTTTTCTCCCTTTCTTATTTCAACCCTCTGATGAACCAGTTCAAAGCTATCCTATCCTTTAACTCCTGAATCCCTTGCCTCCTTGTCTTTTTACTGATCAATCTATCCCAAATTACTATCCTGGATTATGCCCACCATCTGCCTCATTTATTCCAATTTATATACTGCTGAACTGAGCTGGAGAAAATCATAAAACAACCATGCAGTTAGAATTTATAAAACAAACCAATTGCTCCACTACAAATTTATGCTACATGATGTCAACTAGGCCCTCATTATAGCAAAGAAATGCTTCTATATGTTCCTAATTGATTCCCTACCATATTCATCATAGTGGCTATTTAAAATCTTCTGGTGCCTCCTCAAGCTTCCTCTAACACCAAAATTTGGCCTTTACTTTCTCAGTTGAGATCCATCTCATACTTAACTGGAAAAATTGAGGTCATTGTCCCAAGAGCTCCCTCTTTTTTTCCTCTTCCTCTTCCATAATTCAGATGTCTTCTCCTACTATCTCCTTATTCATTCCCATCTATGAAATCTCAGACAAAAATAGCCCTTCTCCTCAACTCTTCTACATGTAAACATTATCTGCAATGGGAATAAACTAGAAGTCTTTCCAATAAAATCAGAGAAGAAAGGATGTCTATTATTATCATTATTATTCAATATTGTATTAAAAATGCTAGGGATAGTAATAAGACAAGAAATTGAAGATTAAAACTAGGTAATGAAGAAACAAAACCATCACTTTTTTGTAGATGACATGATGGTTTATTTAGAAAGTCCTAGAAAATCAATTAAAAAGCTAGACAAAGGGGCGGCTAGGTGGCACAGTGAATAGAGCACCAGCCCTGGAGTCAGGAGTACCTGAGTTCAAATCCGGCCACAGACACTTAATACAAAAACTAGCCGTGTGACCTCGGGCAAGTCACTTAACCCCAACTGCCCTCCAAAAAGCAAAAAAAAAAAAAAAAAAGCTAGACAAAACAATCGCAAACTTTAGCAAAGAAATAGGATATAAAATAAACCCATGCAAATCATCAAAGTTTCTATATATTACCAACAAAAGTACCCATATGCACAAAAATATTTGTGGTGGCTAAGAATTGGAGAATGATTGAATGAGCTGTAATATATAAATGTGAAAGGAATACTATTGTGTTCAGTAAGAAATGATGAAGGGGACAGTTTCAGAAAAACCTGGGAAAACTTACGTGAACTGTTGTATAGTAAAGTTAGCAAGACCAGAAAGGGAATTTACACAGTAACAGCAATACTATAAAGCTAATTAGCTGTGGAAGACTTAGTAACTTATCAATACAATGATCCGCCATAATTCCAAAGGACTTATGATAAAAAAAAAATGCTATTAACCTCCAGATAGAGAACTAATGAACTTTATGCAGATTAATGTGCATTTTAGTTTACTTTTTCTTATTTCTCTTGGAACATAGCCAATGCAGAAAATATTTCTGTATGACTTCATATGTGTAATAAGTAGTTTATTTCTTGTTTCCTCAATGGGGGAAGGAAAGAAGTTGGAACGGAAAATACAATTGTAAATTTTTCTTTACTAGGATTTTTAGGGGGCATGGCAAGATGGTGAAGTAAAAGCAAGGACTTGCTTGAGCTCATCCCCAACCCCCTCCAAATACCTGTAAAAAATTATTCTAAACAAATTCTAGAGTTGCAGAACCCACAAAATGACAGAATGAAAACACATCTCCAGCCCAAGACAGCCCACACAGGAAGGGTATATCCTACCAGATTGGGAGCAGAGTGCAGTTCGGTGTGGGTTGCACCAGGAGTAGACAGGGCCAGAGCAGGCCACAGGGGACTGAATTGCAGGCAGCTCTGGTGATTTCCACACTTCTCAACTCACCAATGCTGAGAACAACACGGAAGGTCAATGAGGGAACTCTGTGGGACCTGGGTCAAAGAGGAGCATGACAGGGTGGCAGCAGGAGCTGCTTCCGGAACTCTGGGCCCACAGACAGTGGGGGATCCAGTGGCTAATACAAAACTCCTAAAGTCTGGGGTGGTACACCCACCCCCACCGGATGCAGAATCCTGCCTTGAAAGGGAGTTAGAAAGTCAAGTATTTGGCTAAGAATATGAATAAACAGCACAAAAAGAATCAGACTATGGAAACTTACTTTGGTGACAAAGATGATCAAAACATACAAACAGAAGAGGACAAAGACAACAAAAGTCAAAGCTCCTACATCAAAAGCCTCCAAGAAAAATATAAATTGGTCACAGGTCACAGAAAAGCTCAAAAAGGATTTTGAAAATCAAGTAAGAGAAATAAAGAAAACACTTGGAAGAGAAATAAGAGTGATACAAGAAAATCATGAAAAATGAGTCAACAGTTTGCTAAAGGAGACCCAAAAAAATACTGAAGAAAATAACATCTTAAAAAATAGACTAACTCAAATGGCAAAAGAGGTCCAAAAAGTCAATGAGAAGAATGTCTTAAACAGCAGAATTGGTCAAATGGAAAAGAAGGTCAAAAAGCTCACTGAAGAAAATAATTCCTTAAAAGTTAGAATAGAACAAATAGAACCTAATGACTTTATGAGAAGTCAAGAAATTATAAAAAAGAATGAAAAATAGAAAACAATGTGAAATATCTCATTGGAAAAATAGAACTTTTATCTGTCTGCTGGGTGGGAAGAGGAGAACAAGAGTTTATAGTTCCAAAAGGGGGAGGTAGAATAACAATAGATTGTTCAGAGAAAAGGAATTTCAAGTTGATAAACATAGAAGAACATTTGTGAGTAATAGCAAGGATGTAATTATCTTTGTGTATAGCTGCGGTAGGATGGAGTAGGTCATGGGAAATTAGTTGAAGAATTTGGGGGTTAAGGTTTTTAAGGCATTTATTAAGTACTTACTATGTGCCAGGCACTGCCTTGGAATAGTGGAGATAATTGCTGGAGATACAAACAAGCAATACAGTTCCTGTTCTGAAATTCTAATGAAGGAAGATAGTATATAAAAGGAGGCTGGAAATCAGAGGTGAGGTGAGAGGACAAGTGGAGAAAAAGACTGAAGTAGATAAGGATGGGCTGGACTGTATGTAACATGCTAAGGAGTTGGCCAGGAATTATCATGGGGGCCTGGTTTTAGGCAAAATAAGGCAAAAGTTCCCTTATTAGAGCTTAGAAACCCAGGAGCAGTATCTAAGATGATAGGGTGAAGGGGAGGAAAACCTTAAGACTTTTTACCTCACCCTGTATATTGACAAAGGTGACAAAAGAGGGCAATAATAAAAGCTGGAGGAAGACAGGCACACAAGTACATTGTCAGTGGAACTGTGAATCCAGACAACAATTTTGGAAAGAAATTTGAAATTATGAAATAAAGTGACTAAAATTTCCAGTCTTTTTATTCAAGACACTACAAGGTTTATACCTCAAGGGGGTCAATGATAAAAAAGAAAGTTCTAATACACACAAAAATAATTATAGCACCTCTATTTGTGAGAGCAAAGAACTGGAAACAAAGTATATGTCCATCAATTGGAGAATGATTAAATGATGTGGTACATGGATGTAATGGAATATTTACTGTACTATAAGGAATTATAAATACTGAGAAGTATGGAATTTAGGACAAAGTGAAGTAAACAGAGCCAAGAAAACAATGTACATAATGATTATAAAAATGTAAACAAAAAGAACACACTCTAAAAAACAATAGTTAATATAACAAATTATGAAGAATAAGCAATAGCCCAAAAGAGTAGTTATGAGAAGACATTCTCACCTTTGTAGAGGTGGGAAGTATACGAGTGTGGTAGGTATACTGCACATAATTTCAGACTTTTTGACGTACTATATATTATGCTTTCCCTCACACACCACTTTCTCTTTCATTAAATATATTTGTTATATAGGATGGCTCTCTGGGAGAGTTGAGGAGAAAGGATACTGAGAGAAACTGATATAAAAACCAAATGCTCTCAAAATTGTTTAAAATAAGATGAAAAGAAAGCACTTCACATATTTCTTAACTTTAGTTGGCAGATTTGGCAGAGGATTAGATATGGGGAATGAATGAAAGTGAGGAGTTAAAGATGACACTTAGAGATGGTGGTATTCTCAGCAGTGAGAGGGAATCAGAAAAGCAGGAGAGTTTAGGGGGAAAGACAATAAGTTCTGTTTTATACACTGAGGCTGAGATATGCATGGGATAGTCAGTTTGAAACATCAAGAGGAAGCTGGTGATACAGGACTTTAACTCAGGAGAGACAACAGTCAAGCTTATGTCTAGCACCCTCAGGATCGTCTGCATAAAAACAACTCAACCCATGGAAAATGATGAAATCATCAAGTGACATAATGCAGAGTGAAAAGAGAAGAAAGCACAGGATAGAGCCTTGAGGGACCCGTAGGGTGAGTGGATCTGACATACAGAAAGAATCAACAAATGAGACAGAGAAGGGTCAGAAAGGTAGGAAGATAACTAGGAAGGAAGAGCATTATGAAAATCTAGAGAGAATATCCAGAAGGTAAACAAAAACAATGCAGAGACCAAAAAAGAAGCTAGATTGAGAAAAAAACAGAATTGGCAATTAATGAAATCATTGGTGATTTTGGATAGGGCAGTTTTAGTTGAATAGGATCAAAAGTAAAATTGAAGAGGATTTAGAACAGTAGTTCTCAACCTGTGGGTTGCAACCCCTTTGGGGGTCAAAAGACCCTTTCACAGGGGTTACAGGGCTCACCTAAGATTATCAGAAAACACATATTTCTAATGGTCTTAGGAACCGAGACACGGCTCCTCTATCAGTCTCCAGGCAGGTCCGCCCACATGCAGATATGCCCACATACGAGTATTAAAGGGTCACGGCATTAGGAAGGTTGAGAACCACTGGTTTAGAAGAAAGTGAAGGGGGTAGAGCCAAGATGGCGGCATAGAAGCAGCAAGGTCCTGCAGCTCCAACACCGCCACCCTAAACACCCATAAAATTAAGAGCCCAGACAAAGTCTAGGACTCTCAGACTCACAAAAATATAGGAAACACATCTCTCGCTGAAGGCAGCTCGGCAGCAGGGGCTCATCACGGCAGCCAGGAGCACAGGCTGACCCAGCCTGAAGTCGAGACTGCGGCCAGGACTGGGGCGGTGGAAAGTAGGTGGGCTGAGCTGAGCCGCGCACCACCACACCAGAGCCAGTCTGCAGAGGAGAGGATCTACAGCTTCCAGCACCTCCACATCTGCCAAAACCTGAGGAAGTGGACAGAGAGGGGAAGCTCGAACCAGAGCAGAGACCGGCCCAGCCAAAAACC
>CM053595.1:205492690-205563172 GCA_028646575.1 Pseudocheirus occidentalis | reverse complement strand
GCAGCTTCTGCTAAGACCTTCCAAGGACCAGGTTGAGGAGCTATTGTGAGTAAAAGAGGGATCCCTGCTTGAGGGAGCCTGTTCTATTTGTGAAGGCTTGGGAATGTGGGTGTCCACTGCATTAACTATGTGTATTAACTTTGTGACCACTATAATGACTTTGGCTTTCTGGCTTTGGGACTTGTCCTTCTGTTTTTGGGACTCAGTGTTCTGGTTTCTGAATAAAGACCTTGGTTCTGCCTTCCATGTGGAGAGTTTGTTACATTTTGTGATCCAAAACTATACCAGCATATTCATAACCATCTTAGGTGTTGTGAATATCTCATTATTGATACAGCAACAGATTGTAATATAGAGGAAATAAGGGATATTAAGCAATTTAGTATGCAGGGGCAAAATAGGAGGCATTTATCCCACATAAATGTACTAGAACGAGGGAATCTCTCTGCCATTATGAGAGATGAAAGTCACAACCCCTAGAAAATGCTGTTCAAAAATTGCTCTCTGGAAGTAGCCAAGGAATGGAAGCTTGCAAAAATTACAAAACCTTTAAAAGAAATAACTAGGAGAATCCCCATGATGTCACACTGGTTACAAGTAAAACTATGGTGTAGAAGTACAGAAATACTTGCAAAGACCCCCAAAACAAAGACAATTATAAGTAGCAATAGAATCAATATTCTTGCAACAATCAAAGTTCTCATGCTGGAAGGGAGTGGTTCAGGGCTCCAGTGGGAGAGCCGAGGCTGCATTGGAGGTGCAGTTTCAGGTTCTCAGGTTCTGCTGATTCAATTGTTCATGTCACGGCAGGTTCAACAGGTCCCTTTACTCTGGTATAGTGAGTCCAGCTTCTCTTGCAGGACCTGAAAAAGGGCTTCCAAATGAGAGTAAGCTTCTCCTTCCAAGCCCTGATCAGGACCCACTCTCCTTTATCTCTCCTTGGGTAAGGGTCTTCCTGTTGAAGAGGTTACCCATAAAGACTAATGAGTTTGGGGAGGGACTTCAGGAGGAGTTAATGAGGTCAATGCAAGGGTAGATTGATATTATGATAGTCTCAAGGGTGGGAAGCAGATGGACAATGGAGGGCCTGCCTAGTAACAGATTTGGGCCCAGCCACAATATTTATTTTGTACAAATTCTGTACATTAACCTCAATTTGTAAATGAGTGATTTAGTCACCACCCCTGAAATAGCTTTGCAATCCTTGCACAGACTTTACCTAGCCTAATGAGCTTTCACAGAAAGCTAGCAGAAGTCTCCAGACATTATGGAATGCATTATGACTGTCATAGCTGGACCAGCTCATTGCAGACATAAAGATTGATTTTTTAGCTTCCATTCCTTGGCTACTTCCAGAGAGCAATTTTTGAACAGCATTTTCTAGGGGTTGTGACTTTGATCTCTCAGAGTGGCAGAGAGATTCCCTCGTTCTAGTACATTTATGTGGGATAAATGCCTCCTATTTTGCCCCTGCATACTAAATTGCTTACTATCCCTCAATAAAATATTGAGATCCAAACAAAAAAATAATAAAAAACAAAAAAAAAATGTATGGCCTCTGCAAATGCCTCATCAAGTGGAAAGATTTAATCAGACTTCAAGGGATTTCCCAGAGCCTGCACTTCATCATTCCCCCCTCAAACAAATGGGACCCAAATTCCTTTGGGGTAAAGGGTGAAGGTCTCAGCTTCTGAAAGTGCTTCCTGCAAGGGGTGTAGAGCTGTCCCTGCCTCCCTGGGTCCCATTCAAGGGGGTCAAACTCCAGAACATTGATGATGCCAGATCCAATGGGCTGGAAAACTTGGGGTTTAAACCCTGGAGGAGACAAACCTGGCAAGAAGGTTAAGCAAACGAAGACCAAACAGGCACAAAAAGTAGAGAAAGAAAATTTCCCTGGTAGGAATTGAAGATGGCTATGGCAAGGCCAAAACGCTGCCAGATAACCCTTTCCTTTCCAAAATGCTCTGTGGACGTTTAAGACATGGAAAGGAATAGCAGCTTTTCAAAAACAGGCAACAACTCCCAAAGCCTGTGCTCTCCTTCCATCATCATAGAGACTAAAAGTTTTTCCTAGGTTGGGTAAAGCTGGAGTGTTGGTCAATTTAGTTTTCGAAGTCTCAGAAGCTTCCACCTGGTGGTCTGGGCCCCATTCTAGACAGAATGAGTCAGGGCCTTGAGTAGCCATTAATGGCTGCAGTCTCCCAGACCTTAGGTTTGGATGGGGGAACACTTTAGGATCTAGGAATCCAACAAATGCTGGTGTGACAGAAGTAGCTCACCCAGGAATTTCCTGATCCCAAACAACTGACTCAACTATCTCCCACACTCCTGAGGGAGCATGGGAAGATCAGGGAGGCTCATGCACTCTAGTTGTCCCACCAGGCAAGAGAGGTGATTCTCTTAAGGGAAAAAGCCCTGAAGGTACTGTGGGGACAGGGGCTTGGGAAGGGAGACTGGAAGTCCCAGTTCCTGTGAGAGTGGGGGGGCGGCGGAGGGGGGAGTTTGCTGGCTGAACTGGATCAGACTGCAACACTGGGGGATCCAGCTGGCAAGGGAGAAGGTCAGTGGCACCTGAGGAGGGGAAAGGGTCAAAAGAGGAGACACCCCTAGTGCTGTGGGGGTAGGACCTGAGGCCTGAGTGGGTGTTGCCTCAAGGGTAGGGGCCACAGAGGGAGGCACTTCATAAAGACAGGTGGTTGGATCCTGAGCAGGGGTCTCTGAGGGGGGAGGGGCCATGCTGGGAGATACAGGGTAGTAGATATGGATGGTGTAGGGAGCAGGAAATGAGGGGTGTTGGGCTAGAGGAAAAGGGCAGGGAACCTGGGGGAAAAGAGTTGGGGTGCAGAAGAAGGGGCTGGGGGAGCTGCCTCAGTGAGATCGGTGACCTGAACCTGAGCAGTTGATGATAAGCTATAGGAAGGGGGTCATTTAATTAGTCCCCATTGCCCCTTTGTGAAGGTGTTCTAGCTTCAAGCATCTCACAATCTTTCCTGAGAAGTGTGTTCTGAAAAAGTCCAACTAAGGCCATTAAGTAGGCAACTTCTATCCATCTTTCTTCTCTGTGACAGTATAATTCCAACTGCAAGAGAGTATTATCTTTTAAAGTCCCCCAAACAGGACACGATTCGTGGTTTTCTAGGTGATAGCCAAGCCAAACAGTGTTGCAAAAAAAAAAAATTGCTTTTAATTTTTAAGATCTCCAGAGAAACTAAAATTTTCCCAATGTTGTAAAAGACAACCCAAAGGTAAACTTTTGGGAGCTACAGGCATAGGGCCTGGAAGTCCCTTCCTCCATAAAGGAAGGTTTGAGAGTAAGCCTCGAAAAACAAAACAGGGCAAAAAGCTTACAAAAAATTGCCTTGACTTTTACCAGTTCCCTAGCACTGAGAAAATTGAAAGAATCTGGCTTACACTTCCAGATGAGGCATCTGACTTGTCCTAAATTTTTCAGAAGCTGTGCACATGTGTATTTTCTCCAACATAACCAAACAGGACCGAGAACCTGAGTACTAGACAACCTTCTAACTGTCTGACCTAATGGAACCTGAGAGGTCAGGCCCACAAAAACAAAACAAGACACAAAAAACATGCAAAAGAATACACCTCCAATGTACTTGGGAAACAAGAAGGCCATAGGGAAAGAGAGGGTTATGTACCTTCCAGTCCCAGCTGCAGAAGAGCTTGAGATTGGCAGTGTTTCCTGGTATCATGGAACCATAAAAATGAAGAGGTTACCCATAAAGAGGGTTAGGGTTGCTCTGGAGACCCCAAAATACCAACACACCAAGTCCTGCCAAAAAGAATTCCACTTAAGTCTTCTCAGCCAAAAAAAAATAAAGTTTATTGAAAGTTCACCATATGGGGTAGACTCTTAAGGAGCCTAGGTATCTATGATGCTTGCATTGGGCAAGCAGGACAGAGTAAGTCTGACACAGAGTAAGTCAGCTCGATAAGCCATTCTATAGCACTCTCACACCACATGGAGGGAAGATGGAGTCTTATATAGAGAGGAATCTAGGTCTAGAGGAGGAGTTTGGGGGGAGTGTCCTCAGGAGGAGTCAATGAGGTCAGACTCCAGTAATGAGTTTGGGGAGGGTCTTCAGGAGGAATTAATGAGGTCAATGAAAGGGTGGATTAATATTTTGATAGGCTCCAGGGTGGGAAGCAGATAGACAATGGAGGGTCAGGCTAGTAACAGAGGTTTGGGCCCAGCCACAATGAAAAATTTATGGCCTCTTCTTATGCCTCATTAAATGGGAAGATTTAATCAGACTTCAAGGGGTTTCCCAGAGCCTGTACCTTAAAGATTCAAGGAGAGCTCAAGGGGGGCCCCAGAGCCTGCACCTCATCACTATGTCCCTCCAGGGTTCTAATCCTGAAAAAGACTAGCGGGAAGCACCCAGTCCATGGTAGCTGGGTTGTAATTGTCAATTTAGTAAACTGTCTCTTTTCCTGATTCATCCTTTCCACCTTGCCAGAAGAGGATGTATACCAAGGAGTATGGAGCTCCCAGGTAATTTCTAAGGTCTGGGCCAGAGATACGAGGACCCTGGCAGTGAAATGGGTTCCCTAGTCTGAGTCTTTCCTCTCTGCCATCCCATATCTAGGAATGATTTGCTTGGGCAGGATTCGGCTAACTGCCTGCCCAGCTACCCGAAGCACAGGAAATGCCTCCACTCAAGAGGTTAGGTGATCAACAATGACCAGCAAGTATTTTAGGCAGCCTACTGGAGGCGTTCTGTACTCTGGAATGGCCTAATTACTGGGGCCTTCCCCCAGCCAGAGCCTGGTGCTGGGCAGACATATTTGTCCTTCAACAAACAAGGCAGCTGTCCACCACCTGAGGTGCTAAGGTATATAGATAGGCCTGGAGACATGCTCTAGACATCCCAGTGACTACCCTGGTGTAAATGTTGTAGTACCTGCTTCATACTTGCTTTGGTCAAGGCCTCTCAATCATCAGGGAGGAACCAGTGTCCAAGTTTATCCTCTTGTGCCCCAAGAATTTGGGTTTTCTGTTTCTCTTCCTAAGAAAAAGAGGGGGAGGGGAGACTGGGAGGAAACTAAGGAATCAGTCTGTCTGCCCTGATCCTCCCTCACCGGCCCTCTTAGCCTCCTCATCTGCAAGGCGGTTCCCTCAGGCCTCAAAGGATTGTCCTGGCTGCTTATTAAGGTAGTATGGGCCAGTTTCTTTCTTCTGCTATTAATCAAGAACTTTACCTAAATTTCAAATTCATACTGAAGAAAAAGAAAAAAAAATCCTACTACTAGAGATTAATTTTATTGACTTTAAAGGCCAGTTTGCATACTGGCTGTTTTCTAACTCTACTGCCCCTAAGTAAAACTTCTTTAAAGGCCCTTATTTGAGCGACTACACTCCCTCCAGCTCCCCTTTGTGGTGGGGAGTGGTGAAGCCCTCTTCTTAATCTGATCTGTGATCAATTGAATGACTCTTTAGGGAATCCACCTGAAATTCCCAAATCTCAAGGTCCCTCTAGAAACTGCAGAAAACTCACAGTAAGTCTGAATATTACAAAATCTATACATAATTGATAAAATGACCAGAAATCTTACAAAGTCTTTGTATAATTACTAACTTTCCTTTCACAAATTTTAAACTTATCCTGATATAAAAGCCAATTGCTGTAGATTCATTTTATATCTTTTGTACATAGACTTACTACTTCTCATTGTTTAGGAGCTTCATAACTAAAACAAGCTCCCCTCCCCAGAGTTGTTGACTTTTCCCCACACAGATTGTTTCCAGGGGTACCTAACCTCTCCTTTTCCATACACATTAATAATTTTAGGTATTAGCATTAACCCAATTTCATCAAATCACTCTAATTATAGTTAACTTATCTAAGGAGCAGGCCACTCTCTACTCACAGTCTCTTTCTCCCTACTTTCTTTTTGCAGGGCTATTGCTGCATTAAATTATCCTTCATGATTTGTTGATTAACTATTTCTCTCCTATCAAGCAATAGCCAAAGGCCTTGCTCAATTTCAATATTCTCAAACTTAGTAAAATCAGGTCCTCCCAACTCTAGGCCCTGGAACTCTATCTACTACCCCATCTTAGCTCTCCTACTGACCCCAAATCTTTCTCTAAAATGATAACCTGTCCTTTTAATACTAATATCCATTCTACCGCTACTATTTGGTTATGAGCCATTCAACATCCAAGTCTCCAAAAAATTATAGTTATCATTCAAAGGGCATTAGAGAGGGACATAGTGGGAGTGAGCAGATTACAACACACAAGTAAGGCTCTATCAATAAAGGATAACATCAAAGAAACGTATGACCAAAAAAGGAAGATGAGCTGGTTGGAAGGTGAGAGCAAGAGACAAAGGCTTGAAGGCCAACAGGCTCCACTAGTAATGTCACAATATCAAATCCAAGCATGTTGCTCTCTTTCCTGAATTTAGGTGGGGACGCGGCCAGGCCTGACACAAGTGAGCAGGATCAGATTGGTTGTGACGTGTGCTCTTGGAACAATTTTTTGATGAGACCATAGAACCAACTGAGAATCTGGGTCGCTTTCTTTGGACCTAAAGGGTAAAACCAGGAGCAAGATGTGAAAGCTGGGATTAGGAAAATTTAGGATGCACGGCAGAAAAAAATTTTCTAACATTTAGAAATATCTGGATATAGAATGCATTACCCCTTAGAGGTATTTGATTCCAGCTCACTTCAAGGTCTTCAAGCAAATTGCTTGGGAACTCTATTGTAAAGGGAAGTGCTTTTCTAGTAATGTGAGTTGGACTGGATGGCTGCTGACTTACTATCCAACTCTAAATTTCTGTGGTTCTATAACTGACTAGCTATGCAGAGCATAGACAAAATACTTCCCCCCTCTCTCGGGCTCAGTTTCTCTATTTGTGAAACGGTAGGGTCAAAGAAGGGTCCTGGTCCCACCTTCTCCCATTCCTCCGGACTCTAGCAGGAGGGATAAAGGTAAACGCCTGAACAACAAAGTACGGTAGACCCCTTCCCCACACAAGGGTTCTTTTTACATTTTACATACGTGTGGTGCAGGGGAAAAGCCACCGACTCTCAAGTTAAAGGACCTGGGATCACATACAGCCTAGGATGCACGTTCCCTGAGTGACTGTGGTCAAGTCACTGCACTATTCTGTGCCATAATCTGTAAAATGGGGAGGTGGAACTTAGTGGCATAAGATGTCGTCAAAGTGCACGGCTCACGTGTAGTCTGTCCTCCGACATCCTTCCAAACTTCCCCAGCCTGCCTTAGTCTCAACGAATCAGCAACAAGATGACAACGGCCAATATTTATATGCTGCTTTAGGATTTCAAAAGCGCTTCACGTAAGATATCTCTTTTGATCCTCACAACAACCCTACGAGATAGCTGCCCTTATAGCCCCCATTTTACAAACAAGGAAATTGAGGCGAAACGCCTGAAGTTTAGGACTACATTTCCCAAACGCCATAGAGCTCTGCGCTTGCGCACAGGACATCAATTTCTCGGAATCTATTTCCAGAGCCGCCAGCCCGCTCCAGAAAACCTGGGGGGCGGAGTTACGGGACCACGCAGAGGCTGCTGGGAAATAGAGTCTGCCCATTGGAAGCTGAAATGAAGCATTCTAAAGGGATTTGGAGTTATTTTTATGTAAGCAGAATCCGGAATGGGAGCCGCGGGGTGGCGGTGGGCTGTATGTGGACAGCGTTGATCGGAGGTAAGGCGTATGTGTGTGTGTGTGTGTGTGTGTGTGTGTGTGTGCATTCCCAGATGTCCCTTGAGGTGAGCCAGGTCTTCAGACCCTAGGCAGGTGCAGGGGGTGTGGAGGGGTTTCTCTGAGTATCCGAGGCCCAGAGAAGGGTAGGCGACTTGCCCAGGGTCACACAACTTACTAGTGGCAGATGAGTATTCGCACTCAGATCTTAAGACTCCTGGTGCATTCTCTGCCCTATGGGATGCAGACTCCCAAACTCTCCTCCCCTCTTCCTAACAAAAGCCCAGTTCCTGGTGACAGTGGTTCTCCAGCCTGTATTAGGAGAGAAAGGAGAGAGAGAGAGGAGGAGGGGGAAAGGTGCCCCAGCTTCAGTTTGGTGGAATCGAAGTCCTGACTGATGAGAGGAAAGGGAAGGAGGGAGGGGGAGGAAAGAGAGAGAGAGAGAGAGAGAGAGAGAGAGAGAGAGAGAGAGAGAGAGAGAGAGAGAGAGAGAGAGAGAGAGAGAGAGAGAGAGAGAGAGAGAGAGAGAAAGGGAGAGAGAAAGGGAGAGAGGGAGAGAGGAGAGGAAGAGGGAGAGAGGGAGAGAGAAGAGAACGGGACCTGATGGGAGAGGAGAAGGAGGGAGGTGAAGGCAGCTTGCAAGAGGCATATAAATGTACCTCGACTGGAAGCAAAGAACATGGATGTGCACTGAGGTCAGTTCAGGTCTGTGATTTACCAGCAAAGCTCAGACCTGGGACCATTTTTAGAAAGTAATAGGTCGAATTTTGGTACTTTGTTTCTCTCTCTCCCTGCCCCCCTTCCCTTCCCCCTGCCTCCTCCCCCTCTCCCTTCTCCCCTCTCTCCCTCTCCTCTCTTTCTTTCTCTCTCTCCCCCTTCCCCCTCTCTTCCTCCTCCCCTCTCTCCCTCCCCCTTCTTTCTCTCTGTCTCTGTCTCTGTCTCTCTCTCTCCCCCCTCCCTCCCCCTCCCTCTTTCTTTTTCTCTCTCTGTTGCTAGCTGTCTCTCGCTCTCCCTCTCTTCCCTCCTCTTTCCCTCTCTCTTCATCTCTTCTCTCTCCATACACACATACCTACAGAGTCTATGGGACATGCACATGGGACAGATATGTATTTATATTTGTGTGTATATATACGTGCATATACAACATATATGTGTGTATATACAGCATATCCATATATAGGTATACTGTATGCATGTGTGTATGTATATTCATATACACACATACAAATACAGGAGTATATGTGAATATACATACACATATTGGTATTGTATTCCTAGTTCTTTTTTTTTTTTTTTTTTGCTTTTTTGGAGGGCAGTTGGGGTTAAGTGACTTGCCCAAGGTCACACGGCTAGTTTTTTGTGTTAAGTGTCTGAGGCCGGATTTGAACTCAGGTACTCCTGACTCCAGGGCCGGTGCTCTATTCACTGGGCCACCTAGCCACCCCCTAGTTCTTTTTTAAAAACACTCTACCTAACAGATATTTTCTGGTTTTTATAGCTTTTCTGTTTTGTTTTTTTGATTAAAATTTCTTTTCTTTTCAAAGAATGGTCTTCTCTCACTCTCATTTCCCCCCCTTCCCCACTGAGAAAGCAAAAACACCGAAACCCATTACCATCTGTAGTCAATCAAAACAAGTTTCTACATTGAATACATACGGCTCTATCATGTTTCATCATTAGTCCTCTGGAATTCTGGTTGGTTATGCTGATGAGATTTCAGCACAATAATATTCCACCGTTAGTTATATAGGATAACTTGTTCGTCTGTTCTTCAATTGATGGGCACCCTTCCTCAGATTTCCATTCTTTGCCATCTCAAACAGGACCTTATAGGTCTTCAGAGTTTGTTTTATTTAGGACTAAATCTCTCCCTTATTCTACTATCCTTCTAACTGCCCTCCCCCATTCTCCCCTTTTGCCTTCTATTTCCCTATTCAGTGAAATATGTGTTTGTTTGGTTTTTTAGAGGGAGGAGGGCAGGGCAATTGGGGTTAAGTGACTTGCCCAAGTCACACGGCTAGTAAGTGTTAGCTGTCTCAGGCTGGATTTGAACTCAGGTCCTCCTGACCCCAGGGCCAGTGCTCTATTCCCTGTGCCATCTAGTCACCCCAAAATATGTATTTCTACCAGCTCTATGTGTATGTTTTCTTTCTCTTTTAATCAATTTAGGTAAGAACATGGTTCAGTAACTGTCAGCTGCTCCCCTCCACCCTCTTCTTGTTCATATAGGTGTCTACTTGTGCAACCTATTACGTGAAATAATTTTCCCTAAACTTCTTTTCCCTTGCCCTCTTCCTCAGTGTATTCTACTTCCCTCTCTTTCCATTCTTAGTATCATCCAGACACAACAGAGTGGTTCTCAGGCATTGTCTAATTGAACTCCCTCTATGGACTGCAGTGATGATAGCATGTATCGTATTTGAATGTAAGCAGTTTATCCTTGTTCACTTTGTTATCACTGTTCATTCATGTTTACCTTTTCATATTTTTCTTCACTCCTGTGTTTGTACTTCAGAGTTTCTCCACAGACTTGGTCTTTTCATCAAGAATGCTTGGAAGTCCACTATTTCACTTAAGATCCATTTTTTCACCCTGTAACGTTATACTCAGTTTTGCTAGGTAAGTAATTTTTGACTGTAAACCAATATCCTTTGCTTTCTGGAGTATCATGTTCCAAGTTCTCT
This sequence comes from Pseudocheirus occidentalis, assembly GCA_028646575.1. Taxonomy (NCBI): domain Eukaryota; kingdom Metazoa; phylum Chordata; class Mammalia; order Diprotodontia; family Pseudocheiridae; genus Pseudocheirus; species Pseudocheirus occidentalis. The sequence continues at coordinate 205,552,789 of CM053595.1, read as the reverse complement.
TCTTTTAAGTGGTGACTAAATCTTGTATGATCCTCTCTGTGGCTTGTCAGTACTTGAATTCTCTTTTCCTGGCTGCTTACAGTATTTTTTTCTTTGACCTGAAAGATCTGAATTTTAGCAGTTTTTTTTCTGGGATTTTTCATTTTGGGGTTTCTTTTAGGAGGTGGCTAGTGGATACTTTCTGTTTCTTCTTTGCCTTCTGGTTTTAAGAGATGTGGGCAGTTTTCTTTTAAGATTTCTTAACATGTTATTTAGGCTCCTTTTTTAGTCACAGCATATAGTCTTGATCTTTTTTCCAGGTTTGTTGTTCTTTTTTTCCTATGAGATAACCTTACATTTTCTTCTTTTTTATTTCAATCTTTGGACTTTATTTTAATATTTATTGTTATATCATGGAATCATTGACTTCTGTTTGGTTCATTCCAGTTTTTAGGGATTCTGTTGCTTGGGCAACATTTTGAATCTCTTGTGCCAAGCTGTTTAATTCCTTTTCCAGTTACTTCTTTCACAGTTCTCATTTCTTCTGCCACTTTTTCCTCAAGTGCTCTCATTCCATTTATGAAAAAAGATTCTTTTTTAACTCTTGCTTCATCTCTTCCAGGAATTCTAGTTGAGTTTGTGCTCAAGTTGGGTTGTTCCCTTAGGTGTTGGCTTGTAGACGTTTTAGAGTCATTCTTTTTCTTGTTTGTTTCTTGAATGTCCCTACCACTATAATAGCTCATTATGAGGTTCTTTTTACATTTGCCCGTTCTTCCAGCCTACATCCTCCCTTCAAACATGTTAGGGCTGGACTTTGTGGCACATCTGGAAGGAAGACCTGGGCTGTACCTGTTGCTGCTTTTTTGGGGTACTGAGTGTTATGTTGATCCAGGATCTCAGGGATAGACTGTGGATTGCAAGCTTTCAGTGATCTCAAAGTGGTCTGATCCCCAGGGCAAGACCTGATTGCTGCCCTTCAGATTTGAGCTCAGCAAGTTACTGATGTGAGTTTGGGTCTGAGCAACAGTAAATGCTGCTAGACTCTGTCCCTGTCAGCCAACTGGAAAGCTATTGGTTCAGTGAAGCAGAATTGAGGCTTTTCTTTGCTCTGGGATTCCTGCCCTGGTTACTCCTCTCTAGGCTGGACTAGACATTTGAAAGACATTTCTGCTTTGCACCTGAGGCACGAGCTATGCTTCTGCTGCTATTGCTGCTGCTGTTAGCTTTGGAACTTACCCCTTTTTCTGTACACTGCCCAAGGCATTCAGCCCTGTATCTGTGACCCAGGACTAGATTATAAGTGACAAAGCTGGGGGGGGGGGGAGACAAAGCACTTGTCCCCATTGCAGTGCCCTTGTGTATATCTGGAGATTTCCCAGTCTGAGGCTGAGACCTTTTTGCTCTAGTGAATGGTCTCTCCCTGGGCACTAGAGCTCCTAGCATAACAGCATACTGTTGGTCTGACTCTGTCTTCAGTATCCAAAAACTTTCCTTTCTCTGTATGTCAAAGTGAGCTAGACAAAGGACTCACTGTGACTTTTTCTGGATTTCCCATCAGGATTCAATCTAGTGCATTGTCTAAATTTGTTGGGAAGAATTTGTGAAGAAGAGCTCACTGCATTGCTTCCTGTCACTGCCATCTTGGCTTTGCCCCTCTTCCCTGTTCTGTAGATCTTGAGATGTTAACTTCACAATCAAAAAGAAAATCTGGAAAGGACCTTTGAAATCCTCAGAGCCTACATTTAGAGCCAGAAATAAACACAGACGTCATCTAGCATTTGAAGGACCTGTGTGGGAGAGGGATTAGACTTGTTCAGTTGGGCCCTAGAAACTGGAGTCAGAAGTAGTGGGTGAAAATTACAAATACACAAATTTAGACTTGATGTCAAGAGAAGCTTCCTAACACTTAGAGCCGATCACAAGTGAGATTGGACTGCTTTGAGAGGTTGTGAAATCACATGCTCTTATTTTACAGAGGAATAAACTGAGGACAGAAAATGTCAGTCAGCTTGCCTATTGTCACATGGTCACATACCGTGGGTTACTTCTAACTCAAAATCCAATTTTTTTCCCCTACTTTTTGATGCTGTCTCCCTCTCATCTCACTTCTTCCTATCAAGATTCTACCCATCTATGAATTTACTTACTAATTAGAAATTTAGAAGTTAGAGACAAGTTCTTTTAAAATTATTTTTAAAAAATGATAGATTCTTACTGATACCTTTTGTTTTACATCACCTAGATCTCTCTCTGTATCTATCCTTCTCCTTTGCCAGACAGCCATCCTGTAGAAGAAAGAATATTTTTGGAAGAGAAAAAACAATCAGCAAAACCAATCAGTGTATCCCCCAAATTCTGACGTTACATGCAATGCTTCGGCAGAGACAGATGTATTCTCTTCTTTGGTGATAAGCTTGGTCTTTATAATTTTGCAGTATGCAGTTTCACTTTTTTGTGGTTGTGCTTTACATTTGCATTGCCTAAATCAGTTGCTATTTTGTTTTTCTGGCTCTGTTTATGTCTCTTATGTAATTTGTTACATGTTTCCCTGTATTTATCATATTAGTCATTTCTTATAGCCCAGTAGTATTCCATTACATTCATTTGCTACAGTTTGTTTAGCCATTCCTCAACCCACAGGCATCTACTTTGCTTCCAATTCTTTGCTGCCACAAAAAGTTTCATAAATATTTTGATATATATTATGGACTCTTTCAGTGACCTTCTTGAGGTTTATAACTAAAAATAGACTCTATGGGTCAAAGGGTATGGGCATTTTTGTCTCTTTTTCTTGTCTGATATAGTCATTCTAGAGTACTTGTATGAATATTCTGCCAAAATGTGTGTGCCTATTTCTCCACCATCCCTTCTAGCATTGACTAGGGCAGGGATGGGGAACCTACTGCCTCCAGGCCACATGTGACTCTAGGTCCTTGGGTACGCCTTTTGGCTGAGTCCAAGTTGTGCCAAACAAATCCTTTTACTAAGGGGGTGAAGTTTAGATTCAGTCAAAGGGCTGCACTTGAGGACCTAGAGGGCTCCATGTGGCCTTGAGGCTGCAGGTTTCCCTGGACTAGTCCCAACTTTTCTCATCTTTTCCAGTTTGGAGTGAGATGAAACCTTGGAGCTGTTTGATCTGTGTTTATTTTATTAATGATTTCGAGCATTCCTTCATATGGTTGTAACTAATTTGCATTTCTTCTTTTATGACACGTTAGTTCTCCACTGACCCCTTCCCTTTTGATCTCAGATGCTTCTCTTAATTGTCTGCCTTTCTTCTTTTGCAGATAGTTCTAATGATACTTTTAACACTTCTGCCTAGGAAATGTCAGCACTACCTTATTCTTGCTCAATATTATTAACTTGGAGGTAGCACTAGGTAATTAGTAATATTGTCTCAGTGAAATGCTACCTTAGGCACATGTAAGCGAACTGAGCTATCACAAATAAGGTGCTACTGCTAGTTTTTTAACAGACTGTAAGATTATCTATTAAACAAAAATTAACTGTACCACTAAATCTGTGAAAAATGGCTCCCATTTCCTAAATCCAGTGGCCTTTTCTCACTTTACTTTGTTTGAGCTCTCTTAGCATTTGATGCCACCAGTTCCCAGAAACTTTCTGTTCTCTTAACTTTCTTTTAGGATGTTACACCATCCTCATCTACCTCTTACCTCTCTGATTGTTTCTGTGCCCCTTTTCTTCCTTCTGCCTCCCCAAAATGTGAGCTCCACCAAGGTTCTGTCTTCGGTTTTCTCTTATCTTTTCTTCCTTCAAGATCTCATCCATTCACATAGCTTTAGCTATCACTGTACCTTTGGCTCTGAAGTCTTTCCTAAAGCATCGGTAATCATGTGCTTTGGTTATTCTTTACCCTCCAATAGGAAGTCTTCTCTATAATTCTGGTCCCTTATGGAATTTTCTTTATCCTTCTCTAAGAGCTTAGAACTTAGAGAATTCGTTTTGCCAGAGGGTTTAAAGTAATTTCTCCATCCCAAGAAAAATATAGGTTATTTAAAATTCATTAATATAGGAAGTGTAATTGAAGCCATGAAAGTATGCGAGCTTACCGTGTTGTATTGAGAGAGATGTGTATATAGAGAAATGTGTTCTCAGCAGACTGAGAGCAAGGCCTTGTGAGAAATTCACAGACAAGGGTGGGAAGAAGGAAAGGAAAAGGAGACCTCTTTAGAGAGCTCGGAACAATCACGAGGAAAGTCCTTCCTTCAGGGTCAGCTTAGGTGCCACCTCCTCCTTGAAGTCTTTCCCTGATTCCCCCAGATAGACCAGGTCATGACAGACCAGGGGTTGGGGAACCTCTGGCCTTGAGCCACATTCTAGGTCCTTGGATGCAACCTTTTGACTAAGTCCAAGTTTTACAGAACAAATCCTTTTATTAAGGAGATTTGTTTGTAAAGATCAGATTCAGTCAAAGGGCCACACTTAAGGACCTAGAGGGTCACATGTGGCCTGGAGGCTAAAGGTTTCCCAGCCCTGTGCCAGACCAACCACATTTCCTTTTTGACAGGGAAACTAAATACATAAATCAAAGAAATGACACAAATATAGATTATCTACAAAGCAAAGCATTTGTTAAAGTCTTTGATGTGCACATTTGTGGACAGGATAGACAAATGTGGTCTGTATGAGTTCAAATCTAGCCAAATGGTTGAATGCAAAGAGTTTTGAAATGGCTTCACAAATGAATGGTTGCATGTTTTTCTGAAAGAAAATTTCCATTGGAGTATCTCAAGGATTTATACTTGCTCTGTCCTGTTTAATGTTTTAATCAGGTAACATTAACATAGGATCATAGATTGACAGCTAGCCAGGACCTCAGAGGTCAGCCTCTTTAACTTATTATAAATGAGACCTAGAAGTGTTTGTCTAAGATTAAAGAGGCAGTAAGTACAAGGATCAGGATTTGATCTGAGGTTCTCAGCTCAAAATCAGAGGTTTGTTGTTTTTCTTTCTTTTTTTTTTCATTGTACTACAATGCTTCATTACTTGGATGAAGACAGAGACAATGAGTTTATAAGATTTATAGATGCAACAAAGAGAGGGATAATTGACACTTACGATGACATCAGGAGCTACAAAAGTTGGACCCTTTGGGTGGGCATTTGGTAGGATTTTTTCTGCCTGTACAGTGATAGAAAAGGAAAAGACCTCACTCAATAAAACATAGTTTTAGTCTCCTCCCACCCTTTCCTCCCATTGCAGACCAAATGAAAGAGTGAGAGTGTACATAGAGTCTTTGAGGTAAAAATAGGAATGTGAAAAATTGCTCCTGGCTGATCTAATTTAAGGGAATAGAAGGTTTAAAGAGAATGTATATCTCTATCTCATCCAGATCTAGCAGTTTGACTCTGATTGGGAAGGTCTTGGTTTGTGTAAAGTTTTATGATGGAAGTAGGGACTGTGTCAGTATTTGGACTCTGTATTAGGAAGCAACCTTGGGACCTCAATGCTTATGAAATAGCAGGGCCATTTTGCTCCCAGATGCTCATATACTGGGTTATTTTCTGTGTTTAGGATCCCTTGGCTTTCTTTGTATGCAGAGCCTTGAGGATAGATCTTTGACACTGATCTTACCCCATCTTTTTACTTCTAGCAGTACTTGACAGAAAGTACAATGATCCAGCAGCTGTGTGATTCAAGCAGATTGGCTTTCTGCTAGGAAGTGAGGTAATTCTGCTCCTCCATTCCCTTCTCCTTACCTATCCAAAAGTCCAAGGTAGAGATAGCCTGTCCCTTTGCAGTTCTTCAGATGTTTTAAAACCAAGTTCTCTGGGAAAATGTGGGTGCAGAAGATAAGAACTGCAACCAGGACCAGGCATCAAATCACTGAAGATACATTTAGAAACCTTCAGATAATTTTAGTACCAAGAGGGAACAAGTTCTTGGCAGACATTGAACTCACTCCAGGAATATATCTAACCATGGGTGAGAACTGGTATTTATACAGAAAAAGTTATGTTGCCTCCAGTACCAGAGGAATTCCTGACTATCATGCTCTAGGATTTGAGTAGGAATACAATATCCAAAGAACAGTGAGAAAGGAGTGACCGTGGTACCCAAAGGCTTAAGGACAGAGATGACAATGGTCAGAAATGGAGAGTTGAGAAGAAGGTGGCTGTGAGCTGGTCTTGAGTTAGCCCTGGTTTTATTGTTTTTATGCCATGCCACTCTCTGATACTGTCTTCTATCCGAAGGCCACTTTAAAGGAGTTAGAATATAGAATCTTTACTTATGAAGTGAGTGCAGAAGAGGAGAGTCAGATGTTGTCCTTCGTTGAAGGAGCTGTGTCAATGGAGAAGTGGATAGATACCTAGCCAGAGTCAGAAAACAAGGGTGTGAGGCTTGCATCTGACCCACGCTGACTCTATGACCCTGAGCAAGGCCTTTATCCTCCTAGGGCCCCCAGGCTACTCTTTCAAGCTATAAATCACAGAGCAGGTACCAGTTTACATTGGTAGAGGGAGTTTCCTCACCACCATCTCATAACAATGAAATCACAGGCCCTACTGAAAACACAGTGTGGAGCAGATAAATGAATCATAGAGCTATGGACTGTTTTGTTCCAGATCACTTGTGGACATAACTGTTGATTCAAGTCATGTTTTCTGAATTAGAAAATGATATTCTACAAGGCACAGTTAAAGTATCAGGAGCTTTGTCTTTGACCCAAGGAATGGGTGCACTAGCATCTCTTTAAACTCCTTATTTCCAGACTGTGTAGGTGTAAGGGGAAAAAATACCAGCTGGTATTTAGAAATTACCAGCCTGGTGACACGGGTAGCTCTAGAACAAGACCAGACTCCCTCATTGTCTCTTTCCTTTCTTCCCCAGCCCCCAGTTCTCAGGACTCTGCCTTTTTGTAAGAGGAAAGGACAGAAGAGGAGGGAATGATGCCGGTGATCCTGACTGTCAGGTACCAGGTGAATGGGGTTTTTCTCTCTCCCCTGAAATGTTGTCACAATTTCCAGGGTATGGCAGCTTTCTCCACTCTCCATGGATCTTCTCTACCCAGATGGGATGTGAAGACTCTCTCATTAGTGAAGCCCTTCCTTAGGAGGACCCAGTGATAGGCACAGTGACACAGAGTCAAGGTGTCCTTCTACTTTAGGTCATAGACTTCTACTTCTCCCCTTACCCCACAGTACCCAGAGCCTATAACATTGCCAGGACCACTTCCTATCAATCCCCTCTGTCTACCCAAATGGTTTTAATTGTGCCCCTTTCCCTGGCATTATGGCTTCCATGGCTGAGCAAGAATGTCTTTGGATTTTAGGAATCAGTGACATTCAAGGATATAGCCGTGAACTTTAACCAGGAGGAGTGGGGACAACTGAGCCCTGCTCAGAGGGACCTGTATAAGGATGTGATGCTGGAGAACTATAGAAACCTCATTTCATTGGGTAAGAGAGGCTTCCACCCTGTGATCTAGTATCTGGTCCTGTGTTAAAACATTCCTCTGTTAACTGGGAGTGAGTACAGAGATGTGCCTGGAGATATTTCTGTTTCACTGTGACTGTGTCTGGCATGTGATCACATAAGAGATACTTAGAGCAGCTACTTTGAAACCTTGCTGTGCTGGGATATAACTGAAGGTAACAATAAAGTCTTTCTGTTTGCCCAGGGACCAGGGAAAGGTGGGATTTCTAGAGACCTTTTTGAGAGATCTGAGTCTCCAGAATAAGAATAGTAGAGGAGCAGGTACAGGGTACAAGAAGCTCTTGGATTTAAAAGGATAAGAGTGAGGACTCAAAAGGAGTCACCTGTTGAGTCAAAAACTGGCAGGGTGGGAAAACAAGGGCCTGGAGCAGAGGTTCTCGGAATAGCTCAGAATGATGGGAGAACAGAACATCCATTAGGCGTTAGGGTGTACAGTGAAGCCAGTGCCATGGACTGTGGGAATAAAGCCAAGAGAAGAAAAATGGTCTTTCCTAAGTCCAGAGGGAGAGGGAACTCAAAAAGGTGGCTCCATTGTCTCAGTTTTTTCCAGGCTAAATGATAAAGGGGATCTTGGCTTCTGAATGGAGAAGAAACCTTTTATTCTAAAATCCAGATAGGGATGGAATACACAAAGGTAGTATTACCCATGACTGGTAGCAAAGTTGGGCCTGAAGAAAGTAAAGACAAGTGCATCTAAGGAAACAATGTAACGGAGGCATGCACTTAGGGAGATTGCTGGAGGAGATTTTTACTGAGTGAATAATTTCCCCTTGTAGTCTATGTGCTTGATAGCCCTACTAACCTGCTGTCTCTTAAACAAAATCATGCCTTTCTCTTATGGAGTTCAGTTTACAGGTGTTCTAATGGCCAATGCCTAGACAGTCATGAGAGTACCTTTACTCAGTATTTTCACTCAGTAAAAAACATACCATGTTGTTTTTTAAGGATCACTGAGCACGTAGAGAGTAATAGTGTCTAAAACTCTGAAATATGACTCATAATGAACCCCCAGGTATGAGAAATAGTACATTCTGCTCCCTTCTTCTTCTTTTCTCTAGTAGTACATTGCTTTTGCCCTTTTTTTTTCTCCTTGTAAGACCCTCAGAACAGTACTACTCTATCCCCAGGTCCTCTGTGTATCATAATTAACTTGCTTAATAATACCCTTTGGAGAAATAAAAATTCTGATGGGACATTTGTTTCTTCTCCTATTATGATGTTAACATTTTATCACATAGCCCCTTCCAATTGCTCAAATCAACTTACTTTTCTAGGTTTCACTTGTGTCTTGTGTATGCATTTTAAAGTACCTGCTAAGCTCTCTTCTTTTTATCAGGAATGCTTAACACTTTTCTGTTTCATTAAAGGTTAATTTTTTTCCCCTATAGAATTATACTCAGACTTTCAGGCTAAGTTACTTTTGGTCATATGACTATATCTTTTACCTTTTGGAATATTGTTTTCCAAGATTTTTTCATTTATAGTAGAAACTTCCAGGTCTTGTGTGGTTTTGATTGTGGTTCCTTGGTGCTTCCAAATGCTGACAATATTCTTTCTTTAATATAGAAGCTCTTGATATTGGTTATGACAATCCTGGGACTTTTTTTTGTGGGTTTCTTTCAGGAGAGGTTATCAATGAATTCTTCTCTTTTTTCTTTGCTTGAGAAACAATAATATTACATTATATTTGTATACTCCTGTTTGTATTAACCATTCCCCAGTTGATGGATCTCATTGAATTATTTCATCATCATTTAGTCTAGTGTGATTTTTAGCTTTTGGCTAGAATAGGTTTGTGATAACTGAGCTGTTTGCCTCAGTTCAGACTGAGGTCTTCCATACTATATCATGCCTATTTAATAACGACAAAATTCTTTTTAGACTTATCTCCAGGACTCTATTTTCTTTTTAAAAAATATTTTAAAATTTTTGTTTTGCCACCTTTTGTTTTTGCATTACTCTATTTCCCAGCATATCCCTCCCACTTTCCCGTTCATTGAGTTATCCCTTTTAACAAAGCATAAAAAAAAGGGGGGGAAAAATGCAGTTTAGCAAACCAACCAACACGTTGAGTCCAAAAGTTCAGTGTTGCATTCCAGTAGCCTCTCATCTCCTCGAAAGAGGTACACTCTCGTATCTCATCTTCAGGGACACGTTTGGTCATTATAATTAGACACAACCTTCAGTTTTTACGCTTCTGATTTTTTTCAATTTCCATTGTTTTCATTGTATATGTTATCCTGGTTCTATTTACTGCTCATCAGTTAATGTAAGTTCCTGTTCTTTTCTGTATTCTTCATACTCATCATTTCTTAGAATGCAATAATAGTTCATTACATTCGTGTACTGCAGTTTGGTTAGTTATTCCCATCGATCATCATTTCCATGATTTCTAGTCTTTTGCTATCACAAAAGCAATGCTGCTGTACTGCTGAGAAAACTAGAAAGCAGTTTGGCAGAAATTAGGCTTACATCAGTGTGTTGTAGCACAGGCTATAAATTCAAAATGGTTATGTGGCCATACCATTAAACAGTGAAAAGAGAGCCACATCCAGTACTTTTCATAGCTATAGCTAGAGGGAGAATTCATAACCAAGAAAAGGACTGAGACCATTACAAAACATAAAATAGATCATTTCATTTATAGGAAACTGAAAAGTTTTTATATGAACAAATTCAGTACAACTAGAGTAAGGAAGGAAGCTGTTGTGAATAAAAACCTTTTGCATCACCTATCTGTATCTCTAATTAAGATCTGACATTCATGCTATCTGATAATTAACATATAGGAATAAGTAGAACAAGCATATAGGAATAAAATCCATTTCCCAATGGAAAAGTTGTTAAATTATATGAACAAATAATTCTCAAAGAAATAATTGCAGAGTATTAGTGACAATATAGAAAATATTGTTCCAAATAACTTATAATAAGAAAAATGCTCATCAAAAATGTTGTGAGGTAAAAACACATCTAGAAATTAGGCCAAGATGAAAAGCATCAATTGGAGGGATTGTGGAAAGACAGGCATGCTAATACACTGTCGGTAGATGTGTGAATTAATCTGGTTATCCTGTAAAGTAATGTGGAATTATACTAATGAAGTGACTAGGATGTCTATATCTTTTGACCTGAAAAACTCAAAGGTCCCATATACATCAGAATATCTATAACAATATTTTTTGCAGTAGAACAGAACTAGAAAGAAAATAAATACTCATCTTATATGGAATTCTTAATAGTAATTATTAAAATGGAACACAATTATTCTCCTCTAAAAGGGGAGGATCATAAAACAATTGATAGCTCCCCTGTGCCCACCCATCAGTGATGTTTTCCCTCCAGCTCTTAATATATATACATAGAGAAAAAGAGAAAAAAACAAAAAATTGCCAGTATCACCTCTGGCTGACAGAAAGAGTAGTCTTCTAGCCATCCACCTCTACATCTAAAGGGATTGAGGCACCCTTATGGTCGCCTCTGCTCTGACCTCCAGAAGAGGAAATTGCAAAGTCAGTTCGGTATCAAAAGTACCGACTCCCAAAAAGACTTTTCTAAAGCCCTATTTACTGCTTCTTGTAAAATCATTTTGCTTGCAACTGTCTATATACCTGCTTGATAGGATTTAAACCTATTAATCACAGTGGATTAAGCAGTTATCTTATGTCCTGCATTTTAAATCAGCTTGGAATCAAGAGGATCTGACTAGATTAATAAAAGATGGCCATCTCAGTAATCCAGTCTACATGGCCAGATTCTTCTCAAATGTGCCTCTGTGGTGCCTCAACCCTGAGAGGCTGGAAGCGGCTGATGGGTTTCCTCAGGAAAGGGAACCAAGTCAGTGCTGTTTTGAAGCTTTTGAATTCTGAATCTTCCGTAGTCATTTAAAAAAAACTTTTCTAAAAGCTAAAAATTTTGGAAGATGAAAACCTTACTACCGGGATAAAGATAAATGTAAGTGGTTTTCATGCTGGAGGTGAAGAAAAAAGTTTTTGAATGGACCTTACATCATCTCTGAGGGCAGGCGTCATGGCATCTGGGCAACAGGCATGAATATCACTGGAGACCACTACTGACCTTGGACTCCAGCCAGTGGGTATGTACAACTGAAGGAATTGATTACCCTTCAAGAAGGCTGGGGAGTGGATGAAAGGATGGGAGAAGAGATGGAATTACTTCTTTTGATTTGGGGTTTTGGGTTTTTTTTTTTTTGCATCACTAGTATCAAGTCAAAGAATCCTGATTCAAATGTGGATAGACAACTTGGCAACTTGGAAAGAGCACTAATTTCATTCTTTTCTTTTCTTTTTTTTTTTTTTTTTTTCTTTTTGTAGAGGGAAGGGCAGGGCAATTGGGGTTAAGTGCCCTTGTGGCCAAGGCCACAAGGCTAGTTTTGTGTTAAGTGTCTGAGGCCGGATTTGAACTCAGGGCCTCCTGACTCCAGGTCCAATGCTCTATTCACTGAGCCACCTAGCCGCCCCTAGAGCACTAATTTCAAACCAGAAGACCTGGAGTCAAATTCCAGTTCTTCTACTTTATGATCTAGAACAAGTTCGTTTTTTGTTTTTTCTGGGATCATAGGAATCCCTCTAGGGTCTAATATAAACTTCTCTCTTTGGCATTTAAAGCTCTTTATTACCAAACCCTAACCTGCCTTTCTAGTTTTCCTGCCCATTACTCTCCTTCAGGCACACTGCAAGTCTAGCTGAAATGGATAATATATGTCTGTGTTGTAAGTCTCTTGAGAGCAGGCACTGCTTCTTTTCTTTTCTTTTTCTTAGTATCTCTAGCACCTAGCACAATCTATGGCACATAGTAGGTGCTAAATAAATTACTTGTTGACTGACTAACTCACTAGGGATGGGATTTGGACTCAAAGTCTTCTTGAGCCGTTGTGAACAGATGGCAACCCCCCTTGTTCCATTACTTGCCATTTCCAAGCATGAGAAGAGTGGATTATTTTATACCACCACCTTTCTCCCCTTCATATAGCTATAAGGTGACTTGGTAACAATTGTTAACTCTCATATTGCCCTGGATGGCTGAACTGAAGAGGCTTCATAAGAAGGAAGGAAGCCAGGCAAGGAGTGGTGCTGTGAGGGATATAGGTGTGGAAGGGTCTGTCTGCCATTTCTGTGCTACTGGTCTATCAAAAAGAATCGGTAAGAGTTATCAAACTTCTGAATTGCTCATTGGTTTATGGTTCTGACCAAAGAATTCTAATATCATTAAGACTAATAAAGGGCATTTCAACTCTAATACAAGGTGAAAGTTCTGTACTTCATAGAGTTGAAAACAGGCAACTTCACAGTTCTGGTCATAAAGCTATATCTTCCCTGTCCTTTGCTTCTGCAGGTCAAGACCTTTCATGTAATATCTTAATGCAGATAGCTGCTTTCTGGAAATACAAAGCATGAACCGTCCTCAGAAATCCCTTCCTTCTCTCTGGATTTTCCTGTCATTTCCTTTGTGGAAAAGGAGGCAGCTTGGTGTTCTCAAAAGAAGAATCCTGATACCTGGGTTCAAGTCTCAGCGTTGTCACTTATTAGCCATATGATCATGAGCAAGTCAGTTCATTTTCCCTTGGTTTTACCTTCCTTTACTTCCAAGAACTCAGTGATCTGTAACACTTCAGATCTAACATTATATGAGTCTGTGTTTTCATTCTCTGCTTGTGAGGGAAAAGTATTAGAAGAGACATTACCAGCATAAAGGAGCCAGTTACTTAGGGGAAAAGAAAGGGTTATATAATCACATATATCTTTGATTATTGCTCCCTAAGAGTTTAAAGTTGTTTTTTTTTTTAAACTGTCAGAACATTCCCTTATTTGACCAATAGGAATGGACAACATGCAGAAATGTGTAGAATTTGAGTCATGAAGAAATTAGAAATAAAATTCTTTGTTTTCAAGAGATTAAAAAGAGAATGGACAGTTGGTACAACAAAGACCTGAGAATAGATGTATTCATGGAAGAGGCAAGAGATTAATTCTATGTTGGAACTCTGTGACTGTCAGGAGACCACCCCAACTCAGATAAAAATCTGAGAGCCTTGTGAATGTGAAGGCAGCCAAACCATGGGATATTAGAAGTCTGATAATGAGAATGTGTTCAGTGTGTGATGGTCTAGAGATATTTTCCTACTGGGACATGAAATGTCCTCTCCATCACTCCAGTATGAAAGTATTGCACACAAAATATAAGGATTGAGTAGAAAGACCAATAAGTTATAAAGTGCTCGTGAATCTGTGTATGGGTGGGTCTGTATAGACTAGTGGCTTCTAAGACAATTCTTTTTTCTGAGACCAATAACTCCTACTATGGGAAGGAAGGTCATGATCTCTCTAAACCAGTTTCTTTGACTGGAAAGTGAAGATAATACTTGTAGTACCTATCTCACAGGGTTGTTGACAGTATATGTAAAGCGTTTGCAAAGATAAAAGTGCCACATAGATGTTGGCTAATATTAATATTTCTTTCCCCACAAACAGGGTTTTCCATATCCAAACCTGATGTGATCTTCCAGTTAGAACAAGGCAAAGAGCCCTGGATTCTTAATCTGCCAAGAATTAAAGAACAAGAATTGCCAAAAAATTCTTCAGGTGAAGGATTATGAATCAGAAATATAGAAATCACTGAAACTACAGCTTAGGAGTTTGGCAAAAAGGGGCTATTTTCAGTGGTCTTAAGACCTGCTGCAAATGTTATTGCCATTAACAACCCAGAACAGAAAGCTCGCTTTCCTTTTTTTCTTAAATTGAAGAATTGCCTTTTCTTCCATTATGAATCTTCTTCCCTTTTCATGTCTGTCCTTTACCACCTACTAGCTCTTCTTCCTTCCTTACCTTTCCTGGGGTGATCATTCTCTATTTATTGAAAGTTCATTTTCCCAAATTTCATCCTATATCCTGTTTATCAACATTTCCTCCATATAACTTATTTCTTTGTTGAGCCTTAGTGTACTCTTGGATGGGTCCTATGATCAGCTTACTTAATGAACTAGCCCAACTCTTCCAACTTCCTTAGCGAGCTAACTTCCTTAATGAGAGGCAGGTTGGCATAGTAGATAGTGCCTTGGAATTGGAGTCAGTCAGACCTGGTTTTGAATCCTACCTCAGATACTTATTAACTAGTTTTGTAACTGAGCATATAACTGCTGTAAAATGAAGAGTTTGGATTCAATGATGTCTTAAGTTCCCCTCCATCTCTAAATCTTTGATCCTGTGGTTCTCTCTAAATTACATACTGCCCATTTGTCTCACTGTCATGGCTTTCAATTTCATTATTCTCTTTCAACAAGTATTTTCTTTTCTTCCCCACACAAAAAATTCTTATTTGTCTTTTTTTTTTTTTTTTGGTCTCAGATTGGGAGGGTCGACCTGAGCCTCAGAAGTCATCTCTAAAGCCAAACATTCCTGAAGAAATAGACTCACCAAGGATAGCAATGGTTCCTTTAAACCTTATGTTTGGTGGAGTTTATGTACCTGAATGCACGTTGAATAGAAAGAAAGAAAACTCTGAAGGCAAGACATGTGAAATATCCCTTTCCCATGAGAGAGATTCTAGTTAAGTGTTAATCACCTGTCAAGAAAACCCCACTAAGGATGGAGGCCATGAATGCTACACATGTGGGAAATCCTTCTTTGACTGCTCATGTCTTTCTCAACATCAGAGAAGTCACACTAGGGAGAGTCCCTTTGAATGTAAGGAATGTGGGAAATTGTTTAGTTGGAAATGTAATCTTACTTGACACCAGATAGCACATACTGGAGAGAAACCTTATGTATGTAAAGATTGTGGGAAAGCTTTCTTAAACCATTCATATCTTACTATACATAGGAGAATTCATACTGGAGAAAAGCCATATAAATGTGAATGTGGAAAAGCTTTCTCAAAACATTCGTCTCTTACTGAACATGAGAGAATTCATACTGGAGAGAAACCTTATGAATGTAATGAATGTGGGCAAGCTTTCAGACATAAAAATGGCCTTATGAGACATCAGTTTATTCACACAGGAGAAAGTCCCTATAAATGTAGTGAATGTGGCAAGCCATTCTTAAATCCCTCATCCCTTGGTGTTCATAAGAGAACTCATACTGGAGAGAAGCCCTATGAATGTGATAAATGTGAGAAAGCTTTTGCTAGACATTCATCTCTTTCTCTACATCAGAGAATTCATACTGAAGAGAAGCCCTATGAATGTGATAAATGTGGGAAAGCCTTCTCTAAAAATTCATCCCTCACAGAACATGAGAGAATTCATGCTGGAGAAAAGCCTTATAAATGCAGTGAATGTGGGAAAGATTTCCAACATAGAACTGGCATTATGAGACATAGGATGACTCACACAGTGGAAAGTCTCTAAAAATGTAAGAAGTGTGGAAAACACTTTCTAAATTCTTCATCCTTTACTATTCATGAGAATTTGTACTAGAAGAAAAGCTCTGTGAATATGGGAAAATCTCTAGACATTCAGCTCTTTTTCTGTATGAAAGGGCCTCAACTAGAGAGAAACTTTATTTATAAAGTGTGTGGAGAAAACTTTTTGTAGCAGCATCAAAGATGGTATGCCAGAGAGAAATCCTGAGAATATAATGATGTTGGGCAAAACTTGTTAGACTTGTCAGTTTGTTAAATCAAAAGACTCAGAATATGGACAGTAAACGCCATAAAGGTTTAAAATTAATTTTATTTTAAATCTCACATCTACTTCCCCTTCTGGTAAATTGGGACAGAATAGCTGAAATGATATCCAAACAAACAAAAAAAACCAAACCCAGAATTACTCAGATAGAAAAGTTCTGGAAACTTTGCCAAAGGTGAAGGATCAAAACAACAGATCATGAAAACAAATGGAAAACTTTTGGGTTCTTGAAAATCCTGTGAAGATAGATGTATTCTGAGTCTGATCGTTATATTTCAGGGAAGCCTACACAAACTTCTCTAAGATACTGAAAATAAGGGTCATTTTGCTGCTCAGATGAATTGAGATGTCAACAAAAGTTAACAGGTTCAGCACATTGAAAAGGCCAAAGTGTGCATTCTCCAAGAAAGACCTTCTCATTAGACCATGTGTTCCTAGTCAACTCCCAGTGTTTAATGTAGTGTCTGTCACTTGGTAGGCACTAAATAAATTCTAATTGACTGACTACTCTGCTGCCTTATTTTGGTATGTAGGTTACCTTGGCTTTTGTTTTTTTAAGGTCACCAAAGTATAGGCTCTAGCAGTTCTCACTTAAGAATTGAAAATTTTTGAGTATAGGATTGGCATTGGATTTCATTTTAGTCATTTAGTATTAGTTGGTTTTTTTTTTTAAGCCAGAGGAATTCATGAAGCTCTTTTAGCTTTATAATACTATTATAAGTATTTGGCCTCTTCTCCATGGAAACACTCTTGGGATTAGAAAAGATCATCCTATCCAACCTATACTATCTGAAAGAAAATTCATGGCAATAATAGAAGACAAAATCCATGACTTTGTTTGTTTGGGTTTTTCCCTTCCTGATGCCATGGGTTTATTCCCTTGTTTATTCAGCTGTTGCTGGTAGTTGAAAATGTCCATGTCTTCTACCCCAAATGCTGGTGCTACTCAGGAAATACCTATTCTGTTCTCTGTTTGTTTGGGGGTTTTTTTGGTATTTTTTTTTTTAAAGACTAATTCTCCTTTCACCCAGGCTTGATATACAGGGACCACTCATTGGTCTGATCCTACTACTGATCAGTTTGGGAGTTTTGACCTTCCTTGTTTCCAGTCTTAGGCCAATTTGTTTCTCCTTAGGCAACCTTGTGGCCTCCTGCTCCAGAGAGCTCCCTGTATTGTTTCCAGACATAGTATATTCACTTGATTGACATAGCCTGATGTAGCTCAGACTGAGAAGGTTCTGAGCTCAAAAAGGCTACCAACCTCAACTTTCCCAGTAGTTAGGATTATTGGCCACATGGCTTCCTTTGCCACTGCTTCTGTCTAGTGGGCTGAAAGATTACACCACTATGTCTCTATGGTTTGGACCAGGAATTTCAAGTCCAGTAAATTTCCTCTCAGATCACATGGAATTACCAAATCCTCTGCCCAAAGCAGCTATCAGCAATTCCTGTGGTTGGCAGAGTGTAAGGAATATTCCCTTGACCACAGGTCCTTTCTCTGTTGCTCTTTCAGAATCTAGCAGCTAAGGCTAACTCTGCAACTGATCATTTTCTGTTTTGTTTCTGATCCATTGGCTCCTAAGAGCCAATCATTTTATTCCCAATTGTTGAAACTCACTTACCCTAAATGAGGCCTAAATAGATCCAGGTATACCATGGTGTGGGAGTGTCTGTACCCTTCACAGAAAGCTATAAGTCAAAGTCCTCAAAGGCTTACCACCCAGTAGAGTCATTAAATCTATCAAGGAGGCTTCTGTGGTCAGTTCCCTTGTAACAGCAACCACACTCGCATACTCAGGATGGCTGCTAGCACAGGTTCTTAGATATGCTTTACTAAGAAAGATAGCTATTTAAGGGGTCAACAATCTTTTGAAATTACATTCACTAGTTCAGGGGAAAAGTCAGCACACTGAACTTCAGAGAAAATAGAAACAGAAAATACAATCAGAGAAACAAAGACCAACATACAGGACTCTGATGGCCTGAATCAACTATATATTTTACATACATCCTTGGATAGAGAGAGCCTTTATATCTGAGCAGTAAGGAAGCTCTGAACATAAGGCCACTTAGAATCTCAACCAGAGAATCACAAGATCCTTCTCATAAGTGAACCCCCAAAGCAAAATACCAACTCAGAGTATATATACTTTCTCAGAGCCAGAAGGCATCACAACCCTCATGACCCAGTGCCTTATTAGAAATTAGCAAAAGGTGTGAGAGCCTTACTACAAACAAGCTTCCCCTAAGCAGGCTTCCCTTAATGGGCTCCACATGAGGCCTGTTAATGGGTGGGGAAGATCTTAAATCTTAACATTATACCCCTTTATTTTTATTCTCTCTCATACTCATCTCTTCCTTTCTCTTTCCACTGATACCTACTTAGTTAAAGCCTTTGTCACTTCATACCTGATCTTATGCAGTATTAATATAAAATAGTAGCTCACATTTTTATAACACTAAGGTTCACCTAAAACGTTTTCCTCACAACAACCCTAGGGGGAAGTTTGTGTATAACCACTGCTTCCCATCTTACAGATAAGGACACAAGTTCTTAAAAGGTGACATACTCTACCTGAAGTCACACTCTAAAATCTAAGATGCCATCCAAAATCAGGTCTCCTGTTTCCATGTCCAACCTACTTCAATTTCATAAGTGGTCTTCCTGTCTTAAAGTTCTCCCACTCGGTTTGTCCTGCACCCTGCTGTCACATTGATCTTAGCCCTCACTACTGTACTCATTTGCTTAAAGGATTACAGATTCTTAGAGATGGACAGAACCTCAATCTATCTGGTCTAACTAGTAAAAGAACAAGTGAAATGGCAAGTTTTAGCAGAGTAACCACAGAGTCCAAATGAAAAGTTTTAAGGAGCTTTAATTAGCCAGCTGGCAGCTGTCTCCAAGGCAATTAAAGGAGCAGCACTGTAACACAGAAATGCAGGATCTTGTATACCATTCACCTTAGTTGGGTTTCTAACAACATAATTTGTTACTAAAACTAATTGGTATCCAGGTGCAAGTAATCTGTTTCTGAAACCAAGGGAGTGTGATTACTTCAGTATTGATTGATGGGGAAGTGGGCATGAGGCATGAAGACCTGAGCACATAGGAAGAAAATAGAAGACAAATGACCTAGATCACTTCCCACACCCCAGGCCAGCCCATAGGCAGGTTACCTGACTTCTAGCTCGAGTTCATCTGGAGTTCATAAGACTTTTTTATTTGGGTTTCTAATTTCACAAAGTATCACTTAACTGTTTCCTGGCTAGTTTCTTGATTCCTATCTTGAGTCCATAGCTTAACTAGTTCCTGGCCACTTCACAAGAATCTCCTCCCTATATTCTCAGCAGCTGATCATCCAACATTTGCTTGGAGAATCACATCCTGAGGTGCTGAATTCAACTTTTGGAGGGTTTTAATTCTTAAGAAATTTTTCCTGACGTTAAATCTAAATCTACCACTGCATCCTCCATCCATTCCTCTTAAGTTTTGCCATCTGGGGTTAAACAGAGCAAATTTAATCCTTCTCCTAAGTTACAACTTTTCAAATACTTAAGAACTAACAACAATTTTGTCTTCACTAAATCTTCAGACCAAACACCAGTTCCTTTAAATCATTCTCAATGCTCTTCCTCTGGATGGTTTCCACCTTACCAATATTCTTCCTAAAATGTGTCACTTAGGACTGAAGACACTATTCCAGACATCTGACCCAAGCCAGAGTGTAGTAGGACTCTCAGATCTCTGATCTTGGACACTACGCTTCTCACAACACAGCCCAAAATTGTATTTTTTTTTTTTTACTGCTATATCACACTA
This sequence comes from Pseudocheirus occidentalis, assembly GCA_028646575.1. Classification (NCBI taxonomy): domain Eukaryota; kingdom Metazoa; phylum Chordata; class Mammalia; order Diprotodontia; family Pseudocheiridae; genus Pseudocheirus; species Pseudocheirus occidentalis. The sequence continues at coordinate 205,532,885 of CM053595.1, read as the reverse complement.
TTGCCTCATATTGAATTTTCAATGCAGTAAAATCTCTATTTTATATGTAAACTTTTGTCTATCTATATGTCTCCCGTCTTGTATTGGTAAAATTAATTTTTTGAAACTCTAAGACTGGTCGTATTAAATTTCATTCAGCTAGGCTCAACCTCATGTCAAGCTAGACTATTCATGTTCTTTTCAGATTCTGACATAATAGGCTTTCCTCAGCTTTGTGTTACTTGTACATTTAATAAGCATGCCTCCAGTGCCCATATTTAAGTGTTTGATATAAATATCAAATAGCAAAGGGCCAAAGCAGAGGTGTATGAGTGTTGTTCTGGGATAAAGGGTGGTCTTAACCTACATACTGAGAGAGGAAGAATTTCAGAAACCATGGTAGTGTGGTAACATAATAGTTTCAATTTCTTCTATAATTATCTCTATTACAATTTATATGGAAATGCTCGTTTTTTATTTGGTGTTTTTTCAAAGTTCAGAAAAAAAGGAAAAATGTTTATTTTATTTTATTTTACGAATCTAAGGGTGGAAAGGGTTATGACCCCAAGAGACTCCATCCAGGCTTCTCCCTCACTGGGCAGCCTCCAGCCAGTCCCGGCTTCAGGGCCGAGGTCCGGACTCTAAAGCTAGGGACTAACTTTAAGTCCTTCTACTAGTTGTTTCCCCTCTTAGCTATCTCTGGGCCTCAGTTTCCCCATCCATAAAAGCCAGGGGCGGATCAGATGACAGGACAGCACACGTTCCTAGCAGGGTAGCTCCAGAAACAAACTCAAGAGGACATTGGCCGTAAGTGACAATTACCATGGTGACCGAGTCTTTGCCCCCACCCCACTCCCGCCCTCGCCTTTCACGTCCCCTCCAATCCGGCTCCTTCTCCTGGGCACCAGGTAGAGTCTCCTTCCTTACCCCTCAAACACTCTCAGGCTCCAGGGAACTAACTGCCTATGCCCATGACCCTCGCTGAGCCTGCGCAGATGCAAATCCTACACTACATTTACCAGAGAAACTAGAGTCCCGGTGCACGGGGATTTGGACTCAAGTTCCCAGAAGACCTTTCGACATTGAGTGTTTCAACGCCCTTATACCCCGTAGGAATTTGGGGCAGGGAAACTGCTGAGGCTGTCGGGAAGTAGAGTCCGCGCGGGACGTTAGCGTGTACGCAGGCGTTGTTCACTGTGGTACCTGAAGACCTGGGTTCTATTGACTAGCTTCGGTGGGAAGGTGGTAAAAAAACGTAAGCAAGCTAGCGCGTGTACGTACGTGTGTGTGTGTGTGTGTGTCTGTGTGTGTGTGTGTCTGTGTGTGTCTGTGTGTCTGTGTGTCTGTGTGTCTGTGTGTGTCTGTGTGTGTGTGTGTGTATCCGTGACCTCTCGGCGTCCGAGGCATAGCTGGATTTGCACCCACGTCTTCAGAATCCTATTGCAATCTCTGTCCCATGGGACGAGGACTCCCCTTTTCCAAGGAAAAACCCAGCCCTGGTGACTGTTATTCTCCCCTGTTTTGGGAGTGGGCAGGAGGGGAAGATTCATAGCTGCCATGGGGAGGGTGTAAGAGGGTCGTAAAATCCCTCCGTTCCCCCCACCCCCTTCTTCACGAAAGCTTGTTTGGAGCAGAGGACATGAACGTAACTTTGAAGTCAATTCAGGTCGGTGATTTTTCCAATCAACACTTCAATTACTTTATAAATAAGTAATAAATCCGGGCTCTCTAATTGGGGCATGAGGAGAGAGGGAAGTATTGGTCAGTACAAATGAGGGAAGAACAAAAGCTGATAAAAGGTATTTTTAATTAATGGAATAAACTATAAATTCTGGAAGGCTCCTACAGTGAGATCCAGAAGGGAACGTGTAAGTCATCAATTCCAGTCCTGTAATATTAGAGATGAGGAAACTGACGTCTAGACAGGTTAAATGATTTGGACAATATTCATCAGGTAGTAAGTTGCAGAGGTGGGGATTGAACCAGGTCTTATGACTCGAAATTCAGTGGTGTTTCCCCTCATGAGTTGGACCACAAAATTTTGCAGAGGAAACTAGACCTAGAGAGGCAAAATTAACTTGCCCATATCAAACAGCTCTTAAATCATTAAGCTTCTGATTCCAATTCCAGTGCTTTTCCCACTTCCTCTCGTTGCCATCCTCTTTGTCTCTTGGCTTCCAATCAAAAGTCTGCTCACCTATGGCAATTTTCTGTTAATCAGTTTTAGGCATTGCCGATAAGTTCTAATGATGGCTTAAAAATTTTCTGTCTGGACAATGTCGACACTACCTCATACTTGATCGCTGCCATCTCCTGAGAGGCAGTCCTGGTTTTAGCAACAAATGAACTGCCTACTCTACACACATTTAAATGGACACAGCTCTCACAAGGTGCTCCTGCTTATTTGTTAACTGAATTAAGACTAAGTAATTTACTAATAAGGAAGACTGTTCAGTAATAAAATAGTAAAAATAACTGTACCATTAAGCCTGGGAAGAATACCTCCCATTTCCCAAGTCCAGTGGCTTTTTCTTACATTCTGCTTGAGGTCTCTCACTGTGTCACACTTGTGATCACCCTCTCCTAGAAACTTTCTACTCTCTTGGCTTTCTTTCATGACATTCACTGTCCTGGCTTACCTCCTGCTTCTATGATCACTTCTGTGGCGCCTATTCCTCCTTTCATTTCTCCTACAGAGGCTTTTGCCTTCAGCCCTCTTTTATAATTTCTTCCTTTATGATCTCCATTCATAGAGATGGTTTTAGCTCTTACTGTATCTATAACCTTGTACTTACTGTATTGTATCTTTGAAGTCTTGCCTAAACTGCATATCTAACCAGATGCTTTGGTCATGCTTCTTCCTTACCATCCTGTCCCCTAGAAGAATTCTCTTTATCCTGGAGAGTTTAGAGTTGAGCATATAGATTATTTAGGAGTCTTCAACATGAAAAGTATATTTGGAGCTGTGAGACAACTGTAGAAGTTGTACGTGGAGAAAAGTGTAGGAGGCAGAGACAGAAACTTGGTGAGACATCTATAGAGAGTGGGAGAAGGAAAGAAAGGGGGGGGGGACATCTTTCTAGAGTTAAGAACAACAACCAGGAAAATCTTTCTTTCAAGGCCCAGCTTAAGTGCTGCCTTGAAGCTTTTCCCAATCCCTCTAGATAGATAAATTCATGCCATATTAACCAGATTTTCTTTTTTGACTAAGTTAATTTAGATGGATAGATAAAGGGAGTATTGAAGTTATAGTTAGCCTGAATTTTGGCAAAGGTGCTGTGCGTTATGCTTGTGAACAAGATAGATAAGTAAGATAAGACTGGACAGTATAATATTAGTGTTCATCAAAGGATCAGGTGCAAAGAATAATGAGACTGGCCTGGAAGGATGTCTCTAGTGGAGTGCCCCAGGGATCTTCACTTGGTTTATGCCATTTCACATTTTAATCATTTGTAGCATCCTAACATAGGGTCATAGCTTAAAAGAACCTCAGAGGTCATCTGGTCCATCTCCTTCCCTTTATAAATGAGGATATCAAAGCCCAGGAAAGTTAAGTGATTTGCCCAAAATCACAACATGTAATCAGTTAAAAAGTTAGAACTTAAATTGAGGTTCTCTGGCTCCAAGTCTAAAGTCCTTTCTATTGTATCGTGCTGTTTCATTCTTGGATAAAAGCCTAAATTATAGGCATCCAACTTGCATATGGCACAAAGATAGTATGGATGACTATCTCTTTGAATCTGAGTCAGAATAAAAGAAAATCCTGATGGGCCAGAACCAAATATAATAAGGTGAAGTTTAGTAGGGACAAATATAAAGTTTGGTTCAACAGTCAAGTTTACATATAGGATTAAGAAGAGATTGGAGGTGCAAAGGCTGGGGATGATTATTTGGGGACTTGGATGTTAGAGGATTTGGGAGGTGATAAAATTCAGATTTAGGGAGGCTGGCTTGAAAATAGAGGAGATTGTTTCCCCTAGAAGTGACTGAAGTAAAGGTATCAGACATCAGTAAAACGTATCTTAAACAATTGCCTCTTCCTCGCAGACCAGAGATACAATCTCTCTGAGGTATAATGGTACTCTGGTGAATTGCAACTAGATGATCTCATCTATGAATTCATTCATAGAAAGTGAAGGTGTAAGAGGTAATGAAACTGAGGGATCAAAGAACGTGTATATCTCCGTATTTGTGGGGGCAAGGAGATTTAATTTGTCTACCTGCTGAGGATGGAAGGGAATGAGTGTCTCTTTTTGTATGTTTCACATGTGTGCATATATCTGTGTTAAGTATGTGGTCTTTCATATATGTGTGTGGACACATGTAGGTATTGAAGCAAATTAACTGATTCATTTTATTTTTAGTAATCGGATCTAGTAGAAACATTTTTATTATTGAATATTCAAACAATTGTTTGGAGAATTGTTGCCATTTAGAGATTCCTTTCTATTAGCCAATGGTACCAGTCTGACACAAGTCTGGATCTTACAAACTGTTGTGAAAAGTTCTCATGGAAAAGTCAAGAAAGTTCCACCTTCTTACCTTATAATTACCATATTACTGTTATGAGTAATTACCATATGCTGTTATGAGTCAATAAACATTTATTAAGTACCTACTCTGTTCTAGGAACTTTTTATACAGAGTTGGGTGATACAAAAAGAAAGACAGAAGGCAGTACCTACTCTCAAACTGGGATTTTTACATTAAAATGACAACTTAGAAGCAGTATTTATCAAAGATACATAGAAACTTTATGAGAATAAGGTAATTTCCATCTTGTCATATATATTAAAATGCTAATGTTTTAACATATAGTGTATGTTAATATAAGCAGATAGATTTTTATTTTAATCAACAACTAGTAGCTTTTAAATGTCAAGTCTTGAAAAATGTAGTTAACCGTATGCATTTAATTTAAATTTTCTATGGATTTGGGATCCTAATATTTTGCTTCTGAAAAATCCCAGTGGGGAATGACTAGGTGGCAGAATGTATAGAACACTGGCTCTGGAGTCAGGAGGACCTGAGTTCAAATTTGGCCTCAGACATTTGACACTTACTAGCTTGGGAAAGTCACTTAACCCTGATTGCCTCACCACAAAAAAAAAAGGATCCCAATGGAATGCCATGCTTGCCAAACAGTAGTGCCACATTGCTTCTTCATGCTTATATTGTAGGTGCTTTCTGTGTTTTGGATCCTCGATTTTCTTTATATGAAGTTTCTTGAGGCTGGACCAAGCAACTCTGGTTTATACTTCCATAATGCTGATTTTTTTCCCCCTTTATCACTATATCAGTCCTTGACAAAAACTAGTGATGCAGCAGATTTGTACTTTGTCAGGGAGAAAAATATTTATACCCTATTCCCCCATTCCCTACTTGCCCAAAAGTCCATTTAGACAAGAGTCTGAGCCTTTGTTGATCTCTAGACTCCTTAATTCCTTGTTCTACAGGGAAAACTTGGGTTCCTGGAGAGAATTCTGTTGAGGTTAGAAATACAATCGAGAAGACACATTTGATGGACCTTCAGATAGCTTCAACCTCAGGAGTAACCAAGGCCTTGACAGACACTGGACCTACTGCAAGAGATGGGATGTCCACGTTTGAAGCTAGAGATTCATACAAAGAAAATTCCATTCCTTCCAGTACCAAGGTAATTTCTCACCATCATGTCCAAGGAGTTGGATTGGAAGCATGATGTCCAGAGAACTGTGAGAAGGTGGAGAATTTGATCCAGAGGCCTTTACCAAATAGAGGTGAGAATGGTTAAAAAAAAAAAATGGAGACTTGGGGAAAAGAAAATTCCACAACTAGATCATGGTTTTTCCCTGTTCTTACTGAGTGAGCATATTTGAAGATTTATCTTTTACTATTGAAATTAAGGTAAACTGAGGCACAAAGTTCCAAGCAAGTTCGATTTTCTTATAAGGCTAGCAATTACCAGTAAAAGGGGTCTTTAGCTCCTCAGCAAGTCAAAAGACCCCAAATAAGGGCAAACAGATCCTTCTTTTGTCTGTAAAAATGAACATCTAAACACTAGAAGGCACCATCATAAATGGGAAATGTTTTCCTCCATGATTGGTTATAAAGCTTGTAGCATGATAGATTAAGAAAAGAATGTGATTGGTTTACACAGTCTGAAGCATCACAGACCTGAGGAACAATATGATTGGCTGGAAATTAAGAATGAGCAGCTAAAGCAACAAGCCCTCCTTCTATCCTGTCACTAATGTTCCTTGTTTGAGTCCACCTACAAATACAGTTTCAGCATAGTGGACCAGACTCCCTTGGATAACAGACCAGATTCCCTGGTGTTCACCTGCTTCCTTCAAGGTTAGCAGATTTCCTTAAGGCAAGATTAGAGCAGTGACTAGCAGGAGAACTGAACTTCTAAATTTAACTAAGAGAAAATTATTCATTTACAGGAAAGTTGAATTTCTAAACTTAACTCTGAGACAAATGAAACATGACTTAGGCCGTTACAAAAATGTTGGCAGTAATACAGAATAGAATCAGTAACAGAATGAATTTGATTTTCCCAGTTTTCACACCATAGGACTTCTATATCCTGTCCTCTAATTTTCTCCTCTCCTTTCATTTTCACTGAAGGCAAATCCTTTAAACCCATTACTCAATAGAGACCATCCCTGCACTGGTTGGAATCACAGAGGGGAAGAGTGCATTATTTTATAACACCATCTTTCTTTCATTTGTGCAGCTATAAAGTGACCTGGTTGTAAATTATCATATTGCCAAGAATGATTCAGCTAAAGGGGCCTTATAAAGATGGGAGCCAGGCAAGGACTGTTTTCACTGATACAGAGGGGAAGACTTCACCAATACAGAAGCTCTGGTGTCCATCAGAGAAAATTAGTAGTAGCTGTGGAACCTCTGAGCTCTTCAGCTGAGATTTAGCTCCCTGTGTATAATCATAGGATGAAAGGTAAAGGCTGAGAAAAACGGACTGCTTCTGTTAAGAGTATAATCCATTGGGGGTGGCTAGGTGGCGCAGTGAATAGAGCACCGGCCCTGGAGTCAGGAGAACCTGAGTTCAAATTCAGCCTCAGACACTTAACACAAAAACTAGCCGTGTGACCTTGGGCAAGTCACTTAACCCCTAACAGCCTTCCAAAAAGCAAAAAAAAAAAGTATAATCCATTCATTGTCCTGAAATCCAAAAACCTGGAGAGCCGTCTTTAGAGTTATCTTCCCTTTCCATCTTAAATCTTTATATCTGTGAAATTAAATGAGCAGTAGCTAAAATTCCTTACCATTAAAAGTCTGTCATAGGTTTTGCATGCTTTTCTATCTCTTATTTTATAGGACTTAGCCAAGAATTATGTGACATAGATAGGGTATAATGTGTAAAATGTTTTACTAGGAAATAATGAAAAATGAATTTCCTAAGTAGTTTATCATAAAACTATAAAACCATAAAACAAGACCAGACTCCCTCATTGTCTCTTTCCTTTCTTCCCCAGCCCCCAGTTCTCAGGACTCTGTCTTTTTGTAAGAGGAAAGGACAGAACAGGAGGGAATGATGCCGGTGATCCTGACTGTCAGGTACCAGGTGAATGGGGTTTTTCTCTCTCCCCTGAAATGTTGTCACAATTTCCAGGGTATGGCAGCTTTCTCCACTCTCCATGGATCTTCTCTACCCAAATGGGATGTGAAGACTCTCTCATTAGTGAAGCCCTTCCTCAGGAGGGCCCAGTGATAGGCACAGTGACACAGAGTCAAGGTGTCCTACTTCCCCACAGTACCCAGAGCCTATAACATTGCCAGGACCACTTCCTATCAATCCCCTCTGTCTACCCAAATGGTTTTAATTGTGCCCCTTTCCCTGGCATTATGGCTTCCATGGCTGAGCAAGAATGTCTTTGGATTTTAGGAATCAGTGACATTCAAGGATGTAGCTGTGAACTTTAGCCAGGAGGAGTGGGGACAACTGAGCCCTGCTCAGAGAGACCTGTACAAGGATGTGATGCTGGAGAACTATAGAAACCTCATCTCATTGGGTAAGAGAGGCTTCCACCCTGTGATCTAGTATCTGGTCCTGTGTTAAAACATTCCTCTGTTAACTGGGAGTGAGTACAGAGATGTGCCTGGAGATATTTCTGTTTCACTGTAACTGTGTCTGGCATGTGGTCACATAAGAGATACTTAGAGCAACTACTTTGAAACCTTGCTGTGCTGGGATAAAATTGGAAGTTATATGTAACAGAAGGTAACAGTTTCTGTTTGCCCAGGGACCAGGGAAAGGCAGGATTCCTAGAGACCTTTTTGAGAGATCTGAGTCTCCAGAATAAGAATAGTAGAGGAGCAGGTACAGGGTACAAGAAGCTCTTGGATTTAAAAGGATAAGAGTGAGGACTCAAAAGGAGTCACCTGTTGAGTCAAAAACTGGCAGGGTGGGAAAACAAGGGCCTGGAGCAGAGGTTCTCCGAATAGCTCAGAATGATGGGAGAACAGAACATCCAGTAGGGTGTACAGTGAAGGCAATAGGTCACTACTACAGAAAATGGGACAATGGGCAGATGAAAAAAAAAACTGAATTTCCTGAGTCCTGGGTGGAAGGGGGAAACTAAAATTTTAAAGGGTGGTAGAGATGACTACATTGTCTGTGTATTTTGTTTTGTTGCGCTTTTTAGTATTTTCGACATGTGTCCTAAGTAGAAGAGAAACTTTTTGTTCTAAAACTGTATTGGAGTTTCTGTTTTCTAAATTCTGTATTGGAGGATAAGGTGAGCTACAGAAAGGGAGTATGACTTAGGACTGTTGACGAGGAGGTGACCAGACCCAAGAAAATGAAGAGTTGTAAGGCCTCTATAAACACAAGCCCCAGCAATTATATTATGGACCCTGCTTAAAGAGGGAAACTTTTTGGGGGATGAGGGAGGCTACCTACATTAATTGGAAACCAATACTCTAAAGTTCTTTTAGACACTCAATATCAGAATACCTGGAAGCTGAACCTGAGAAAATAAAGAGCAAAACCATAGCAAGAGAGGGAACTTCAGTGGACACTATCAAACAGTGAGCAGAACCAAGAGAACAATTTACATAGAAGCATTGTAAAAATAATCAACAATAAAAGACTTTGGAGTTCTGATTAATGCAAGAACCCACTACAATTCCAGAGGATTCCTAGTGAAACATTGTGTCTACCTCCGGATAGAGAGCTGAGGGACTCAGAGGTGTATGAGAACATGGAGTGTGTTTTCAGTTGGATGGTCTGGGTCCCTGCTGATGCTGTCTCTGGCAGTGCTACTGCCACACAAGTAATCATAAAAGCATTTCACAGAGCTCAGGAGGAAATAGAAAGACCAAAATATTATAAAGAGTCAATGCGTGTATATGAGTGTGTCTCTGTTGGAGGATAGGGTGAGCTACAGAAAGGTAGTGTGACATAGGACTGGTGACTTCTGGGACAGCTCTGTGTTTTTGGACAAAGCTCTGTGACCATGACTAAGTCACTTAGCTTCTATGAGCCTCAGTTTCCACATTTCTAAAGTGTGAGTAATAATGGCTACATATTGACTTCATGGGTTTATACTAACATCGTGACTGTGTATGTAAAGGATTTTTTGCCAACAGAATCATCCTTATAAATGTTGGCTGATACTGACATTTCCTTTCCACCAATAGGACTTCCCATATCTAAACCTGATGTGATCTTCCAGTTGGAACAAGGCAAAGAGCCATGGTTACTTGATTTGCCAAGAGCTAAAGAAAGAGAATTGCCAAAAAATTCTTCTTTTGGTGAGTGATTGAGAACCAAAAATAAAGAAATCACCACAAGTACAGCCTAGCAGTTTGGTGATAGGTCACTATTCTCACTGGTCTCAAGGCTTACTGCAGTTGTTATTGCCATGAGCAACTCAGGCAGGAAAGCTGTGTGTCCTTTCTTTCTCATGGTAAAAAGTATCATCTTTTTCTCAGTTCTGATTTGTCTTCTTCCCTTTTCATGTGCCTTTTACTATCTACTAGCACTTCTTCTCAATTTGCCTTCTCCTGGCACCACCTTCCTTACTGACTGAAAGTTAATTTTTCTGGATTCCATCATATAATTCATTGTCTACCCTTTCTACTCGTTAGACTCTACATTGCCCTGGGGACTTTTCCCACAAACTTGGATTTCATGTTTGCTGCTCACTTTGCTTAAGGAGCTAGTCACTTTTCTCAAGCTTCTTAATGAGCAAGGTACCCAATGCCCATTTTTGTTTTTTGCATACTGTATTCTGCCTATGTAGGTGTTTGGGGGAATTATTTTCAATTTCGTTATCCTTTCGGCTGGAACTTTTTCTTTTTATTTTTATCACACAGAGAACAGATTATAGTTGTGTTTTCTCTTGGTTTCAGACTGGAAGAATTGTGAGACCCAGAAGGCGTCTCCAAAGCAGAAAATTTCAGAAGTAGAATCATTAGGAATATTAACAGTAGACTCTGCATGTAGAGGAGTTTGTGTACCTCATGGCACATTGGACAGGAAGAAGAAAAACTCATATGAGAGAGATTCTAGGGAACTATTAATTATTTCCCCCCAAAACACCACTAAGGAGCAAGACCAAGAATACACTCAATGTGGGGAAACTATTGACTGCTCATCTATTACTCAACATCAGAGAAGTCATACTGGAGAGAGTCCCTATGCATGTCACGAATGTGGAAAAGTCTTTAGCTGGAAGTGCAATCTAACACGACATCTGCTAACACATACTGGAAAAAAGCCTTATAAATGTAAGGAATGTGGAAAATCTTTCTTGAACCATTCTTATCTTACTTCCCATAGACGAATTCATACTGGAGAGAAGCCCTATGAATGTGGTGAGTGTGGAAAAGCCTTCTCTAAGCATTCATCCCTTACTGAACATGAACGAATTCATACTGGAGAGAAACCTTATAAATGTAATGAATGTGGAAAAGCTTTCAGACATAGAAGTGCCATTATGAGACATCACATGACTCATACAGGAGACAGTCCCTATAAATGTAGGGAATGTGGGAAACCATTCTTAAACCCTTCATCCCTTATGGTTCATGAAAGAATTCATACTGGAGAGAAGCCCTTTGAATGTGATGAATGTGGGAAAACCTTTGCTAGGCATACATCCCTTTCTCTACATCAGAGGATCCATACTCAAGAGAAGTCCTTTGGATGTGATGAATGTGGAAAAACCTTCTTTGACTTTCCTTCACTTACTCGACATCAAAAAACCCATTCTGGATTGAAACCTTATTTATGCAGTGTGTGTGGGAAAACTTTTTGTAGCAAAGCATCAATCATCCAACATCAGCGACGTTATGCCAGAGAGTAACATAAGAATATGATATCTTAAGCAAAACCTCAGTTAAGTTTATCACTTTGGTTAAATACTAAAGAGTCAAGTTTGTATGAAATTGGTGCTACCTAAAACAAATATTTTCATATGTACTTCTCCTAAGCCACTAATGTTGGCAATGGTGGTTTAAAAGGTTAAAATTCAGTGTTGGAAAGGCTGTCTAAATACAGGTACACTCTAACACTACTGATAGATCCATGAATTGGTGCCTCTTTTTGAAAGCATTACATAATATCTACAAAACTTTATACCTTTTTATTTAGTCATTCTAGTACCAGAACTACACCCTAAAAATGTTATATATGGTAGACAAGGGGGGGTGGGGGAAAAAGGAGGAGGAAAGGAAAGGTCTGTCTCTATAAAACTATTCATAGTGCATTGGGAAATGTAGTGTATTAACATATAGTACCATTATTGCAGTATCAGAAGTGACAGATATGAAGAACACAAAGAAGTATCAGAAGACATAAAGTGCTGCTTAGAAAAGAAAGAAAAACCAAAATTATTTAGATCCTGACCAAGATGTGTATATAACAGTTGCAATAAAATCCATAAAAATTTTAATGGGGGAATGGAAAGAAAACTATTTTGATACCTTTTTAATGTACACATTTTAAGCTTTTTTAAACTGTATGTTTAAAGTTTTGCATATGATGTTATTTTAAGAAAATATACTTTATTTGAATGTTTCTATTGATTAAATTTATACAGGTTAGCATTTTATTACTTAAGTGGATATCTTATCCCATTAATGTGAGTTTTCTGTATGCTAATTCAGATCATCACCCCTTACATTCCTTTCTGAAATGTGTTCAAGTCTTTTTTGTAAATTCTTTATCCAAGGCCCAACCCAAACGATGGGGGCTTCTTCTAGGTCTCTTGACGTGGGCACCAATGCAGCAGAAAGATGCCCAACTGTTATCTCTTGTACTTTCTACGTGACTTCCCCACTTGTAATTCATATCTGTGACAGTATCATAGAAAGGTTTTATTACATAATTTGATGTTATTAAAATATTGAAGTTCACTATTTCCATCATGTGTTTTTATTACCCTTTATATGGCGACCAATTTTAATTCCCAATATTTTCACAGAATCAAAGATTTTGTGAGTTGCAGGAGACTTAACCATCTAATCCAATCTATGCATGAAAGGAATCTACACTATAATGTACTCAAAAAGTGGTCATCCAACTATTAAGCAAAACTCACTACGTTTCTAGATAGTCCTGTCTTCTTTCAGACACCAGCTAACATTGTTGGACAGTTTTTCCTGAATTTAAGTCTAAATTTGTCCCTTTGTTTCAATTTGTACCCATTGTTCTTAGTTCTCTCCCTTAGGGCCAAATAAAACAAGTCTCTTCTCTACATGACAGCCCTTCACATACTTAAAGGCAATAATAATGTACCCCCAACTCATCTTCTCCAAGCTAAGCATGCCCTCTTCCTTCAACTGATTCTCATATGTATAAATTCAAGGCCCTTCATCTTGGCTGTCATTTTAAGTTCTCCAGTTTGTCAATGTCTTTCTTAAACTAAGTGGTGCTTAGAACTGAACGCAATATTCCAGATGAGATCTGATGATAGCAGAGTGCAGTGAGATTGTAACCTCCTTATTCCTACAAGCCATATCCCTCTTAAATGGAACCAAATATCACATTAATTTCACTGGCTGTTAAATCATACTACTGACTGAAACTGAGCTTGCAATTCACTAAAATCCCCAGATCTTTTCCAGAACACTTATATCCATGTCTATCCCCATCTTATGAAGTTGGGAATTGTTTGGTATCCAAGCGCTAGAATTCTCATTTATCTCTATTGAATATCATATTAGATTCATCTTAATGCTCAGGGATTTTTAACCTTGTGTGTGTGTCATGGGCTCTTTCTCAGAGTAATGTTTTAAAAGATGAAATAGGATTATCAAGGAAGTCAGTTATGGTGACACATGCCTGTAATCTCTACTACTGTTGGAGGCTGAGGCTGAGGCTGGTGGATTTGCTTGAGCTGGGTACACACAGTTTAATAGCTTTTTTGACATAGCTCAAAATACCATAACTTTCCAGAATGATTGTACCAATTCACAGGTCTATGAAAAATGTATTAATGTGTCTGTATTCCCAAAGCCCCTCTAACAGTATTCATCTTCCATTTTTTGGTCAACTCTGCCACCTTGAATCTTTTTTTGAGCTTTCATTGGACTTTCTCTTCCCTTTCTCCTCCGTGTAAGGCTTCTATTCTCCATTATCCTGACAAAGATCAAGTTTCCCCTCCTCCAGTCTTTCTTCATTGAACCTTCACTTCCTTTTTCTTGAATAACTATTATTCTCCCTTACAACATGGAATGTGGAGAAGTATTCTTCCAATCCCTTCCCCTCTTCTAGGAGGGAGATCTTCCTATATTTAAAACATTGATAATGACTGCTAGACTATGAAAGAAATACAAGCATGACACACAGTGCAAATCACTGCACAATTTCTCCTTTTCATAATAGATCTTCAGCTTTGATTTTTTTAATTTTTTAATTTTTTTGCTTTTTGTAGGGCAATTGGGGTTAAGTGATTGGCCCAAGGTCACAGAGCCAATAAGTGTTAAGTGCCAGAGGCCGGATTTGAACTCAGGTCCTCCTGACTTCAGGGCTGGTGCTCTATTCACTGTGCCACCTAGCTGCCCCTTCAGCTTTGATTCTTAAAACTATTTAGGGATGTTTACACTTCAACCCTAATCATCTGGTTAAAACTTTTTAAAATTCTTCATTTTCAAGTTAAGACTTTACACAACCAATTTGCCCCACTTACTAAACCATCCAACCAATTTACTTAACCCTCTCTTTGTTCCATTTATCTCTTCTTACTCTCTGCTGTGTCTCCCCAACTTTTTATCCTTTTTCAGTTTATGTTTTTGTGTTCTTCTCCCTAGTCCTCCCTAATCTTTTATGTTGTCTTTAATTGTCCTTGCTACTCTTATAACCTAGAAATAGACTGTGGAGCAGTAACTGGGCCTAGAGATTGCTCTCCTTCAAATTTTCCTCAATTTCTCCCCAAATTTGCCAAATTTATCCTCCCCAAATTCAATTTCTGATATACTACACTAGCCAAAACCACTTCAAGCCACATGCACATTTTTCTTCTTTTTGAACTCATATCTTTGTCTCTTCTGCCACTTCCACAACCTTCCTCAGAGAAGTCTGAAGTGATAAGCCGTTTGTGGTTACATGATTCTTTGACTATGGTAACCACAAAATTATATTTATAATAAACAATCTCCACCACCAAATCTCCATATACTCAGAGGGGATGCCAAGTTCCCTCATCCCCTAAGACGTAGGTTTAGGAGTTCAAGGAACAAAGTTACTGCATTGTTCACCTTAAGTTGATCTAACTACAAAGTTTATTGAACAAAGTATGAATCGTGGATATAGTCATACAGGCAGGGTACAAAGAAATGTATATTCACTTCTCTTCCAGTCTTTGGTTCCCCATATTAATTTTGTCCAGGGAGATGAAGCTCTCTCCAAGGTCAGCTATTCAGACTTAGCCCAATCCACTGCCTGACCCACTTAGCTTATGTGCCATGGTTTACAGTAGACAAAGGAATCTGGATGCTTTAATTTAGGGCAAGCAATTCTGAAACACTTTTGAATACCCCAGTTATGAATTAATCAGATGAACACTCTATCTCAGGGGTTCTTAAGCTGGGGTCTATGAACTTGTTTTTTAATTTGATAATTATTTTTCAATATTATTGGTTTCCTTTGTAATATGATTTATTTTATTTTGTGCTTTTAAAAACATTATTCTGAGAAGGGATTTATAGGTTTCATTAGACTGCTGAAAGGGTCTATGATATAATAAAAGATACTACTCTAGCTCTTTCTATCTACACATACCCCTCTTCCTCTTGCTGAAGTGGCCTATAACAGAACAGAAATACTCCTTTGGGCCCTGTATAATTTCATGATAGTACCAGAGTTGAAACAATGTCTGTAATGATGAGTTAGTTTCCTGGCAATTTACTTGTCCGTGGGAAAGTGGGGAGTGGGGAGTGAAGAGTGGGAGGGAATGAAGATGGAAGAGTGGAATCCAAAAATTTTTGATTGAAAATGGAGGGAGTGGGTTGGCTAAGTGGCTCAATGAATAGAGCACCTGCCCTGGAGACAGGAGGATCTGAGTTCAAATCTGGCCTCAGACACTAAACACTTACTAGCTGTGTGACCTTGGGCAAGTCACTTAACCTTAATTGCCCTTCCTTCCCCCCTCCAAAAAGAAAAAAACAGAAAAAAAGAAAGTGGAGGGAGTAATAATACCTGTGAGTATCAAATGAAATGATGTACATGAAGCTTTTGCAAACTTTAAGCACCATAAAATGCCAGGTAAAGTGCTGCCTAGGACACCAAGAAATCCAGTTAGAATGAGTAGGGTCTATTTAATTTACTCTATGTGTATCCCTAGTGCCTGGCTATGATAGGCATTTAATAAATATTTGCTGACTCACGGACATGCTCATGTCATAGAACTAGTCTGGCTCAGAAGCAGAACTAGAAAACAGGTTCTACTTACTTCAGGCCTAGTTATCCTTTATGCAAATACTGCAACTACTTAAAGCTATACATTGTAGAAAAGTTGCTGATCTCCATCAATAGAGGGATTTTTCACATTGGAAAGTCCCTGTACAAAATAGGTAAGTGGTCAAAAGAGATCAACAACAATTTTCAAAAGAAGAATTGCAAGCCATTAACAACCATACGGAAGGATGGTTTAAATCACAAATAATAAAGAGAAATGCAAGACAAAATAATAATGAAGTATCACCTCCCACCCATTAAATTGGCAAAGATGATAAAAGATGGAAATCATGTTGGAGGGGTTGTAAAATGACAGTCGCACAAATGCACGGTTGGTAGGCTGAGAATTTATACCACCATTGGAAAGCAATTTGGAATTAGGTAAATGAAGTGCCTAAAATATCCATACCTTTTACATTAGATATTCTAGTGTTAAGCATATATACTTCAAGAAGGTCACTGATAAAAAGAAAGTCTTTGTATATACCAAACTATAGCAGCACTTTTTGTGGTAGCAAAAACAAAAAACAAAACTGGGAAAAAATGTTCACTGATTGGGGAATGACTAACCAAATCGTGACATATGAATGTAATGGAATATTACTGTGCAGTAAGAATAAACAAATATAAAAACTACAAAAAAGGATGGAAAAACTTAAATGAAATGATGCAAAACGAAGTAATCAAAATCAAGAAAAATGATACGCATAATGCAGACAATACAAGTAGAACAAAAAACCAACCACAAAACCAAAATGAATTCTGTGAAATTGTAAAGAGTGATCTTCATCCCAAAGGTAAAATATGAGAAAATACCTCTTCTGGCTCCTTTGTAGAGCTCAAGTCTGTATGGTATGGAGTTTCCCACATATTATCAGATTTTTCAATGTTCTGATTGCTTTTGTCGAATTTTTTTCTCTTCTTTTTTTTCCCCTTTGTGATTTTTTTTTGGTTGTTGTTGTTCATATGGAATGACTATGGGAGGGGGAGGAAAGGGATTTAAAGGGAAATTTGGTCAATGCACAAAAGATTTCAATAATCTAAGAAGGAAAGAAGAAAAGGAAGGAGGGAAGGACACACACACACACACACATACACACACAGAGCAGAATCTGGATCAGATGAAACCTCAGTCATCTTTGGCTAACGTAACCAGGGGATTTGTGGAAGACGCAGCTTCAACTAGGTCTTGAAATAAGGCAGGATATTGAAGTGGTCAGGAACTAGTTAAGTAGAAATCTCAGTGAAATGGTCAGATATTCTGTAAAATTAGAAATCTAATAAGCCCTAAATACCCAAGCTGAACCAGGAACTAGCAGGCCAGTAAATCTGAAGTGAACCCAAGACAGAGAATAACCAGTGCTAGGCAGAAGAATGCACTCAAGTAATCCATCTTGTTTTTTCTTTTGCTATGTACCTGAAGTTGCATTCTCATGCCCAGCCTTTTTATTCATTATTGTACCTAACTCCTCATCCATAAATACTGAGGCAATTGCAATCTCTGGGTTCCCATGTCCAGATCTTGATTGATAAACACTGAGGTAATTACAAACCCTCCGTTCCCGTACCTCACTCCTCATTAATCAATAAGGTGTATACACCCCCCTGATTACAAAGAACCGATCCCTGCACCTGGTTTTCATCTGTAATCAATTAACAAACATTAAGAATCAAGGGATATGGTATAAAAGGTTCTATACTTCTGTAATTCAGGGCCGCTCTCTATTTTCTTTCTGATTGGCATATGAGAGACAGCCGCCAGCTGGCTAAATTAATTACAATTAAAGCTCCTTAAACTTTTGATTGGACTCTGTGGTCACTTGGTTAAAACTCGCAATTTCATTTGACCATAACAATATCAGTTAGAGTGGATGAAAAGATAAAAGATGAAGAGATGGTGAACAGCTGGAAGCATGCCTGGGAGGGCAAGTGGTCTAACTGGTATTAAATGAACATTCTCTGTTCTTCTAATGTTCAAGCCTCGCTGGACAATCTTCTGCAAAGAATATTGTAGGAGGTATGCTACACCAGACTAAATGATCTCTAATGTCTCTTGCTCAGTGATGCAGTGAATTCTTAAAACTTTGCTAAACTTTGCTAAGTCATTTTGGTTCTAGATCTATTCCAACGTCTTAATTCACATTTCAGTGGAAAGTTTTTGTGATGACCATTTTGATTATTAATTTGATACTGGTTGGAGTGGACGCTGTGAACCACAAAGCAAAAGCCAGGACCTTAAGATTCAGATTATTTTGGTGACTCCCTTCCTCTACAGATTCAATTATGCGTGTGACTGGAAGGGGTCATGGCCCCAGTGGACTCCGGGCTCCTCCCCTTCCCTGGACGTCCGGGGGCCAGTCCCGGCTTCAGGCCCGGACTCTGCAGTTGACTAACTGTAAGTCCTTCTGGCAGTCACTTCCCCTCTAGCTATCTCTGGGCCTCAGTCTCCCCATCCGTAAATGCCAGGGGTGGACCAGAAGATCGAACAGCCCTCCTTCCCTGCAGGAGGACAGTTCCAGCAACTAACTAGGAAAACACTGATCCTTTCTGCATGCAAGGTAACCAAGTCTCTCCCCACCTCTCCCCACCCCTACCCCGCTCGGCTCATCATCTTCTCTACAATCCCGCTCCCACAGCTGAGTGCATACCTTGGGCAGTCAAAAGGCTGAAAATTCCCATATTAATCAAAATATTCAAAGAAACACTTTTTGTGTTAGGAAAGAACTGAAAACAAAATGGACACCTCTCTACTGAGGAACAGCAAGACAAATTGTGATGAGTAAATGTCCTCCTGCCTCTGGACTTGCCTCTGCCCAGGACCCTAGCTGAGCCTGGGCAGACAGAAATCCGACACTACATTTCGCAGAGAAACTGGAGTCCCGGGGTACGAGCACTCGGACTCAATTTCCCAGAAGACCTTTCGACATGGCAAGGTCTTTACAACACTTAGGAACCTGGGGCAGGGAACCTGCTGAGGCTGCCGGGAAGTAGAGTTCTTGTGGGGCCGTGACGTGAGCGCAGTCGTCCTTCAGCTTGGGACTTGACAATCGGGAGGACCGTCTTAGGTGGGACGGTGGTAAAAACGTGTGTGTGTGTGTGTGTGTGTGTGTGTGTGTGTGTGTGTGTGTGTGTGTGTGTGTGTGTGTGTGTGTGTGTGTGTGTCCTCTTGTGTCGATATGTGTGTGGCCTGAGGGAAGCAGCCGGGTCAACAGACAGAAGGGGAGGAGGTCTCTGGGGATTCGCCCCCAGATCTTCAGACTCCTAGAGCTATCTCTGCCCCATGGAATGAAGACACCCCCCCAACCACTCCCTCCGCATCAAACAGAAGCCCAGCCCCTTGTGATACTTGTTCTCCATCCTTTTTTGGAGGGGATGGGAAGGTTAAAGGACCTAACAACCCCACCCTCCCCCACCCCAATTTAGATGATAGCCCATTTGGAGGCAAGAGTGTACGTTAGTTAAGGTCAGTTCAAGTCTATGACTCTTTTTTGTTTGATCCATTTATTTTTATTCTTTATATATACCCAGGGCCTAAATAAATGCTTGCTGATTGATTTATTGATTGCTTGATAAATCGCCTCCTCTCTCCCATGCTCTATCCTTTCTTTGCAACAAAGGGGGAGCAAACAGTTAGCAAAGCCCACCAACACATCAACCTCAGCTGTCAGTGCTAACCTCTACCTAGGCACTCCCCCCCCCCTTTTCCAGTGAAAGGAGAGAGATAATTCCTCATCTCCCCACCAGTGCCAAGATTAGCTTTTATAATTATCAAACATTCAGTTTCCTCTTATTGTTCTTTTCATTGTATTGGTTTTCTCATGTTTTATATTGTCTTCCTGATTCTACTTAATTCACTCCACATAAACTGAGTTAGTCACTAACCATTTATGGACTTGTCTTGGATCATTGTATTACTGGGAAGAGAGAAATCAGTCACAGTTGAGCACTTAACAATGTTGCTGATACTGTGTACAATGTTCTGGTTTTGCTAACTTCACTTTGTATGTAAGACTTTCCAGGTTTTTCTGAAATTTCTGCTGGTCATTTCTTGTAGAACAATAATATTCCATTACATTTACATATCACAACTTGTTCAGCCATTCTTCTATTGATGAGCATCCTCTCAATTTCCAATTCTTTGCCACCACAGAAAGAGCTGCTATAAATATCAATAAACATTTATTAAGCACCTACTATGTGCCAGGCAATGCGCTAAGTGCTGGGGATACAAAAAAAGGAAAAAGACAGTCCCTGCCTTTGAACTCACAATCTAATGATATGTATTTTCCCCTTATTTTTCTGAATGCGTCATGAATACTGTTTTTTAGAGGACTATAATCCATGACATTTACTCATCACAATTTGTCTTGCTGTTCCTCAGTAGAGAGGTGCCCATTTTGTTTTCAGTTCTTTCCTAACACAAAAAGTGCTTCTTTGAATATTTTGATTAATATGGGAACTTTCAGCCTTTTGACTGCCCAAGGTATGCACTCAGCTGTGGGAGCTCTGGGTTGAAGTCTATAAATAATTTAGTGACTTTTTCCCCCATATAATTCCAAATTGTTTTCCAGAATAGTTGAACCAGTTCATAACTCCATTAATAGTGTGCATGTGTTCCTGATCGGGATGGGATCTGAACCCCCAAAAGGAAAAGATCATGACTTTGGGATCTGGACCCCAAAAAGGAAGTCTTTGGACTTTCCCTTGTGGCCCAGGTCCCTGGTCTTTGTCTGGGGCAATTGTCCCTTCCCAGTTAATTAACTACCCTTTCATTGTCTGCATCTGGCCCCATGATAGAGAGCTATTCCCTTAATTCTATCTAGACCCCTTCTGTTTCCACAATCTTCAGTATCTAAGATCCATCTTTCCTCTATTAAGGTGCTCAGCCAATGCTTCACATTCATTCTGGCCAATATTGTGGATTTTTAGAATCATGCCCACCCTGACCAGTCTTTGTCTTTGGCTAAAAGACGGCTTGGGTCAAATTCATTTGGGCAGGATCGTCTGTTTCTATTTTGGGGTCCTAGCACCCCTAAACCTGAACATTCCAAAAGTCTCTTCAGTATTGACTCTTATTGTCTTTTGTCTTCTTTGCCAGTGTGCTGGGTGTCAGGTGAAACCTAAAGGTTGTTTAATTTGCATTTTTCTTAGAAGTCAGTCAAATTCACTTTAGTGATGGGCTCACCCTTGCTTTTCTAACTGGACCTTTTCCCAAGTGCTGTAAGTCTTCAGTCCTCTCTCTCCTTGTGTAGACCTGGGCTAGATGAAAGCACAATTTCTTGATTATTTTTAGGGCTGGTGTATTTTTTTTAATCATTAATGGAATATTTGTGTGTGAGTTGATCTGTTCACCATCATCTTGGGAGAGAGTTCTTTTTCATTGCATGTTTTTGGTTCATTTTATTTAAAAATATGGCATTTATTATCTGTCCATTAAAAATATATTTTTCCTTTTGTATTTATGTGCTTCACCTTTCATATTTTCTGCTTTGGAGCCAGTCTTATGCCTAAACTTTTTCCTTTGGAGGTTTTATATTTCAATTTTTTTCTTATATTCCCAGTAGCATTTCTCTGGATTTTCTTGTCACTGTTTGCCACCTCCTCTTTCCATCATTGTTGTAAGATTTCTTCTACACAAGTCTCCTCAAATAGGGTGTTCTCAATCTTCTCAAATTAGGGGCCCAGCTAGATCTCTTCCCAGATTAACTAACGGGAGAAAGGATTGATTTCTGATAGATTCCTAGATCCCTTTTTTTGAGCACAGAAACTCTCTTTTCTCTATCTGTATTTGGGTTGCTATCTCTTTTGTACTCTCCTCTTCCCCCTCCTAAATTAAAAACAAAATTTACACCTTTTTCTTTCCATAGCTGGACAAGGTTGGATTTTTTTCTGCCTTTTACGAAGTGAGGTTTTAAGTCACTGCCAGGAGCTGCTGGGTTGGGGGCCACTACCATCATACCCTGAGACATAATCCTATAAGGCAGTTTGTTCTGGCTATGCCCAAAATGCAGGGTAGTCTTGGAGGCCTGGTAAAGAGAGTGAACACTTTGAGCATTTCAACTGTCTAGCATTGCTTTCATAACACTGTTTCTTTGTATGGGGTTTCTGTCTCAGCTTGTTGATTCAGCTTTCATTACTGTAGTTTTGGTATGTATTTCTGGCTTCTACAACTACCTTGCTATCTTGCCAATTTAGTGATCCTCCATCTTTTTTTTCTAATAATACTCAGTGAGAGAAAACTGAACATGCCATCTCCTTTTTCAGGGCTTCTCTGACTCCACCAGATAGAATGGAGAACAACACTAATGTCATTTTTCTTTTCAAAAGGATTACTAAAAATGTACATTGAAGGGATGCTTTGACAATGATTATCTAGATTTTGGCAGAGGTTCTGATGAAGTCGATGATGCTGTACTTGTAGACAAGATGGAGATACAGACTGAATAATAATGCTGTAAAGTGGCTTCACATTTATTTGCATGAATCCAATGTAAATTTATACAGAAGAAGATGTCGAAAGTGCTAAAGAGGGAGGAGAAAATTTGGGAACATGGATACTAGAGGAGGTAGGAGAGGATGGATTCTAGTAATTGGTTTTAGAAAAGGTCACCTCTCCCTCTGAGATTGAAGGAAAGTCTGAGATGTAGGTAGAAATGGAATTTTATGAAGAGATTTCTTTTTCCATAAATAAAGTTTGAAACTAGGTTATCTATTCTAAATAAAGTTGTGGTTAGGGGAAGAATTTAGGGTTTAAAGTAAATGTATGACCTCAAACTCTTAAAAAGCAGCAATCATTAAAACCATTTGTTATTGGTTAAATAATAGTTGGATTGACTAGACAAAGAAAAATTTTTAAATGATAGAACTCGGTAATCTAGTGTTTGACAAAAAATATATAAATTACTTAGGAGAGAGCTCACTATTTGATAAGAAATAATTCTGGCAGAAATTAAGTTTGGACTAGCTTCTTACATTATAGTCTATAATAAATTCAAAATGGATACATCATCTAAATATTACAAATCGTACCATAAAAATTTTAGAAGAGAAGCGGATCATGTATCTTTGATAGCAATAGGCAGGAGACAAACCCTTAATCAAACAATGGATAGAGATAACTGCAAAAGATAAAATAAAATTTAATTTCATGAAATTGAGAAAAAACTTGCATAAACAGAATTAATACATGTAGTATAAAAAGGGAAAAAGTCAATGGGAAATCTTTGTGTCATATTCCCTAGATAAGGGTTGAGGCAAAAGAATAGGCAAATTTAAATACGCAAAAGAAATATAAAAAGACAAAAGCCATTCTCTGGTAGATCAGTGAACAATTATCAATAGATAGTTCTCAAAAGGAGAACTTCAAACTATAGATGACCATATGAAAGAATTTACAGGTCACAGATACTAAGAGAAATTAAATCAAACCACCTTTTAATTTTACCTCATAATCTTTAAAATGGCACAGATGACAAATGATAAAAATAGTGTTGTGGAGGCTGTGGAAGAACAGGTACATTTATGCATGGTTAGTTGGCATGAGAGTTTGTTCAGTCATTTTGGAAAGTAATTTAGGTTTATGCAAATAAAGTGACTAAAATAACCATTACATTCTACCCAGAGATTCCATTACTATGCACATACCCCAGCAAGGTAATTGCCAAAAAGAAAGACTCCACTTTGCCTATATGTTGCATCATTTTTTGTTGTAGCAAAGAATAAGAAACAAAGTAAATAGAAGTTCATTGACTGGAAAATGGCTGAACAAATTGTGGTGCATGAATGTAATGGAATATTAAGAAACAACTAACATGAATACAGAGAATCATGGAAAACTAACATGAACTGACCCAAAGTGAAGTAATCAGAGCTAGGAAGACAATATACACAGTAATTACATCAATGTAAATAGAGTGAACAACAACCACAAAACAATGGAAGATACATATTTTGAAATTATGAAGAATAATCTTGGTCCCAAAGAAGTGATATAAGAAGATACATTTTTCTGTTTCTTTGAGAGGTGGGAGGGAAATATACATGGAGTGTGGAACATGCATATATATGATCAGGTTTTTTTAATGTACTGATCAGTTTGGGTGAATTTTTTCCTTTTGTTCTTAAAAAAAATAATTTGTTATATGGTATATTTCTCTGGGAGAAGAGAAAGGTGTTCAGGGGAAAATTTATTCAATGTAAGAATAAAATATATCACTAAATTTTTATTTTAAAAAATGTGTGCCTTTGTACCTGATCCAAATTTGGGAGTCTGGCTTTGGGGGTGGTTGGTGAGTAAGTAGGTAGAGTTTGTGTAACTTCTTAGGATAAAGGTAGAGACTGAATATGTCAGTATGTCTTCACAAGCATCAAAAATATTTATTTATCTCTATGTCTATGTGTTGGCATCTGAACCAACATTAGGAACTCTATAATTATTAAATTATAGTGTCATTATTACTTGGTGATTTTATTCTTGGTTATTTGCATGTTCAGGGACCTTGACTTTCCCTGAATATAGGACCTTGAGTTTGAAACAAGAGGTTGTGGTTGCTGAGTCCCTAGTTTTGATTTGTTCTTTATTCTATCCCTATTAACCTTATAGTAAGTGATCCAGTCTACAGTACCAAGAGATTGTCTCTCTACCAGGAAAAGAGATGGTTGGTCTTCTCTCCCCTACAAAAAAAAAGTTCCTTTTGAAGAACCTGTGCTTTTGCTGTTCCCCAGATGCCTCAAGTCTGCAGGAGAATCTCAAGTTCCAAAAAAAGGACCACATTCAGGATAAGGAGTTCAACCTAGAAAATCCATTCAATGGACCTTCAGGTCATTTCAGTCCAAGAGGGACTAGTGGACACTGAACCCACTCCAGGAACTTGGAGGTCCAAGGTTGAGTTCAGAATTCCATACAGAGAAGGTCTGCTTCATTTCAGTACCACAGTAATTCCTGCCTGTTCTCTCCAGGAAGTTGGTTGGGAGCACAACTAGAGAGCAGTGAGAAAAGCAGTGACTATGGTGGAGAATTTGATCCAAAGGTTTGGGGGCAGAGGTAAGAAAGGCCAAAAATGGAGAATTGGGGAGAAGAACCTGGCCATGACCTGATTAGGGTTGTCCCTAGTATTGTTGAATAAGCATAATTTACACCTCAATATAAACTTTTCTACCATATCCTATTGTTTTCACCTATGTGTGAGATGGAGAAAACAGGCAGCCTCTTTAAGAGCACAGATGTCTTCATCCCTTTTCATTACAAATACATATAGAGAGAGCCTTCTAAAAATATATACGATTTGTGTCTTAAATATGTATCCAAGACATGGAATGAGTGGTAGTAAGAATTTGTTACTATTAAAAGCCTAGCACAATTAATATTTTATGCACTTTCCCATCTCTAATCTCATATGATCTTAATAAAATAAGAATGCTGTGAAGTAAGCAGGTATGACATGATTTACTCTGAAGTAATGAAACTGATCTTCCTTAGTGGTTTATGGAATTGTTAATGTGTACTCTCATCTGGTATTATTTGTATTTTATAGATAGTAGACAGACTGGGAGCTATGGTGGAAAGAGAATCAGTCTCAAATTCAGAAAGACCTAGATTTAAGTCTCAACCTCTGACACATAATGTCATTGTCACCCTGGATAGGTCACAATCTCTCAGTCCTGCAGATAATACTCTAAGACTATAACTTGCAGAGAAGTTGCCAATCTGTGTCCTATACCAGTTAAGTGACAAGGTTGGACAAATTCCCTGCTTCCCTCTTCTCTTCCCTTCTGTTTTCCCCCTTTCCCTCCCCACCACCACCACCAAAAAAAAAAAAAAGGATAGTGAATGAGACATTAAGTTATTTTCCTTTGGTCATATGGGTCATATTTGATCATATGGTCATATTAATTCTAGAACTAGAGTCAGGTTTCCTGATTTCTTGTCCTTTTTTTCCCCGTTACACCATATTATTTCTTATATTCTAAGACCACTTTAAGGAAGTTAGAGTTGATTCTTTATATATGAAGTGGGTTGTGGAAGAAAATGGGCATATTTTCCTTCATTAAAGGCAAAGATTAAATGAATCAGAGAGATTAAGCATTACATCCCAGATGACATAAAGACACAGTTGTTACAGCCAAACTATATTTTCTGTATTGGAAACACAGATCTGAAACATTCTAGAAGCAAAGGGACAAAGTCAGGTGCCAGGTAATAGTAACCTTTATCTTTGATCCTGGGAAAGAGCAGAGCTTTTATGCTAGACCTACATCTTTTAAGTTATTTAGAGACAGAGAGATCACTAATAATCTATAGAGATTTCCACCCTTGGGAGTCTGGGCCCTCCGAGACTCATTTCACTTTTTTCCCCCCCTTCTAGCCCAATATTCTCAGGACTCTGGCTTTCTTCAAGAAGGGAATACAGAAA
Organism: Pseudocheirus occidentalis; assembly: GCA_028646575.1. NCBI lineage: Eukaryota > Metazoa > Chordata > Mammalia > Diprotodontia > Pseudocheiridae > Pseudocheirus > Pseudocheirus occidentalis. Next base: position 205,506,581 of record CM053595.1, on the reverse strand, counting down.
AGGAAGGGGTAGCAGCTGTATTCCTGACAGTCAGATACCAGGTGAATTGAGTTTTTCTCTTTCTTCCCTGAAATGCAGTCATGTTTTTGGAGTATGGGAGCTTCTTTAAGAGGATGGGTTCCATCCTAATGGGTGTATTTTATGGAATACTCTCTAGATGATTAGAGCTCTTACTTAGAAAGGTTCAAAGATAGGAACATATCTCCATTTTATTTCCTATCCCCTATTACTCCAGGTCTAATATTTTCAGGACCATTGTACATCCCATCTATTTCTCAAGATGTTTTAAATTTTACCTTTCTCTTCAGGATGAAGGAGTCCAGTAAAAATGTTTATATTTCAGGAATCAGTAACATTCAAGGATGTTGCTGTGAATTTTACCCAGGAGGAATGGGAGCAACTGAGCTCTTTTCAGAGAGACCTTTACAGGGATGTGATGCTGGAGAACTATGGGAACCTTGTTTCACTGGGTAAGAATGACTTTCACATGTGATTCAGTATCTGCAGTATATTAAAATGCTTCTGTTCATTCAGTGGGAGTGAATGCAGAGATGAGAATAGAGTTACTTGTTTTTATTGTGACTAAATATAGTCATGAGACATGCCCATAGGTACTATTTTGAAGCTACACTGACTGCTATATAACTGTGAAGGTCACCATAGGTGGGACCAAATAAAGTATGAGGTCCTGGATAATATAAGAATTTTTAAGACGTATCTCAAGAATAAGAACAAATAAAAGAGGTAAATGGAGAGAAAATTCTTTGATTTAGGAGGTGAGGAGAAGAGAGGTAGACACTGAAAGGGAAGTAGGAGGCAAATATGGGAGTCAAGTATTGAATTAAAAATTAGTGGATCAAGAAAGCAAGGCTGGGGGCCAGTGCCTCTTTGAGTAACACTCAATTCTTTGTAACAATAATCCTAAAACTGACACACAATTATGCCTTTAGAGGGGAATATCAACAGATTGACCATGAATACCATTGGTAGATCCTTCATATGAGAATACATAAACTTTTTGGTTCCTAGCAGAGGGATGGACAGAGGAAATTAAAGAAAAAGACCAATGTCATGTTTTTCTCTGCCAGAAAGATTAGTCTTCTGTCTGCCTGTGCCCACAGAAGATCATAGGCTCGTAGAATCATATATATAAAGCCAAAAGGAACCAGAGAAGTCATCTACTCTAACCCCTTAATTTTTAAATCAGGTGATTAAGACCCAGAGAGATTGAAGAGTTGAAGATTTCCTTTGTTTAGCAAAGCTGTCCTCTCAGAGTGGAGAGAGATAGGTCAGGAAAAGGTCAAGAGATGACCTCTCATGGCCAACCGTAAGGACCAGAGTAAAGCCCCTCTTCCCACTCCTTCCAATTCCCAGACCTTTCTGAAACACCACCCCCTCTTTGAGCTCAAATGTTACTGGTTGTTATGAGCTGCCATCTTGCTAGGATCTAACAGGGCGGGAAGATTTTCCTTCTTCATCACAGAGGGTGAAGTAGTATTTTCTCTCCTGCATTCCAGACTCTTCCAGTTGAAGACATCAGCCCTGAATCCAGGGGATCTGACTTGAAGCTTCCTCCTCAATACAGACCACATGATTCACTGTGAACCAGACATTTTTAATCAAAATGGGATGCTGACATATTCATGAACATAAGGTCACTCTTCTCATTACCCTTACTCATCACCATTCAATTACCTGCTAGGGAGTAACCCTGCATGGGCTGGAACCACGCAAGAACTTAGTGTCATTAATAAAGATAAGGGGGAGGGCAGCTAGGTGGTGCAGTGAATAGAGCACTGGCCCTGGAGTCAGGAGGACCTGAGTTCAAATCCTGCCTCAGACATTTAACATAAAAACTAGCCGTGTGACCTTGGGCAAGTCACTTAACCCCAACTGCCCTCCAAAAAGCAAAAAGAAAAAAAAATTAAAAAAAATAAAGATAAGGGGAAATATGAACTGAACTGAAGGGCCTCATAACAAGGAACGAACCAAGCAACGACTGATATCAGTGGTACAAATGGGCAAGGTCCCACCACCTCAACAATTCTAGGCTTCTGGTGAATCAGAGAATAGCTGTGGAACCTCTGAATTGCTCAGCTGTATTCCAACTTAAGCTTCAAATCAGAAATTTCTAATATTTGGGCCCCAAGATGAGGCATTAATGCTCCCTGTTATACTGAGCCTTTATAGAGTTGAAAAATAGGCAGCTTAACTTTGCCGTCCTGCGCCAGTGACTTCCCTAAGCCCAGGTATTTTATGTAGGATTCAAATGCAAATTACTATTTTCTTAGAAGATAACCCTGAGCTTCCTTCCTTATAGTTCCCTCTGGTTTCTCTTGTCCTTTGCTCTTCTGCTATAATCAAATCTCAGCTCTTCCACCTCTCAGCCATGTGATCATGGGCCAGTCATGTCACCCCCTAACACAACCTTGCATTCTTCACCTGTCAAATAAGGAGAAGCCGTGTTGCAAAGAAAAAAAGGAAAAAGAAAAATTAAGAAAGTACAAAACAATATGCTTCAATCTGCACTCAGAATTCATCAGTTCTCTCCCTAGAGGTAGATAGCATTTTTCATCAAGAGTCTTTTGGAATTATAGTGGATCATTGTATTGATCAGATTAGTTGAGTCTTTTGCAGTTGGTCATCCTTACAATATTATTGTTACTGTATACAGTGTTTTCCTGGTTCTGCTCACTTCACTTTGCTCAGTTCATCTAAGTCTTCCCAGGTTTTTCTGAAACCATTCTTCTTCATCATTTCTTATAGCACAACAATATCCCATCACAATCATATACCACAACTTGTTTAGTCATTTTGAATTCATAGGCATCTCCTCAATTTCCAATTCTTTGTCACCACAAAAAGAGTTGCTCTAAATATTTTTGTACATATAGAATCTATATTATAGATCATTTTCCTTTGATCTTCTTATGATGCAGGTATTGCCAAGTCAAAGGGCATGCAGTTTTCTAGCCCTTTGGGAATAATTCCAAATTATTCTCCAGAATGGTTTGGAGCAGTTTACAACTCCATCAATAATTCATTAATGTACTTATTTTCCACATCTCCTTCAACATTTATCATTTCCCATTTTTGTCATATTGCTCACCTGATAGGTCTGAGTTAGTATCTCAGAGTTGTTTTAATTTGAATTTCTCTAATCAATAGTGAGTTAGAATTGTTAAGTGGTAAGTGGTAAGTTTAAGTGTTAAGTGCCTGAGGTCAAATTTGAACTCAAGACCTCCTGACTCCAGGTCTGGTGTTCTGCACCACTTAACTGCCCCTCCTTTTTCCATTTTTTTTTTCAAATAGTTTACATTATAGTGGAATTAATTGTTCCTTAAGTGTTTCACAGACTTCACTTGTAAATCCATCTGGTACTGGGGATTTTTTTTTTTAGGGAGTTCATTTATTACTTGCTCACTTTCTTTTTCTAAGAATTATTTAAATGTTCTATTTCCTGTCCTGTTAATCTGAGAAATTTTTATTTTGTTAAATATTCATCTATTTCACTTGGATTGTCAATTTTATTGGCATATAATTGTACAAAATAGTTCCTAATAATTGTTCTAATTAAATCTCAATTGATGGTGCAGTCACCCTTTTAACTTTTTGTACTGGAAATTTGATTTTCTTATTTATTTTTAAAAATCAAATTAACCAGTATTTTATCAATTTTATTGATTTCCCCCCCCCCGAAGAAAACTACTTTGTAGTTTTATTCATTACTTCAGTTTTTTTACTTTCAATTTTATTATCTCTCCTTTGATTTTCAGGAATTCTATTTTGGTATTTAATTGGAGACTTTAAATTTATTTTTTCTAGTTTTTTTTTTTCTGCATGCCCGGTTAATCTGCATTTTCTCTCTTTTATTGATACGTGCATTTAGAGATATACATTTCCCCCTAAGTACTACTTTGGCTGCCTCCAGCAAATTGTAGTAGGTTGTCTCATTTAATTAGAGGTAACTTTAATTGTTTAATCGATTGTTGTTATGATTTGTTCTTTGACTGACTCATTTTTTAGGCTTAGATTATTTGGTATTCAACTAATCTTTAATCTATGCTTCCAGGACCCTTTATTGAATGTAATATTTATTACATTATGATCAGAAAGGGGTAAATGTAATATTTCTTCTTTTCTGCATTTATTTGTGAGCTTTTTATGCTTGAATACATAGCCAGTCTTTCTGAAGCCATTGTGTGCAGCTAAGAAAAAGGTATACTCCTTTTTATTCTCATTCAGTTTTCTTCAGAAGTCTGTCATATCTAACTTTTCTAAAATTCTATTCTTCCCCTTAACTTCTTTCTGATTTATTTTATGGTTAGACTTATCTAATTCTGAAAGGGGTAAATTGATGTTCCCCCACTAGTTTTTTTTTTACTCTTTTTCCTTCTGTAACTCATTTAACTTTTTCTTTAAGAATTTAGATGCTATGCCATTAGGTGCATATAGCTTCAGTATTAATATTACTTCATTGTCTATGGTACCTTATAGCAAGTTGTAGTTTCCCTGATCATCTCTTTTAATTAGTTCTATTTTTGGTTTTGCTTTGTCTGATTTAGTTGAGACTTAAAGGAAGCCATGGAAGGCAGTAGGCAGAAATGAGGAAGGAAAGCATTCTAAGCCTATGGGAGAAGCAGAGAAAATGACTGGAGCCAAGAGATAGAATGTTGTTTGTGGAATAGCCAGGAGACCAATGTCACTGGATCAGAGTATCAGGGAATAAGGTGTAAGAAGATTGGAAAGGTGAGAGACAAAGGTGGGAGTAGGTTATGAAGAGCTTTGAATGACAGACAGAGGATTTTGTATTTGAGCCTGGAGATGATAGGGGGCTGCTAGAGTTTATTGAGTAGGAGAGTGATATGATTGGACCTACACTTTAGGAGAACGACTTTGACAAATGAATGGAGATTGGATTGAAGTGGGGAGGGACTTGAGGCATGCAGACCCACCACTAGGCTATTACAGTAATCCAGGTGTGCTGTGGGGCTTATAATTGCCCAATGTGTAAGAAAAATCACTGAGGCAGAACTGAATCAATATCATTTTATTAAAGGGTTCATGGTCCTCTTTACTGAAGTGGACCTCAGATCTTCCTTACATTCTGAGATGCCCCCTTCTTCCAGGACCTTGTTTTTATAGGGTTTGATACCCAAATATGCAAAAGAGGCATGGCAGAATACAGAATCTCATTAGTTGATAGATCTTGCTCTAGAGGGCCAAAAATGACCTCAGCAGGGGGATCACAGGTTGGGTGAAGCATGGGACATCTCCACTGACTAAGTGATCTTAAGATGGTTACCTGCTCATGTTGGACAAGAAAGAATAGTCTGGAGATAAAGAAATCAGTTGAGGGACTTTCCACAGCATCAAGGCATCCCACCTATACTGGGTTTGGACATGGAATTTGAGTAACAGGATGGAGATATTTTTGTCTGCATTCTTGTGGTTGTGCAAGTGAGTTTAATTGGTAAACAAGAAGCAAACATTACATTAAAGTTTGAGGCCCATTATAAAGGCCTACCATAAGAACCTATCTTATCTAATTACCCCTATATAATTTATGTAAAATATCAAACTGATTAATACTTACTGGAATGGAGTAAGGGTCCAAATGGATAACTTCTCACAGCAAAATGATGAGAGCTTGCACTAGAGTGGTGGCAGTGTCAGAGGGAGAAAGGGGCACATTCAAGGGATATTGCAAAGGTGAAATCAACAGGCCTTAACAACAGATTGGAAATGGGGGATGAGAGAGAGTGAGGAGTCCAGGATGACTCCTGGGTTGTGAGCCTAAGGGTGTGGGAGGATGGTCTTGCTCTCTACAATAATAGGTGTGTGTGTGTGTATTTGTAGGCCAGGGTGGTGTGTTTGTGTGGGGCAGGGATGTGGGGGGGTGGCATTTAGTGGGAAAGTAAATGGGTTCAGTTTGGGGCATGTTGACTTGAAGGTGTCTACTGGATATCCTGTTTGAGATGTCTGAAAGGCAGATGGAAATGTGAGATTAGATGTCAGCAGAGGGGTTGCAGCAGTCTAGGTATATAGGAGAATCATCAGCATAGAGATTATAATTAAATCTATGAGAGCTGGTAAGATTGAGTAGAACTCTGTTGTTAAAGGGCATCATCTACATATATAAAGATCCAGCAAAAGAGACTGAGAAGGAATGGTCAGACAGCTAGGAGGAGAAACAGGAGAGAGTAGTATCCCAAAAACCTAGAGAAAAGAGAGTTATCAAGGAGGACAAAATGATCAAAAAGAGTCAAAGCTGTAGTGAGGAGAAATAAAAAGGAAGCTGCTGGATTTGACAATTAAGAGATTATTGTTAACTTTAGAAAGAGCAGTTTGGGTTTAATGGTAAGAAGTCAGATTCTAAGGAGTTAAGAAGAGAAAGAGAGGAGAGAAAGTGGAGGCACTATTAATTACTCTTGGATGAATTTAGCTACAAAGAGCAGAAGAGATATAGGATGATGGTGGGGATAGAAGAATCAAAGATCCTTTTTCAGGATGAAGGAAACCTGAGTATATTTGTAGGCAGTAGGGAAGGAGCCAGTAAACAGAATGAGATTGAAAAGAAAGTGACAGAGTGAGGATGGCAAAGAAGGCAATCTGTTAGAGGAGATGGGATGGAATAAGGCCATTTTGCCAGGGAGAAGGGATAACCTTGGAAAAAAGTAAGACCACCTCATCACGTAAGGACCAGTATGAAGGATGTGACAGTGACAGAAGGCACTTGAATGATAGGAGACAAGAAAAAGGAGGAGATCTCACACTGAATGGCCTCAATTTCTTTTGTAAAATATATGAGACAGGGCTTTCAGCTGAATGGTGTAGGGAGGGAATGTTGGAATTCATTGTGGTTTGTGGGGTGATGGGGGATTGTCATGCCATTAGAGATGGAAGGCAGAGAAATCAGTGCTTGTGAAGGCTTCCACCTCAGGAGAGATTAGATATAAGCTCATGTGCACTCATTGCCCATTTTTGCAATATAATGGTCTGGGGGAATTTTTCTTCCTGGTATAGACAATGCTGCCAACAGCTTCAGTGGGTGTAACAGTGGTGCATGGGACTTGGGTGTGATATGACAGCCTGACAGGTGGTCAAGGACAAATGATTATGTATGAGTGGATCTATATCAAAAGACTTGACATTTGCAGCATTTCTCTGTTCCTTGGTCAGTAGCTCTGTGACCATAAGACAATTTAATTCACTAATCCTCAAGTCCCTCATTTGTGAACTGGGAATTATGATAGGCATAATACTTACTCATAGATTGTGGGGATTAGATAGCACCATGGATGTAAAGCTCTTGGCAAACCTTAAAAGGCTATGTAAGGGTGAGCTATTATTATTTCCTTCTTCACAAACAGGGCTTTCCATTTCTAAACCTCAAGTCATCTTCCAGTTGGAGCAAGGAAAAGAGCCATGGATACATAAGCTACAGAGAACTAGAGAGAGACCCATGCCAAAAATAATTTCTCCAGGTAAGACAGAGAAAACTGGAAATATAGGATTTGTTGGAAGTTATAGTCTGTCAATTTAGTGAGAGCCTAGTACACCCAGAGACCTACTGAGGTTGTTATTGGCAAGGGCTCATGGAGAAAAGCTGTCTTTCCTGTTTTCTTGGTTGGAGTATCACCTTTTTCTTAACTGTAATTCCTTTTCTTACATTTTCATGAGTATCTTTTACCATATACTGGCACTTCCTCTCTCTTTCTAGGGACCACCTTTTCTTACTCACTGAAGTTTAATTTTCCCAGATTCCATCCTTTTTCATATTCATTTCTTGATATTCTTACTCACCACCATCTCTTTACTTAATCTATTATTCTGGTTAGCACACTTATAGTTAGCACACTATAGCATATCCTCTACTCACTTTGTTACCTAGCCTTCCTCCTCCATTTCTATCTGCTGATCACAATTTCCCAGATTTTCCCCAGATTACAAGGGGATTTTTCAAGAAGCAACAGTAGTGTGAATGCCTAGTGATCTTTATTTTCTACTACATTATCCTCTTTCTACTATGGTATGTTATTTTTTATCCAGACAACAGAATAGATTCCATTTGTGTTTTCTCTTTGTTTCAGACTGGGAGAGTAGGCTTGAAAATCAGGAATCAATTACAATGTTTGAAATAGTCCATGTACCTGATAACCAGTTGGAGAAGAGGGAAAACTCTAAAGAGGAGAGAGGGAAGGAATTTCTTTCTCCTGAGAGAGATGTCAAACAAGTGCCAATTATCTGCCAACAAAACCCCACTCAGGAAAGAGGCTGTGAATACAATGAATGTGGAAAAACCTTCTTTGATAACCCATCTTTTATTCAACATCAGATAATTCACACTGCAGAGAAGCCAGATAAATATAAAGAAGTTTTTAATTGCTCTTCTGCTACCCTACATCAGATAATTCATAATGGAGGAAGTCCCTATGAATGTTATGAATGTGGGAAAGTCTTCAGGTGGAAATGTAATCTTACTCGACACCAGCTAATACATACTGGAGAGAAGAGTTATGAATGCAATGAATGTGGGAAAGCCTTCTTTGACCAATCAGGCCTTACTCAACATCAGAGAACTCATAAAGGAGAGAAACATTACAAATGTAATGAATGTGGAAAAGCTTTGTCTAAACAATCATGCCTTACTGAACATGAACGAATTCATACTGGAGAGAAACCTCATGAATGTGATGAATGTGGGAAAGCTTTCACCCTGAAAAGTACCCTTACTAGACATCAACGAATACATATTGGAGAAAAACCCTATGAATGTGATGAATGTAGGAAATTTTTCAGTCAGAAAAGTAATCTTGCCCGACACCAGCTAACACATACTGGAGAGAAGGCTTATGAATGTAATGAATGTGAGAAAGCCTTCTTTGACCAATCAGCCCTTACTCAACATCAGAGAACTCATAAGGAAGAAAAGCCATATGAATGTGATGAATGTGGAAAAGCCTTCACTCTGAAACGTAACCTTACTAGACATCAGTTAATTCATACTGGAGAGAAGCCTTATTTTTGCAGCTTATGTGGGAAAGTTTTCAGTAGCAAGTCATCTGTCATCCAACATCAGCGACGTTATGTCAAAGATTAACCCGGGGAATATAATAAATTGAGGGAATACTTAATTCATACTTTTCATTTTGTTAAATATGTAAGCATCAAAGTGGGCCAAGAACTAATAAAGATTTAAAATTGGTCTTAGCTTAAATGTTTTTAAAGCTATTTTTCCTTTCGGTTATTATTATTATTATTGCTAAGTATCATTTATATAACACTTTAAGGTTTACAAAACACTTTACAACTATCTCATTTTATTCTTATAACAACTTTGGAAGGCAGATGTTACTATTTATCCCCATTTTACAGATGAGAAATTAAGATAGATAGAGACTAAGTGAATTGCCCAGAGTTACACAGGTAGTTAAGATTAAATGTGAACTTGGTTCTTCTTGACTCCGGGATTAGTGCTCTATTCACTGTGCCACCTAGCTGCCTTTATTGTTAAATTGCTTTTTGTTTTATTGGCAAAGTCACTGGGCACATGATCTATATATAGTTGTGAACCAGGCTTCAGACACTCTAGATATAAAATATAACTTTAAGTTCTCACTTCCAAAAATACATGGACGACTGAAGTTCCTATGAGAGCCTAATCCAGAGGGTACACATACCAGAATGGGAACTTAGAGGAAGGGGCAGAGTAACATGGTGGTTTGGTTTTGTTTTGTTTTATTGGACTTGTGATTTCATTGGTGGATAGAGTTCTTGGTAAGTAACTTTCTCTGCCAATGCAAGAATAACAGGTTGAAAGAGAAACCAATCTCAGTATTTCTCTAAAAATATCAAGAGAAACACCAAAAAAAAGTAATGAGGGCTACCAGGAAACCTAAACAAAATTGTTTAAAGGAATGAATAAGCAAAGGAAAAGTTCAACATTATAAGTATTGTGCAGACTAAAAAACTGAAGCTAAAAATATGATGATGGGATACCTAAAACAGCACCCTCTCCTGCCTCCTATGATGCCACCAACCTGGTTGCCTCACTTGTGCCTCCCACCAACCCTTATTTCCAGGTTTCTGGCTATACATGACTGCTGCCCAACTCTGCAGGAAGACTTCACCCTGAAGGTGGGCAGCCTACATGAATTCATTCTTCAATTACCAACATACTTCCACCTCTCACACTGTTCCCACCACAATGATTCTCCCTTGTCATTTTTCAAACCATGTTCTCCATCCCCCATGAGTGCTATTGCCATCCTCCTAAACCCAAACCCTTCAACATCCTGCTCTAAAGCTACCTGTCCCTCCCACTATGTTCTCTGAAATGGTTGCTCCATAGCTAAGCATCAAAAAAACAAAAGTAAACATAAAGCTGTCTTTCTTCTTAAACTTTTTTCTTTCTCACTTCTTTGATCTTGTACTCTCTGAAACCTGGCTCCCTCCTGATGATACTGCTTCCCCGGCTACTTTTTCACTGGTTTCATTGTTTGTCTACACCCAAACTCATTGGTATAGTGGGAGAGTTGGACTCCTCCTTGCTCTCCCTCTACCACCATCACTCTCTTCCTCTGATGCTCAGTTTATATCACCCAGACAAGATTCTGGCAGTTATTATCTCCTGAGTTCCAGGACACTCCTTTCCTCAGTGAATTCAGTTCAGGGTTCAGTCTTTCCCCAGCTCCTTCTGCAATATTGGAAGACTTTGACGTACACATTGATACTCCCTCAAACCCTCATCCCAGTTTTTCTTAATTTACTTAGTTCCCATGACCTACTCTACCCTACCTCACCACCACATAGTCATATACTTGACCTTGCCATCATGCTCATAAATATTTCATTTATTCTGAAATTTCCTTGATTATAATTTGTGGTCAGTCCACCTCTTCTTCTGCTTTGTGATCCCTAACCCTTTTGTCTTCACTGTGACCTCCAATTCCTCTACTCCTTAGTGTTTTTTCCCCAAGCTATTACTCTGACATCAACTCTCTTCCCAATTTTGACCCCTTGGTGAACCAATTCAACTCTGTGCTTCCCTCTTGAGATTCTTGCCCTCTTATCCTATTGCTGATTATGCCCTCCTAAGCCTGAGCCTTGGATTACTTCCATTATTCGTTGCCTTCACTCCTACTCTTGTGCTACTGAACAAAGCTGGAGAAAATCACAGGACTCTACTGACTACAGATTCGTTTTACATAATCTTAATTAGGCACTCGTGGCTGCTGGGCAATCCTTTTACAGCTTCATAACGGATTCACTCACCCACTCGCCACAGCGGCCTTTCCAGACTGTTTATCCTTCCTCAGACCCGTGAATTCCCTCTCTTTCCACTCGTCAGATGAAAACTACGTCTCATATGTTACTGAAAAATTGAATCCGTAACTGAGCAGCTTCTCACCCTTCTCTTGCACCTCTTCTTCCTTCTGCACCCAGCTTACCGACCCTTCTTGCCTAAGCAAATTCCTATTTTTATCTAGTAGATCGTCTCTGTTATCACACCCTCTCACTAATACGTTTTAAAAAATTTTTAATTCAGTTTTATTTTCAGTTACAAATTCTTTCCTTTCTCTACCTATTGAGAAGGCAAGAAAAACAGTCCTAAAATATGTATAGTCATGCAAAACAGTTGCTAATGCCATTCCTGCATTAGCCACGTCCAAAAAAACCCCAAGACACCCCAAACACCCAAAAACAAAAAGAAGGAAAAGAACATAAGTACTAATCTACATGACAAGTCCGTCACATCTCTGTCTTGAGGTAGCGTGTTTCATCATCAGTCCTGTGGAATTGTGACTGGTCATTGTGTTGGGCAGTCAGGTGGAGCAGTAGATGAGTACTAGGCCTGGAGTCACCCATTCTGCTGGGTGAAGTTTTCACATGCGTGGGCTAGACCTGTTGCTTACCCTCAACCCGGTTTAGCCTGTCTGTTGAAAAGATTTTACCCGCATATTTACCAGGCTTGCTGCAATGCTATAGCTTCTTGGAGCCACAGATGAGAGCTGGGTGCCAGGTGGATAACACCAAAGGTGGATGAGCAGCCCTGAAAAGGGCTTAGCAAGCCGTCATACCAGAGGCTCAGTCCTTCCTGATCATCTCAAACTTCCTGTACTGTTGACCAGTAACAGAAGAGTGAGAGACGACGACAAGACAAGGTGCCCAGAACAATCTTCATGAAAACAGGTGCAGAACTTCAGTGATGGAGTTGCCAGCAACGAGCTTTGGTTCTAGCAGATCCTGGTTTTGCTGACATTTATTTTCAGGTAGTTCAATAATTCTTAAATTATCTGTCCTTAATCTATTTTCCAGGGCAGTTACTTTTCCTATGAGATACTTCACATTTTCTCCTAAGTTTTTTTTTCCAGACTTTTGACTGTTTTATCCTTTCTTGAAATCTCATGGAGTCAATAACTTTCACTTGAGCAATTCACATTTTTAAGGAGTTACTTTCATTGGTATTTTTTGTACCTCTTTTGTCATTTGGCCCGTTCTGATTTTTGGAGTTTTTTTCCCAGTACCTTTTGTATCTCTTTTTTTCAATTTATTTATTTATTTTTAGTTTTCAACATTCATTTCTACAAGATTTTGAGTTACAGACTTTTTCCCCGTCTTTCCCCTACCTGCCACCCCAAGAAGCAAACCCACTGAATATCCCTTCCCCCAATCTGTTCTCTCTTATATCCTCTCCCGTCCACCCCTAACTTTCTAGCAGGGTGAGATGGATTTCTATACCCCAGTGCCCGTATATTTTATTTCCCAGTTGCATGTAAAAAATAATTTTTTTAACATTTGTTTTTAAAACTTTGATTTCCAGATTCTTTTCCTTCTTCCCTCCTCACCCACCCCCACAGGGAAGACAAGCAATTCAATATAGTTTGTACATATGTAGTTACACAAAACATTTCCATAGTAATTATACTATGAAAGACTAACTATATTTCCCTCCATCCTATCCTGCCCCCCCACTTATTCTATATTCTGCTTTGACCCTGTCCCCTTTCAAAAGTGTTTGCTACTAACTACCCTTTCCTCCAATCTGCCCTCCCTTCTATCACCCTCCTTCTTATCCTCTTCCTCCCTACTTTCCTTTAGGGTAAGATATCCAGTTGAGTACGTATGTTATTTCCTCCTTGAGCCCAATTCACTGAGAGTAAGGTTGACCCATTTTCTTTCACTTTCCTGCTCTTTCCCTCCATTATAACAGTTTTTTCTTGCCTCTTTCATATGAGATAATTTACCCTATTCTATCTCTCCCTTTCTCCTTCTCCCAATATATTCCTCTCTCACCTCTTAATTTTATTTTTTAGATATCATCCCTTCATATTCAACTCATCCTGTTCCCTCTGTCTATGTATATATGTACATACATATCCACACACTCACATATATTTATACACACATACACCCTCCTATACATACATATATATGTATGTGTACATATATATTCCCTTCAACTGTCCTCATACTGAGAAAAGTCTCATGAGTTACAACTATCATTTTTCCATGTAGGAATGTAAATAGTTTAACTTTAATAAGTTCCTTATGATTTCTTTTTCCTGTTTACTTTCTCATGCTTCTCTTGCTTCTTGTATTTGAAAGTCAAATTTTCTGTTCAGCTCTGGTTTTTTCATCAAGAATGCTTTAAAGTCCTCTATTTCATTGAATGACGATATGTTCCCCTGAAGCATTATAGTCAGTTTTGCTGGGTAGATGATTCTTGGTTTTAATCCTAGTTCCTTTGACCTCTGGAATATCATATTCCAAGCCCTTTGATCCCTTAATGTAGAAGCTGCTAGATCTTGTGTTATCCTGATTGTGTTTCCACAATACTAAAATTGTTTCTTCCTGACTGCTTGTAATATTTTCTCCTTGACCTGGG
>CM053595.1:205469210-205492190 GCA_028646575.1 Pseudocheirus occidentalis | reverse complement strand
CTCATTGGCTTTTTGGGCCTCTTTTGCCATTTGAGTTAGTCTATTTTTTAAGGTGTTATTTTCTTGAATAAAGCTGTTGACTTGCTTTTCATGATTTTCTTGCATCATTCTTATTTCTCTTCCCAATTTTTCCTCCACTTCTCTTACTTGATTTTCAAAATTCTTCTTCATTTACTCTATGGCCCGCAACCAATTCATATTTTTCTTGGAGGCTTTTGATGAAGCAGTTTTGACTTTGTTGTCTTCTTCTGGTTCCATGTTTTGATCTTTTTTGTCCCCCCGAAAAGATTCTATGATCTGATTGTGCTTCCTCTGTTTGCTCATATTGCCAGCTAATTACTTGACTTTTGCACTCTTTGCCATGGTGGAACTCTGCTTCCAGAGTGGACCGAGCTGTCCCAAATTTCTGGGATTTTTGCAGTTGTTTTCAGAGCTGTTGCCAGAGGTATGAGGAGGGCACCCTCTCTACAACCACCACAAGCTCTGGAACACTAGTGTTCCTCACCCCAGGACCACCACCCAAGACTGCAGATCCAAGCAGGTCAAAGCAACAGCAATTATCCTCTGAATGGTTGCTTGTTCACCCTACAATCTACAAGCCAAGATATTCGGAGGCAGCCATGTTGTAGCTGCAGCACAGCCACCACTTCACACCCAAGGACGGGGGATAGACTGTGCCCTTCTCTCACCCAATTCCAAGAAAGTTCCCTACTGACCTTTTACTTTTTCTTTGGTGTTTATGGATTGAGAAGTCTGGAAACTGCCACAGCTGTCAGTGATTCACTCTCCTGAAGTCTGCTCTGACCGGTCTGGGCTGGAAGTCTGGACTGATGCAGCTCACATGAGACTGTGCTCAGCTCCCAGCTGGTGTGATAGACCCTTCCTGTTGGCCTGCCAGGCTGCCTTCAATGGGAGATTTGTTTCTCTCTGTCACTTTGTGGGTTCTATAGCTCTAAAATTTGTTTAAAGTCATTTTAAACAGGTTTTTTAAGTGATTGGAGTGGGAGCTCCAGCAAGTTCCTGTTTTTACTCCACCATATTGGCTCTGCCTCTTTTGTGCCTCTTATCAAGCTGTTGATTCTCTTTTCATAATTTTCTTGCATAGCTATCATTCTTTTCCCAAATTTTCCTCCATCATTATAATTTGATTTTTAAAATCATTGTTTGCTCTTTTAAAACTTTCTTTACCTCTTCTAGGAATTCTTGTTGTGCTTTTATCTGACCTGCATTTTTCTTTGAAGCTTTGCTTGTATATATTTTCAAGTCATTGTCTTCTTTTGAGTTTGTATCTTGAGCTCTCCTGTCACCATAGCAGCTTTTTATAGTTAGGTTCTTTTTCTGTTGTTGTTTCCTCATTTTTCTAGCCTATTTCTTGACTTTGGACTTCATGTTATAGTTAGGCTCTGCTCACTTCTGGGGGAATGCCTGTTCTTAACAGTTCTTCTGCTGCTTTCACAGCTCAGTGTGTGTGTGGGAGGGGGTTGGGAGGGTAGGGCTATAAGTTTTTAATGCTTTCATTGTGATGTAATCTGGGAAGAGATCTGGTCATTGTCCTCCCATTCTGTGCATCCTTAGCTAGGTAGGATCCCTGCTACCTTATGACCATGACTGTTCTTCTCCACCTGGAAGAGTGGAACTGGGACCTGGAACTAAGTATTGGGACCTATAGTAGATGATGCTTCATCCATGCTGTACTCCCAGCCAGCTCCCACATCAATATCTTCAGACTTCTCTTCCTGACTTCCATAGTTGTTGTGAACCAGAAAAATGACTCAATGCTACATTTGTTGGCTTTCCCACTCAGAATTTAGTTTGGTGTGTTTTTTAAGTTTTTTTTTTAGAGAAGATGTATTGGGAGTATTCAAGAGAAATGCTGGCTTTCCTCCACCATCTCAGCTCTATCTCTATCACAAACTTCTCACTTATCCCCTCCTCCACTATAGAAGCCTTCTCTTGTTAAAAAATGAAATAAAATAAAATTAAAATAAGCAAAGTCAAGCATAATAAATCAATAAGTTGATCATATCTGAAAATATCTCATTCAGCACTTCTAGTGCATCACTTCTCTGCCAGTCTTCTGAAGTCATGATTTGTCGCTGCATTAATCAGAGCTTTAAATTAAAAAAAAATTTGCCTACAAATTTTCTTTCGATTATTGCAGTTATTGTATACAATGTTCTCCTGAATTTGTTCATTTCACTCTGCATCAATTAACGTTTCCTCTGTTTCTTTGAATCTACCACATATATATATATATATATATATATGATTTCTTATGTCCAATCATCTTTTAATTGATCAGAACCCATTTTCTTTCTAGTTCTTCATTACAATGTAAAAATAAATTAATATGTATATGTCCTTTCCCTCCATCTTTGACCTCTTTGGGTTATGTGCCTACTAGTAGAATTTCTGGGTCAAAGGATAGGTACAGTTTTGTGATTTGGGGATATGGTTCCAAATCGTTTTTCAGAATTATTGGATCAATTTACAGCTGCATTAACAATGAATTGGGGAACAAAATCAAGATGGCAAGTGAAAGAAGGCATTTTTGCATAGCTCACCCAGTTCAACTCCACAATGACCTGGAAAATGCACCTGATTGGGAAAACTAAGAAAAAAAATCACAGTAATTTTTCCAGCCCACAGAATTTTAGGATGACACACTATAGAAAACATCTATAAGCAAAGCCTCAAAGAAAAAATGCAAATTGAACACAAGCCCAACAAGAATTCTTGGAAGAGTTCAAGAAAGAATTTAAAAAAAAAAGAGCAAAATAATTCTAAAAACCAAGTGAGAGTTGTGTAATTAAACTATGAAAACAGAATTAATAGCTTGGTAAGACAGATGCAAATCCTCACTGAAAAAATAACTACTTGAAATTTAGACTTGACCACATGGAAGCTAATGACTGGATTCTACTGGCACCCAACTCTTACCTGTGGCTCCAAGAATTTTCAGAATGGCATACATAGCAGTCATACCTTCTTGAGAGACAGGTTAGAGCAGTTTGAAGGTAACCAATAGGACTCAAACCCATTGGGGAATTAGGGGGAATGTCTGCCCCAAGCATGTGAAGACTTCACCCAGCAGAATGGGCAGATGAGAACAATTTGTTCCAATGGCTATGAAGGCAGCTAAAGTAAGTGCTGTGGGGCACTTAGAGCTTGGTCAGACATCAAAGACCCCAAGGTCATCCACTATACCCTAGGCCAGTTGTCTTGTCTTTTGTTTTGCCACTAGGATGACTCTGGAAGAGAGAGTCAGGCTGATGACTTCGTGCAACTCTGCCTCACTTAAATCTAATTCTACACAAGACAAGATATCACCCTGTGGTGTCATTAGCACTCTTTGAAAATGAAGGATGAATAGCAACTGCTTGACCCAGCCTGCTGCCAGGTCTTAGATATCAACATTTTGTCTAGTGTTGGTGCAAATGGTGTTAGTCATAGCTCCACATGTAGTTGCCCATATATTATTTGTACTCATCTCCTGCTTCTTGCATATTGGCTCTGTCACATTGGACAAGTTAATCATTCAGTGATCCTGGCAACCAAGACTATACATTGCAGAGAAAGAGCTGACCTGCAATGGTAGAGGGAATTTCCTCATTTGGTGGTTCCCTTTACCCTTATTAATTCAAGTCCAGTCCTATCCTAAGTTTATTGATGATTAAATTAATAATAAAAAAGAACTTAAAAAAACCCAACTTTTTTTTTTAAGAGAAAGTGATCACCAAGTCACTGTAGACAAGAAGACACTGCATTAAAGTCAAAACTTTCTTGATCAGAGAAGGACTATCCAAAGACATATCACTATGATCGACCCTGTAAAGAGAGAGATCTCTGGAATTATGAACGGTTAAAGATGGGCAATGAAGGGAGGGAAGGGAAATTTATAGAGCACTTATTGTGTGCCAGGCACTGTGCTAAGGGCCATACAAATAATACAACACAAATAAAGGCGTCGACACTTCCCAGTGCATGACTCAAACTCAGGAGCTTTTCAGGGGAACGAGCATGTCCCTCCAGGAAGGAATCATTATACTTCTAGATAAAACATACCTATAACATACTACAACAGCGTCCTAGGACTAATGTAAAAGAACAGAGAAGGCTGATGCTAAACCTTAAGAGACCAGAACTTGGTATCAAACTCAGTCTGATCCACATTTATTCACTCAAATGAGACTTGTTTCCTTCAAAATGACCAATGCCTAATTTTAAAAATCACTCTTGTTTTTACATCACCTATATTTCCCACTGCATCCCTCTCCCTATTTCTTCCTAGAGAGTCATTCCTTATAATAAAAAATACTGAAAAGAGGAAGAAAGTTTCACAAAACTGACGTGTGTGTGTCTGATGGAGAAACCGAGGCTCAGAGAGGAGAGACGATTTTGCACAGGGTCACACAGAATTGGCACCCAGACGAAGAATCCCTCCCGCCTCCCCTTTTCTGAACAAAAGTCCAGCGCCCGCCACCCTCACCCCACCCGCACCCCCCTGACAATTGTTCTCTAACCCCTGTGAGCAGGGCACAGTGGAGAGAAGTGGAGGAGGAGCGGGGGAAGCGAGGTCCAGGCTGAGGAGAGACGGGGAGGGAGGGAGGCTGCAAGAGGGACACCAAAGGACCTTAGTACTTTGTACAAGTTCAAGCTTGTTTGGAGGCAGAAACCGTGGGCGTAGCTTGAAGTCACTTCAGGCCCCTGATGAGGCGGGAGGCCGAAGTGGTGGAGACCCTGGATGGAGTCCGCTTTGTTGTTAGTGGATCTGGGGAGCCGTAGAACCGGAGGACACCTTTCTCCTTTAGAGGTTATCTAATGGATTCCAAATACGAGGTGTGAGGATTCTTTATAACATTTCTGGCTAGTGGCCAACCAACGTCGGCCTTAATAGGTGACTCCCCAAAGAGGCATCCCATTACAACGTGGGGAAGCTCCAATTATTAGAAAGTTTTCTCGATGTATTGAGCCAAAATTCACCTCCCTGTAATTTCCACCTATTTCCCATAGAACTCTATCCTCTTCTGTCTCAAGTTATAGCTGAACAGGAATCTTTTCTCTACCATCACAGTAAGTGGTTATCTAGCCATTACATGAAAAGCTCTAGAGATGGTAACCATAGCTAGCATTTTTTCCATATCAATTTTAAAGTTTATGCCGTCCATAAATTTGATAAGCATGCCATATAATAATAATATTATTATTAGAGCTAACATTTTACGGTTTGCAAAGTGCTTTACAAATATTTTCTCATTTTATTCTCACAATGATCCTGGGAAGTCGGTGGTATCATTGGCCCCATTTATTGATGAGGAAACAGGAGACACAGGTTAAATGATTTAGCCTAGATCAGAAGGTGGGAGGCCTCTGAAGCTGGATGTAAACTTTACTCTTAAGTCCAATTCTCTATCCACTGTGCCACCTAGTGGCCTCTAAAGGGTACACGCTGTTCCAAGGCAACCCATTACACCTTTGGATAATTCTGTCTTTAAGGAAATCTGTGCAAAGTGAAATAAACAGAACCAGAATTTACACTATATTTACACTAACTTACACTATGACAACAAGATCAGTGGAAAGAACAACAACAAGACAGCTGAAATGAAATTATAATGAGCACCTTTCTCCTTAGAAGAAAAGCTTCAATACTCCCCTGGTTCTTTGTAAATGTACAGGAACAGTGATGTACAGGAACAGATGATTGCATAGCATGTCAGACTTTTTCCCATGTTAGTTTTGCTGACATTTTTCTTTCATCCTTAAAAATTCTTTTATTATAAAGAATGGTTCTCTGAGAGGGCGTGGACCAGGTACAATGGGAAATGTAGCTGCTGGGGAAACAAAATATAAATAAAAATTTATTTTAAAAAAAAAGAGAGAGAAGCTAAATCTGTGTCTTTGAAACTCCCCCTATTGTTCCTATTTCTACCCCTTGGGTGGTGCAGAACAAATTTATATCCTCTTTATTGGTATTGAAGATAGCATTTATGTTTTCTCTGTATCTTCTCCAGAATAAATATTCCAGTTTCTTCAGTCAGTCTTTATAAAACATCATTTTGGAGATCATACTCTTCTTTCTTGTAATTGATGTGGATTGGTGGTAGCAAGTCAAGGAATTATAAAGTTAAAGAGTAAAATGAATGATCATCATCAATGTTGAAAAGTGTGGAGAATGGTTTCAGGGTGAAGATATAGGCAAGAGGCTGTTACAGTAAGAGCACTGAGGTCTCTATCTCAGCTGTCATTTTATATCATTATGACCTGGAACAACTCACTTAAATTCTCTGACCTTCATATTCCTCAGTGGACCAAGCTGATAGGACTATTACAGGAATCATATAAGATGGTATAAACTTAAAGCAAGAGGTAAGATATTTAGTGAATATTGAATGCAATCTTTGAATGTGAAATGAATAGTGAATGAATGTGAAAACAATAGTGACAATAGAAGAAGGTAGAATAGACAGATCATATGGATTTCAAAAGCTGATACTCCCTTTCCCCTTCCCCCTCCACATACTCCTCACTATTCCTGGATTTCCTCATGTTGATGCTGTCTGGGATGCTTTTGTCTATAACCTCAGTTTGTAAAATCTCATTTGTGTTTGGGTACCTATGTATGTAACATCAGTCTGTAACAAGCCTGTGCAATTGAGTTGTAAAAGTCACACTTTCCCCAGCCATAAAGGCATTACTGCCTCTCTCCTTCCCCCAGCCTAAAAGTCTTTACCCTTAGCTAGCAAGTCTGCCTAGAGACAAGCAATAGTGTTCTATAAACAAACTCCTTAGAAAAATGCACAGCCCCTTTGTTCTAAGTGGCCAGCTGCACTCAAAAGCCTTGAACAACATTATCAGACGGATAATTCCGTCTCAATATGGTACCTCCTGAATCCCTAATCAATCTAGTTCCCAGACTTGGAAACAATTGAGCCTGTCTTCCCAAAAGCCATATTGGACACACCTCATTCATCCTTGACCAAAAGTAACCTAGTGATGTTTCAAGCTCCAAACCACACCTCACCAGATCCCCCCCAGGGGGATTTGCCAGTGAATTATGGGCATAACTCACATGCGCAGTTGATATAAAAAGTGCATGCCTCTTTAAGTACTGACCACTCCTAAACTCCTCCCAAATTCCACCTTTGCCCACCTAGTTAGCATAATTAGCCTTTGACTGATAGTTTTATGGTTATAAGAACTGCACTTCAAACCCCTGCTCTTTGCAGATCCTCTTAACCTTTTCCTGCCCGCTGCTGAGCGTAAAACTTTATAACTCTACCTTAGATCCCTGCACTTTGAGGATCCCCCTGTTTCTCCTGCCTGTTACTAAGCCAGCATATCAATAAACTTTGAAACTTTGCCAAAAGACAGCTTGGGTCCTATTTGAAATTCTTTCCAGACAAGAACCCAATAGGGATTATATGACATCCCTCAGACACCCTCAACACCCCCACACCTCTTCATTGTGACTATATTTTCTTAATGTGTAGTAAGTACTCTGTTGCCCTTCTTTCCCCTTTACCTATTCTGTTTCTTTTGAATAAAGTATGACCATCCAGAACCATAATTCAGCCATGGGTTTCATTTCACCAAATTGTTGTGATTCTTAAGAGGTCTAATTTTCCTTATTTGCCGTAGATTTTACTACTGGTTCTTTTCCTGGATTTTGGTTTCTGGTGAATTTCTGGGTGTCTTCTGCTAGTCTTCCTTCTTTGTGGCTACTCTATAGAGGATCTAACTTAGAGAGTATGTCTAGGTAGTCTTCTCACCTCCCAATATTTTTTAAGTTTAAAGTTCTTTGTATTGTATTTGTACGACTCTTGGCAAATGCAGTCTTACTACCATTGTTAGGTCTGCTCTGTCTCTGTCAGGAACCTGTTAACCTGTATCATAGGACATGATCTAGAAATCCAGATTACTTTCTCTGATACTACCTTCTTAGTCATCACTTCCCAAATTAATTTCTCTCTTAATCCCTTGCTTTCATTAGTAACAGTGCCCTTATGGTCTTCAGTTTCTTGCTGAGAACTTCTTAATTGTTGGCCATACTTTTTGTTTTCCTTCTCAGATTGTCATTTATATTCACATTGATCACAAGAAATGGGTAGTTGTCATTTGTCTTGATAAGTCTTGGGAGGTTTTCTGTTATATCTTGGTATGTGCCCCAGGAAGACAATAGACATCATTCTTGTTATCACGATGACAGAAAGCTGCCATGGTACCTCTGATTAGGGAATTACCAACTACTACCACTGCTCTTCCTCTGTCTCTTACAGGATAATCTCTCACTTGATAGTTTCCATGACTCCACTATATTATTCTTGGGTAAAAGGATGAGCAGGGTCTTCCTCAGAGCTTTCTCTTCTTCAGCAGAACCTATTTGTAAGCTGTAATTTGACAAGTGCCATTTTCCCTTCACTTTGATCTCTCTGCAGCACTCTTCCATTTCCCATTATCTTGACAAGGATAAGCTCTCCCTTCTGGTACCTCAGAAATCCCCCTCCTTTTTCCCCCCAATTGAAACCTTACTTTTGCATTCCTTTAGAAACCCTCCATCCTCCCTAAAAACCTGGACCGCACTAAGGCATTCATTTAGTCCCTTCACCTTTGGCTAAGGGGCGCTGTGGAGAGTGCTAGGCCTGGAGTCAGGAAGACTCTTGAGAATTCAAATGCAGGGCATGTCCCTTAACATCTCTCTGCCTTAGTTTCCCCGTGTGTAAAATGGGGATAATAAGATCACCCATCTTGCCAAGGTGGTTGCAAGGATTAAATGCGATAGTGATTATAAAGGGTTTAGCACAGGGCCTGGCACATAGTAGGCACTGTATAAATATTATTATCATTATCCTCCAGTAGGGAAACCAATATATGATTGGAATACAGCTATTGTCTACAGACTGGGATAGAAACATGGCAGCCTCTATGCGTCATTTTACAATTTCCCCTACTTTCTATAATGTTTGAGATTTTTAGTATTGTCTTTTAAAAAAACCAGTGATATCAAACTCCAATAGGAGATTCCTTCAGGCCACATATTAAATCTGAAAACCACAAATTAGCATCTATCTTGCATTTTCATATTTAAAAAATATTTCCCCATTACATTTTAATCTGATTTGGGCATCAGTGGGGAGTTTTGGGGGCTGCTTAGGGCCAGTTGCCAAGAGTTTGACACCTCTGTCTTAAAACTACTTCTGAGTGTTTACACCTTGACTCTAATAAAATCTGGCTCAAACTTTTACAATTAATTATTAATTCTTTGAAGTTAAAACTTTTTGCCATCAATTTGACCCACCCACAATCCACTCAATCAATTTACTCAACCCTTTATTTGTTCCACTTATCTTTTCTTACTTTGCAAGACAAACCAACTATCTTCACTTTTTCCTACTATGTCCTTTTTCATTGTCCTTGATCTTGCTTCTTTTACAACCAGGGAAAAACCAGTCCTTGCTTTCTGATATCAGATCAAGGTCTACTTTCTTTTCCTGGGCCTAGAGAAATAGTACTCCTTCAAATTGTGCTCATTTCCCCCCCCAAATTTTGCCAAATTTCTCTTCTCCAAATTAAATCTCAGACCCCTCTAAACTTTCAAACCTAGTCCACTCCACCCCACCCTCTCTAAGTCCTTACCTGATTTCCTTCTTTTTCTTGTTGAGTTCAAATCTTTCTGTCTTCTACTAGTCCTATAGAAGCCAGATTTTCATTAAATATGTATCTGGTCAGCTGCTGTAAATTCTGCTCTGTTGCTGCTCTGTTAGTTATTTTGTTAGGTGTTAGGGGAATTATGAAGATGAGTTAGCAGGTGACTTCTAGGAGTTTATACATTAACTGCAACAAACATGCACATTCTTTATAAGCTATTGCTCATGGTGAATGATTATTTGCTCATATCGTTAAGAATTAGAGGAAATTGGGTGGATTCAGGTTAGTGGAGGTTAAGCAAGAAATAAAATGTGAGGAAGCGGAGATAAAGGTATAACCACCCATTCCAGGGTTTTGACTGAAAGGAGCTAAAGAGTCAGGGTATGGTCAGTTTTTAGACTCTTGGTCTCATATATAGTAGAATTATATTTTTGGTTGAATTCCAAAGTAATTCTGTAAGCTGAAAACCAAAGATAGTTAAAATGTCACATATTCAGTATGTTATCTTTAAAATGCTTGGCTATAAAGGGACTATAGGGTGTCTTTTGAAGAAGGTATTATCAGGTGTTAGATGGGCCTGAGGTAGTTGTTATAAAAAAAATGGAATGTAATTTTTATGTTTTAAAGTATCCACAAGAGAAGCATAGGAGGATTTCTGTTGAAATAAAAGAAAATAAAAACAAGTAAAAACCTAGCTGGCAGGAAAACTGAAGAATAGAGAAAAATATTCCTGTAAGGGCTTTACACATCAGTTTTATTATATTAGAGGGTGTTTATACCACTATTCAGATGTATTCTTCTTCCTATGAGGCATGAAAGGACATAGGACAGTAAAAAGGAAGATGAGAGTATGTCTATCTACTAATCTAAGTAGAAATGAATATCTGCTAGTCTAAGCAGAATGAATAAAATATGTGATAAAGGAGAGGGTCTAGGATCACACTCATGGAGAGGTGATATTCACATGACAAGAGACATGCTCAGTGAGCAGCATACACTGAGAGAGAAACAACAGATTCATGTCTCTTATACCATACTCTAGCTGTAATATATACGTATTGATGAGAATGGTTTAGGAAATAATCTACGTTATTTTATTATATTATTGTTCCCTTTTTCCCTCCAGCAGCTTCTTCATTCTTCTGACTGATTTTTTCCATTCCTTACCAGCGGCAGACCTTACCAGAACCTACAGTGAACCTGTTTATGGTTCAAGACAGTTGACTTTATGCCAGGTAGATTATTCTTCTCCCCTCTCTCCTCTTTTATGCTGATACCATGCAGTATGAATTCATTACGTATTTCCATTTTCATCTCAGTGATCCTACTGACTACACCTTTCCCTTCTGTATCAGAGGAAAAAGTAATCTTTAAAAGTGACTTATTTATCCCTGGATACCATGCCTTCCAAACTTTTCTAACAATATTTCAACATGATTGTCTTTTCCCTAAGAGTTTTAATACTTCTGTCTCTATAGGCTTATTCCTTCTGTTATTAAACATTCCAAGTCTCCTCTGCCCCAGAATAAAAAGAAAAAACTCGCTGAATTGAGTCTACTGATTAGCTGTGCCCTTTGAACCTTAAATCTCGACTTTACAGAGTTGCCTTTGACTGCTGATCAGAAGAAATCTATTTTTAGGACCCTAAATCCAATCTAAACACACCCATTATACTTTGACATAATTTAAATATCAGGAAGGAGCAACACCTTGAGAGACTTCTCAGGAACTCTGATCTTAGATTGAAGTCTAAGGTTTTCACAGAACATATAGGTCCTGTTACTCTCTGTGTTAGTACAATGCCTAACCATTCTGTTAGGGACTTAGGTAGGAACATAGTATCCTGAGAACAATGAAGAGGTAATGACGCGTGTTGGAGACTCTGACCCAAATGCTTGCAGACAGAAGAGAAAATGATAAAAAATAAATTGAAAATCAGGGAGAAGAAAGTCAGTCTTGCCCTGATATCAGAGCAAGGACTGTTTTTCCCATTCTTTTTATCCATAGTGCTTAGCATGGTGCCTGACACATATTGTTATTTTTCAATCATGTCCAACTCTTCTTGACCATGTTGGAACATGTTGTCCACAGGTTTTCTTCACAAAGATACTGGAGTGATTTTCCATTTCCTTCTCCATTGGATTAAGGCAGGCAGAAGGTAAATAATTTGCCCAGGGTCACACAGCTAGTAAGTGTGTGAGGCCAGATCTGAGCTCAGATCTTCCTAAATCCAGACCCAGTGCTCTATGCATTGAGTAACCTAGCTTCCTCCTCTGTACCTGACACAGAGTTGGTGCTTAATAAATGATTGTTGACTGACTGGCTGGCTGTCAGGGTGGTCCACTAGGTTCACTGGGTGAGCATATTTGAGGCTTCAGCATAAGGCTGTTATAATAGTCTCCTACTTCACCCTACCCTCTTTTGATTTTACTGTATGTAATCACACACATTTGGAAGCTATGATTGGAGGAGAGCAGAATCTATTGGCCATTCCTATTAAGAACACTATTCACTTTTTCCTTGCACTCTCAAAAGCATATCCAAGGAGGTCCCTCTATAGCAGGTTATATGCTTAACCTGGGATCCATGAACTTGTTTTAAAAATATGTTTATATTTGTGTTTTAAAATAATTGATTTTCTTGGTTATTCAATGTATTTTATGCACTCAAAAACATTACTCTCAGGGTGGTGCAGTGAACAGAGTCCCTGGAGTCAGGAGGACCTGAGTGCAAATCCGGCCTCAGACACTTAACACTTAACCAACAATTGGGCAAGTCACTTAACCTCAATTTCCTGCCTTCCCCCCTCTAAAAAGCAAAAAACAAACAAACACATTGTTCTGAGAATTAGAGGTCTAAAATGCTATTTCAGTCTTAAATCTTTGTTTTTGACAACTAGAGTTAATGATGTAGTAAGAATTGCATGTCTGACATTGAATATTTCACGTTTTCCCAAGTCCTTTCTCCAGTGTCCCCTAACATCCGCTTTGTGAGGTATTTTATTAAGAAGTAATGAAGTCATTTTTCACAACTGATTTGTGGACTCATTCTCATTATTTTATATTGCTGGTGCAGTAGAGTCCCGGAATTAGGGTCAGGAAGTTCAGATCTAGCCCCAGATACTTTCTAGCTTTGTAACTGTGGGCCAGTCACTTTAGCTCTGTTGGCCTCAGTCCCCTCCTCCATAAAACGGCTATAAGATAAAAGCACTTACTTTTCTGGGTTATTGTGAGGCTAAAATGAGACAGTATCTGTAAATGGCTTAACACAGCCCGTTACAGTCGGTCCTTAATAAATGCTTGTTATTATCATTATTATTACAATTATTAGTCATATAAAATATTCAGATAGCTAGCAAGTTAGAAGCTAAGTGAAAAGTTAGAAACAGAGCTAGAAAATTCAGGTTTCTTTATTCCTATCTTTGTGCAGGGTTTAGAGGAGAAATTAGAGCAAGTCAGAGCACTTGAGCTCATGTTCTATATCTACTAATTACCACTTTTTTTTATACTGGGCAGGTAAATCACTTAAACTCTCTGGGCCTCAGTTTCCTCATCTGTAAAATGAAGGTTTGGACAAGATGGTATCTAAAGTCCCTTCTACTTCTAAATCTACAATTTTGTTATCCAGGTTGCCTCTCTGATACTAATGTCTTCTATCTGTAAAACTCCTTTAAGGAAAGAATTCTTCCCTACCTCACATAATACATATATATATATATGAATATTGTAATGAATGCTCTCTACTCTGATGCTCTCTCTTAGTGGGGACCAGTACCATAGAAGTAATGACATGGAGATAAGAAACCTTGTCTGTTATATGTGAAAGCTTCATCGGAGGAGAAAGCAAATAATAAGGAATAGAGAGAATGTTATGTTCCAGATCACAAATGTGGTTGAGCTGTTTATTCAAACAAGGTTTCCTGACTCAGAAAAAGTCATTTGTTTCTTGCAATATGCTAAAAGTATATTGAAGAGAGAAAAGATTCTGAGGAGCAATACCAGAGGTCTTCTCTTCTGGTCTTTGGAAGGAGAGGAGCTGCTTTGTCCATGCTCCTTCTGACTTCCTCTTTGAAGGGGACTGAGATGGAGTTCAAAGACTTTTTAATCTGGTCACTCCGGGAACCCCAGCACATTGCTCTTCTCCTTCATATTGCCTTTCTCCTTCCCCAGCTCATGCTTTTGAGATGCAGCCTCTTTTCTAAGTGAGTTGTACAGAATTGAAAGCAATGGCCACCTTGTTCCTGACAGCCAAATGCCAGGTGAATTGACCTTCCTCACTCTTCCCTGAGACATCTTCGCACTTGCCAGAATGTTCTTTTCCTTATCATGGAAACTGAGCTTCTCTGCTCAGCTGTTTCCCCTCCAGAAACCAAAAATCTAGTCATTCATCATTAAGAAACTGGCCCCATCCTGGTAGATGTGGGCCATCATAAAACATATCCTTTACTCTTGTGTTTTTCTTCAGTGGGTTCCTATTCTATAGCTGTGGTGATATGGGACTTAGACCTATTTTTGACAGGTCATATGCTTATGCTTCCTTTCACATTCTATAGTATTAAAGTCATCAGAACTACTCTATCTCTCCATTTAGTCTCTCCAAATGCTCTTATTTTCACACTTTCCCATTAGGTAGGAAGAGTTTTATGGGTGAGCAAAAATGTGTTTGTGTTTCAGGAATCAGTGACATTCAAGGATGTAGCTGTAAACTTCATCCAGGAGGAGTGGGGACAACTGAGCCCTGCTCAGAGGAACCCGTACAAGGATGTGATGCTGGAGAACTATAGAAACCTCATTTCACTGGGTAAGGATGACTTTTCCCTGTCATTAAGAATCTATCTTAAATTAAGGAAATTCTCTTTGCTAAATACTAGTG
The DNA here is from genome assembly GCA_028646575.1 of Pseudocheirus occidentalis. NCBI lineage: Eukaryota > Metazoa > Chordata > Mammalia > Diprotodontia > Pseudocheiridae > Pseudocheirus > Pseudocheirus occidentalis. The sequence continues at coordinate 205,477,670 of CM053595.1, read as the reverse complement.
CATACAGAGCTGGGACTGGATTTATTATGTCTCACTGTAACTACATGTCTTAAGGATAGTCATGTAACAGGAACTGCTTTGAAACAGTGATGGCTGTGTAACTCTGAAGGTGAGCATGAGGTCCTACTGTTTGCTCTGGGACCAGGTGAAGGGTGGAGTCCTAGAGAGGATGAGGACCTTAAGAGGTCTGAGTGCATCAAGAATAAGATCAGGAACAAGAACTTAGATAGAAGAAGATAGATCCCATGGATTTAGAAGTGGTAATGAAAGGCAAGAGAGAGATATCAGGAAGAGTCACAAGATAATTATAATTGTTTGGAAGTTCTTCCTCATGTAAAACATAAATGTGCTTCTCAGCACTTTCTACCCATTACCCCTCGTTCTGCACCCTGAACCACACACAACAAATCTAATCCGTTTTCAATATTACAGCCCTTCAATTACTTGAAGACAATGATCATGGCCCTTTCTAAGTCTTCTCTTCTTTAGGTTAAAGAAAAGTTAAAGTTCCTTCACTTGGTCCCTATATGGTGTAATCTCAAAGCCCTTCACCATCCCATTCACTCTCTTCTGGATGCACTCCAACTTATCAATGTCCTTCCTAAAATGTGCTCAGAACCAAACATAGTTCTTTAGATGTGGTTTGATTGGAATAGAGGACATCAGGATTAAAACCTCTCCAATGCAGTAAAGTATAAAATTCTTGTGGGTAGAGTTTTGTTTTATTTTTTGTCTTTTTAGTTACAGGACTTAACACAGTAACTGGTACAGAATATTAATACATAAATAATGGAATTGATATGGATTGGACTCTACCTTTTGAAAAAATTTGTTGACATGTTTTGGTTTTATATCATTTGCGTTTCCCAATATATATCTCCCTCCAACCCAGAGAGTCATCCCTCGTAACAGAAATAAAAACACCATCCCTTTTTAATATCACATTAGTTTTTTGTCTGCTTTATCAATCATATTATTGATTCAATATTGAGCTTGTGGTACACTAAAACCACAGATCTTTTTCATACAAACCACAGTCTAACCATATTTTACCAATTTGTACTCATGAAATTAATTTTTTGAACCCATGGGTAAGACTTTACATTGACTCTAATTAAATTTCATCTTCCTAGATGTAACTTAATACTCAAGATGTTTTTAGATCTTGTTAAACAGTGTGTTAGCTATTCTTACTAACTTTGTGTTACTAGAAAATTTGATAAACATACCATTTATACTTATCTCCAGGTCATTGAGAAAAATTTTAAATAACCTGGAACTAAATACAGATCCTTGGGACATTCTGCTAGAGACAACCTTCCAAGATGATATCAAATTTTTTGGATTTAGGCATTTAAGCCAATTTTGAATCATCCTCACTATACTATCTTTTCTATAAAGTGAGGCAAGGTTCTCTATATCTTGTCCACAAGTATACAGTAAGATTTTATCAAATATTTTGTTAAAGTTTAGGTAAACTATATCCATAGTATTCTCCAATCTTACAAATTAGTAAGCCTATCAAAAAATAAGTGAACTTAGTCTGGCATGACGTGTTTTTGATGAAGTTGTATATGTTTTCTGAATGTTCACTAACTGTTGTTTTTATAATTCTGTCTAGAATTTTCCCAAGAATCAAAATTAAGTTTACTGGCCTATAGTTTGCATACTCCAAACTCTTGCCTTTTTTGGAATCTTGTGGCATTCCTTCCTTTCTATATGATATTTCAAAAATCAGTGAGGGTCTCAGCAATCCCGATCCAGTTTTTTCAGTACTCTAGGATATAGTTGGTTTGTGTCCAATGATTTGAACTCATCAAGGATAGCTAGGTATTATCTTACCACAACCCTTCTTATCTTGGGAATCAACTTCACCTCCCTATTAGTGATTTTTGTTCTGTTATTTCCAACCCAAAGATATTTCTCCTTGTCAGAAAATACAGAAGCAAAAAAGAAGAAGAAAGTTGAGCAGGTCTGCCTTCTCTCCATCATTCATTATCATTATCCTATCTTTTTCTAAACAAGATCCTATTCTCTTTTGATCCTCTTTTCCCCAGTATAGCTTTAAAAAAAAACAATTTTATCTTTTGCTTTCCCTGCCAGCCTTAGCTCATTCTGACCATTTTCTTCATCTTCTTGTTACCTTCTCTTGTTACTAAATGTCTTCTTCTGTAGTGTATTTTCAAACATCTAAGTAAGTAATTAATTCTCCATGCATTCATAATGGTCCCTTTAAACATTCCTCCTTTTCCTTATCTGAACTGCTTTTCTTTATGTCTTCAAAATTTCATTCTTGAAAAGTTCCTAAGCAGATTTCCTGCATAGACTTTTAGGAGCCTACTTTTCCTTTCTGTGAACACTTTGAAATCTGTTCTCCCCAAATATAGGGTATATGTCACACTGTGCCTGGCTTACCTTCTTTCTCTATCAGAAATTCTAATACGGAATGGTCACTTCTCTCAATGTTCCTATCATTTCCATTCCAGACTCTAATTCCTCCTTATTGGTGAGAAAAGGATATAGAATAAACATTTCCCTTGTTAGTTCTTATCCCGTTTGAAAGATGAAATTATCATTGAGTCAAGTCAAGAAGTTGTTCATTGCTCTGTTTTTGCTAGAGACTGCAGCAGACATTTGGGTGATTGGAGTGCAACTACCACTATTCTGTTATGCCTCGATTTTAGGCTTGTTCCCTGTTCCCTGAACTCAATTTTTATCTCCACTTTTGGTCTAGATCATTTGGTCTAGGTCATCTAGATTATCTGTCATTCTGATGACAATTTTGCTTCTTTTTAAACTTCTGTTGATATTTTTGTAATATTTTTATAACTATGCTTGGTACATCTAATTCCTGGATTTCCTCATATGAATGTCCCTTTTTAGTGCACAATACTGTTATATTCCTTGGAATGGGAGTACTATCTCCTAACCCACTGTGTCTGTGAAAGTCAAGCTAGTTTTTCCCTAAAAAGGTATTAAAATCTACGAGACTTAACTGGCTCAGTTTAGGTTGTTGACATTATTTCCTGGTTTCCTGAGCACAAAACAGCCACAGAAAGAAGCAGGTGCTCTCTGTTGCTTGGCTGGTGGACCACTATGAGCAATTAAGAGGCAAGGGAGTTTTAATGAGCTGAATCAAATCATGGAGACTTGATGCATGTCCTTGTTGAATATCCTTTTCCTACTATAGCCAAATAAATTTCCTTTTGTTAACTGTTGAATGGACTACATGAGTATTTCATTTCACTCAGAGGTCAAACTTAAAACTACCAGGGTATTGTTCCAAGTCAGACATACTCCGTTTTTAGACTATCCTTTCTTGAAAAAGGTATGCCCTTCTTGAGGAATAATCTAGTCATGCTCCTGTTCTTCCAAATCTCAGTGTTATTTATGAGGTCAGTTGAACCTCCTCGTGTCACTTCAGGGGTTCTTAATATGGTCTCCACAGAACCACAAGGATCCATGGATAAATATCAGAGCTCCTATTAATTTGGATATGAAAAAATTACATCTTCATCTCAATATAATTGATTTCCTTTGTAATCCTATGTATTTTATTTTATGCATTTAAAAACATTATTCTGAGAAACTGTTCACACATTTTATCGGATGGCCAAAGGAGTCCATGACACAAGAAAGGTTAAGAACCCCTCTGTTAGGTTCTCCATTCACCTTGCTATCCATATTTTGTGCATGCTTGTATAGATATCTGAGGTGCTGTAGATTTTATTGCTTGCTCTTTTCTTGGATTTTTTCTCCAGTAAATTTCTGGACATTTCTATTTTTATTTTTTTCCTTACATTATAGCTACTTCATGATTTGATAAGTATGCATAAGCATTTTTTCTCTCTCACCCTTCCTTTTCAGTTTAAAACCCTTTTGATTAGATTGATAGGGTACCAGTTAAATACAGTATTACTACAGCTTGGTGGATATCCTCCATTCCTAGCTATTCACTAAGCTATTGAATTCCCAGAGAATGAGTCTGGATCAAAGGAAAAAGGAAAGAGTAAATCCATATTTGTCAGTGTTGCTGGGCAATGTCATACCACTGTGGATTCTACTCAAATTAGAGTATATGAAAAGAAGGTGCAGTTTTCTGGGTGTCCTCAATGTAACAATATTAGCTTTTTGGGAGTTTTGTTGAAAAAAACTCAGTCATCTTGAGGGCAAACTTCTAAGCTCCTTATGACCTCTGTAAGGGAAAAAAGTATTCCTAGAGGGCACAGATAGCTTGAGTATTACTGGAAAGATTAGCAACTGATAAAATGCTAATGACTATATATGAGGGCAGGTTCATGTCAAAGGATTAGAGATTAACTTTTGGGATATTTGTGTCCCCTGCAGAGACTACTGTGTTTCATATCCTTCTCCATAAACAGGATTTTCCATTTCTAAACCTGATGTGATCTTCAGATTGGAGCAAGGGAAAGACCCATGGATATTTAACCTTCAGAGATCTGAAGAGGAAGACATGCCAAAAAACTCTCTGGGTAAGTAAGAACCAAACATATGAAATATATTGGATATAACAGCATTTTAATGAGAGGAAGATCTCCTTAGCACTCAAGATCCATAGACCCAAGAAGGAAAGCTCTCTTCCTACTTCCTTTTTTGGTGGGAAGAGTATGCCATCTTTTCTTCAATTGTGATTCCTCTGGTTTCCTTTTCATATACACACATGTGCACATATGCATACATACACACATATATACAAAATGATCTTTCAGTAAATAAAGAAGGGGGAGTCTCTGAAAAGAATGAGAAAGTGGTCAAGGTTAAACATATAGTAAAGGATACAAACGGATATAAATACAAATGTGTTTATATATCTACATATCTATATATATCTAGCTACTGCACACTTAACCATTACCATCGTCTCTTCTTTCTAGGTATACTTTCCCTCTACCTCTTCTTTACTCACTAAAAGATAATTTTCCTAGATCCTATCCCATCTCTTTATTTATATTTTGCTATTCCTACTCATCACATTCTCCTCTACTTAGTATAAAACCCTGGTAATCCTTGTTTTCTTCTTACTTTCCTTAGTGACCAAAAAACACTCCTTCCATTTCTATCACCTGCTCACTTCTTTACTCTCACTTTTTAACTTTTCCCAGATTATAATGTTATTTTTGGGAGGTGAAAAGTGTATGTATTTGTGTGTGTTTGTCTTTGTGTGTATGCATCTACATACATATACATCTTGAGGAAATTATTTTGTTTTATTGTATTGTATCTTCCCTCCCTCTCCCCAAAACTATTTTCTTTTCTTACCTTACAGAGAATAGATTGCATTTATTTTTCCTTTGGTTTCAGATTGGGAGAGAAGGCCTAAAACCAAGGTGTCAGCTCCAAAGAAGAATATTTCTGAAAAAGAATCTTTTGAGACATTAATGGAAAGGCTCAGAGAGGATCATCTAGATACTGCATTTGCAAGAGTTTATATACTTGAGGGCAGATTGGAGAGGCAGAGGGAAAATTTGAAAGAGGATGGTTGGAATAAATTCCTTTTTCATGAGGAATTTTCAAACAATTATCAGTCAGCTTTCCAGAAAATACTACCAAGGAGAGAAGTCTTGAATGTAAAGAATGTGGGGAAAAAAATTCTTTCAACATCCATTTCTTACTCGACATCAAAGAACTCATAATGGAGAGAGGGTCTATAAATGTAATGAACATGGAAAAGCCTTCTCTAAACATTCATCCTTAATTGAACATGAGAGAATTCATACTGGAGAGAAACCTTATGAATATAAAGAATGTCAGAAATCTTTTAGTCTTAGAAGTAGCTTTTTGAGACACCAGGTAATTCACACAGGAGAAAATCCTTACAAGTGCATTGAATGTGGAAAAGCCTTCATTAATTTCTCATCTCTTAGTCTCCATCAGAGAAGTCATAATGAGAAGAACCCTAAAGTTTTCTTTGACCAATCATCCATTACTCAACATCAGAGATCTCACAAAGAAGAGAAATATTATGAATGTAATGAATGTAGAAAAATCTTTTCTACATATTCATCCCTTACTGAACATGAGAGAATTCATACTGGAGAGAAGCCCTACGAATGTGATAAATGTGGTAAAGCCTTAATTGTTCATCCCTCAATAGGCATCAGAGAATTCATACTGGGGAGAGTCCCTATAAATGTAACGAATGTGGGAAAACTTTCCGACAGAAAGGTACACTTAATCTACATCTGCTAACACATACTGGAGAAAAGCTCTATGAATGTAGTGAATGTGGGAAAACTTTCAGCTATATGAGTAGTTTCTTGAGACATCAGATTACTCACACAGGAGAGTCCCTACAAATGTGGGGAGTGTGGGAAAGCCTTCATTAATTGCTCATCTCTTCGTTGACATCAAAGAATTCATACTGGTGAGAGCCCTTATGAATGCAAAGAATGTGGAAAAGCCTTCCGACAAAAAGGTACTCTTGCTCTATGTCAGCTAACACACACTGGAAAAAAGCCCTATGAATGTAATGATTGTAAAAAAGCCTTCTTGAAACATTCATCCCTTATTCGCCATCAGAAAATTCATGCTGGAGAGAAGCATTATGAATGTAATGAATGTAGCAAAACCTTCTTCAACTACTCAGCTCTTAAACAACATGAGAATATACATTATGGAGAGAAGTCCTACAAATATGTTGCATGTAGGGAAGACTTCTTTGATTTTTCATCCCTTACTCAATATCAGGAAACTCATAAGGGCAAGAATCATTATGAATATAATGCATGTGGAAAAACCTACTCTAAACAGTCATCCTTTCATGAACTCGAGAGGATTTATATAGGAGAGAAACCCTATGAATGTGGCAAATGTGGAACAGCCTTCAATTCCAAAAGTAGCTTTATGGCACATCAAATGATTCACAGAGGAGAAAGTCCTTAGGCATGTAATGAATGTGGGAGAACCTCTTTTTTTACTGAAAATCTGTTAATCAACACCAGAAAATTCATACTACACTGAGGCCCTACAAATGTGATAAATGTAGGAAAGCTTTTAGCCATAGAAGTAGTTTTTGGAGACATCATCTAACTCATAGAGGAGAAAGTTCCCATGAATGTGGAAAAACCTTCTTTGACCACTCATCTCTTACTCGACATCAGAGAATTCATACTGGAGAGAAGCCCTATAAATGTAATAACTGTGGAAAAACCTTCCTTAAACATTCATCCCTTACTGTATGCTGCGGCTAGCAAGTCTGGGCCTAGCTACCAGCTGAGTGAAATAAAAGGAGAGAAAGAGAGCTTCTAGCTGAATAAGAAAGAGGGAGAGAGAACGGGGATGTATTCTATAGTCTGTTTATTGCAGACCTATTTTATACAGAGCCAAAGATACATGGAAGATACAAGGTTTATATACCCTTAGCAGAATGCAAGGAACCACCCTTGGTCTCCATCTTTCTCTACCCCAACCCAAAGCCAATCACTCGTTAAGCTCTTTATCCTGGGACCATGTCCAGAGGCACAAACAGGGTATTACAATCAAGACTTGCAAATTAACTCAGTACTTTCTTTAGATATTCATGAAACCAATAAGAGCATCCACCCAACAAGATTATACTTTCCTTGCATATCTGCCTAATGACCTTTGTAGAACTGGGGAGCTAATGTGGCTAAGGACCCTGAAAGTCTTGGCCTACAACAACTGTACATGAGAGAATTCATACTGGTGAGAAATCTTACAAATGTGATAAATGTGGGAAAGCCTTCTTTATGGCCTCTTCTCTTACTCGACATAAAATAATTCATACTAGTTAGTCCCTATGAATATAATATGGTAAATCCTCTAACCCTCCTATGTTATACATGAGATAATTCATATTAGAAGGAAATTTTAATTATATGGCTAGTGTGGATAAATATTCAGTAGCAAATTTGTTAGACAGCATATTGATGTTATGCCTGGAGAAACTTAAGTCATACTTTTAGTATCAGTCACTCTTTAAAATTTCAGATTGAGAGGTAAGACAAGATACTTTAAATTGCTCCCATATTTAAGTATCCAAAACTGATGGTACCTCTAACTTTTATCCAATTTCTATCCCTTTGCCACCAGCCTTTTGGGGGTAAATGATCTCTATTGTGAACCTGGCATCAGGTACCTCAAATACAAAACATATCTTGAGAACCTTACCTTTCCCAAAGCTGGCAGGCCCATGCCCTTGTTAGGCTCCAACCCTTGGGGTTCACAAATGTTTAAAGGGAAAACTTTTAGGAAATTGAGGGGATAGGTTGTAAAATAGCATATTTTCTCAATCTCTGCCTCAACAATAGCATCACAGGGGGGCGGAGCCAAGATGGCGGCGTAGAAGCAGCAAAGCACCACAGCTCCCACACAAACACGCTGAAAAACTCATAAAATGGGACGCTAAACAGATTTTCAAGCTCCAAAACTCTCCACAAGACAGAAAGCACTACAGGCAGCGCAGCAGGCGGGGCTCTT
>CM053595.1:205442606-205468710 GCA_028646575.1 Pseudocheirus occidentalis | reverse complement strand
ATTTTCTTGCATCATTCTCATTTCTCTTCCCAATTTTTCCTCCACTTCTCTTATTTGGTTTTCAAAGTCTGTTTTAAGCCAATCTATGACTTGTAGGCAATCTTCATGTTTCTTGGAAGCATTTGGTGTGGGAGTTCTGACTGTGTTGTCTTCTTCCCATTCCATGCTTTGATCCTTTTTGTCCCCAAAAAAGGATTCTAGAGTTTGGTTAATGTTCATACTTTGCTTTCTTTTCCTGCTCATGTTGGCCAATTAATTGCTTGATTTTTTAGCTCTGTGGAACTCTGCTTCCAGGGGGGAAACTCTGTCCCAAATCTCTGGGATTTTCACAGCTGCTGGAGCTATTAGGGGGGTGCTTCAGCCCCCACCAGCTTTGGCTCACTGAAAATGCGTCCCAGGACCACCACTCAAGACCACGATCCAGATCCAGGCCTCTCAACGCAAGAGCACTTGGCCTCTGAACAATCACTTGGCCTCCCTTCAGTCTGCAGACTGGGAGATCTGAAGCAGCTGGGTGGAAGTGGCTGCTGTTTCTGCTGCTACTGCTGCTTCTGCTACTTCCTTGCTCTGAGGGCAGTTCAGCCGGACCACTTTTCTCCCTCAAATTTAGCTGAATTCCCCTGACCTTTCACTTACTCCTTATTTCTCCTGGCTTGATAAATCTGGAGACTGCCACAGCTGTAGCTGATCCACTCTTCTGAAGACTCCAGCTGCTCTGGGGTCAGACTGTGGTTTCAGGCTGAGTTGGTTGCGCTCCCAGCCTGCTGCAATGAGCCCTTCCTGCTGAGCTGCCTTCAGTGAGAGATGTGTTTTCTGTATTTCTGTGAGTTTTGGAGCCCTAAAATTTGTTTAGAGTCATATTTTATGGGTATTTGAGGTGGCTATGTGGGAGCTGTGAAACCTTACTGCTTCTATGCTGCCATCTTGGCTCCGCCCCCAAGAAAGATTTTTAAAAGAGCAAAAAAAGAGTTATTTCAGAATTTAAATAAGAACAGTAGAAGGGGAAATGGGGAGAGAAAGCACAAAAATAAATTGAGTTTTCTTTAAAATGATAAATAATATCTATATCTAAAACCAATAGCAAGTATCATTTATAATGGGGATAACCTAGAAACTTAAAACTGAAAACTTAAATGAAATGGATGAATGTTTATAAAAATATAAAATGTTCAAATTAACAGGAAAAGAATTAAATGTAAAGAACCCCATGTCAGAAAAATAAATTAAACAAGCCATAAATGAGCTACCAAAAATGAGAAAGGGAGACCAAAACCAGATAGATTTACAAACAAATTCTATCAAACATTCAAAGAATAACTAATTACAATATTGCATAAACTATTTGCAAAAAATAGGAAAAGGAATTCTATGGATACAATATATTTATATTTTATCAATGCTTTTGAAGTAGTCTTTACCCTGTCTTCGTGGAATAATCAGATCCAAAGAATAGTCATTAAGGGATTGGTAACCTGGAGATCTCCAGTAAATTCTTGATAATTCTGTGCTTGGTATGCCATTCAATTTTTTTTTTTAATAATTGACATGGATAAAGCAAAAAAAAAATAGCATGTTTAACAAATTTGTAGATGACACAAGTCCATGAACAAGAACTAATCAATGATACACAAGACCCTAAGGTTTCTTGTCATGCTAGAATAATCGATTGAAACTAGTAAGAAGAAACGTATTAAGATAGCTGTAACATCTTGTACTTGGGTTGAAAAGAATCAGCTGTATAGGATGAGGGTGATGTGGCTAGTCAACAATTAATGCAAGAAAGAGCTGTAGTTTTTGGTAGCCTGCAAGTTCAATGTGAATCAATAGTGTCATATTACAGAAAAAGTTTATGCAATCTTTGGTGGTATAAGACGAATCATGTTCCCTAGTAAGGGTGATAATCATCCTGCTTTCTTTTCCCCCAATCTGATGACAATTAGATTATTGTACTCAGATGTGGACACCATATTTTAGGAAGGATATCGATACACTGGAGATTCTCCATGGGAAGGCAACCAGGATGGTAAAAGACTGGAAATCATTCCATATGAAGATCCTTTGATGGAATTAGGGATGAATAGCAGAGCAAAAAGAAGATTCAGGAGCTGAAGGGGCTTGAGCGTGGAGGAGGGATGTGACAGCTGTCTCCAAGCATTTGAAAGTTTGTCATGTGGAAATGGGATTGGACTTGTTCTGCTTAGCTCCAGAGAACAAAACCAGGAGCACTGAGTGGAAGTTATAGAGGAGGAAGTTTTCAGATCCATGTAAGGACAACTTCTGAATTCAGTTTAACTTAATTAAACAAAACTATTAAGTGCTTATTATGTGCTTGTTACTATTTTGAAAAACAAAGTAAAGAATCAGATTCTTCCCTTGAAGAGCTTATTAGCAGAATATAATGTATAAACAGGTAAGAAAATATAAGATAATTTTTAGGAAAGAGAGGTCTCTAATCATTGCTGGGATCATGGAGGAACCAGCACTGAGCTGAGTCTTGAAGATGGGGAGAAGAGGAGGGAGTATATTCCAGGTAAGGGGCACAAGCTTATCTGAAACACAGAGTGAAGTGAATGGGACTGAGAAACAAGGCTAGAAGGATAGGTTGGGAACAAAGTGTAAAAAGCCCTGAATACCTGATTAAATAGTTTGTGTTGTATTCTAGAAGAAATAGGGAGCCACTGAAAATTTTTGAGAAAGGGAGTACCATCATCAGACTGGTGCCTTGGGAAGATTGTTTGGTAGACCATGGTTATCAGACCATGGTTAGAATTGTTTCAGGTGAGAGAAAGGTTGTCATAATACCTGGGAGTAGAGAGTTGAGAGAGTATAAGAGCATTATAGGCTTGGAGAACCATATTAATAAAGACTTGGTGGTGGGAAAGTACATGATATCTATGAGAGATAACAAATGGTTCAACTTGATTAAAGTGGGTAATACAGAGTAGATGTAGTATGAAATAAGATAAAATGAAATGTGACAAATTTGAACTTATCAAATATTTGACAAGTGAGATGAGGCCTTAGTTGGCAGACAAATAGGAAGTCATTGAAAGGTACTGAGCAGAAAAGTGGTACGACAAAATCTAAGAATAAAGCTCAGTTTGGTCACCGTGTGAAGAACGGATAAACAGAAAAACAAAGGCAGTAAGATCAGAAATGCCATAGACATAGCATTAGAGCCTTTGACAAAGTCTCTTGTGTTCTTCCTGGGGGCAATGTTAATATTCAGTTGGATTAGGAACTGGATGAATGACCATACTCAAAGACCATGTCTAATGGGTCAGTAGTTCTTTAATGGAATGCCCCAGGACCTGTCCTTGGTCCTGTGTGGTTCAACATTTTTGTCAATGACTTGGATGAAGGCATAGAAGGAATGCTTGTAAAATTTGCAGATGACGTGGAACAGGGAAAAATAACATGTTGGTTGACAGAGTTGGGAACCAAAAAGACCCTGATAAGCTAGAATAATGGGGATGAAACTAATAAGGTAAAGTTTAATAGGAATATAGTTTTTACACAGGTTTAAAAAAATCATCTTTATAAGCCAAGGATGGGGGAGATATTACTAGACAGCAATTCTAATAAAAAATATCTGAAGGTCTTCGTGGACTGCAAATGTGACATCAGTTGAACATGGTGGGCAAAAAAAGTATTCTAGCCTGCATTGAGAAACAAATTGTATAGAATGGAGGAAGTGATAGCTCTTTTGTATGGTGCCTTGGTATCTAGAGAACTGTGTTCAATTCTAGTCACCGTGTTTTAAGGAGATAAACAAGCTAGAGCATGTCCAGAAGAGGGTAACCAGGATGATGAAAGGACTGGTGAGTTGGTCCTATGAGGATCAGTCGAATCACCTGGGGATGTTTAGGCCGGAGAAGAGAGGACATAATGGGAACATGATAAACGTCTTCAAGTAATGAATAGGCTGTCAGGTAGAAATAATATCCCAGTTTTACAAATGAGGCGGCTGATGCCAAAAAGGTTAATACTCAAGATCTCCAAGGTCATGCAACCCATAAGCGGTGAAAGGATACTGAGTAGAATCCAGGTGTTCTGCCTTTTCTATGATTTCATGCCACATCTCTGCCTTCTACACAGACAGGTTAAAAAAAAAGGCAGATAGGTGGTGCAGTGGATAGAGTGTTGGACCTGGAGTCAGGAATATCTAAGTTCAAATCTAACCTGAGATTCTTACCAACAACATAACCCCGGATAAATCACTGTGCCTCAGTTTACTCAACAGTAAAATGGTGCTGATAATAATAGCACCTACTTCCTAGAGTTGTTGTACTTAGTAAACCTTAAAGCTTTATAGAAATACTAATATTATTACTGCTTGGCCCCAGAGGGCAGATCTAGGAGCTATGGGTGAAAGTTGCAGAGAGTCAGATTTTAGCTCTGTGGATAGAAAATGGATAATTTTCATAATTGTCATAATAATTTTCATAATAATTGCAGCTGCCCCCAAATAGAATGAACTCCCTTTGGGCAAGGATAAGGGATAAAGAGAGAAGCATTTATTAATACCCACTATGCACCATGCATTTAATCCTCTCAACAACCCTGGGAGGTAGGTACTATTATTATCCCCAGTCTGAAGAAGAGGCAAACATGGTTAAGTGACTTGCCCAGGGTTACACATCTAGTAAGGGTCTGAGGTTGAATTTGAATTCAGGTCTTCCTGACTCTAGATGGAGCCTTCTATCCACTCCACCATCTAGCCGTCATACATAGATATGTACCCCCCAGAAATAAGTCTCTATGTTTCTTGAGAACTTCTAAGAAGGGAATTATATAATCATATAAAGTTAGAGCTAGAAGAGCTCATAGAACTAATTTGGGCCAACCAATTCATTTTAGAGAGGAGAAAACTGGATCCCAGAGAGGTGTTCCTGATTCCAGGCCCAGCACTCAAACCACTGTGCTCCTTACCGGCCCCAGGATAAAATGGGTTCCCACCCAGTTGAAGTCTCCAGGCAGGGCCTACTGTTGTGGCTTATCCCTTGTTCTGAAAGAGGTTGGTTGGTTAGTTGTTGTCCTTTGTTAGAAGAAGACCAAAATGACATCACTATGCTAAAGTCAAGTTTCAGTGTGTCTAGCTGTGGCTGATCAGAACAATACGAGCTCAGAATGCTCTACCACAGTCAGGCACAAATAATCCATGTGAACATTTGGGGTGGATTCTCTAAATTTGCACATCTCACTTTTCTTTTGAGCTGTTTCTATTCTGCTTTGCTCATAGAGCACAGCACCTTCTCTGATGTGGGCATGTCAGGCTGAACAGTCCTGTGCCAGTGTCTCCCATGTCACAAATCAGTTCCAAAGTTCTTAAAAGAAACCTTCAGAGTGTCTTTAAATCATTTTTTCCTGATGTGCACACTATGTGAGCACTTGCCCTGTGTGACTTTTCCTTAAAACAATCTTTTTAGCAAGCATATATTTTGTATTCTCTCAGTGTGACCAGTCCATCCGAGTCATGCTCTCTGAAGCAGAGTTGGAATGCTTGGCAGTTTAGTTCAAGTAAGGACCTCAGTATCCATTACCTTTGTCTGCCAAGTGATCTTCAGAATTTTCCTAAGACAGTTCAAATGGAAGCAATTCAGTGTCCTGGCATGGCATTGGTAAACTGTCCAGGTTTCACAGGCGTACAACAATGAGGTCAGCACAATGGCTCTGTAGACCTTTAGTTTGGTAGTCAGTCTAATACCTCCTCTCTCCCGCATTTCCCTTTGGAGCTCTGGCAATAAGTGTGTCAACCTCATTATCAATGAGTATATCCCTGGAAAGTACACTACCAAGGTAAGTGAACTTATTCACAGTATTAAAAAAAAATCTCCATTTGCTATAACCAATGGTTCCACATGTGGATGGTGTGGTGGTGGCTAATGGAGTACCTGGGTTTTCTTGGTGTTAATTTTTAGGCCAAAAATAGACAAGCAGCAGAGAACTGATCTGTACTTTGTTGCATCTCAGCTTCAGAGGCTACATTGAGTGCACAATCATCTGAAAATCATGACATCAGGAAGGTGATGCCATGACTTGCAAGTGAATTGGATTTAAGTGAGGGAGGGCTGTGCAAAGTCACCAGCCTCACTTTCTCCTCTGGAGCCATGTGGACCCAGTGGCCAGATATAGATCAGGACAACTGGAGATGGCTCCATAGCTGGGACTAAATGACCATGTGTAGATAGTGTTATTTGAAGGAATGTTTGTTCAGGTATAGGTGAGATTAGATGGCTTCTGGGGGGCACTTCCAACTCCGAGTGTCTGTGATTCTGTAATATTGTTGGAAGCAATTGCAGAAATATAGGTGGGTGGAGATGAAGGCCTGTAGTAGGGTGCTTATGGTAGAAAAAGATGGAGGGACAAAAGTGAGTGATATTACAGAATTAAATTAAACTGGACAGCATTTGGTCACTGATGAGATATGAAGGTTTAGGGAGAAAGAAAGAAGGAAGGAAACTTATTCAATTCCCACTGTGTGCCAGGCACTGTGCCAAGTGCGATACATATTTTATCTGTTGATCCTTCCAACAACCCTGTGAGAGTAACTTCTATTACACCCTCATTTATAGTTGAGGAACCTGAGGTCAACTGAGGTAAACTGAGATGAAGTGGCTCAATAAACTATAACGTCAAGGTGTAGAACATGATGGTGCCATTAATAGAACCTAGTGAAGTTAGTGAGAAGAGCAAGTCAAACTGAATTTGAGGTGCACCCAGCTAGCCCTTGTTTGGTTAATTGATATAACTCTTTTTTTAAAAATTACTTCTTTTTAAAAAAGAATTTATTTGTTTTTAGTTTAATTGATATAACTCTGTTTGTTTGTTTTGCTTTTTGGAGGTGGGAAGGTAAGGAAATTGGAATTAAGTGATTTGCCCAAGGTCACACGACTAGTTTTTTGTGTTCAGTGTCTGAGGCCAGATTTGAATGTAGGTCCTCCTGATTCTAGGGCTGGTGCTCTATTCATTGCACCACTTAGCCGCCCCAAATGATATAACTCTTGATGTTATTCACCCATCCCCCTACCCAGGGTCTGCATATCTTCTGTAATCATAAATCTACCACTTTCCTATCAAATTCTGCTCTCAGGAATGGGACTTGTAAACTCATTCACAGGTATTGGATGGGGACTAGGCCAGAGGGCCAGGGGCAACTGAGGCTGAAGTCAAAGCCAAGGGAGAGCCTCCAGATGTGGAAACTCATTCTCCAGGAAACTCATTCATTCTGAGATGTCAGGATTAATGGATGACCCCTCCCGAGGAGATTTGAATTTTAACATTAAGACGTAGTAGAATGATGGAACTACAGGCACCAGTCAGTCAGGGGTTTGGTCTTCCACTTTTGTGGTGAGTCTAAGATGACCAGATTAAATTGCTTTCTTTACATGCCTATGTATGAGGTTTACCCTGGTCGTGTCCCATGGAGATTGTGAGGAACAATCACTGAAGCGCTTGGCCTGTATTTCTAGCGCCTTAGTGAGTCTCCTATAACTACTTCTCTTGCTGTCACAGTTTAGAGCGCTCAGAATTCATTCTCCTTTCTCTTATACAGGTGGTCTCCTGGGCTATACCAGAATGTGAATTCTACTAGATTGTAAGCTCCTTAAAGACAGGGAAAGTGTCAGCTTCATCTTTGTATCTATAGTAGAACTTGCATATACGCTAGGTGCTTAATAAATAATACAAGGACACTCTCAAGGTCTCTGAAGAATTGTGGAATTGGTTGTGAGACATGGGAGACACTGGCACAGGACTGCCCAATATGGCATCCCTACATCAAAGAAGATGTTGTGTTCTATGAGTGAAGCAGAATTGCAGTGTCCTTAAAGAAACATGAAATATGCACATTTAGAGATATCTCCACTCCAGATGGATTATTTGTGCCAAACTGTGGTAGAGCCTTTGGAGCTCAATTAGTCTGATCAGCCATAGTAGAGCACACTGAACCTTAACTCCAACATAGTGATGTCATTTTGGTCCTTTCTGAGAATGAAGGACAACAACCAGCCAAGTTTGATGATTGACTACATGAAAACATGTCTCAACTCCTTGTAAAAGGGAGTTAATTTTGGCCCAAATGATTGCATGACAAATTTGTTGTGAGTTTTTTATTATGTGTGTAATTCAACAATAAGAGTATACCTTTGCATAGGAGATTTCTAGTATATGCCTATATAAAACAGACACATTGTAGTTGCTAACAAGCCGGCCCCAGAATCAGAGACCTGGGTTTAAATTCCATCTCTGATAGATTACTGGCTTCGTGAGCTTGGGCAAGTAAATCACTTTTGTTTGGCATTCAAAGCTCTTTGGCACCTAGATATTTCCTGCTTTCCCAGTTTCCTTACATGCACATTCCAGCAATGCTGGCCTACACAAGGCTGCATTTCCCAACCCCATTCCTTTGTACTGGCTCCTTCCCACAGCTGAAACACTTTACTTCCCTTCCTTAGTTTTCCTGACTTCCTTTAAGACTCAGCTGAAATCTTACCTTCTGCAGGAGACTTTTCCAGGCCCTCCCAGCTGCTAAAGCCTTCCCTTCTCCTTTCCCTCCACCTACCCTTTATGTTTCTTAGGTATGCCTCATTATTTATGTATTTTCTACTCTATTAGAATGTAAGCTTCTTGAGGGCAGGGACCACGTTTTTGCCTTTGTTTATATTCTTAGTCTTAGATAATACATAACACATACTAAGTGCTTAATATTTAACTGACAACCTCTCAGTTATCCAAGGAACTCTATAACAACAACAACACTAATAATAATGAGTATTTAGAGAAGCGGTGCTCAACCTGTGGGTCGCGACCCATTTGGGGGTCGAATGACCCTTTCACAGGGGTCACAGGGGTTGCCTAAGACCATCAGAAAACACATATTTCTGATGATCTTAGGAACTGAGACACCTCTCCTCTGTCTCCAGGCAGGTCCGCCCACATGCAGATATGCCTTCATAGGAGTATTAAAGAGTTTCAGCATTAGGAAAGTTGAGAACCACTGATTTAGAGCATTTAAAGGTTTAACCTTATAGGACTAGGTTTTCTTTTAAGTGTTATTTTTTTGCATAGATTATCTCTTTTGCTGGCAGATCAGGTGCCAGCATGCATTGGTTGAAGGAATTTCTTCACTGGGAGTTCCCACAGTCCAAAATATACCCCAAATATTGGTATACTTGGTGCTGCTTTTGCTAGCCTTTTAAACCTTCAGCACATATTTATGTGAACACTTTTGCTTATCTCTTGTGTTTCTGAATTTTATGAGAAGCCTATTGAGTTATGTGTGTATATATGAGATAATTGGCCATTTACAAGAATGCATAAGCAATGGTTCCCATATTGTGTGCAGGGTAGAACATTTGCAAAGACAGCCATCATCTGGGCCAGCTCCCTTCTTGCCCTTTGAACCAGTTTCCATGCTCAAAAACTTCACTCTGCCTTTTCTCTTTGTTTTGAATATTTTTGGTATAAAGAGGTTTCCAAAGAAGGAGCAAATAGGCCAACAATGTTCAAATCAACAGACTTTTATGTGATATGTTTTAACTCACACAGGTGAAAGGTACTTAACTTGAGACATCTACTAGAGAGGAGAGGGAGGCGAGGCAGCCACTGCTTCCCTTAATGAAGGCCCAACCACTTATGTAGCATCTGTCCTTGTGTCCTGAGTGAAAGTGAACAATGGGCACCTAAGCCTATGAATGCCGCTTTATTCCCATGCTGAAAGGAGCACAGCATTGTTCACTGGTGTAGACGCTGGAGGCAGAAGTGATTGACCACTCCATCATCTTGGCAAGTTTTCTGTTCACTGAGGTCTAATACCCAATACTGATCCTTCCTTGGTGAGGCATCACTGTGCATGTGATTTTTATCCCAAGAAGGGGCCTGTTTAGGAACATATGTAAGGCAAGGTACCCCTGTCTTCTTGGTGGGATTTATGCTTCTGTTACTTTTAATGTACATTCAAGATATTTTGGTCTCCTAAATTGTGACAAGTGTCTGAAAGCCCACTCACTCCCTTGGGAAAGGTCCAGTGAAGTAGTGAGCCTTCTAAGAGTATGGGAAAGTAGACTAAGGTGGAATCCAGAGAAGTGGTTAAGATCACTTATTATATATGGCACTTATCTACATATATGTCTGATTGCCCTTATAAAACTAGAAGCACTTGTGGGCAGGAACTTCAAATTATCTTTGAATTCATAAGTCTTAATAGGTTGCATAGAGTAGACACTTAGTTAATGAGCATTTATTAAGTACCTGTTGTGTTCTAGGCACTGTGCTGAGCACTGAATACATGTTAAGTGTTGTGAAGAGGTTTCTTGAATTGTAGATCTAGGGTCACATTATTGCTTGGTCCTGTCTGACTCTTTGTGACCCCATTTAGGGTTTTCTTGGCAAAGATACTGGTTTGCCATTTCCTTCTCCAGCTCATTTTATAGATGAAGAAACTGAGACAAACAATGTTAAGTGACTTGCCCAGGGTCACACTGCTAGTAAGTGTTTGAAGCTAGATTTGAACTCAGAAAGATGAGTCTTTCTGACTTCAGGCTCAGCTCTATCCATTGCACCACCCCTGAAAAGGGTGAAGGAATTATGAAGAGGTCAAGACGGCTCAGAATGAGCCAGAGCAAAGGCGTAGCCTGGCCGACTGTCAGTGGGGCAATCTGGAGCCTATATCTAAATTCAGCTTAGGAGAGGACCCGAAGACAGGTACTACAAGGGGTAGTCGGTCCAATCAGTGCTGGAAATCTGACATGACTGATGGTAATGCAGCACATGGAAGGGCCTGGGCTTTTCTTGGAGAATGTCTCTGCCCCAAATTATTTTTATTCAGAAGAAATTTATGAAGAATGATAAAGCAGATAGTGTGGTTTCAGAAGACCTGGATTTGAGTATAGGATCTGCCATTTAATGGCTTTCTGACTGTGGATTTACCACTTGTCCTCTTGGACCCTCAGTTTCCTCATCCGTAAAATGAAGGGGTTGGACATGAGGATTTCTAACATTCCTTAAAGTTCTAACATTTGAAATCTCCACAAGGGCAGGAGGATGTCAGCACCATCGCAGCATCACAAGTAGAACTCTGCTGAGCAAACGGGGCTTTGCCCCAGGTTTCATTTAGAAAGACAAGCTCTTTCTCCATCTCCCAACACTCTCAAGGACAGCTCTAGGCAAGATCATTGAAATTTGTTCTAGGCTTTCCGTGCTCTTTGTCTCCTGTGGGAAAGGGCTCACCTAACGATGGTCATCCTTTCTAGGGGGCCTCCATCTATTAGGCCTTTCCTTTCCTAGCTGTCTCCCATTCATTCAGAGCCACTGCTAGGCAACTGGGAAGCTAATATAAGTCACCTTTCTATGTAATATGGTGTATTCGATGGAAGACTACATTTAGAATCAAAGGAGCTATTTTGGAATCTTCACTGAAACAAATCACTCCTCTTCAGTCTCTTTTTTTCTTTTCCTTATTTTTTGAGGGCAGTTAGGGTTAAGTGACTTGCCCAAGGTCATACAGCTAGTAAGTGTGTCAAGTGTCTGAGGCCGAATTTGAACTCAGGTCCTCCTGACTCCAGGGCCAGTGCTGTATTCACTGTGCCACCTAGCTGCCTCCTCCTCAGTCTCTTAATCTAGAAAAGAGTTGGTTTAGATGTTCTATGAGGTCCTCTCCAGCTCTAATACTATAATCCTATGGTCCCTTAAGATCTTAGTCTAAACGAATAACTTCTTTTGAGAAGTTCAGACTCTTTGGCTAGGGGCGTGTTGTATATGTTTTTGGCCAGAGGAAATTTCTAAAGCCTCAAGTCACATCCAGAGCTCTGCCTTTCTAATCTCTTTATGTGTGGGGCAGCAACCAGTATGGGAACCAGGAAGAGAAAAGGTCTGCACTTACTTAGGGTGTTTGTGACATCCAAGGAGGGATCATTTTTGGGGGGCTTTTTTTTGGAGGGGGGAGGGCAGAGCAATTGGGATTAAGTCACTTGCCCAAGGTCATGCAGTGTTAAGTGTCTGAATCTGGATTTGAACTCAAGTCTTCCTGACTCCAGGGCTGGTGCTCTGTTCACTGGGCCACCTAGCCGCCCCTAGGGATAATTAACATTCTTTTGAAAAATGCACATATTTTTAATGCCATAAAATCCCTAGCTTGAACCCAGACATTGAAGACCTTTTCTGTCTTACCTTTGCCAAGTACGGGAACTGTGACCAAAATCAAGGTCTACTGGATAACAGTGGAACAAACTTGACTTCTGACCACTGTTAATAAATGCCATGGGAGGACAGCAGAGTGGCTGCCACCTCCATCCTGGTGTACAGTCCAG
The DNA here is from genome assembly GCA_028646575.1 of Pseudocheirus occidentalis. NCBI lineage: Eukaryota > Metazoa > Chordata > Mammalia > Diprotodontia > Pseudocheiridae > Pseudocheirus > Pseudocheirus occidentalis. The sequence goes on along the minus strand of CM053595.1, from coordinate 205,456,402 downwards.
ACGATTACAGATCTCTACCTGGAAGGGAGCTCAGATTGTCTTGTCTAGTCCCTTCATTTCACACATAAAACGGAGACTGAGGAATAAAGTGAGTTATGCAAGTTCACACAAGCAGTAAGCATCAGGAATAGAATTTGAACCATGATCCTTGGGACTCCAGAACCAGTGCTCTTTCCACTGTTCCAACATAGCTACAATAAAATCCCATACAAATGCTGGTGTCGAAAGGGAAGTCACAAAACACTCTTCTGAGCAATAAAGCCCTCTGCTGTATGCGAAAGATGGGATAATGGATAGTATGCTGTATTTGGCATTGGGAAGGCCTGGGTTCACATCCCCCCTCAGACCCTTACTATTTGTGTGAACTGGAGCTAATCAGTTAATCAACTAATCTTAAGAGCCTCAGTTTCCTCAGCTGTAAAGCGGGGATAACAACACTGGGCATACCCACCTCACAAGTAGCAAGGCTCCAATGAGAGGGTGTACGTAAAAGACCATATACATTTTAAAGTATTATATAAATATTGGTCATTGTCATTTATATCACTAGCAGGGTAGGAGGCAAAATATCTGGTCGACACGTTGAGAACCCTGGGCTCCAGTACTGGCTTGTCCCCTTATCAGTCACGAGACCATGGGACAAATCCCTTCATCTCTCCCAATCACTATTTTCTCATGAATCAAATGGATACAGTAATTCCCACCAGGGTTATTATAAGGATCCATAGAGAAGTGGGTAAAAGGGCTTTTGGGAACAGTGAAGAGATGTAAGATCATGTGGTGAGAGTAGAATGTACATTTGGGTGTGGAGGATGGGACCCAGAAGTCTCTTGACCAACTGTATGTGGCAGGTTCCCAATATGCTTACGAATTTCTGAACAATCTCTTTTCTCCTTCCCATAAAACACCTTATAGTGACATGAAAGGGGCATCTATCACCTGATAAGCAGAACCTTAGTCTGAATTCTTTTAAGCTCTGAATGATCCAAGCAACTTGTTGAAAATCAAGTTTATTGTTGTTGCTGATGTTTGAAGGTCTGTTAAACAAAATACATGGTCCACTCTCTAAAGTCGGTTTCTGAGTGGATTTGTTTTTAACAAGCAATCAAAATAGCCCATCTGGGATAATTTTTTCCTGGTTTAAAAAATACTTTGGTAAGGCATCAAATTCTAGTAGCCTTGTAGTAAAGGAGCTTTGGGTAGACTCTGTAACCATCTAAAGATGACTGCCAACAGTAGTGGGCCTGCAGTGGCCATTTCACAAGTATTTGTTGGTTAACTGATGGATAGTGGCGGCATTTTTTTTTTTTTTGCTTTTTTTGCACATGGTTAGGTTTTATGTTAAGTGTCTGAGGCTGGATTTGAACTCAGGTCCTTCTGACTCCAGGGCCGGTGCTCTATTCACTGTGCCACCTAGTCGTCCCAAATGGTGGCATTTTTAAAGTCACAGAGGAAGTAGAGAAGTGATATTGGCAAATAAAAACAAACCAAAAAACCAAACAAACTTGAAAAGCTGTTATTGGACAAAGGTTAACACCATTCTGGGGAGATGCTCAACTGGGATACCATAAACAATTACCCAGAATCCTACCCTTCTGAGAAACATAGGACGATACCCAATATACATATTTGCTATCTGGACTTTACTGAGTTGAGGGAGGCACCATTCAATTATAACCAAGGGATCTCATGTAAACCACTGTTGGCAGTCTTGGTTGATGTTGGAGAATTTTATAAGAAAACTGGTTTGGAAATATTTCACAAAGAACAGAAACTAAAGAATGTGAGGCTATATCCCTGGTATATCTTGTGTAGCCTATGAAACACTTATGTTGTTTCATGGCTCATCTCCCTCTCTATGGCTGATATGTTATCTTCTGCTGTTAGTTCCAGAAAGAATCTGTTGGGAGAACTCAATCCCTAGGACATGCAAAAATCCCTGAAGGATCTAAAACTGTGCAGGGGATAGTGAGCAAGATCAAAAGCAGCCATGGGGAAATGTCTTACATAGTTCTTGGGACCCAGCAAAAGGAGTCTCATTTTGTCATCTACCTTTTCCCAGAGTTCAGCCCTTCACAAACAGGAAATGGTGATGAGAAAAAGCAATGGGTACTTGGGAGTAAACATAACAAGCCCGACTCCCTATGTGCAGTTAGTTATGCGAGACAGTGAAGACAAACACCAACAAGAAACAGATAGGTTTCCAGCCCAGCCCCCCACTTTGTACAAGAGAACAGAGATCCATTTGAGCATCCCTGACTTCTAAAAAGTCCTGGGAGGATGGTCAGTCAGTTAACACCTTCTGGATTTTGGGGTAAATTTCCACAGGACTTTATGACGACTTCCATCTGCGTAAAGAAAATACTGCATGGATCACGTATATCAGCGTGGCAACAAATGCAAACACCTGTAACCAAAACAAATGTGCAATGATGAGTGCATGGCATTAATCAGAAGGCATCCTTTGCTTTACTCTGTGTTTAAATACATTCAAACCTATGAACAGCTAACATTATAAATCATGGACCAAACTGGACAGAGGCACAAACACGGGGAGCTCCGTGGCCTAAGGACAGGACCCCTCCACCGTCCATTATAAGGCTCTTCCCTGCAGAAAGACAAATGCCCCATGGGCACCAACTTTGGTCACTATGGGTGTGTGTGTGTGTGTGTGTGTGTGTGTGTTTGTACATACCTGTTATAAGTACATTTACAAGTAGAACTGGAAGGGGCTTCAGATCTTATTTTGTCCAGTATCCTCACTTTACAGAGGAAGAAACTAAGGCCTAGACAAGGAGAAGGGACTGTTCTGAGATCATAGTCACTATGTGGCAGAGCCGGGGTCAGAACCAAGGCCTTCTGGCTCCTCAGTCCAGGACTCTCTCCTCCAAACCACTGTACACATGGATTTATTTAAAAGTGTTGATATTATTATAAACTTAACATCTCTCAATAAATATAATCTAAATACAGAGAAGATACGGTGGTGGGGTACATAAAGTGCCAGGCCTGGAATGAAGAAGACTCATCTTCCTGAGTTCAAATCTGGCCTCAGACACTAGCTGTGTGACCCTGGGAAAGTCACTTAACCCATTTTGCCTCAGTTTCCTCATCTATAAAATGAGCTGGAATAGGAAATGGCAAACTATTCCAGTGTCTTTGCCAATAAAACCTCAAACAAGGTCCTAAAGAGTCGACCATGACTGAAAAAGGACTGAATGACTAAAAAATATGGAGTAAATAATTAAAACTTGAAAATTCAACTATATCATGGTAAAAAATATAGAGTTTTAACTGGATTAGATTTTAATTGCATTTTAACTATTTAATTTGGTTGGCTCCCTGTCCCTTTCTGAATTTGTCCGGGTAATTGTCATGTTTCATTGTTGTTGTTGGGGTTTTTTCTTCAGTGACTGTAATTAATCCACACACGGCTATGTGGCCGTTCCTGTTTGACTTTAGTCACACTTGGGTCTCTTCTCCCTCTTGATCCCCTCTTGAAGCTGTAGAGTATCTCGGTTTCTCACGGAGGCAAGGGAAGAGGAGGGATTGCTTTGAGTCTTACTTGGTCTGAGCTGAGCCTATACCAAAGCTTCTCTTGGGAAGAATCCCTTCCCAGTCCCTTTGGAATGACTGGCATGACCTGCTGGAGAGCAAGTGACAATTGTCTACTCATTTGGTCACTTGTGACATAGTAGATGTGGGGCCACTTTCTAATCCTAGATCTTTCCATAGCTCCCTGCCCTGTTAGTACCTTCCCTCTGAAATCACCTTCCACTCCTATAAATCTAGTGTGTACATAACTAGTATAATCAGTAATTCTGTGTTTGCATAGTGCTTTTTAACAAAGTTACACACGCAATGTGCTTTAAGGTTTGCAGACTTTTGACTGACATGATTTGGTTGCCTGTTTTGGACTTCTAGAGGGCAGAAAATGTTTTTGCCTTTCCTTGCATCCCTAGGACTTGGCACAGTGCACTTAATAAATGTTTGTGGGCTAACAGAAGACAAAGGACCATGCCTCCAACCTCTCTAGTTTCTTTTCTAAGGAATTTTTCTTGCATTCAGCTCAAATGGTCCAAGGGTCCAGAGGCTTCAGGAGTAAAAGGCGGCTAAAAGCTTGAGAAACTCCCTTTTCCAGGACATGAGTTACATTCTGTTTTCAGTAGTTATTGCTATCCTGAGGGAGAAGAGAGGCCGTGACCTCTTCCCCTTGGCCACATCTTTCTTTAGGGTTCCTCTGGGCAGCTGTCTCTCAGCTATGATTTGAGAGGTAGCAGAAGGCATGCCTGCCTGGAACCCCAAAGTTCTCCCCTCCTCCACCCCTGCCACACATACACTCTAACACAGCAGCCGGCCGAGGTGCATCCTGAAGACAGTGTGCATTCCTAAAGGGTTAAGGCACGATACTACCTGAAGAGAAGGACCTATCAGCGAGATAGCACGTTATTGTGAACTTCCAGGTTCTAGTCTCAGTTCTGCTGCTAATTAGCTGTGCGACCTTGAGACTGACTTCTCTCAATTTCAGTTTTCTGAACTGTTTGGTCCAGATGACCTCTCTGGTCTCTTCTAGCTGTGTTTATGATTATATGAATTGGTTTTTTGTTTGCTTGTTTTTTTAGAAATTCCTAAGGAACACAGAAATATCCATTTACGAGGGGCACATATCCATGAATACCAGGTAGGTGGTACAGTAGATAGCACATTGAACCTGGATTCAAGAAGACCTGAGCTGACTAGCTTCAAAATACTTTAGCTGTATGACCTCGGGCAGGCCACATAACCTCCAACTATCTCAATTTTCTCAAATGTAAAGTGGGTAATTGTAAGATCAAATGAGATGTTATCTTAAAGCACTTAGCCCAGTGGTTGGCACATAGAACAGACTTAATACATACTGCTTTCCTCTTAGCTCCCTTCTTCTCACTGGACTTAGCCTATTTTTACCATATAGAGAATATGATGGAAGGAATAAATCACAGACAGGCAAGCTTTGCTGGGCAAAACGAAAGGAAGGAAGAGTCAAGAGTATAGAGTACTCCCTGGCCATTTGTCAGGTCAAGGGAACAGGAATGAGTAAGATAGAGGCAAATTCTGCCCAGTTCACAGTTTAACTGGGGGTGTGGGGGTGGAGGCACCTTCTCCCACCATCCCACTCGTTCTCTTGGCCTCACTAGCTTTATTTTCAAGCACTAGTTTGGCAGGTGAAGCCCTGGAACCTTACCTGCTTTCTAAATGGAATTTCAAAAACTGGTTTAGTGACTTAGGGACATGGGGTCAGAAAATTCTAGCTTAGGCAAGTTATTTATTCCTCTGTCCTTCAGTGACTCTCAGACACACCTACAAACCATAATCCGTGCCCTGTCTCTGGCCTCCCCCCTCCAGGGATGGAATCATGGCTGTAAAAATATAGTTAGCCAATTACAGTCATTTAAAATAACTCATCCAGGAGCCTTTAAGTGTTCTTTATGAAACCAGTGGACTTGGGAGAAACCAAATGAGGCTTCAGAGAGCTACTTTAATTGAAATATATTTATTAACTTCCTAAATAAAGGGTGGAGACATATGGAGCAAGATGAGAAATGGATTCTGTGAATGCCACCTAAGTGTGCTACAAACTCCCTGGTGACAATAGAAAAGCTGGCAAGGTTTTTTGTTAATTCTAGGTCTAATTATCAGAAAACCTAGATTTGAACCCTGACTTTCCCTGGCTGACCTTGAACAAGTCATTTTCTCTCTGAATCTGTTTCTTCATCTGAAAAAATGAGGGTGCTAATCTGAATGACTGAATGATAGATATTCCTTAGTGAACCATAGGCCCAACAGAAACCAACAGGGTAATACGTCAGCTAGAAAAACCTACATTAAGAACAGAGCATCCAGGGCAATGAAAGTGAGAGGCCTATTACATGATTTGCCCTGTTAAGACTCCATTTGGTATATGTTTTGTTTTGAATACTGTATTTTAGCAAGGACATTAGTGGGCTGAAGAGAGCTCAGGATAAGGAAGGGTTTGAGTTCATGTCAGATGAGGACAGGTTGAAGGAACTGGGAATGGGTAGCTTGGTGAAGAAAGACTTCGGTGAATAGGAAAGCAAAGTTCAGATATTTGAAAGCTGTTGGATGGAAGGGGAATTAGACATGTTTTGCTTCTTCTCAGAGGTTGAACTAGGAGCAATGAATGGGTGGAAACTGTAGGGTAGCTAGTTTGCTTGATGTAATGGGAAACTTCTTAATGATGAGAGCCATCAGAATATAGAATGGACTGCCTCAGGAGGCAAGGGGTTCCTTTTATTCCTTGATCCAGGGACTCAATCTGAGGGGTCTATGAATTTTGGATAAGAAAACAACTACATCTTTATTTTCACTAACCTTTGGTTTCCTTTATGCCTCTAAGTATTTTATACATTTTAAAATATGTTGATTATGAGAAAGAGTCCATAGGCTTCAAACTGTTAAAGGGGTCCATGACATAAAAAAATTAAAAACCCCTCCAAGGTTACAGAAGAACTCAAATCTAGGATTCTAAGCGAAAAAATGGTCCCCTCAGGCCACACTGCTGTACTATATCCTTATCTCATTAATTTGGCCTGGGGTGGAAAGGCAGGAGTTTGGGGGCTCTAGTACCAGGATATTTCTTAGATTAGGCCAAATCACATGGAACTCAGGTTTCTCAGCCAAAAGAATGGGGGCAGACACGGGCTAATGGAAAGCACATTGGATTTTGAGAAGCTGGGTTTGAATTTTGGTTTTGCTATTTACTACTACTTGGCCTAACCATTTAATCTCAGCTAGAGCTAAACTGCATCACTTAAAAATGGACTAATAATAGCCAGCATTGATACAGAGTTTCAGGGTTCACAAAGCACTTGACAAATACGATCTTTTATCCTCACAATAATTTGGGGAAACAGGTGTTGTTGTTATTGCTACTTTGCAGATGGGGGAACTGAGGCAGAGAGAGGCTAAGTGGCTTGATGGGGATTATGCAGGGAGTAAGTGTCTGAGGCAGAATGAAGCCAGGTCTTCCACACTCCAGGTCCAGTGAGCCCTCGCCCTGACACCACTCAGCAGAAGGCAGAGATGGAGCAGGAATAGCAGAAAAGACAGAACAGCTGGGCTCCACTCACACCTTTCATGCTTTACTGGCTGTTTGACCTCAGGTATCTTGGGTACTCCACCTTCTGGGGTCCCAGCTGCCTCATTTGGAAAGATGGGGTATTATTTGACCTGTCTAAAGGCAGGGTCTAGATGAGATGATCTCAAATCCCTCAGTTGTTTTTCTGTCATATCTGACTCTTCTCGACCCCATTTGGGGTCTTCGTGGCAAAGATATCAGACTCATTTGCTGCTTCTTGCTCCAGCTCATTTGACAGATGAAGAAACTGAGGCAAACAGGGTCAAGTGACTTGCCCAGGGTCACACAGGGCTCCTCAGGTTGAATTTGAACTCAGATATGTTGCTGTAGAAAGGGCAAGGTACCTGGGGTTTTGTCCTGCTTCTGACGCTTACTCAGTGTCACTGTGGCTGTGGTTTGTATCTCTTGGAGCTACATACAGCTTCTTCATCTATAAAATGGGACAATACTTGCTATTCTTACGTTACGGGGTTGTCATGAAGAAAGTAACTACTGAACAGTAAGATGCTACCTGCCTCTTCCAATCAGAGAGACTGGGAATGAGGGGTGCTGAATGTTGCAGCACTGCCAGGCAGTGGGCTGGTTTTTGCCTAACTGGCTTTTCTTTGCTGCAATTTAGGGTCCAATAACAGGGGGATTTCATATCAAGAAATGACTGGCATGGGGGGTGTAGAGCACCAGCCCTGGAGTCAGGAGGACCTGAGTTCAAATCTGGCCTCAGACACTTCTAGCTGTGTGACCTTGGGCAAGTCACTTAACCCCAACTGCCCTCCCCCCCAAAAAAGCAAAAAAAAAAAAAAAGAAATGACTGGCATAAAAACAAAGAGGCATCAATAATAAAAAAAACAACAACAACAAACCTGCCCCACATTGTAAAGTGTTGTATACACTTGGGCAATTATTATTACTCCAGTCCTAAAATCTATTATCCTAGAGGATTTTGCGGACAATCCATCTCCCAGTGCCAACAGTACATAGAGGTCTATCTATATATAACGCATGGTAATTTTTTTCTGCAAACAGATGTCCTGACCTCAGCTTGGTGGGGACCCCGAGAGAGCCTCATATAATGATTATGGAGTGTTTTCAAATTTTAAGGACAGCTAGGTGGATGGGTGGATGGAGTGCTGGGCCTGGAGTGAGAAAGACCCGAGTTCAAATCCAGCCTCAGTCACTTAATAGTTTGTGTGACCCTGGGCAAGTCACTTAACCCTGTTTGCCTCATTTTCCTCACCTGTCAAATGAGCTGGAGAAGGAAATGGAGAACTACTCCACTAGAAAACCACAAAAGGGGTCATGAAGAGTCAGACACGACTGGAAAATGAGTGAAAAATTCAAATTCCTAGCTTTCTTCAAGGATCAGCTCTGAGGTCACCTCCTACAGGAAGCCTCTCCTCATTCCCTCCGTTAGTGTTTGGTTTCTAGCTCCTCTAATTATCTTGTGTTGACTTACCTGAGCAGGACTTATCATGCCCCAAAACCCCCGACTCTTGGAGGACAGGGACTCACTGAGGTTTTGGTTTTTGTATCCTCAGATGAGGACAGTGAGGCAAACAGTGACTTGCCCAGGGTCACACGGCTAGTAAGTGTCTGAGGCCACATTTGAACTCAGGAAGATGAGTCTTCCTGACTCCAGACCCAGAGTTCTATCACTGCCCACCTCACGGTCCTGCTAAATGTCAGGGGATCTCTTTGAACCTAGGATTTCCTGACTCTAAACCGAGAACTCGACATTCTATACCATCTATTTGCCCCACATCCTTGGCAGGGGAGGATATACGGTGCAGGCTGGGGGTGGGCTACTTATGACTTTGATGGATGAATGAAAAATCATTTATTGCTTACTATGTGTGAAGCACTATGTATATACATATATACACACATATACACATACACACATATATACATACATTCCCTTTCCCAATGCCTATTGGGAACTTCTGCAATTTATAGTTTTAGTGAGTTGATTGGCTCCCTGAATGGTTAAGAGTTTGAAATGACAATAATATTTCATGTTCATAGTTTTCTTTACAGTCACCAAAGCACTGTTTTCTCTTTTTTAAGTCCCATAAATACAGGGGGAAGGGAAGGTTGGGAAGATATTATTTCCCCCATTTAACAGATGAGAAAACTGAGGCTAAGAGGCATTATTCTTCTCCTTATTTCCTTTTTTTTGGTCCTAATTTGTATTGTTAGGAAAGTTTACATCAGAGATAAGACTTGAACCTATATCTGACTCCAGTCCAACTTACTATACCATTATTATGTTATTATACCATGACTTATTACATACACATAATAGCTCACTAACCTGTTATCAAGTGGGGGCCATGGACTTTCTCAGAGTCTTGTTAAAAGAACCAGTTCTGAAAGAACTGATGGTGTCTGAATACAGATTGAAGAATTTTTTTGAAAGAGGCAGTTCCCAAAGAAGTCATTGCCTGGACATTTCAGTCCCTGGATTTGACATTCACCTTTTCTACCCAGTTGTCTCAAAGGAGATGGAGGGGAGGTGTGCAGCATAGACCAGTGCTCCAGCATCATTTGACTTCAATACTCTGACCTTTTCTAAAAGTCTCCTACTCCAAGTTGTCTTGATAGTGTAATGGAAGGAAGAGTGAATTTAAAATCAGAGCACACAAGGTCACACACCTAATGTATCAGAGGTGAGATGTGAACCCAGGCCTCCAGAATTCCATGTCCAGCACTCTCCCTACTATGCAACACTGTCCCTTCTCACGTCCTACCTTTCTAGTATTGTTGTATACCTAATCTCCTTCCCATGTTCTAAGTTCTAGTCAAATTAGCCTACTTAGCATTCCCTGTACACTGCATTCTATCTCTAGTCTTGTGCCTTTATCTTAGTTGTTATATATTTGTGGGCTGCAATCCCCCCATCAATACCACCTTGTAGAATCTTTAGTTTCCTCCAAGATTCAGTTCAGGTGCCACATTCATTGGGGCCTTTCTTGATCCCCCATTTGCTAGGGCTCTCTACCACCATCAAATGAAATTACTTTGTTTTTACTTTCTATGTTCTTGTTTCCCCCTAAAAGAATGTAAACTCCTTGAGTGCACCAGAGACTTTTTTGGGGGGTGGTGTGGGTGTCTTTGTATTGTTGGAGCCTAGCATCTTGAATATGGTAGGTATAAAGAAATGCTTGCTGAATGAACTTACCACTGCAGAGATGTTTTCTGCATAATGTTTATAGCTTTCATTATATGAAAGATCAACAAGTGTTTTTGCCTCAATTGTAGCATAAGCTTGAAGCACTGAAGCACTCAGGTACAAGAAAGCAGCAGTCAAGTGATAGAACATGTCCTGGAAGGTCACAGAAAGAAACCAGTCAGTGGAGGGAAGCAAAAAACACAGAAGATCTGATAAAGCAGAGGTTCCCAAACCTATTTGGTCTACTGAACCCTTTAAAAAAATTACTCAGCATCCCCCTGGAAATCTACTTTCTTTAACCCTCAAACAATTTTTGAAAAAAAATTGTATCATTTCAAAAAACTTTTAAAAAATGATGCATCTTAAATTTAATAATTTATTGTAAAATTTGTAGGGTTATTCCTGCATTGGAATTCTGATGATGCAGTATTACATCATGTAACCATATAGCATCATGCTATAAACAAGTCATTACACATACATATTCCTGCTAATGCGTGTTCAACTTCCAACACTTGCTTGTTAAGACCTGTGGGCATATTTGACCACTGATGGGTTAAAACTTGCATTCTATGTGTTTATTTTAACAATAATCACTATGACTTTAACTCTGTTATACAACAGATGAAACATGTACAAATTGTTTTTTGAAATTTTCTTTTCTTCTCTTCCTTCCTGCCCACCATCTCCTTATTTTTATTCAATATCCCACAATTATACCCAAGGCTATTATCACTGTTCCCCTCCCCCATCAGTCCATGGTCTCTCATGGGCAGTATCACTTACTTCAGGAACCACTGAAAGGAAAAAGTAGTGAAACCATTCAAAAGAAGGAATTGCTTCAAAAAACCTTCAAGGACCTGTGACATTATTGTTAGGTTACCTCTTTGGAGGATAATTGCAACTCTTCTAGGCTTTCACAGGCTCTATTTGTAAATATTGTTGCTCCTGACCCAAGACCATGGTTTGTTTGTTGGTTATTTTTTTGACAAAGATACTGAAGTGGTTCGCCATTTCCTTCTTCAGTGCAGAGACAAGAGACTTATAATGTCAGATTTTTTTTGATGTGTTGATTGTTTGCTGCAACTTTTTCTCTTTTTAAAAAACATTATTTGTTATAAGTCATAGCTCTCAAGGGAAGAGAAGAGGATATGGAAGAAATAAATGTCATGTCAAAAATAAAAGATATTAGTAAAAAAAATCTATTTTTAAAATAAGGATATTGGACTCAGTGGCCTCTGAGATCCCTTTCAGACAGAGATTTCAGCAATCAACACATCAAAAAAAAAATCTGACATTATAAGCAAAGTTTCACACTCTCTTGACCAAAGGAGCAAAGGAGCAGAGTCTCTTCTTTGGGTCCAGTTCTTTCAATTTTGGAACATTCACCTTCAGTTGTTTTTTGGTGGTTCTTTCCATTTACATAATTATCACTGCATATATTGTTTTTACTTCACATCAGTTTCATGTCTTTCAAAGTATGTCTATACAGTAATATTAATAATAATTTTCAGTCATAGCCATCTCTCAAAGAAAGCTATGAAACTGCAAAAAGATTGTCTTCTCCAATAGAATGTAAGCAGCTTGAGAGCAGAAACCATTTAACCTTTGTCTCTGGATTCCCAGCACCTAGCACACTGTAGGCATTTAATAAATATTTCTTGATTGATTGGTACGATAGGGTAGTAGAATGACCTGGATGACCTGGCTTTGAGCATTGGCTCTGCCACTTATATTGTATATAACCACGACTAAGTCACTTCATTTCTCTGGGCTGTAAAATAAAGGAGTCAGACTCTAGTATGTAGAACTTTTTAACCTTCTGGTGTCATAGTCCCTTTGGCAGTCTGGTGAGACCTATGGACCCCTTCTCAGAATCATGTTTTTTAAATGCATAGAATAAAATGCATAGGATTACAAAAAGAAACCCACTATATTGAAATATAGTTCTAAAAATATTTACAAAAACAAATTTGTCACCCCAGGTTAAGAACCCCCAGACCACATAATCTCCAAGGTCCTTTCCAACACTCCTATGCTCTAGCATTGGGAGCACCCAGCTAATGGAACCATAGATCTCTGAGAAATGTAAGCAGTGGTAGAGTCAATCAAGTACCCTGGGAAGGCAATCTTCCCTAAAAGATGGTGTCTACTGGTAGCCTTATCCCCAGCAGAAATTCGAACATTACGTGCAAGTAGAAAAGGAATTTGACTCACCAAGAATATCCAGGAAGTATTTCCACCATGACCACCAAAACAGTAGAGGAAGAGCAAGATGGTTGTGGCCACAAAGCAGAACACTGACACAAACATGACCCAGCCCTGAATCATTGGAAATGGTACTCTGGAACAGGCCACCAGAATCCAGACCAGACCTCCAAATACCTGCAAAGGAAACCAGGAGGGGAGAAAGGGTCACATCGTAGGCTGTGAATTGGGCAGAGGCATTTGAAGGATCTAGGAACTCAAAATTAGTAGGAATAGATGAACTTTGAGTCTTGTGGGTTTGAAGGGAAGTAAAGAAAAGTTAGAAATTTTCACTTAAAAAGCTTTATCCCTCCCCCCACTCCCCAATTTCATGTAACATAAATTGCTTGCCTTATCTTTGTTTTCCTTATTCTTTAGTATTATTTGCTTATTTGGACTCCTCTGCCCCCTCCCACCCAGAGGCCAACCCTGTGATTTCATTGGTTTAGAGAACTCCTGTGAGGAAACTCTTTTTAGCAAAGCAGATCAGCACTTACCTTGCAAGTGAAACTTTTTGAGTCCCTGCCCTCAAGGAGGTTGCTTGAAAGCCCTTTCCTGCCTGTCCAGGTCTTACCCATCTCCCTGCTCTGCTCTCATTGCCTAGTTGGAAGTGAGCATAACACTGGGGACCTCTTTCTCAATGGTTGACATTTGTGTTAGCTATCATTCCTGCATTCACCCTATTCCTTCCTTTGTCTCTTCCGATAGACTGTAAAATCTTTGAGACCAAGGATAGCTTTACATTGGAATTGATTGCATGACATGGGAGACACTGGCACAGGACCACCCAGTATGGCAAGCAGCCTACATCAAAAATGGTACTGTGCTGGGGCGGCTTAAGTGGCATCTAAGTGAGTAGAGCACCAGCCCTGGAGTCAGGAGGACCTGAGTTCAAACCCATCCTCAGATACTTAATACTTACTAGCTGTGTGACCTTGACCTTGGACAAGTCACTTAATCCCAACTGCCCTCAAAAAAAAAAAAATGGTGCTGTGCCTCTATGAGCTAAGCAGAATTGCAGTAGCTCCAAAGAAATGTGAGATGCGCATATTTGGAGATATCTCCACTCCAAATGTCTACATGGAAGATTTGTGCCCCACCTGTGACGGAGCCTTCCCAGTTCATATTGGTCTGATCAGCCACAGTGGGACACACTCTACCCTGAATCCAACATAGTGATGTCATTTGGGTCCTCTTCAAGAATACAAGGACAACGAGAAAGAGGGAGAGGACGGAGAGGGG
>CM053595.1:205409884-205442106 GCA_028646575.1 Pseudocheirus occidentalis | reverse complement strand
GGAGGGGAGAGGAGGGGAGAGGAGGGGAGAGGAGGGGAGAGGAGAGGGGAGAGGGAGTGGGTGGTGCGTGCGTGGGTGTGTGTTTCAGAAATGAAACCTGAATCTAGCTTTCCTGTCTTTGAGGCCAGCTCTCTATCCTCTGTGTCAAACTGCTTTTGCATGGCTCACGGTAAACATAAATACTTATAGACTGAAAATGCTGAAGAGCACAGGACCAAGGAGAGATCCCTTTGGAACTCTTCTCTAGAGAACTTTTCTGTCACTGATCCATTGTGAATCACTACTTCGGGAGTATGATCATTGAGCCTGTTTTGAACCCACCTATCTATTATTCTATAAGTCTGTGAGGCAAGAGATTTTATCTTTTCATTTGAGAGTATACTTTTTTTTTTTTAAAGAGCTACTGGCTAAGAATTAAGAATTTGGTACAACAAAGTCCACACCAAAGAGATTTCAGTGCCAGAATTGTGTTTTTCTCATAGAAAGCACTTAATAGATTGTTGTTGAATTGAATAGATTATGTGTGAAGTACAGAAAAAGACTAATTTCACCTATTTTGGCATGCTATGGAATGGAAAAAATTCTTTTGGGAACTGGAGAGAAACTCTAAAGAGATATTCCATTTAGACCAGCAGGCAATTGTGGTCCTCATAATTTAGGATGAAAGTATCTAAATATGAAGAGGGAAGAAAATATTAATTGGATTGAATACATGCCTCATTAAAATATATATACTTTTAAAAAGTAGACTTGAGACTGCATTGGTATAAGATATTTCCAGTAAGGAAGTTCTTCTCTCTGCAATTCATCATTTTATGTTTTTCACATTTCAATTTATTTATTTATTTTAGTTTCCAACTTTCATTTCCACAAGATTTTGAGTTTCAAATTTTCTCCTCATATCTTTCCTCCATCTACCCCATGACAGCATGCATTAAGATTACTCCTTCCCCCAATCTACCCTCCCTTCTATCACCCTGCCCTCCTCCTCCCCCCCCCCAATCCTCTTCCCCTTCTACTTTCCTGCAGGTAAGATAGCTTTCTATACCTTATTGCCTGTGTATCTTATTTCCCAGCTGCATATAAAAACAATTTTTAACATTTGCTTTTTAAAACTTTTGAGTTCCAAATTCTCTCCCTTCCTCCCCTCCCCTCCCAACCAACCTCATTGAGACGGCAAGCAATTTGATATAGGTTATACATGTGTTGTGATGCAAAACAGTTCCATAATCGTCATGTTGTGAAAGACTCTATTTCCTTCCGTCCTGTCCCACCCCTTGTTTATTCTGTTCTCTCCTTTGACCCTGTCTCTCCTCAAAAGTGTCTGCTTCTGATTATCCCTTCCCCAATCTGCTCTCCCTTCTATTACTCCCCCTACTTTCTTGTAGGGTAAGATAGATTTCCATACCCAACTGAGTGTGTATGTTATTCTTTCCTTAAGCCAAATCCAATGGGTGAAAGTCTTAGTCATTCCCTCTCACCTCCCTCTTCCCCTCTACTATAAAAACTCTCA
This sequence comes from Pseudocheirus occidentalis, assembly GCA_028646575.1. Classification (NCBI taxonomy): domain Eukaryota; kingdom Metazoa; phylum Chordata; class Mammalia; order Diprotodontia; family Pseudocheiridae; genus Pseudocheirus; species Pseudocheirus occidentalis. The sequence goes on along the minus strand of CM053595.1, from coordinate 205,440,593 downwards.
CCTCTTTTACATGAGAATTTACTGGATTCTACCTCTCCCTTTCTCTTTCTCCCAGTAATTGCTCTCATCCCTTAATTTTATTTTTTTGATATCCCTCCATGTTCAACTCATTCTGTGCTATTCCCTCCAACTACCTTATAATAATAGGAAAGGTCTTATGAGTTACAAATATCTTTCCATGCAGTTCAACTTTAATGAATTCCTCATGATTTCTCTTTCCTTCCTACTTTTTCATGTTTCTCTTGGGTTTTGTACTTGAAAGTCAATTTTTCTATTTAGTGAGTGCTAGCTTCTCAAGAATGCATCAAATTCCTTTACATCATTGAATATCAATTTTTCCTCCTCATTTATTATACTTAGTTTTACTGGGTAGATGATTCTTGGTTTTAATCTTAGCTCCTCTGACCTCCAGAATATGATATCCCAAGCCCTCTGATTTCTTAATGTAGATACTGCTAAAGCTTAGGTATCCTGATTGTGGTTCTACAATACATGAATTGTTTCTTTCTGGCTGCTTAAAGTATTTTCTTCTTGACCTGGGAACTCTAGAATTTGGCTATGATATTCCTGCGAGTTTTTCTTTTGGGATCTCTTTCAGGAGGTGATCAGTGGATTCTTTAAATTTCTGTTTTTACATTCTGGTTTTATATATATATATATATATATATATATATATATATATATATTTATTTATTTGCTTTTTGGAGAGCATTTGGGGTTAAGTGACTTGCCCAAGGTCACACGGCTAGTTTTTTGTGTTAAGTGTCTGAGGCCGGATTTGAACTCAGGTACTCCTGACTCCAGGGCTGGTGCTCTATTCACTGCGCCACCTAGCCGCCCCTGGTTTTATATTTCTTGAAAGATGATGTCTAGGTTCTTTTTTGATTATAGATTTCAGGTAGTCCAATAATTTAAAAATGATCTCTCCTGGATCTATTTTCCAACTCAGTTGTCTTCCCAATGAGATATTTCACACTGCCTTCTATTCTTTTGGTTTTGTTTTATAATTTCTTGATTTCTCAGAGTCATTAGCTTCCATTTGCTCCATTCTAATTTTTAATGAATTCTTTTGTGTATGTGTGTGTGTGTGTTCATGCAAAGCTTTATTTGCATAGTATTTGCTACACAGAGGCATGTGTTTTATTCCCTTTTTAACATGAATAATTTAATTTTATAGACTCAATTCCAAATATTGAGACCTGTATTCATACAGAAGGCAAACCATACAATGGAAAGGTTTTTCCATGCAATATGTACCTAGATCAAATCTTAGTACCTCTTCTTATCTCCAAAGGAAAAAAAAATTCGTTGACACACTGAGCCATCATGATGGGACAAATGGATGATATAGTAGATAGAATGTTGGGTCTAGAGTCAGAAAGACCCAAGTTCCAATGTGGCCTAAGATACTTCCTAGGTATGTGACCCTGTTCCAGTCACTTGTTTTCTGCCTCAGTTTCTTCATGTATAAAATGAGGATCATAATAGCTTCTGCCTTTCCTGGGTTGTAAGAATCACATGATGTTACATCTGTAAAGTGCTCAGCACAGTGCTGGGCACATAGTTATTGGAATGGTACAGAGTGAAAAAAGGCCAATTCCAAAGGCACATATGGAATGCTATTCAAATGACAGATGGAATGGGAGCATGCCTTAGAAACTCTGAGGAGAGAATCAGATCACAAACTATTGGAACTACCAAACTGGCTTGCTGTCTCTGTTCTGTATCAAATATATTTCTTATTATTGTTCTATGATGTTCTGTCAATCACCTAGAAATGGGAAAAAACTGTACTTGTAAAATGTAGTGTATACATGCTTTCATTTTTTACCTATGTACATATATGTAATCATTGAAGGAATTATTTTCTTCAGTGAGCTTTTGGACTTCCCTTTCCATTCGACTGATTCTGATTTTTTAAGGCATTCTGTTCCTCATTGGCTTTCTGGACCTCTTTTACCATTTGCCCTAGAGTCTGTTTTTTAAGGTGTTATTTTCTTCATCATATTTTTGGGTCTCCTTTACCAGGTTGTTGACTCATTTCTCATTATTTTCTTGCATCACTCTCATTTCTCTTCCCAATTTTTCCTCTACTTCTCTTACTTGATTTTCAAAAGCCTTTTTGAGCTCTTCCATGACCTGAAACCAACTCATATTTTTCTTGGAGGCTTTGGATGTAGAAGTTGACGTTGTTATCTTCTTCTGGTTCTATATTTTGTTATTCTTTGTCACCAAAGTAAGATTCTATAGTCTGAGTTTTTTTTTCTACTGTTCATTCATTTTCCTGTTAAGGTAGGGCTATTTAAGGTAGGGCTCTGCTTCCAGTGTGGAGGGCAACAGTCTCAAGGTTCAAGGGTTTTTTGCATCTATTTTCAGAGCTACTTCTAGGGACCTGTAAGTTTTCAGTTCTTCTAAGGTGGTATGATCTAAGGAGAGGTGTTTTTCTCCTCTCCTGACCTGTGCTCTGATCAGTGAGTGACCACAAGCACTCTTTTCTGCCCTGGAACTGTGAGGAAGGTTCCCTCTCCACTGCTGCCACAAGCTGTATAGCAGCTATGCCAGTGCGCCTTCACCCCCAGGACTGCTACCCAGATATGAATATGGGCAATCCTGCCTCAGTGCCAGCAAAGGGATCCCTGTAATCTCCTTCTGATGGGTTGTTTGATCCCCTTATTGTCTGTGGGCTGAGAACTCTGGAAGCCACTGTCCCCACTGCTGCTGCTACCACCATCACCCTGGGGCTATGGTGGGGCCAGGGCTAGTCTGCACTCCTCTGTCACCCAGGTCCAACAGACTTTTCCCACTGACCTTCTAATTTGTCTTTGGCATTTGTGAGTTGAGAAGTTTGGAAATTGCTTCAGTTGTCAGTGATTCAGTCCCCTGAGGTCTGCTCCAGGTTTTCTGGGACTTAGTCTGCGCCAGCAAGGCCCATGCTGGACTGTGCTCCTCTCCCAGCCCAGTGCAACAGACATTTTCTGTCGACTATCCGGGTTGTCTTGCCTGGAAATTTGTTTCACTCTGTATTTTTGTGGGTTCTGCTGCTCTAGAATTTTAGAGTAATTTTCTTACAGGTACCTTGAGGGGTTTGCAGGAAAGCTCAAGTGAGTCCCTGCTTTTACTCTGCATCTTGGCTCTGCCCCACAATTCATCATTTTACAGAGTTGTCTTGGAGACATTGGGAGATTAAATGATTTGTTCAGGTTTATACAGTATCAGAGGTGGAATCTGAAGCCAGGTCTCCAGACTCGCAGGGTTCCTATGCCAACTTGCTTCTCATGAAGTAAGGCATTGCATTTCCAGTGTTCTGACTAGCCTTGTTGATGTGATTGTTCCCGTCTGTCTTTAGGAAAAGTCCAACCACCTCTAGCTCAATTCACCACGGCTGATGTGACAAGATAGCAGTGGCATCCTGCTTGCAAACAAGTCCCTTTCTAAAGCTAACAGCACTCAGAACAAGAACACTATGAGAAAAGATTCAAGAAAGTATGATTCTAATAGTCCATACAATGAACTATTGAACTCCCTTGGGTGTAACCACTAGAACTTTACTTAATGAATAAAGTATTCATTTAGGATTAGGTTCCCACCCAGCTTTGTACACCATTAAGGCTCATTGAGGTGTGGTGATTTGGGGGTAGAATTAAAGTCGAAAAGGACCTTGGACATCATAGACCACAAACACACAATTTCACAAGCAGGAAAATGGAGATCAGTAAAGTTAAATGGCTTTCTTAAGGTCCCATACCTAGAAAGTGAGTCAGGATTTAAACTCAGATCTCCTGATGCCAGATCCAGGGTCCTCTCCCCTACATTGTGCTCTCTCTAAGGTACAGTAAAATCAAGTCAATGAGCATTTGTCAATAGCTTTAGATACTTACTGTCTGACACCGGACAAGTCACCTAACCATGCTTGCCTCAGTTTCTTCACATGTAAATGAAGGAAATGACAAACCATTCCAGTGTCTTTGCCAAGAGAACCCCAAATGGGGTCATGAAGAGCTGGACACAATTAAAACAACAACTATGGGTCAAAAACTGTGTTAAGTACTGAGGATATAAGAGAGACTATCATAAACCATGAATTGCCCACCATGAAGCACTGCTTGTTCTACTCATCTTTGGGTGACTCCTTTTATTCTGTGGCTTTTCAGTCCATTTTGGATCAGCTATGTAGCTTCAAATTCTTTCCAATTGTTCTTTTTTTGTTCACACACTGAAAAGCTCATGAAAAGTGAAAAGTCATCCATGAACTTGACTCTGATTCTAATTTTATTTATTTCCTAAAAACTACTGTTCACCTACTACTTCCATGGATGCTTTGTACATAGTAGGTACTTAATAAACACTTTATTCATTCATCTACCTCATTCATGGGTTAAGAAACTTGAACTATTTGAAATTACATTGACAGATACTTGAGGGGAAAGAATGGGCTAGTTGAATGAATCAACCTTAATACCTTCTCCCACTCAGAGCTGATGTCATTGGGATATTTCCTCTTCATCAGAGTTATGCAGAAATTTTTACATTACGTATATAATAATATTCTTCCAGTGATGCTGTATGGTCATAAGTCATTGACTGATTCTTCTTGAAGCATTAAAGTTGCAGGTCACCCCAGGGTGAATGAGGAAATATAGAATGGGGTGAATAGCAGTAGCACATGTCCAGTGAAAAGTTGTGAAGAAAGACTGCAGGGTGTTTTGGATAAAGAACTGGCATGGGGGACAAGAAGACCTTTGATCTTCATCAAGTTATTTAACCCCTCAACATCCTAGTCAAAGCTTTAAGACTAAATAGCAGAGAAAATACATTGGTGGAGGGAGATTCCTTAAACGAGAGTTCTCTGCATCAATGACATCACAGTTCTGGTTAAAAAAAAAAGCAATGTGCAAAAACGTAAAGGATATCATCAGGGACATGTATGACTGGAAAAAAAGATAGATTGGTCATGATATACAAGACATATACAATGACCAAGAACACAGCACACAACAGAACAAGGTATACACAATGACCAGCCCACATGTGTGTAATGTTAAAGGTTCTAGAAGAATGCCCCTAAGTATGGTGAATGGCCTCCAAGTAGAAGATCACTGACAACTAGGGGAACCTAGACAAGACACTCACAGATGGGCAGCAGGGATGGGCTATAATTTGCATCATTGGAGAGAATTTACATCAATGAGATCAATCAACCAAGCATTTATTAAGTTCCCACTAGGAACCAGAGGGCAGCCAGGTGGCACAGTGACAGAGCAGCAGGCCTAGAGTCAGGAAGATGAATCTTCCTGAGTTCAAACCTGGCCTCAGGCACTTACTAGTTGTGAGACCCTGGGAAAGTCACTTAACCCCATTTGCCTCAGCTTCTTCGTCTGCAAAATGAGCTGGAGAAGAAAATGGCAAAGCACTTTCCTTTGCCAAGGAAATCCCAAATGGGGTGATGAAGAGTTGGACATGACTGAAAAATGACCAAACAGCAATAGGAACCAAGTGCTCTGCTCTGTTCCAGGAATCTAAAGACATAAGTGAGTCAGTCCTTGTCATCAAGGGCTTACATTCTACTATGTAGAAGGTAGAAACTGTGTAGAAACATGTTCACACAGGTAAAAACAAGACCTACACAAACTACAAACAGATTAATAGGAGACACCATTTGGTAAAATTAGGAAAGGTCTCTGGAAGGAAGCACCATTTAAGCTCAATCTTTAAGAGACACAACCCTTCCAAGAGGCAGGGCTAAGGAGGGAGAATCTTCCAGGTGTGCAGAGCTCTGGTGACTGGGTGAGTAACAGCATCTTTGACAGAAATGAAAAGAAGGAGGAGTTTAGGGTAAAAGAGAACGTGTTCTGTTTTGCACATGTTGAGTTTGAGATGTTTATGAAATATCCAAGTGGAAATATTAAGTATGCAGATGAAGAGACAGGATGAGAGACACACAGAGAAAGACAGAGAGGCAGAGGGAGATGAAGAAGAAAGGAGGGAGAGAAGGAGGGGGGAGTGCTGAATGTTTAGATTTTGGAATTATCCACATAGATGATAGTCTAATCCATGGAGACTGATAAGAACAATGAGAGAGCATACATAGAAAAGACAAGAGAGCCTATATGACAAAGAACTAGGTTCCACTGATGACTGATTGATCAAAGGAGAGAAAGATGTAACAATAAGACAGGAAGGATGATCATAGATTTTGATCTGGAAGGGGCACTGGAAACCATTGAATTCAGCCAGAAGAGGACAGCGTCACATTGAGGAGAAAGTATCTAGGAGGGGAGAGTGGTCAATAGTATTAAGTGTTGCAGAGGTCAAGGACAAACACTTGAAACTGATGAGATCACCAAAAGAGTATAAAGAAGGAAGAGGAGGAAAGATTCCTTGGATACATAAGATCATGGATCCATTAAAGTACAGCCACAAGAGGATTCTGGGAAGATGGTGCAATAGGTCATAAAATTCCAAGCTCTCCAGATTTCCCCCACAAATAAGACAAGATAAGTGCCTCAGATCAAATGTAGAGTGAGTAAAAATGGACAAGAGTTGGGGCAGAACAGTGGTCCTCCTGGGACAACTGAAGGAGAGTCCCAGGACTGAGGTTTGGTTTCTGTAAGCAGTGGTTCTCAACCTTCTTAATGCCATGACCGTTTAATACTCGTATGTGGACGTATCTACATGTGGGCAGACCCACCTGGAGAGGGATAGAGGAGCAGTGTCTCAGTTCCTAAGACCATTAGAAATGTGTGTTTTCCGATGGTCTTAGGCGACGCCTGTGAAAGGGTTGTTTGACCCCCAAATGACCCAAAGGTTGAGAACTGCTGCTGTAAAGTATAAAGACCTCCAGGCTAACTCTGCTGAAATGGAAGGCAGCAAGCCCTGTGGCTAGCTGGGTTGGAAGGTGGCCTTGGCCCCAGCCATAGGAATTTTCATCTGTTGGACAGTGTGAAGAATTGGACGTCTGAACAGGGGGAGACTGAGGAAACTTCTGTTGATGGGGGATGCTGGGCCCAGCTGGGCTGCCAAGGTGCAGCTCTAGGTGGGAAGGAGCCAGCATCTGTTGGGTGGGTACAGAAGCAGAGGGTCAGGGATGTCCCTGGCTGTGAACACTTCCAGGAGGGTAGAGTCCTTGGTTTTGGTGCCAAGTCAGAGGGGATAATTAACGGAGGATCTGAGGTCAGTGGCACCATCCCCCATGACCCCAGGATGAGAGGTTTTTACAATAATAAACTGCTACAAATTTTTAAAAAGAGCAGTTTAAGGAGAAAGAACCCAACTATAGAAAGTTATTATGGGAATAGAGAATCAGGGTTCATCTTCAGAGGAGCATAATGAAGCAAAAGAAAAGCCTCTCCTACTCCAAAGAGTACTGTCAAATCGTCACCTGCCCAAAGAGAATTCATGGAAGAATTTTAAAAAGACTTTGAAAGTGGAAGCCAGCAAAATTATAAGAGATCAAGAAATAATAAAACAAAATATAAAGAATGAAAAAACAGAAGTGAATGTGAAACACATTAGAAAAACAACTGATCTGGAAAACAGATCAAGAAGAAAAAACATAAGAATAATCAGACTACTTGAAAGCTACATTCAAAAAAAGAATTTTGATACAATAATATAAGACATAATTAAAGAAAATTGTCGTGAAGTGTTAGAACAAGAGAGTAAAATAGAAACAGAAAAAAAGTACCAATCACTACCTGAAAGAGATCCTACTAGGAAAACCTATTGCTAAATTCTGAAACCCCCAGATCAAAGAGAAAGTATTATGAGAAACAAACAAACAAAAAACCAATTCAAATATGGTAGATACAATAAGACTCACACAAGACCTAGCAGTGGCTATACAAAAAAAACTACCAGTCCGGACTACATGTTGAAGCACAAAAGAAGTGGAGTTGCTGACAATATCATACCCAGCAAAGTTATGCATTATCCTTAATGAAAAAGAAAGGATATTTGATGAACTGCCAGACTTTCAGTATTTCATTGCAAAAAAGACCTGAACTTAATAGAAAAATTTACGTTAAGCTCCAAGAGAAATATAAGGTAAATATCAAAGGCTAAATAAGTGAGGTGTGAGACGAAGAATTGACACAGAGGAATTAGATGGAGGAGGGCTGGTAGTTCTGGAATTCTACTCTCATTGGGACTGGATTGAAGAGGGAACAATACATATGTATTGAGAAGGGTATAAAAGCCATTCCAAATTCAGAAATAAATAAAAGGCTAAAGAAATGGGGGGAGGGATTTTTAGAGAAACCCCATCCACATCGGATCTGGGTTAAAGAGGGAACAAAAAAAAGAAAGGAATAAAAGTCGTACACATTTATAAAGAAATCAGAAGGTGATGGAATAAGAAAAGAGGGAATATAGAAGGGTGTTTAGATTAATAGGAATGGGATAAAAAGGACCAACAAATATATTATATTCCATATATTCCATATATATTATATGGAAGGCTATAAAAATCTTCTAAATTTGGATAGAAACAAGAGGGAAAGGGGAAAGGGGGGGACAGGATAAGGGAGGGATCTTTGGGGGGGTAGGTTAAGAAATATGAGGGGAAGGTAGTGGATAGAAATAGAGGAGTCAGGAGGGATAAGAAGTAAGAGAAACACACACACATAAAATAAAGATCAGGAGTAGAATTTATTAGGGAAAACACCAGGGCTAGTAATGATCGCAGATAAAAGTTAGAGCTAAAATAGATTTAATCAAAAGAGAAAAATAGGGAAACTATAACACACTATATCAGCCATATTAAGCAATATGATTTTAGGCTGTTTAAAACAACCAGACAGTATAAGTTGGAATATTGCTGTGGTGTAGGAAATTATAAGTTGGTGAATTTAGAAAAATATGGAGGCAGCTACGTGGCGCAGTGAATAGAACCTTGGCCCTATAATCAGGAGGACCCAAGTTCAAATCCAGCCTCAGACAATTAACACTTATTAGCCATGTGACCTTGGGCAAGTCACTTAACCCCAATTGCCCTGCCTTCTCCCCTTCCCTCCCCCCCCAGTGCCTCAAATACGGAAAGACTCAGACTTATGAAGGAAGATATTTCCACCCTCAGAGAAATAGAGGACAAATATGTATAGTAACAGTCTTACATAGATGCATATGAATGTATATGTGTAGGATTATAGATATCTAGGTATATGTATATTTGTATGTAAGTAGATGCATGTATGGCTATATGTATACACAGACATGTTTGTATATACATTTCTATACATGTGTGCATGCATATACACATATACATTCATATATATGTATATGCACACAAATATATAAATATGAATATATCTGAGCTTAATCTTAGCCTTCTTGGGGAAGTGGGGGAAGAACAAAGTAAAAAGTGCACAGAAAAGAACAAAATAAAGCCCACAAGGAAATAGAGAAAAGATGGATCGTTCTAAACACTATGTGTAGTATCTATTATATAGGTGTTCTTGAAAGGAAAATCTATTGCTTTATATTTTGAATCCCCTGTGCACCTGGCAATGTTTTTTTCTCTTTTCTTACTTTGAATTTAAGTTTCAGTATTTAAAATTGTTTCTTTTTTTCTTGTTTTGTATTTAAGTTTAACATTTTTTTTAAAAAGTTACAAAAAAAGCACAGCCCCAAAATTAATGCTGTGTAGCATGGATATAGTCCCCCTGTGAATCCCCTCGTTGGGAGTAAAGTCAGATGCAATAAAAATGACAAAAGTGACCTTTGCGCTTTCAGATATTTTTGCAATTTATCAGAATGCTTTCATACATGTTATTGCATTTGTATGTGAAAGTACTTTGCTACAGCAGTTCAGGACCGATATTAAGAGCACAGCAATGGGGTGTTTGCTATTAACCAATGGAATTAGAATTCAGTTACCTGTTTCCAGCTTCTGGTTAGCTTCTCTGGGAGGGGACATTACAATGTGAACAAATGCTTGGACCACCAAGAAAGCATTCACTAGTGTTTTGGAAACCATTGCTAACAAGGCGTTCTCAAATGAATTCAAGAACAGTGTCTACAAATGCGGGATCAACAAAATCCTATAACTTATAATCAGATTTTCTGCTTTTTGGACACAATAGGTTTTTAGTCAAGAAATGAAAATAGGCATGTGTGTGTGTGTGTGTGTGTGTGTGTGTGTGTGTGTGTGCGTGTTTTCAGATGGGTGGTATTCCCTGAGCAGGAAGAGTTAGAGGCAAAATTTTCAACATAGGTCTATTGAATATATATTTGTATATATATATATATATGTATATATTATTAGATTTGTATAAAATATATTAGATTATCTATTTAATATATATGTTTATATATTGAATATATGTTTTTATATATTTCTATATTCTATATAATATATATATTTATATGTGTAGTCATTTGTTTGCTTGAACTAGCATCCATTTAATTCATAAGAGTTTAGTAACTACACTTAGGAATAACATTTTGTAAGCATAGGCAAATTTCTGTTTAATTTTTCTCAGCAGAGATGGAATCATTTATTATTTTTCCATACAGTGACAATAATAGATCAAGGAATAATATTTTATTGTAGGCTAATACATAATTACGCTCCATAATAGAGCTACAAATAACGGGAATTGCTATTTTTTCTTCCCTATTCCAGGACCTAGTTTCCTTAAATCTACTTATGTAACTTTTAAATGCATTTATTTGTGTCAGATTGACTTATGCATAAGAAAGTCATTTCCCTGCCCCCCCACTTCTGATCTTTAAAAAATGTCCTTCTGCTGGAAAGATGATATATGATATTTTGGCCAAGATATAGACACAATTCATAGCTAATGCTGATAGCAGAGAGGAAGGATGAGAAGAGTCATGAATTGTACTTCCATTTACAATTCTGAAGCTAATCATATAAACTCATGAAAACTCTTTACATGTCAAAAGTCTTCCATTTCAGCACTGTTGCCAATGCCAGCTGCTGCCTCTTAATAAGCCTTGGAAAGCAGGATTCCCACAAGATGTTCAGAGAATCTCACCTACAAGCTACTCAGCAAACCCTTTCCCAGACTGTTGAACGTACTTTTGCTTTACCTCGAATACACCGCATTTCTTGGTTCTGGGCATTTTCAGTGGTTGTTTCGCATGCCTGGCATCCTCTCCTTCCTTGTCTCTGTCTCCTGGCTTCCTTCAAGTCCCAGCTAAAATCCCACTTTCTATTGAAAGCTTTTCCAAAAAACTCAATTCTAATGCCTTCCTTCTATTGATTATTTCCTATTTATCTTGCATGTGACTTGTCTGTACATCATTGTTTTCATGTTGTCTCCCCTCCTTGATTGTGAACTTGAGATTACAGACTGTCTTTTAACTTTTTTTTTTTAATCTATCCCCAGCAATGGGTATAGTGTCTGGTACAAAGTAGGCACTTACTAAATGCTTAACAATTGACTGAATGACCTGGATTCTACCGGGATGACTGGCCAACGCTTCCTATCTATTTTCATCTTGACAGTTTCCCCAACAAACAATGGAGACCCAGAACACGAGAATGACCGAGTCCTCAAAAAGGCCATACTCCATTACCCAAGAATGACTAGGCCCAGATATTTGAGTTGGATCAAAGCAGATCTATAAAGTTAATACAGGAGTCATTGGCCTGGAGAAGAAAATGAGCCACAATGTTAATTCACATTTCTAAAGCACTTTACAGTTTATCAAACACTTCCTCACAGCTGCCCCATGTGGTAGGCACATGTTATCCCCAGTTTACAGATAAGAAAATAAAGGCACAGACAGGTTAGGTTAATCACCCATAATCACATAGCTAGTAAGTGTCTGAGCTCAGATATCCTCAAACTTAAGCATCTGGACTACAAATCCAATGCTCATTCCCACTGTTCTATGATACCTTTTATCAGGCAGCTGGGTGGCTCAGTACATACAGAACTGAGGCCTGAAAAGAAAGACCTGAATTCAAATCCAGCCTCAGATACTTACCAGCTGTGGGACCCTGAGCTGGAGAAGGAAATGGCAAATTACTCCAGGATCTTTGTGAAGAAAACCCCAAATGGGGTGACAATGAAAAACAATTTTAAGAGAAGATAAAAAGGAAGGAATACTCTCCAGGCATGGGGGACAGTCTGTACGTAGCAGTGTCCAACAGATGAAGATGGAGTGTGAAGAACACGGAGCATCCTGCCTTAACTAGAACATAAGGTGCATGAAAGGCAGAAATTTATAGTAGTAAGCCTGGACAAGTAAGCTGTAACCAAGTTGCACAGACTTTACATACCAAGCTGAGCTTTTTGCATTTCATGCCTAGGGGCAACAAGGAATCCCAGAAGATTGTTGAGCAGGAATGACACATAGAATGTCTCAGTTCTGTTTCCCCAGAGCACACCTCTTGTATAGATTGCCTAAAGTGGCCATTAAAACAACACCATCCTTCCAGTTACCGCTTCAAGGAATTAGAGGAAAAAACTTTGCAGAAGGAACATTTGACGTGGAGTCAGAAGACCCAGTTCAAGGCTTAGGTCTGCTGCTACCAAAAGTCAATTACTAATAAGACCTGAAAAAAAAATATATGACTCAACTGTAAACTCAAGTTTCCTTACTTATACAAATGATCACCCCTGTGAACATTTGGAGTGAAGATGTCTCTAAATTCACACCTCTCATGTTTCTTTTGAGCTACTGCAATTCTGCTTTGCTCACAGAACATACCTTCTTTGAGGGGTATGTATTTTACTGGCTTGTCATGAGAACCAAATATGATCATGAAGGCAGTGTGGTAGAATGCACAGAGTTCTAGATTTGCATTCAGAAGACCTAGGTTCAAATCTCCTTCTGACACTTACTAGCTATGGGCAAATAACTTTTAATACCTCTGAGCCTCAACTTCCTCATCTGTTAAATGGGCCTAGGAATACCTGTAGTACCTAATTCAGAGTTATTATACATTTCAAAGGAGAGGATAACAGTGACTACCCTACTTCAAGGCCTCATCATCCTTCCTAATCTGTCTTCCTGCTTTCATTCTTCCATTTCCAATCTACCCTCCACATAGTTACTCAAATAATCTTAATGCCCACATTTGACCTTATCACTCTACTGCTCAAAACCCATGGCTCACTACTGCCTACAGCATAAACTGTAAACTCTTTAGTCTGGAATTTAAGGCCCTCCCTAATCTGGCTCTCATCTACCTTTCCAGCCTTATTTCATACACTCCTTCCTGCACTTTATGTCCCAGACAAACTGGACTGTTTCCAAATATATCACACCATTTACTTCCCACACATTCAGACAGGCCAATATCTTCCTGTCCTGTCTCCTTTTCAGAATTCTTCTCTTCCTTCAAGGCTTAGCAAAGATACCATATCATTTTGTTGAAGCCTTCCCTGATCCGCTGGGTCATAGATTTTGACTTAAGAGGTTATCTAGTGCAATCCCCTCATTTTATAGATGAGGAGAGACTCAAGGAGGTCACGTGCCTTGCCCATTACCTTTTCTCTCCTCTTTTGAACTTCCCTGTTACTGGTGAGGCCACCATCGTCCCATCAACTAGCTTTGTTTGCAACTTTGGTGCCATCTTGTGTTTTTTACTCATTGCATAGCCAACCTTGTTTCTGTCTCTACAACCTCAAGTTTCTTCCTCTTTGCTCACCAATCCACCACCCTGGTTCAGGTCCTCCTCACCTCTTGTCTGGACTATTGCAATAGCCTCTTGTCTGACCTCTCAATTTCAAGCATCTCCAAAATTCAATCCATTCTTCAAAGTGATTTTCCTAAAGTTTAGATTTGATCATGTCACTCCCCTGTTCAAAAAATTGCAGTGGCTCCCTATTGCCTCCAAAATCAATGTCCTCATGACCCATTCCTTTGTTAAGTTACCAGTCTTGTTTCCTTTCTTCTCCAATGTGCTACTCATGATTCCTACTCTCCTACTCATGATTCCATACATTCACCACTCTAGCTCTAGTTTCTGGTCCTTTGCACTGGCTGTCCTCCGTGCCTGGAATGCTCTCTGTCCTCATCTCTGCTTCGTGGAATGCCTAGTTTCCATTCGTTGGCTTTCATGTTCAAAGAGGATCAAAATGACATCACTATGTCAGGGTCGAGGTACCGTGTGTCTGACTGTGGTTGATCAAACCAACACAACCTGCTCTCCCACAGGTTGGGCACAAATAGTCCCCATGAACATTTGGAGTGGAGATGTCCCTAACTTCATACATCTCATGTTTCTTTTGAGCTACTACAATTCTGCTTTGCTCCCAGAACGCAGCACCTTCTTTGATGCAGGTACACCATGCTGGGGAGGGGGAAGGTCCTTTGTCAGTGTCTCCCATATCTCACAAGTGTTTCAAAAGTTCTTCAGGGGTGGCTAGGTGGCACAGTGAATAGAACACTAGCCCTGGAGTCAAGATGACCTGAGTTCAAATCCAGCCTCAGACACTTAACACTTACTAGCCATGTGACTTTGGGCATGTCACTTAACCCAATTGCCCTTCCAAAAAGCAAAAAAAAAAAAAAAAAAAAAAAAAGTTCTTCAGAAAGACCTTGACAGTGTCCTTATATTATTTCTTCTGACCTCCATGTGAGCACTTGCCTTGTATGAGTTCTCCATAAAATAGTCTTAGGCAAATGTACATTTGGCATTTGAACAACCTGATCAAGACTCAACTGAAATGCTCTCTTCTACATGAAGTCTTTCCTGATCCTTCTACTTGCTAGTGTCCTGTCTCCCCAAAGTAGCTTATGCTCATTTTGTATATATGATATGTAATCTTATACATGCACATGAGCTCCCATTAGAACAAAAATGCCATTTTGTTGGGCACCATTTAAAAATGGTCTATACACAGCCACCAGATAATTCATGTCCTCCTTATTTCTTTTCTGGCCTATAGCCTCCTAATGTGTGGGAATCTCAGTGTAAACTTCTGGGACAAAAAGCTTGTTTTAGGGGCAAAGGGAAGGATACCACCCCACCTATATCTATAAACGTGAACCAAGAGGTAGGACAAATGTCATAGCTTACCACAGAGAGATGAGTCACTGGTTTACTGATAGGAAGTCAACTTTATCCCAGATCTCAGGATAACCTTCACCAAATATTTGTTAAAAGCAGGGAGGCAGAGAAGATAAGGGTGATTTAAAAGACTCATTCCTTCAATCTACATATAAGTGGCACTGGGCAACGGAGGCAAGGCTGGACCCATAGTCAAAGAACCACAGACTCTCAGAGATGAAAAGGAGCTCGGTTATCCTGAAATCCAAACCATACCTGAAAAGAATTTCCACTGTAACAGTTGACAAGTGGAGAAGGAAATGGCAAACCCCTTCAGTATCTTTATCAAGAAAACTCTATGGACTGCATTGGCATGCTATGGTCCACAGGGTCATGAAAAGTTGGACATGACCGAACAAGAACAACAACATTCTTACTATTTGTGCATTGGTTGGATTAGACGGCCTCTGAGGTCCCTTCCAACTCTTAAGTTGTCTTTGATTCAGTAGCCTGGATTTTCTCCTGATGTCATCATTCTTTAGCCACTCCCAAAAATCTCTTCCATGATGGGAACAGAGAATGAGTTGTCAGAGAAGCAGAAAACACCAAAGTATGTCTTTTGGCACAAGGAAGTATTTAAATGTTTGGATTAGAAGTATTTACGTGTTGGGCCATGGGCATCGTGTAGAATAATGGCATATAAAAACACAAAACCTCAACAAAGGAAACCATGAAGCAGAGACAAAGCTACCTTTCAGAAACATGATAGTAAAATCTCTAAGACAAGTGGATATCCCCACATCTAATCCCCTGTTTTTCCATTAAAGAAATTAACCCAGAGGAGGAAGTGACTGGAAGGGAAAGGCCATACAACTTGATAGTGCAGCTGAGTGGTTCAGTGGATAGTCAAAGGTCAGAAGTCAGAAAGGTCTGAGTTCAAATTTGGCTAAAAAAAAAATCAGGGAAATGACAGCACCTGTCTCACAGGGTTGTGAGGGTCAACTGAGCTAATACTCGTAAAGTACTTAGACAGTACCTGATCTATATATAATAGGTGCTATTTATATATGTGTAGAATCCAATTCTCTTGGCTCCTAGACTTCCCGCTGTGCTTTCTTGGTAAGTGACCGATAATCACTTTAATAATTAATTATTATTATTAACATGATTAGTAATTACATCACAAAATTTTGACTTAATATGGTACTTTGATTCTGACTTCTCAGCTCCCATGCCCATTTTGTATAAGTTGGAGAATAACTGAATTCTACTTTACAAGCAAAGGAAAATCTCTGGCCTCACATAGTCCTAGAGTCTGCCTGGTTACACTGTTCTTTACCCTTAATTACATTCCTATCAGTCTTATCTCATAATAGCACCCACTGGACAACAGAAGTAAGAATACTGGACTGAGAGTCAGGAGACCTGGACCTCAATTTCCTTGCCTGTAAACATGGATAACAATACTTATTCTACCCATCTCAAGAGGTTGCTGTGAGCTATGACAAAGCTCTTTGGACAAATACAAAAACCCTAGACAAATGTAGAGTGGTACTATTATAAATTACTACAACCTGTAGAGCATCTAACTTTTTAGCCACTGCGGCAACTAGATGGCTCAATGGGTAGAGCACTGGGCTTGGATTAAAGAAGCCCTGAGTCCAAATCTAGCCTTGATAAACATTTATTTATTTGTTTTTTGTTTTTGGAGGGGGGAAGGCAGGGCAATTGGAGTTAAGTGACTTGCCCAAGGTCACACAGGTAACAAGTGTGTCAAGTATCTGAGGCCACATTTGAACTCAGGTCCTCCTGACTCCAGGGCTCAATAAACATTTATTATGCACCTACTATGTGCTGGACACTGTACTGGTGATTCAAAAAGAAGGAAAAGATAGTCCCCTCTTCCAATCTAATGAGGGAGACTATGCAAACAAATATATACAAAGTAAACTATATACTGTATAAATAGAAAATAATTAATAGATATTAAGCTGTGTGACTTTGGATAAGTCACTTAACTTCTATTTGTCTGTTTTCTCAATGTAAAATGGAAATTATAACAGCACCTACCTCCCAGGGTTTGGGGAGGAGTAAATGAGATAACATTTGGAAGGCACATAGTACAGTGCTTGACACATAATGGGTACTATATAAATGTTAGCTATTATTATTAACTAGCATAGTTATTAACTTGCATTTGTGGGTTTCTGCATTGGCAAAGTAAGTAGTTACCCAGGTTAACCAAGTCAGTGTGATTGGAGGCACTCGAGCTTCTTGGGAAGTCTTCTGCCTCCCGACAGCTGGGTAGCTGGACAGAGTGCTGGGCCTAGAGCCAGTGTGGGGATCCAAGGAGGCCTGATCCAGGACTCAGACAAAAACCTCAATAGTGTACCCCAATACCCCTGGAGGTGACAGGCTTGTAAAGGCTGGCTCCCCCAAAAGACCCCCAAGAGATACACTTAAAAGGACTTTTGTTTGATATCCTGACATCAAAGCCTTTGCTCCCAGACTTCAGGCACCTAAAAGGACATGTTCCTTATCAAAATATGTTACTTCCGAGATATAACAGACTAAAGATTATTGTAAGTCAAAATACTTGATTCTTGGGGATCAGTTTCTATGTCGATGACCTTTGCCCTGTAGATACACTTTGATAAAATTTAGTGACAACTGACTATCCCTGTGACTTCCTGGATCCTCATTAACAAGCCTTATCTTATTCAAGCTACTTTTGGGGTCTGGCAGACTATTATATTGATAATAAAATTCCAGGATATGGTTAGGATAAGAGTACTTGAATCTTTGTCTTTTGGATCTTTAAAAACCTTGTTCTAAGAATCAATAAATGGAGTTCATGGTTCTTCCTTGAACTACCCACATGGCCTGGTCATTTCTTATTCACATCTCCAATCGTGCTTAGTGCTGGACACTGAGTGGCCCACAACAAGTCAGGAAGACTGAGTTCAAATGTGGCTTTGGACACTTACTAGCCGTGGGACCCTGGCCAAGTCACTTAATCTCCATTTGCCATAATTCATTAGAGAAGGAAATGGTAAACCACTTCAGTATCTTTGCCAAGAAAACCCCATGGATAGAATTGGTTTGCTATGAGACATGAGGGCACAAAGAGCCAGACCACAACAGCAATTCAGTTTCTGATCCAAAAGTGGGACTGCCGTATGATTTAAATGAACCATAAATCCCACACCAAACCAGATCTTCTTCTCCTTCCAACTTCCACAGTTCTGTGAATGGCACCACCCTTCTCCCATTTGCTTTGAGTTATGTTGCTTTTCTTTTCCATCAGTAATTCTATCTCTATGATGTTTCTGTCTCCATCTTTCCTTTCCATTTCTACAACTACTATCTCTGTGCTGGGTTCAGACCCTTATTAACCTCTCACCTAGACTACTATAACAGCCTCTATATTGATTTCTCTATCTCTAGTCTTCTTAGTCCAAGCCATATCACACATGCTTCTTAAAACAAAACTTGGATTTTATCAGGTCCTCTCTAAAAAAACCAAAGTTTTTTCTGGGATTTTTTCTGGATCTTATCTTCTATATATACTCCACCTTCTAGTCAAATTGTACCATTCACCACCTATACCTGAACACACCCTGTAGTTCCTAGTCTCCATGTCTTAGTTCACGTTATTCAGCTCTGTTTGGAATGTTCTCCCCACCCTGACATCCCTACCAGTTAAAATCCTGCCTACTTCTTTATAAAGGCTACTTTATCAAAGGCTACTTCTTTATAAAGCTTTCCAAGATCCCCCCCCTCTTCCACTGGAAGTGATCTCTCTTGCCTTTCAACACCAGAGCACTTTACATGGTTCTTATTACCATAATTAGCCATTGTGTAAGCGGTACAAAATGTGTTCTCAATTCAGTTGGTGTGGAGTGGTAGAGACCCCCAAACATCTCCACTCTCCTTCCTTCAACCACTACCAGATTATAAACTCTTTTAAAGGAAAGAACTGTGTCTAAGACATGTTTGTACCCCTTCAATTTCCTGACATAACACTTATATCCAGTAAGTATTCTTCAAATTCTTGTCGAATTGAACATGGTTACATGATAACTAAATAGAAAAGTTCTATCCAGGAGTCATGCTGCAATTCCCAGAAACAGTCATCATTTAAAAAAATCCTCAAATATCCTGAAAGTCACTTCGGCAACACACTGTCAGTTTTTGATCTGAATAACAGGAAACTACTTATTAATCAGTCAATAAGCACTGATTAAGCCCCTACTGTATATCTATTATGTATATTAGGTTCTGAACATACAAACACAAAAGAGAGACAGTTAATTCCTGAAAGAGTTCATATTCTTTTTTTTTCTTTTTTGCTTTTTGGAGGGCAGTTGGGGTTAAGTAACTTGCCCAAGGTCACACGGCTAGTTTTTTGTGTTAAGTGTCTGAGGCCGGATTTAAACTCAGGTACTCCTGACTCCAGGGCCGGTGCTCTATTCACTGCGCCACCTAGCCGCCCCAAGAGTTCATATTCTACTACATCCCCTCAACATGGTACAGGACTATCTCTTTTTCTCTCTCTTCCTCTTGCCCCTCCTCCCTTTCTAACTAGCTCTCCACATAAAAACTTTATAGAATCTGAGCACATGGCTTAGAATTTAAAAGAACAACTGTATTTGATTTGGGTTTGCCTTAGAATAACAGAAAAGCAAATGAACAATTCTTGGCAGTTGGTAACACAAGCGCATAGCACATTCCAACAGGTGGTGGCTGGTGTCCAAATGTTGGAACTGGGTGATCATTAGTTATTATCCAAAAAGAAATTCCATAAGAATTTCCACTGAGTTTTCCAACTAATATAGGCTTTATGAACTTCCCTTTGAACAAGGTCATAGAGCACACAATGAGACATGGAAATGGAGGTCCAGAGATTTGCCCAAGGTCACACAACTTTCACTGACTATAGTGGGAGGAGAATCTTAAGCTTCCAACTATTCAAACACCAGCCTTGGAGTGAGATTGCACTATTATACAAACAAATGCCTCTATTGTAATCTTTTCAAATCAAAGCTATTCAGATCTACAGAGACAGGGCTTAAGGTGCATCCAATGAGCCCCACAGGTTTTGAATTAGGGATAAAAAAAAATCCAGCCCCAGTTCTCATATCTCATCCCACCCGGATATTTAATTCTGTCATAACCGATCTGTTTTAAAATCACTAATTTTCTTTTGCTTGCTGTTCATCCCACATGATTCTGGGCATTTTCACCGACTGTCCCTCCAGCCTGGAATGCACTTCTTTCTCATCTCCTACTCCTGGCCTCTCAAGCTTCAAGTTCCAGCTAAAATCCCACCTTCTACAAGAAGTCTTTCCCAATCCTGCTTAATTCTAGTTTCTTCCGGCTGAGACTCCCCTCAATGTACCCTGAATATAGCTTGTTTGTTCACAGTTGATTACTTCTCCATTAGTTTGTGAGCTCCTGGAGAGTAGAGACTGGGTTTAGGTTTTTTTTTTTTTCTTCCTTTCCCCTTTTTTGCATCCCCAGCATTTAACACAGTGACTAGAATATGGTAAATACTTAATAATTTTTGTTAATTGATTGATAAAAACTTTAAAAAAAACCTCCAGTATTCCCCCACCCCCACAGGAATAAATTTATAGTTGGAAGTGAATGCCATAATAAACCAAATCAAATGTTAATTTTGAAGTTACACAGTTTTGACTGTGATTCAAATTATATTTCATCACGGGACACTACAAAAAAGTTTAGGAATCAGGACAAGGATTAAGAGATGTATGCAATGTTAAAAAAAAAACAAAACAAAACCATGTAAATGGAGGTTCAACTGAAAACATAGCAATGACCACCCTGTGCAGTACTTCAATCTTTGAGAGGTCCCGGAACCCCTTAAACCACAACACTTCCATTTGGTCCTTACAAGTTCAAAAACAAAACTTAAAAATTTACTTAAAGCTAGTCACATTCAGAATCTTTTGGGTTAATGTGCTTCATTTAACACCATCGTAACAAGTTGTTTTTTGTTTGTTTTACTGCACTTGGAACTTAGGTAGTTTTTTTTTTGGTTTTGTAGTATCCCCAAATTGCTTATGTCATAACATTTAACAAAGTCGAGGAAAGAAAAAAAATTATTAGCTGGCTGTAATTACAGATGAGGAACTGAGGCAGAGAGGCCATAGGAGAAGTGAGTTGCCTAAAGTCATACCATTAGTGGTAGAAGCAAAATTTGAACCCAAATCCTTCAACTTTAAAAATCCAGACCTTCTTACACTATACTCTGAATAAACAGTTTTAAGGCAGTTTTGTTTTTAAAGGCAAAAAGGACCTTCGGACCAAAGCACGTGCTTGCTACGCAGGATAAATCTCTAGTTTTAAGACGGACAATTTTATGAGAGTCTTGATTCTAACTAGACTATCAATTTGGCCAATTTGAGTTGCTGGAGGAAATGTTTGAAATTTCCAAACTCTGGAAAGCCTAGAGCCCTAAATGACTTTGGGGAGCCTCTAAGAGGTTTATGATGGAGCTCAGGGCTGGAAGGCTCTTAGCTCGTGCAAGGCTTTTTGGCACTGGCACCAGGACACCGGGAGTTAAATCCTAGCTCCCAGCTTACAGGTGTACAGCTACAGCAAATCACTTCAAATTTCTGAGCCTTGGTTTCTGCTTGAGTAAAGGGAGGACGATACTGAATTGGGTGTCTCACCCGGCTGCTGTGAGGAAAGTGCCTGGGAAACGGGAAAAGTGCTAAAAACTAAGTTGGTATGAGCCCTAATTCCTGTGCCTCCTCCCTGGTCAAGGGAGTAGGGAAAATCCTGACACTCACAGAAGGGCTAGCAGCAGCATCACAGCCTGTCATGTCTATCATGTCATTTCTATCCTCACTCCCTTTCCCCAAAGCCAGGAAAGAATAAATATGTTTAAAGGCCAACTCACAAATTCAAAAATTGTAAGCAGGTCCGGGAAGGAGACCAGAACGGAGAAGCCGCTGGGCAGGGAACCGCCTCCCGAAGATGCTGCAGGGGCCATCCTCGCTCCTCTCTAGGCTGTAACAGCAGCCGCAGGTGTGCTCGCTAGTTCCCTGGCGCACAGAGAAAGTCCTTCCTCTGCAGGGCTCTACCGGCTATCTCTGCTAGTCTCGAAGAATCCCGAACTGGTCTGTCGGCCCTGGGCGCACAGGATTAAGAAGAGGGGAAGGAAGGAAGGAGGAGGAGACTGGCGCCCCCAGTGGAAGGTGTGGTCCATCAATCAATCAATCAAGCAAGCAGCAGGTGTCTCCTCCCTGAAGCTGTAGTAGATGAAAGAACTAGAAAGACGCCACCAAATCCTCAACTGGTGGCTCTGGGCCCAGATGACTGTGCCAGTGGAGACCTCGGGAGCGCTAAAATGCCTACCCTCCAGCAGGTAGCCCCCGGCTCAGCCCCAGAGGGGCGGACTCCCGACTTTGCTAGCCAGAAGCCTGATGGGGCTGGTCCCTGTGCCTTCCAGCCCCGACCCCAACCTGTGCCTTCTCTGCCCGGTCTCTAGGGGAGTGGGAACGACTCTCTCCGGGAGCGGGTGTTTCAAATGTCGGATTTAGAAGATTCAGGTTGAACTGTCTAGCCTTGAGACGTGTGGGTGGGTGTGGCAGAGGGGTACAGGGATTAAAAGGGGAATAACATTCACTGAATTTTAGGAACTGGAGTTAGCAAAGATACTTGGGAAAGGACCTGTACTTTCATCGATTTCGGGAACTCCTACCAAAGTTAGTTTGCGCATCTCCGCGGCAATTTACAGTCTTAGAGTTGCCTGGGGGCACAGAGAAGGTGTGATTTACAATTGGTAAAGACCTTTGAGAACATCTATTCCAACACCCTCATTTTACACACGGAAAATCCAAGGTCCAGGAAAGTGAATTGATTTGTCTAAGGCCATGAAGCTACTAAGACTGGGTAACTTCTCAGGTCTCTTCGAGGATTAAATTCTACAAGCGATTAAGAAACAGGGGGGTGGGTATTGGAACTCAGTTTTTCTGACTTAGGTCCAGGATCTTTCCACTAGCCCTCGGTTTTCACGTCTCCCCGGCCCTCTGACCGTATTATCTCCGCCCCTGCTCCGATTTGGTACCGCAATTAGTTCTTTCCTTTCCGAAAGCCACACCTGCAGCAGTAGGGCAGTGCTGTTGCTTAGGTATTTTCCCTTACTTAGCCTCAACGCCCATCCTAGATAGTCAAGATGATGAATATACTGGGTTTTCTCCCTCACTTTTCAACTTAAGTTTCAGGGCTTTGCCTTAAAAAAAAGAAAAAAAAAGCCCCCTCTCTAAACTCCCTAGAAAGTTGGTCGTTCCGTCTTCAAGTTTCTGCTGTTACATTTAGACTTTCTATATTCTCCTGCCCCGCCCCTCAGTGAGTTACAAAACCAAGCTAAAAAACTGAATTGAAACTCAGGTGTGTGTGTGGGGGGAGGGGCACCATTTGAAGCTCACCAGGTTGTCTATGTCTATCCGGAATTTTGGAAAAGTCAAAAGATAAAGTTACAATGGAATAGGCTGTCAGACACGTGGAAACTGGACAAAGAGAGAGGAAGATCTGAGTTTGAATCTTGCCTTGTTGTGCCTAAACCCAAATCCCAGGTCACCTGCCCACCACCTGATTCATGGTCCACCATTGCCCATCTGTGCCCCACCATTAAGCCCCTTTTTATTTTTGTCTTTGTCTCTGTCCTATATCCTGTCATAGCTTGGAACAACTGTAAGGCATGACTGGGCATTGCTTAGGGCGGTTCCCTATCATTATTCTCTCTCTATTTTTCCCTTGAATCATTATGAGTGTATAAAGTGCAGCTCAGGGTTATGGCACAACACAGAGACCCTGGCCTGTTCCGTTAACCAAACAGGGTCCCCCCACCCTCTGCCCGGAACATGACCCTGCCCTGTCCTGGGACTTTCCAGTTCCCCCCATACCCCATGACCCACTACCCTGCTCTGGAAAGAGCCGACTACCCCTGTTCTTCCGAGGAACACCTGAATCACAGGAGATTGCACCCCTGTACCCTCACACCGCATTCCAGAATTAGTCCTGAACTATAGATCTAACCAAGGGCTGCTCTTTTTGCTTCTGTCATCATGACTCTGCTTTTGTGGTTCTGGCCTATAAAATCAAGTCTGTAAGGCCCAAAGAGGACTGCCTGATTTGAGTGGACACTCCAGGTAGTTGCGCGCTTGATCAATAAATCCACACCTCAATGTATCTTGAACCTGGGTCTCAGCTCGCTCTTATTCTCTGCACAACAGCCTCAGGTGTGTCCCTGAGCAAGACACCTTACCTCTCTTAGATTTCCTTAGCTGTGAAATCAGAGGAAGAGGCAAGAAAAGCCCAAACCTCACAGGGCGTGGTGTGGCTCAAAACGGGATGTGTAAAGTGCTTTGTAAAACACAAAAGAAAACAACAAAATTACATTTGTAAAAAGTTATGATGGGAACCCCTTCTTGGGAAAGGATTTAATTCCCTTCTTTTGAAGATCATAAGGTCAGACTTTGGTGGAGCTGTGACTCACCCAAGTCAATGTTCTTTCCAGCATGGCATGGTGGAACCATCTAAGGGAGGGAGAGGTAGGAGTCACCCACATGAGTCGGCATGGATGGGTTTTGATCTGTATCACCGAAAAGATATCCAGGGGTGGGAAATCTCTGGCTCCAAGGCTGCATGTGGCCCTCTAGGTCCTCAAGTGTGGCCCTTTGACTGAATCCTAACTTCACAGAACAAATCCCCTTAATAAAAGGATCTGTTCTACAAAACCTGGACTCAGTCAAAAGGCCACACCCAAGGACCTAGAAGGCCACACCCGATTAGACCATCCTTATTTATTTGGAACTTCAATCTCTTCCCATCCCAACCCTATCCCACCTTTCCAGCTATCCAGCTTTCTTCAACATCCCTCCGCTCCACACACACACTCAGCCATACTGGCTTACTTTCCATTTCTTGCATAGACCTCACTCCATCACCCATATTTGATCCTTTCTACTGCCTCTCATGCCCAGAATAGTGACTGACTAGTCAGCTCTGTCTCTTTGAACCTCTGCTTTCCTTTAGGACTCAGCTCAAGTGTTTACAAGATTTTTACAGCTTCCTGGTACCCGTTTTATTTGTGTTTTATATATATATATGATAAAATTATAAATAATATGTAAATAATTATAAATAAATTGTAAAGATAAATATTAAATAAAAATAAAAATTAAATTTATATAAATAAACAATAAATGTATATAAAATTTATATTAAAAGACAAATATATATAAATAAATATAAATATATATATACACACCTATATAAATCCATGCTATCTCCTTGATTACACAGTAAACTCCTATCATTTTTGGCTTTGTGTTATTCCCAGCAGGTGCATAATAAATGCTTTCTTGTTGATTATTCTGTTGTCATTATTATGTGACCATACCATCTTTTTGTTTTTGTTGTTCTCTATCATAGACACGATTTTTCCTGCAAAAGTCTAATTTGTAATATGTTGTAGCTTACATCCACCTGTCTGTGCCTTCCTCTCACCTTTTGGGTTACCTTTGGAAGGAATAATATTTATGACTCACAGTTATAAGATGGGACTTTATTTTAGGAGAAAGCGTGACATCTTTAAAAGATCTCTGCAATTTCCCAGAGGCAATCTAGCCTGATTATTCAACTCTGGGCCTGGATCACCTATTTGTTGGTAGTATCTATCCAAGAGATGCAAAGAAAAAATGAAATAATTCCTGCCCTCATGAAACATGCATTCTACCAAATGGAAGCATTTACATGGATAAGTCAATAGAAAATACATACAAAGCAAATACCAGGTAAATTCAGAGGTAAGGCAATTAATATCTGGTGGGGGCTGGGAGTAGGGTGAGACAGGATAGGCCTCTTACAGGAGCTGGCATGTGAGCTATCCCTTGAAGGAAGCCAGGGCTATAAGAAGCAAAGGTGAAAAGTTGGTATCTTCTAGGCATGGGATACACAATGTGCAAATGGTTCCAAAGCTGGAGGAGAGTAGAAAGAAGAGGGCATACACAGGGGCCTCTTGCTGGAGGGGATGCTAGAGAAGAGTTTTGAGGGAAGAAGGGATTCTTATGGCTTGAGAGGAGGTGGGAGCACACCCTAGGAATGGGGAATGGCCTACACAAAGACGTTGGAGAAGGAAGATGGAATGTCATGGAGGAAGGACAGAAAGAAGCTGACTGAACTGTAGAGTATGAAAGAGGGGTCATCCAAACCTAGGTTGGATCTAGGTTGTGAAGGACTTTTAAATGATAAATGGTTGTCTATATTTGATCCTAAAGGCAATAGGGACTGGTTGCAGTTTAATGAGTGGGGGAGTGACATGATCAGATTTCTGGGGTGGGGAACCTTTGGCTTTGAGGCCACATGTGGCCCTCTAGGTCCTTGGGTATGGCTTTTTGACTGAGTCCAAATTTTATAGAACAAATCTTTTTATTAAGGGCATTTGTTCTGTTAAGTTTGGATTCGGTCAAAAGACTGTGCTTGAGGACCTGGAGGGCCCTATGTGGCCTTGAGGCCCATAGCTTCCCCACCCCTGTGCCAGGTACATTCTTGTTAAATCACTTTAGCAGCTATATGGATAATGGATTGGAGCAGAAAGAGGCTTGAGATAGGAAGGCCAATTAGGAGGCCTCTGCAATAGTACAGAAGAAAAGGCATCAATTTGAAGTATTGGTCATACAAATAGAGAGAAGGGGACAGATACTAAAGATGGTGTGAAGGTCAAATCAGCAAGACTTGGCAATCCCTTGGACATGTGAGGCAGAGGGGAGGGAACTGAGGATGGCTCTGGGAACAGCTTGTGAATGGTATTACTTTTCTTTTGAATGTTTCCCATGTCATTAAATTGTCTATTTCTTTTTCCTTGGACCCCTCAGTATTGACCCCCTGCCCAAGGACTGAGTGCCTAAATATGTGATATACAATCTGTCTCACCCCACCTGACACGTAAGAAGAAGATGTGCAGGGTGTCCTTGACCCTTGTGGCCATTTCTGACGTCAGACTACAGAAGGCCTGCCCGGACTGGGAGTCCTGAAGTCTCAGCAGAAATGTGCATAGCGTTGCGTGTCTCACTCACTCATCTCCCATTTTTTGTCCCTTGACACAAGGACTAAGACTCTTACTGGTCTGGAAGGTGTCTACGCAAAGTTCTGAGACTCTGCCGCATGACACAAACCCTTCGACCAACCTGTGTGTTTGTTGTTGTTTCCGTCTTTTTTCAGGAGTGTCTTGACTCTTAGTGACCCTATTTGGGGTTTTCTTGGCACAGATACTGCAGTGATTTACTATTTCCTTCTCCAGTTCATTTTACAGACAAGGTTAAGTGACTCGCCTGGGATCATGAAGCTAGTAACCACTGACGCTTACTAGCCTCAAAAGGCCAGATGGGAACTCAGGTCTTCCTGACTCCAGGCCTAGCACTCTCTCCATTGAGCTATCCCAACACCTATGTGTTTAACCCTAGACAAAACTCTGTGAAGACGGTGGGACCACTGCATTTAGATTCTAATACTTCAAGTCCCAGTATGTTCTATGAAAAAGTGGGAATGGTATTGAAAAGAGGAAGTTGGGAATAATGGCTGGACCTGATGAAATGCTATGCTGGGGATGATTTAACCTTGAAGGCATGGAGGGACCAATTTCCAACGTTGAGCAAAGAGGGGAAGATACTACCAGATGGGGCAGAGGGAATCATTATCTATTTATTTGGTATTCTGACCAAAATAGAAGCATGGCACACTGGGAAGAGCACCGCTTATAGAATTGGGATCTGGGATCAAATCTGGCCTCTGAAATTTGTTATCTTGGGCAGGTCACTTAACTTCCCAGTGTCTCATTTTTCTCCTTTTTTATAATGTAAGCTCTTGAAAAGCAAGGTCCAGGAGTATGCTCCAGCTGTCTCCAAGAGCCAATTGTTAAATTTTCAGTGGGAGCATTTATACCTCAGAAATCAATAAAATACAAACCAGGGCTTGATTTATTGTTCTACTGATTGTTTAGATTTAAGAAAGTGATGGAGAAAATGTTAAGAAAGTAGACTACATTTAAAAGTGTTTTTCAAACATGATTTCCCCCCTAGAGAGCTGGGTGTTAAATATTTGCTAGCACATGCCTGAGATCAGGACTGTCTCTCTTGCTTGTAGACCTTAACATTGTGGTTGACGCATACAGTAAGCACTTAACACATGTTGTTTTGTGGTTTTTTTTTTACTTCAAAGTCACAACTGAGAGGACAGCACTCTTTTCCATATACTTATTTTCTCATTTCTATAAAGATCAAGAGATGGGAAAACAAGGATGAGAATCTACATTATCAGAAGTGGGTAGGTTTTGTTCTGCATTATTGGAGGTGATACATGTGGATGCAACGAGACCTCCTGGAGTGAATACAAGACCCGTCCCGTCCCATCTCTGTCTTTTCCCCTCCCTGCCCCACCCTCAACTTTTCTGATCTGTGACTTGGGGAGAACCTTAGTAAGGAAAATGGGGCATTTATATAGCACCTGGCACTGTGCTAAGTGCTTCCTATAAATATCATCTCATTTGAGATCACAACGACTCTGAGGCAAACAAAAGTTAAGCAACTTGCCCAATGTCACACAGAAAGTGAGTCTCTGAGGCCAAATTTGAACCCAAGTCTTCCTGACTACAGGCCCAGTGCTCTATCCACTGTGCCATCTAGCTGCCTAAAGTACAAAGGGAAGAAAGGATTTGTGGACCATTAGTTATTTAATATATTGGTCAACAGCAAAAGGAAGACTATTTTACTCCCAGGCAGTAAGTTGCTACAGCTAGTTGAAGACCTGAGTTCAAATCTTACCTAAGACACTTGTGTGACCCTAGGCAAGTCATTTATCTTCTGTATACCTCAGTTTCCTCAACTGTAAAATGGTGATAATAATCACATCCAGCTCCTAGGGTTGTTGTGAGGCTCAAATGAGATAATATTTGTAAAATGCTAAGCACTTAGCACACAAGTGTTTAATAAATATTTGTTCCCTCCCAGACTCTAGGCTCTTAAACTCTAATTCTTCTCTGCTTCTGAGAAAAAGTTGTAGACAATAAGGATAAAATAGCAAAAATGGCAGCTGGGTGGTGCAGTGCAAAGGGTGCTGGGCCTGGAGTCAAGAAGACTCATCTTCCCGAGTTCAAATCTGACCTCAGACACTTACTAGCTGTGTGACCCTGGGCAAGTCACTTGACTTTGCCTCAGTTTCCTCCTCTGTAAAATAAGCTGGAGAAGGAAATGGCAAACCACTCCAGTATCTTTTGTCAAGAAAACTTCAAATGGGGTCACAAAGTCAGGCATGACTGGAAAACAGCAAACGTTATAAAAAAAAACCCAACGAGGTGAGACTATCCAGGAGAGAAGGGTCACTAGCATCCATTTTAGCAGGTCAAGAGACATTTAAGACTGAACAACATAACAGCAAAAAGAATAGCACTGGAACGGAGGAGGAAGGTGGGCTCAACCTAGCTAAAGGCATGTGAAATTGTACTCATGAGAAGCTAGCATTTGGGGTTGAACAGAACCTTCCTGAGCATCCAATCTATGCACCCTGTTTCACAAATGAGGAACCTGAGGCCAAGAGAGGGAAAAGATTCAAAGGGACACAGTGAAGCAGCCTGCAAAAGCTGTCCTCTTAAGTGTAGTATTCACAGAGTATATGAGTCTCTATAATGAGTATAAGAAAATTAAGAAAAGCCCCATCAACACTGAAAAAATGTTTACAGCTCAAAATTACCTTTCTAGGACAGCATATCACAGAGCAGTGTCTGGTCTGCATTGATAGAGTTTCCTCACTGGGCATTCACCACCAAAATCATAAGTTCTGAACCAAAAACCTCCGACTTTTTTGGCGTCTGTTTGGGTTGTATCAGTACCGTGGGCTATTTTGCGAGCTGGTTTTAGATTTTTTTGGGGGGGGTGTCAGTAGAACTTAGGGAATACAGCTTTGATTTTTCTGGGCCTGACTTAATCTTTGTAATTGGAACACATAGAATGTAACTTTTAAAATGTCTTAATAATGTCTGTGTTCTGCTCAGTCTATATCTGAAAGACAGAGAGAGAGAGAGACAGAGGGTCCTGTTTATACAAAAAAAATTATAGCATCTATTTTTCTGGAGTCTAATAATGGGAAATTGAGGGGATACCCATCAGTTGGGTAATGGCTGAACAAACTGTGGTATATGATTTTGATGGAGTATTATTGTGCTATAAGAAAGGACCAGAAGATTATTTCAGAAAAACTGGAAAGACTTATGTGAACTGATGCAAAGTGAAGTGAGCAGAACCAGGAGAACAAAGTAACAACAATATTGTCTGATGAATTGTAACTGACTTAGCTATTCTCAGCAATACAATGATCTAAGAAGATCCCAAAGGACTTGAGATGAAGCGTGTTATCTGTCTCCAGAGAAAGAACTGATATTGTCCAAATATAGACTGAAGCATACTATTTCTTTCTTTCTCTCTCTTTCTTTTCCTTCCTTCCTTCCTTCCTTCCTTCCTTCCTCCCTCTCTTTTATTCATTAATTTTTTTGTTCAAGTCTTCTTGTGTAAAATGATGTAACGCCAATCAGCAGTAGATTTCTGAGAGAATGCTACTGTGAGGAGCTTTTAAGATACGGATTACATAGTATTAGTGAACACTCTGTTTATTCCATTACAAATCTTTATTCGGTACAATGTTCACAGTTTCAACAGT